>OX030952.1:10508421-11184118 GCA_943735915.1 Pherbina coryleti | reverse complement strand
CTTAAAATTAAACGATACTTTTCAAAGCTTTTAAGAAATGATTTCTATTCACATACTTATAAGGAAATCTTATTAGAGTGAAGTAATTTAATGCCATTATTTTAAGTCAATTCATACCGAAAGCTTCAAATCTAAAGTTATACGATTCTCTCTTAGCAGCTGAACTACAACACAACAAACATCTCCGCTGTTTTTCATTGTGGCTCTTAATCATTTTGCTTCAAAGTTGCATAATGTCCAAGCTCTTGTTTATGTCATTTCCACAGAACTACTTTCTTATCCCACACTTAGCTCAAAACACTTGAGCATTCATACACATTTACTCACGTGCAGTCTGGCAACACAGTTGTGAGCCATTTGGTAGCATTTAACGCCACTTTGCTGCCTTAAATGTACACGCGGAATGTGTAATTAGTGGCGCCATCTATGTTCTGAGCTATAGCTTGAAGCGACAGGAAGAATTGGCTATTTCTTTTTATAACTGTTTTAATGCCAAATGGAATTTCGACGAATAGCAATCTTGAGAATTTTAAAGCTTTTTGTGCTGTAACTTTTTCTTAATTGTTGGGTAGATGTGTAAATTTTAAGAGCCTTAAAAATGTCTCTGGATAACATTTTTGCAAATTCTTTGCAAGCAAAGAATGAATGAATGAACGCTTTCAAATGGACAACAAAGAATTTGCGTTAACAGCGTAGAGAGCGTTTTAGCGAAACTTGAGCAAAAATTCAAACACATCCGCTGTTAGGCCGATATCGAAAAGGATCATGTGAACTATAAGAACCAGCACAATTTTATTGAAATTTTGCGTCAAAATTAAAAAAAAAAATAAATTAAGCTTTTCTATGAGTTTTACTATTAAAAAGTATGCATCAAATGAGAGCTTTTTAGTTCAACTTAGATTAAAAGTTCAAGAAACTGCACTTACATAAAATATAAATGAAAAAAAAAGCGCAAGAAAATTCTGAAAAGCATTTGCCATGAGGGTCATAAAATCAATGCTTAAGAATAACGACTTGTTATTGCTAAGAATTTCAAGCAACCAGCAAGTATTTTGTGTTTTGTCACTAGTTGCTGCTACTGCTGACAATGGCAATAAAAAAGCAACAACAACAACAAGAACGACAACAGCAACAATGACACTGATGCTTCCGTTGATATTGATGACATCGCCAGGGACATTTAACAACAGATCAACGTGAACGGCGACATGTAGTTTTTGCTGCTGCTGCTGCCGTTGCTGTTGTTGGAGCTGCTATTGCTATCGCAAAAGAACCTTCTTTTAGATGTCAAATAAAAAAAAGGCACAAAATAAATAAGCGAAATACTTTCAAATTCAAGTTCAATACCACTTGGCTAGCTACCGTGGCTTTGACTGTGCTGCTTCTAAAGCTGCTGTTGCTGCGTCCGCTGCTGGTTGGCATTTGAAGCTGCCAATTCGTTAAGTGATCGAAAAACGATCAGCAACTAGGAGCAAACAGCATGTGGTTGCATGATGTTCCAAGAATCTGCGATCGCGCACGATCACAACGACATGCAATGCAAGCGGCAGGCAGGCAGCAGACGCTGCAAATGATGGTACCTGGTGATGAACGTACGTACATATGCTGCGATAGCTTAAAGTTTTAACGTTTGCTTTTTCATTCCGTATGCAATTCTCTGCGATGGTTTGAAGCATATTGCAGGGCAACGCTTGGGTGAGACAAAAGTAAATATTTTACGTTGCAACTAATGTTGCAGTTGTTGTTCTATTATGAGCACTTTATCGTAATTTAAGCTTTTGAAAACATTTTGTCATAATTCATATAATTGATTTTGAAATTTTAATTAAAAGCTCATGGAAGCATTTTTAATTAATGTAAAATGAGAAAAAAGCTATAATTTAACATTAAGCTCAATGCTTTATTAAGCTTTTATCATAGAGCATTGAAGATATTGCAAAAGTTATCAGAAAAGTAAAAATATGAAAGCTCATTATTTTACTTACCTATTCATATGAAATCAACCAAAAGCTTTTATTAAGATAAAAAGTATTTTGTAAGTATAAGAACTCGTTTTTATTTGTTTTGAATAGTTTAAGAATAAAAATATGTCTAACTTTGTAAAAGCTTTAAGCTTTTTCAAAATATCTAAGCTTTTAAAAATCTTTTTAAGCTTTAGGAAGCTGGAAGCTATATAAAAATTTTAAGCGACTTAAAATCTTTAAAGCTTACAAGCTTCAAAATTTTTAAAAGCTCTCTTCAGATTAGTGCATATTTTTTATTTGTTGTTTTCTAAAGGCAATTTTTTCAAAAGCTATATAGGCAGTGAAAACTTTCGAATTTATTGAGAATGTTTAAACATCTATTTAATTGATAAAAATTTAAAAATTTCAAAATAAAAGCTTTTGATTTAAAAAAAACAATGTAAACTTTTTTGTTGAAAAATTTCTTCCAAAAGCTTAAGGGAGAAATTTTTAAGAATAATTTAATATTTATAAAATACTTATGGAAAGCTTTTTAAGAAATAATAAAAAATTAAAAAACTTTTTTATGCAAAATTAATTTTTAAATTAAAATACATTTTTAAAGTTTTCAGTTGAATAAAATACATCCCTGATGAAAACCAATCACATATAAGAGCTCTTTGTTAAACTTTTTGTGAATTGCAGTTAAAAGCTTTTAAGTGATTTATAGAAAGAAGAAACTTCTTAAAAAAAACTACGTGAATACAAATACTCAAAGCTTTTAGGGAAAATCACACGACAAATTGTAAAGTAAAATAAAAGCTTTTACTTAAAGTGGTAAAAGTGCTTCTGAATTGCAATTAAAAATGCATAATTTACAAAATACTTTGAATTAAATTATATGTTCTCTAAGCTTTAATGTAAAAACTAATAATATTTGCATAAACAATTTAATTAATAATTAATAATTAATTAATTTAATTAATTTTTTATGCAAAATTAATTTTTAACGTAAAATAAATTTTTAAAATTTTCAGTTGAATAAAATGCATCCCTGATGAAAACTAATCACATATAAAAGCTTTTTGTTAAATTTTTTCTGAATTGCAATTAAAAGCTAATAAGTGATATATAGAAAGAAGAAACTTCTTAAAAAAAACTTCGTGAGCAAATAGTTTTTAGGGAAAATCATACAACAAATAGTAAAGTAAAATAAAAGCTTTTGGTTAAAATGGTAAAAGTGCTTCTGAATTGCAATTAAAAATGCATTTGTAGTATTTTGTAAATACTTTGAATTAAAATATATATCTTCTAAGCTTTTAGGTAAAAACAAACAAATATTTATATAAAAAAGCTCAGAGAGCTTTATGTTAAAAAAACAAAACTACAATAACCTTTTATTTGTTTCAAACTGTTTATTCTGTTATGCTATAAGCTTCTAAAAATTGAGGCTAGATGATATATATGATGATCAGCTATGAATAGAGAGCGCTCTGGGAGCGTTGAGAGCAATAATTGGAAACAAAGACTTATGTATCAACGAAAAATACAACAACAAATCAAAGTCAAACACAGAAGCTTTAAATGTAGTGGTGCCCATAACCGATGATGATATATTTTTCAAAGTATTATATACATGCGTACTCAAGATAATTAGTGAAATGGAAAGCTTCTCTAAAACCTCTAGTAAAAACAAAAAGCTTTTTTTTAAAAAAACAAAATATAAATCTTATGGAAAATTCAGTTTGAAAGTTTCATTGTAAGAGATATTTCCTTGAATATTTTTTCTGTTTCAAGGATAATTATTGTAAAATGTTGCGTGTGAAGATTTTAAAATTTTTATTTCAAAGCGTTCATTTTAATTCTAAGCAAAACCATCAAAATTAATGCGTCTGCTTGCCGTGAAACAGCTGCTTCAATTCCGGAAACTACCAATAAAAGTTTAATCGAAACAGAATGAAAAAATTTATAGCTTAAAAAAGGAGGATAAAAAGAATGCATTAAAAATGTTTGCAAAATATATATTTATATATTTTTAAACAAACAGGAAATAAAAACAGGATATAAGCACAAAATGGAAAAATGTAAGCTTTAAATAATATGTAAAAAAAGTGAGAGAAATACAGAAAAAAAGAGCAAGAAACAAACAGGAATTAGAAAAAAAGAATGTGTTTTCCGCTTAACGACTAATGGCGTTGCTGTGTTACTACATTTTGTATTTTGTTTTTAGAAAAACAGAGCGCAAAAAGGACGAAAAGGAACAAAAAATACATAAAAGTGTTTTAAAGAAAAAAAGTAGTAAGAAAAACTACAATTTTGTTTTATTTCAAAAACAAGCAAACAAAACGAATGTAGTCAACATTGATTGCTAATTGAGCTTTTTTTCAAGCTCACTGACAGACGCTTAACTATTTGAAATAGCAGTAAAATTCGATATGCTAACAAAATTAAATCGTACACTTATACATACATACAAATACTGAATAAAATAGCAGCAATCAGTGTTGCCAGAACTTTTTTGAGAAAAGCGCGAGATTCAAAAAAAATATCGCCCAAAATCGCCCAATGAAAAAAAAAATCGCCAAAAATCGCCATTTTTTCTAAGAAATTTATTATATTAGAAAAAACGAAACAAATTATGTGTATTTTTTTTCAAATAATATTGAGATCTGTTAATAGGATTAGATATTTAATATTAATATTTTGATAAGAACTCAGTTACAAAAATTCCAGCGTTCTCTGCCAAAAACAAAATTCCGGGTAACTTTCTCGGCATATTGGCAGTATATGTAGAACCTAAGTAGCTTGAGTGGATCACAGTGTAAAGTCATACAAAGGCTACTGATGACTGATGTTGGTGTAGCGGCCAATGAAACAGTCTGTATAGTCAAGCTGTGTGATTTGCTCTAAACAGAGCCGTTGTTGTTGTTGTTGGCTGTTGCCTTCTTTGTTCTTCATGTTGTCTTGTTGACAACATGCTTGGCCTAGAGCTCGAAAAAATTGTTTTCAATATAGTATTAGATATTCTTATTTTCATATTTTTGAGATCTATAAAAAATAATAAAAAAGCTACTTCATTTTATACGAGAATTTTTATCGTTAAAGAACATTTTTTTAGAGACTATAACTTTTTAGAATTTTTCAATATGCAACTTTAAAAAAAAAAACTTTTTGCAAAAAACGTAGTTGACAAATATTGTCAAACATTTTTCCGCCTACGGCTGTCTTAATTTTGTATGCCGATTACCAAAATTCTTCACTTTCAGACGGCACTTTGTTTTTGAAAGCATTGCTCCATGGAAATTTCAACAAAGATTCGTATTCGATTTCTTCTGCACGTCGCTCTTCAAGAGATAGATAATGAAGAGGGAGTTCACGGAAAGAAGGTCTTATATAGTTTAAACATCTTTCAGGACATAAAATAAAAGCATTTTCAAAAATTTCTAACATACTAGGTAATCGTTTTAACATTTCCTTGATTAAAACTATAATGAAATTCTGGCATTTTGATAGTATGTCTATCATAACAATATCATCACTTAATTTGTGAATTTCTTCATGGAACTGATAATGAAATGTAAGGTCATTAATTCTTTTATAATTGCTTTTATCCGCTAAAATTTTATTTAAGCTGAATGTAGCTAAATTATCAAAATTGAAATTTTTGACAATGTCTTCTTTTATAATTTTTGAAACAAGTCTTTGAATAAATGTTGTGATTTCAGCGTAAGCTTGAAAAAAGTCAACTTTTTCTCATTGAAAATATAAATTAAGTGAGTTGATGTTTTGAAGAAACGGTGTCAAAAAAATAAGTATTTCGATATAAATAAATTATCGGTAAGGGCTTGTGAGCTGTGTTCAGTCGCATTGTTAACAGAGTGTTCCAAACACTTAAAAAAATTGTTATTTTCTTTAATTGAAATTTTAAACACATTAGATGAGTTTATGAAAAAAGATTGTTTTTACAAAAATCGCCCAAAAAATCGCCAGGCGATTTCCTAAAAATGTAAGCGCAAAAACAAGAAAAAAAGCGCCCAATTGGCGATAAATCGCCCAATCTGGCAACGGTGGCAGCAATTCAAGCAGCGAGAATGAGAGTAATAGATGTGAGCGAAGTGAAGCTTTTGAAGTGTTGCCATTTGGCTGCAATTTCAATGTTACAAATTAATTAGTTGAGCTCAATGAGCTTTCAATTAACAATTCTGTAAGAAATTAAAGAGTAGGATTTCTTAAAGAGACGGAAAAATTCAATTATAAGGCTAGAGAAATTTCACGAAAAAAATTACAATTCAATTAAATGAGATCTACTTACGCTGATTTGATAATTATATTATAACATATATATGAGACATCATAACATCATGTCAAAATTTGCATACCTGAAAAATAGAATAAGGAGAAAAATTAATAGAAAATTTTTTTGTCAGTAATAAACAAATGATAAAATTAATTAACTTTTAAACTTAAAATTTAAAAAAATCAAAGGAAAATTTTAATCAATAGCTTTAAAATTAGAAATTTACTGAGTGAGTAAGTTAAAATATAAATAAAACTGTCTATCACTCAAAGAGCTTAAGAAACTTGTCTAAAATTTTCCATCAAATTTTTTTCTCAGAGACTCCTAACTCTTCTAGAAGACTAGAAGGCCTTAATCTTCTCTAAGCCTTTTCTAAGGTTTAAGCTGTCAGCAGTTACTCATGTTCTTATTAAAAAGCAAAATTAAGCTTTTAGAATTGTTTACACTAGACACAGTATGGATTTTAATTGCAAAATGAATAAGGTTCATAATTGCGTTATATGCCGTAATTAGAAACAAGCATCTTTTAAGCTGAAAATCACATTTAAAGTGCATATTTAGTCAATAGTTCTAATGTAAGTAACATTTAAGCTTTTAAATATGAAAGTACTAGTTTAGACAAGATTTTTTTCAAATATATTTTGTAGGGTGATAAGTGACAAGGTCATACCTGCGACCTACTTTCATATCACAAATGGAATGAACTTCATCAACATGATAAACGGGAGGATATACAAATTCGTTCGATACCGTAATTGGGAACGAAGTGATTTAAAAGTGCTCTTTTTATCAGTCCGGCTAAAAAATCACATTTTCAAAATTTCCAAATTAATAAAGAGGAAATGATGTTTTTAGTTATTAAATTTATATTAAAATTCAAACTTATTATTTTAGAACCAAGCAAACTATACACTGCGTGTATGTTAGTTACAAAATTGACAAAGTTTATAAATCCGTACTATACCGTAATAAGAACCAGGCATGGGTTGAGCTTGGAATTAAGTTGAAAGTCACTACTAAGTCAATACTTCTGCAGTAAGTTTAGAAATGACCCAATTTTTCATCACTCATGGCAGTAATTTTTTTTATCAAATTACTATTTCAAAATTTATCAATGAAGGCACGGCATGCCCCATAGTTGCAAAATAAGGAAGGCTTTCAAATCCGTTCTATACCGTAATTAAAACCAAGCTTCTTGCAAGCTTGTAATTGATTTTAAAGTCAATATTAAGTCAATGTTTTTTACAATGAATGACATTTCAGCCCTAAAGTATAATGATGTAAAGGAGGAACTCAACATTTCATTTATATTTCTTAGAGTCTCATTGGTTCAATAAGACTAAAAGTTTTGATCCGCTTTCACATCACTTATAAAATCAACTATTTTTATTAAATTCTACTTTAAAAAAATCAAACTAGTCATGGAATGCACCTCAGTTGCTAAATGAGGAAGGTTTTTAAATTCGTTTTATACCGTAATTAAAATCAAGCATCTTCTAAGCTTGGAGTTAAGTTGAAAGTCAATATTAAGTCAATACTTCTGAAGTAAGTGACATTGGAGCAATTTAATTTAAAGGTCAACATTAAAGTAAAGTCAAAATAATTTTAAAATATCTTAGATTTTGATTAACACAGTTCTATTGTGGTTATGACCCACTTAAGCGTATGACCTTTACAGGTCCAAAATTTATTGAAATATATTCAAATGAATAAAATCAAAATTAAAAAAAAAAAAATCAAGAAAAAATTTTAAGAACTGATAGGGAAAAGTTAAATAGTAAAAGCTGTTAGCGGAAGTTGATGGAAATTTTTATTGTAAAAATTGATTTTACCATTTCTGTCATGTACCATTCATCTCAGACATTGTATTTTGTTATTCCGTGCTATACCGTAATTAAAACCAAATCTCTTTTGAGCTTTGAATGAGCTTCATTGTGATTATTTTTTGATTTATATCAAATTAAGTGAGTTTTAAAAATAAACTTTTAAAAGCTTTAACAATATCAATATTTTTTAAAGAGTAAATGACAAAAAACCAAACTTAGAGTTGCATGAAGTGATATACAGATACATTGCATAGAAAAACTATGTTTAAAATTAAGATCAACACATAGTTTCTAATTCCGTACTATGACGTAATTAGAAACAAGCCATTATTAAGGTTATAAATAACGTCAATGTTTATATTTTGTCAGTGCAAAATAAATTTCATTGCATCAGATGCTTAAATTTTTAAAAATAGTAAAATAAGGTGTTCATATTTTTTCAGTAAAAAATAAGTTTATAGCATCAGAAACGGAAAGCCTAAAAAAATGTAGAAAATAGGAGTTTTGTACAATATTTGAAAGAAATTGATGCATTAAAAAAGAAATGTAGTCTACTTATTTTAACTTTTAAATACAACGAATTGCAAAAAATTCAATTTTATAAGCATAGTTTCACCATTTTCTAATTCCGTTATATACCGCAATTAGAACCAAGCATGTGCTGATCTTTTGATTAACATTAAATGTTTGAAATTTATGCAAACAAGAAATAAAATATGTTTTCACTCAAATTTATTTCTAAAAAAGTATGGAAAATTCTGTGTTAAGGTATAAACTTAAAAATAAAAAATAAAAAATAAATAACTGGCCATTTCAGCCCTTGAAAGGACTTTGACCTAGCTTCTTATGATCAATTGTGTTGTGCGTGTTATAAAGTTTGTACACAATTGACCGAGAACCGGACCTACATGCTTAACGCCGACTCCGAACGGCGATGAACGATGAATGTTCTCGTTCTCAAGAAGCTTTACATGGCATTTTGATTACTCTCTGAGGTTTGCCATTGTCTACAGAGAGGTGGCGGCCGTACAGAAAAATTATTTTAATTCAAATAACTTTCTGTCGCTGCTGGGGTTCGAACCTGGGTTTCCAAAGTTCGTTGACATAGCGTGGCCTCCGTGGCGTAGTTGGTTAAAGTGCGTGGCCGCTATGTCAAGGTATAAACTTACTATTTTTTAATTCCGTTGTATACCGCAATCAGAACCAAGCATGCGATATGCTTAGAAATAGCAAAAATATTAAAAATTTATGCGAACAAGGAATAAAATGTCTTGTTTTTCGAAAATATTTGCATATAAAATGCATAAAGTACTATTTGAATGTATAAACTAATTATTTTGTAAATCCGTTTTATACCGTAATTAGAATCAAGCAAGAGTTATGCTTAAAAATGGCTTTAAAATGTTTAAAAATTTATACGAACAAAAGTTAAAGGTATAAACTTAATATTTTCTAATTCCGTTGTATGCCGCAATTAGAACCAAACATGCGCTATGCTTGGAATTTGCGTAAATGTTAAAAATTTATGCAAATAAGATATAAAATTTCATGTTTTTTAAAAATATTTTATAAATAATTGCATTTGGTTCTGTTTAAATGTATTAACTAATTATTTTGTAAATCCGTTGTATAACGTAATTAGAATCAATCATGGTCTATGCTTAAAAATGGCTTTTTAATGTTTAAAATTCATACGAACAATTTTTAAAGGTATAAACTTAATATTTTCTAATTCCGTCGTATGCCGCAATTGGAACTAAACATGCGCTATGCTTGGAAATAGTGTAAATGTTAAAAATTTATGCAAACAAGGTATAAAATGTAATTTTTTCAAAAATATTTGCAAAGGAGTTGCAAAAAATTTCAGTTTTATAGGCATAAACTAACTATTTAGCAATTCCGTTGTATAACGCAATTAGAACTAAGCATGTGATGATCTTCAAATTGATTTAAATGTCGTTTAATTATGCAAAAAATTAATAAAATATCATTATTTTCAGAAAATATTTTGAAAAAATTTTGAATTTGTTCAAGAATTCCAACTTGAGTGTATTTACCAACAACATAGCGAATTGGCAGCACTGTCGTCGTCATCTCAAGGGCACTCTTCTCGCCCTATTGCCACCTTGTCAATTACTAGAAACAACAACAAAATATTTAATTGCCAGCACATGACATTGCCATAGAACAGCCTCTTCTCAAAATATAAGATAAATGGCAGACAGAGCAGCAACTTCATGTATTGGTTGCTCTTCATGCGCAAATTATCGGCATAGTATTTGAATAGATAGACAGGCAGACAAACGAACGAATAGATAGTAGCAAAGACAGACAGACAGACAGTCGGTGGGACGGACGAAAAGAGCCATTAATTACTGTGCTGTTAATTTTCTTTAAACTAAGTACAAGCAATTGGCTAAACATGAAGTTGCAATCATTCGCTTTCTAACCGTGACTTGGCTGAATAAGCTGCGCCTGTCGCCTCCTTGTTCTTATCCTTTGCCACACATATTTGCCATGGGTAATTAGTGCGCCATAGTAAAATTTAAATAAGAAAAAAATCGATGCTAGTTAAAGCCTAAAGCGCGCGATAAAGATTAACTAAGCAAATTAAAAAAAAAAACTTTTAGCTTTACGAGTAAGCACACCAATCGAAAGGAGCAAAAAGCGCGGAAAAGCTGGGCATGTCGAATGCGCCTTGCGCAGCATTAAAAGGATTACGAGACGCGCGCATTTAGAATGACTTTTGACAGTTCTCTAAGATAGGGCTGCTGCAAGATCAGCGCTTCGAATGTTCGGCGGAAAATTTATCTACTGAAGATTTATTTGAAAAATGTTGCCGCTTTGATGTTTTGACGGGATATAGCATGGCAGAAAGGGAATTTTTCATTTCATGGTGATAAATTTAAATAGCTATGTTGTTAATTGGTTTATGTCAGCGCACAATAATCATCTGCATCAAGTTGATGAAGACGTCATTAGCTGGGCAAACATGTCTTAAAAGCTTTTCTCGAACTCGAACTTTATAGCAGCTCAAATGAAGGGAATTTTTAACATGGCACGAAATGTCTAAATAAATAAAAAAAAACATTTGAATTTAATTAAAATTTTTTTAATGCAAGCTAATGACTTCTTTTCATTGCATATATTAGGGAAATTCTTGAATATTGCTTTGTTTTTTCTATTTGGTAGCTAAGTGTTAACGAAAAGTTGCCACCAAGAGGTACAGCACAGCAACAATGTTGCAGCTTTTCAAAGGCTTTTTTACTATTTTTTAATCTTCAAGTTTTGTGTGCGCTACTCGTTTGCCACTTAAGTGTTATTTTGTTGGTTTCAATTCTAGTGGCAGCAACAGTCAATAGCAACGAAAATGTTGCCAGCTTATTGGCCAAATTGTGCTTCAACAACGCAGCTCAACTATGGAGTCAATAGTTGTGTCTATAGAGATAGGCTGACTGGCTGACTGGCTGACTGACTGACGAACTGAGTGACTGTTTTTTGCAGTCCGCCTGTCTCTGTCGTTGTTACGCATCAAGAGCAGTCAGCAATTTCATTCTTTACACTCCATTACCTGCCATGATCTGGTGTGTGGTCTGTGCTGCCATATTGAATTTCATTTGATTTTCCTTCTCTTTTAGCTTTTGTTTTTTTTTCTTTTTTTGTTTTTGGTGTCTCTTATATTCGTATTTTGTGTTTTATTTTTTCCTTTATTTGTTGTCTTATTTTGCCTTTTAAGCACGCCAGTTTTCTGGACATTTGATTTTTCCACTCAGCATGGCAAACAAGTTGCGTTTGTTCTTTTAGCGTTTCTTTGTGGTTCTTTAATTTCCCAGTTTAACCACTAGAATGAATAACACTCAGCAAGCGTTTAGAAATAACTCTTTGGCATGGTTGAATGATTGCAAAGAGAGCAGCAAGAAAATGACAGGAAAAAATAACCACAATTTATATGGAGTTGTCCCAGGATTTGAAAAAAGGTCGTATACAGGCTAAAGAAAGGTTTTTCTTAACGAATTATAAATAAAAATGCTAATTATGTTTGAAAATATGAAAAATTTTAAAATTTCCCTCGCTTGAAAAAATTTCCCTTTTTAGGGAATTTTCTTATATCTTTATTTTTATGTCTAATTTTGTTTTTATATCTAATTTTGGTTTGCAAAAGTCAAAATTTCGACATACCCCAATCGCATTGAATTTAAAAAAAAACAAAATTAACTCAAAGTTCTTATGAATTTAATGTTTTAATATAGTTTTAACAGATAGTATGTAAAATTCATGTTTAGAAAAAATTATGTACATTTTTCTTGACTATATTTTAATAAAATTCTTTTCTCGATCTGTAAAATTCTTTAGACATATTTAAAAATCTAAAATCTTTAAAATGGAATGTAAAACTTTTACTCAATCAACAATAAATATTTAAAACTTTTTCAAAAATTTTTTTCAAAGCTTTTTCTAAATAAACAATTAGTAAAAATATAAAAATCGTTTGAAAAAAAGTAAAATTTTAAAAATATCCCTCACTTGCAAAAATTTCCCTTTTTTGGGAAATTTTTTTTTAAACATAAAAAATTTAAAATCGAAAAATTTTACATAAATGTTTCTTCAAACAGTCATGAAATTATCAGTTACTTACTTTTTCTTGTCAAGGAAGCTTATTTTTTTCAGTCAATATAAGGGTGTACCAACAAGTGGTGCATGATTTGTTTTTTTAACTCAAAGTACAATTATTCCGATATATCTTAAAATTTTCTATTGGACTATAAAGTAGATACTTGAAGATTATGTATAAAATACAATATATTTCAAAACTGCTGAGAAAACAGCTTTTAAATACAACTATTTTTGTTTATACACCTATTTATTTAATGGAAGCAAATTTCTTACTCTACGGAGTAAGAAGGAGTTTACTTTTTCATATTTAATTAACTCATAAAAGGAGTCGTTGTCTTTGTTTTCATAAAAGGAAAATATCTTGTTTTTCCAACCATTTTTAATTTTTTGAGTCGTAATTTTTTCCTGATATTATTTTTTGACTCAAAAAACTGTTTTTAGTGTGAATAATTTGCATATATTTGCAATATTCGGTAAAGTAGAAAATTTCTTCAATCAATCTCAAATTAATTGTCTTAAATTACCAACTCACACACAAGTCAACTTCTAAGCACCGCACTTGATGGCAAATTAAAAATTTCCCTTAAAATTCCTCTTTGTATTTATCTCTAAACTAATAAGATTCAGCAGCTTTAACTTGTTGTCCGTTTTTAAGTGCAATCAACTTAGTACCACATGCTGGACAGTTGAACAGACATTTTGGACAGTTGTACAAACTAACAGGCAGACAAACAGACGCGCGCGCGCGCAGACACACACACACACAATCAAGATATCCCGACAATTGCTATACAATGTTGTATGTAAGCCCTTCTTTATACTTGGTTTTATTTGCTTCGTTATAATGATAAAAAAAAAAAAAAAAAAAAAAAATTAAACTAACTAGAAAAAAAACATTAAAGGCTTTTGACCGCCAAACCTTTATTTTGCCGCTTGTAAGCGTGCTTCCATACAAGACAAACGAAGAGGAAGCAGCAGCTAAAGCCGCATCATGTGTCTCCATAGCTGCTTTGGTTGAGGATTAGCGCAGTCAGGCTTCACAAGATTCAAGCCATTCAACACTGACTGACCTGAGGGACTTTTTCATTGCCATTTGATTTGTGATTTGCGCAATCTAAAGGATTTTGGTTTATGAGTTGTCAGCGAGCAGTGAAATAAATCATGGCATATAAAAGCGATTTATGTTGGAAAAAGGGAAATTTACATAAGAAAAAAGAAAAATGGAAATTTTATGTGGTATAAGTGAGAAAAAGTGAAAAATTAATGCTAAACTGTTGTTAGAATACTGTTGAATGCACCTTAGCTTCGACGGAGGGAAATTTATAAAAAATTCCCATATTTTTAGTAAAACAACGTATTTACTAAAATTTCAAAACAAAATTTGTCATAGACTAAAAAAAATAGTAATGGGAAATTTTTCTACAAAAGGGATATTTTTCTACAGATGGGATATTTTGTAAAAATTTTAAAAAATATCATTATATGTAGCTTAACGAATAAAAAGACTTATTTAAAAAAATTTTTCGAAGGGAAATTTTAGAATTTAATTCAGATTCCAATCTAGGCTAATGGAAACTTAGCTCGACAAAGGGAAATTTATAAAAAGATCAATATTTTTAGTAAAACAATGAATTAACTAAAATTTCAAAACAATGCTTGTCATAGACCAAAAATAATAAAACGAAATGTTTCTGCAGGTGGGAAATTTTTCTAAAAATTTAAATAAAATTTCATTATACGCCGGTCATTATTAGAATACTTAGATAAAAAAAAATGGAATTTTTTTAAAAGGCAATTTTAGAATTAAAATATAGATTCCAATCCAGGATAATGGAAAGTAAGCTCGACAAAAGAAATTCATAAAAACTCAATATTTGTAGTAACACGACGTATTAACTATAATTTTCAAACAATATTAGTCACAGACAAAAAAATAGTAAAGGGAAATTTTTCTACAGAAGGGAAATTTTCTAATAATTAAAAAAAAAAATTATTATACGCCGGTCGTTATTAGAAGACTGTTAAAAAAATCGAAATTTTTTCAAAGGGAAGGAAATATTAGAATTAAAATTCAGATTCCAATCCAGGATAATGGAAACTTACCTCGACAAAAGAAAATTTATAAAAAGTCAATATTTTTAGTAAAACAACGAATTAACTAAAATTTTCAAACAATGTTCGTGATAGACCAAAAAATAGCAAGGGAAATTTTTCTAGAGTAGGGAAATTTTTCTGCAGAAGGGAAATTTTCTAGGAATTTAAAAAATTTTATTAATCGCTGGTAGTTATTAGAAGATTTTGTTAAAAAAAGGAAATTTTTCAAAGGGAAATTTTAGAATTAATATTCAAATTCCAATCCAGGATAAATGGAAACTTGATCAGCGATATCTATAAAATGCCTAAGAGAAATAAAAATAATGCTGGGGGATATTTTATGTAGAAGATTTTATTCAAAGTCCAAAAAGTGATAAGAATCAAAGGGATTTTTTTTGAAGCATGGAAATTCGCGATGTCATAATAAAGCGAAAGGAATTTTTTTGCAGTATAATTAAGAAAAAACGAAAATTTTTGAGGAAAAATACGTAGAATAGGTTTTATACCTTTGAGGTTGTATAGAACTATACCTTTGAGACGGAGGAAAATTTTTAAAAGTGGCCAAAATTTGTAGAAATAATTCGAATGACTTTAAATATTTAATTAATTTAATTATCATTAATCATGGACTGAAAATTAATGAAAGGAAATTTTTTTAAAAAATGGGAAATTTTATAAAACTTTTTCAATCTTGCTTTATAGCTTTTTTAACGAATTTTATGCATATATAACTTCATTTTCAAAAATAAACATTTTTTCAAGGGGAATTTTTAACTAAAATTCAATTTATAAGACAACCAATGATATTTGAAACTTACGCAAGCATATTTTATTTGTATTGAATAACTAAAAGTACCTACGATAAAAAGAAAAAAAAATAAATAGTGCTCAGTGTTTAATTATGTTAGGGATATTTATTTAAGAAGGGATATTACATAGATGAAAAGCAGATTTATTGCAATATACGCAAGAAAAAATAGAAAAAAAAATGCAAGGAGTGCTAAGGATAGGTTTATATCTGTGCTTCAATAAAGGGAAATTTTTAAAAGCACCCAAAGCTTGCATTAAAAATAAGAGTAAACTTAAATTTTAAATTGTCATTAATCAGAGACTAAAAAGTAGTGCCGGGAAATTTTTCTAAAAAGGGGAAACTTAAACAAAAATTTTTTTTGTGATTCCATTTTTACCTTTACTAATTTAAATTCATTCATAAAATAACTTGATTTTCAAAAGTTTAAGAAAACTTTTTTTTTAAGGAATTATTTTTTTAACATAAGATTTAATTTTGTGTGATTTGTCATCAAGGATAATCTTAACTTGTGTGTAAATATTTATTTTATTTAATTTTTTTTTATTATTTTTGTTTTTTATTTGTGAGATTCAAATAATAATGCATTCAAAATTAAGGGAAATTTTTTGCGAGGAATATTTTTTTAAGAAGGAAGATGCGGGTTTACATAAAAAAATAAACTTATTGTTCTTTTAACAAGAAATAAAAAAAATATTGCTGAAAACCGGTAAGAATAGCCTTATAGGGAAGTTTTTGGAAAAGTTGTAGTTTGTAGTAAAAAATTCAATTCATGTAGATTTTTAACTAACATTAATAATGGACTGAAAAAGTGTGGAGGAAGATCTCTAAGCAAAGGGAAATTTTAGAGAAAAATTTATAAATTTTTTATTTAACCTTTCATTATTGTAACCTAAATGTGTCCAAAGTTAAGGTCATGCCTAAAAGTATGACACGATCAAGGCTAACCTTGACACAGGGTGCATCATAAGTAGATAAAAGAACTCAGTTACTTATGTAAAAGCGTTCTCTACGCCAAATAAACTTCCGGGTAATTTTCTCAGCATATTAGCAGTATAAGAAGGGTCTAACTAGCTTAAGTGGATCATAGTGAAAAGTTGCCAACGAAACAGTCTATCTAGTCTGCTGTGTTATTTGTTCTATACAGAGCCATTCTTCTTGTTGTTGTTTGTTTTTATGTTGTCTAGTTGTCAATATACTTGGCCTAAAGCTCAAATTTGCTTCAATAATAATTGCGTCTGACGAAATTATTTAACTTAATTTCAAAAAAATTCGATTTATTGAAGAGATCATTTTTTGCCCATGAAATTTGAAATCTTCACCATAACAATTTTCATCATAATAAGGTGTATGACATAAATCTGCAGCACTTACGGAGAACTTTTTTCAAATGGTTAATTTTTTAATTAGAATTGTCCATTATCAGCAATATTAGAATAATCAAAATTTCCTTGGCAGCCCCGGTAGTCGAGTTGTAGCACACATACTGCCATGTCAGATTCGTCCCAGATTCGAATCCCGGCCAGGCCATGGTCTTACACTTTACACTTTCTGCATTCTTTTTCCTCATTTCTAATTAACTGAAATTTGAAATTCATCAATTGTTAAGACTTAAGGGTTATTGTTGGTAGTGGAGAAGTTGGGGGATTGGATCTTCTTATAACTAGAATTCACTGAGATAAAGGCATAACACTTCCCTCAGATTTAGGCTTCGACATTTTAGTTCACCACAAAGATCGCTTTTTTTAGTTCAATCGTATGTAATGAACTAGTTCGTACATTTAGTTATTTTAGTTCGTTCGTTCTTTTTTTTTCATTTCCACAGTGCAGACACAAAAAGTGTCTCAAACCAAGGACTCAAACCATAGCTTGGTAAATAAAGCTATTTTTGCTCTCGTTCGTTTTGTTCCTACTCGCTGCAAAATCAATTGAACTAAAATGAACTTAAAGAACGAGAAACACTGAACTAGTTCACATAGTTCCAGAGTGCGAATCGTTCAATTGAACTAGTTCGTTTATGAACTACCCAAGCCTACTCAGATTCCATTTCACATGTTTATATCGCTTTCCGCCACACTTAGAACATTCCATACATCATTCACGTGATTGCCCCTTATTTCCCAGCAATCTATAAACACGTTTGACCCACTGATACCTGAAATTCATGGTTTAAAGTTAAAAAAAGGCTTTCAAGATCTAGTTCGTGCAAGAATTGAAGCCAAATGACCATCGTACGCGCCGAAAATTCAGGGAATGGGCCCAAAATTCACTGGCATTGTATTCGCTGTTACATCAAAAAATTTTGTTCAACGATGAGGATAATTTTTGGCTCAACGGGTTTGTCAATAAGCATATTTTTGAATTAGGAACAAAGAGAATCCACACGAGATTATTGAACGCTTACAACGCAAAAATTGCACAGTTTGGTGTGGTCTGTGAGCTACTGTAGTAATTTTTGTTGCCGCTAAACTCCAAAAGTACTGGTCCGATTTTTATGAAATAAGTTTTAAAATGTCACATATATGCTGAAAAAGGATATATGGGTATTTTCTTTAAAAATTGTTAATAATAAGTATCTTTAATTAAAGTGTAAAGATTATTTAAAAATCATCCACAATCCCATGCATGGCTTGATTTTTAACTTTGTTTTCAGATCCGGATTCAGATTCATCAGATCCAATCGATCGGACATATGCCCGAAATTTTATTGTAGAAACAAATTGTAGAATAAAAATTAATACATTTTTTTACTCAGTTATTATTAGCTATTCCAGGAAAGCAATGGATAATCTTCAGTTTTTGACTTCAGCATCTTAGAATTTATTTATAAACTACTTACATGGACCATGCAGAAGCCAATGGGGAAATTATGGGCAAATTATTCTTTCAAGTCTACTAGTCATTATTATTGCTTGGCTATAATGTAGCCTTGCAAGGACGCCTTGTTGAATGTTACAATTGTTGATGATATTCTTGTTGCTACATTGTTGCCAAATTGTTTTTCAGAGAGCATAAAGCCACAGAAATGCGTGTGATTTCAAGCTTGACCTTGAAAAGTTATTCAGTGATAATTTGCGGTCAATTACAAGATGTATGTATGTAGTGTAAATTACTGTGAGGTAGAAAATAACAACTAAGCACTAAAGAACGCGAAGAAACAAATTATATCACACAATTTCACTAGCAGTGAGCTTTATGGAAATATAACCAAAAGTTGACTTAAAAGAACGCAAAAAATAAAAATATATGTATATATTTTTAAAATAATTTTTAATTTCTTTTTCAAATATTTTCAAGCTTTTACTCTTAATCTGGACAAGAAAATCTTCATTGTGATCGAACTATCTTAAAAACCTTTAAAATTCTTTTTCTTCATTCGTAACGATTTAGAGTGTTTTAGTTAGAAATTTCAAATAACTTCCACAGAAAAACTGAAGGATAATATATCTAACACATAATGAAATATCATCCTTCTAGAATGATATGATAAAATTGACCTTTCTACTTAGAATAATCAAATATCTGCAATATAACAACACGGATAGTAATTATCAGTTTTATCCGTGTCAGACCTGGGCGATGTTATCAACCATTTTTTTTTAACAGCACATGAAAAAAAAGTTAATTTCATGAAATATTAATCAATTTCATTATAAAAGCATTTTGCACCATTTAGTGAACTATAACTTAACATCATTCAATGAAATTGCTAATAAAAAACGAAACGTTTTCCTTTTGTTTTGTTGTGTTTTTTTTTTTGCTCAGCATGTCACATCAATAAATACAACAAGCTTTTTTAATTAAAATCATACAACACACATACAGAACATATGTACAGTAATGCACACTTTAATTGAAACCGACAATTAATTTGTGGCTTTTATGCAAAATCAACAAAAATATCAACAACTCAGTAAATATAAAAAAAAACAACAAAACACCGCACATAAAAACAATATCAGTGATTGAAATTGTTGCCCAGATAAAATGTTATAAGAATTTACTTGCGAAAAAAAAAAAAAAAAAAAAAAAAAAAAAGAAATCAATAATAGCAGCGAGTACTTTATGAACTTTTTTGCGTTGGTGTGCAAAAAAATTTAATAATAATAAAAATGGTATTTAACACCAGACAATACACAAGCAACACAATTAAATTGCGCCCAGAGAGCGCACTTCAATCAAAGTCGGTAAGTTTGAAGCAATAAAAGCTCAAAACAACAACAAGTGCTATTAAATGTGCTTAAAGAGCACATTTTATATGTTGCTTAGTTTAAAAATTTAGATTTTTCACATAAAATGAGTCGAATGATTATAAAATAAGTAAATAACATGTGAAAATTTGAGAAAAACATTATTATTTAAAAAGTCCCAAAAAGGGAAATTTAGGTATGATATGGGAAATTTAATTTAAAATTTGTTCTAAGATTCAGACTTAAGTTATTTATGAACAATAAACTAATTGGAGGTAATAAAAGCTCAAAACAACAAGAAGTGGTACATAACGGACTTTTTGAGAATATTTTTTAGGTCCATAAGCTTTAAAAATGAAATTGTTCACATAAAATCTGTCAGATTGTCTTAAAATAAGTAAACCGAGTGTGGAAAATTGAGAAAAAGTGCTTATTAAAAAAGTCCCAAAAAGGGAAATTTTTGCTTAAAATGGTAGAGTCCATTTGAAATATTTTAAAATATTCAATTACTAATTTTATTATATTTCTGGCTATTATACTATTTGATTTGATAATAACAAAAGCTCAAAACAGCAGGAGACGTCTTTAAAGGAAATTTTACCAGCTTAAACTATGAAATTTTTCGCTAAAAGTGAATAAGATGATCATATATTAAGAAAATTTTATTCAAAAGTTTGCCAAACAATGTATTTTAAAAAGTCCCAAAAAGGGAAATTTTTGTTTAAACTGGTAGAGTACATTTGAAATATTTTAAAATAATTAATTACTAATTTAATTATATTTCTGTCTATTAGAGTCAATGATTTGATATTAATAAAAGCTCAAAACAGCAGATGACGTCATATAGCGTACTTTAACGGAAATTTTGTGCGGTGTTCAGCTTAAAGTATGAAATTTTTCGCTAAAAGTGAGTTAGATGATCATATATTAAGAAAATTTTATTCACAAATTTGCCGAACAATGTATTTTAAAAAAGTTTCAAGAAGGGAAATTTTTGTTTAAACTGGTAGAATGCATTTTAAATATTTTAAAATGTTGAATTACTAATTTTATTATTTTTCTGGCTATTATAGTCATTGATTTGATAACAATAAAAGCCCAAAACAGTTGACGACGCCATATAACGTGCTTAAATGGAAATTTTGTGAGGTGTAAAGAATGAAAGTATGAAATGCCTCTCTAAAAATGAGTTAGATGACCATTTAAAAAGAAAATTTCACACATAAATTTGCCCAAAAATGCATTTTTAAAAAATTCCCAAAAAGGGAAATTTTTATTTAAAGCGGGAAATTTAATTTTAAGTTTTCGTAAGTTTTATACCACTCATTTTAATTCAATAATCTGAAATTTTGAAACCATAAAAGCTCAAGGCAGCAGAAAGCGGTACATTTTGAGGTGGACGGATTTGAGGTGGACATTTTTGTAAGTCTATAAGCTTAAAGCATGAAATTCTTCACAAGAAATGAGTCGGATGATTTTAAAATAAGGAAATACATGCATACATTTGGAGAATATTTTTTATTAAAAAAATCCCAAAAAGGGAAATTTTTGTTTTAATTAGTTAATTCAATTTAAAATATTTTTAAATATTACTCTTCAGATTTTGCTGTACTTCTGGCTATTAAAGTCAGTGATTTGGAAATAATAAAAGCTCAAAGCAGCCGAAAGTGCTAAAATGGGCTATAGAGGATATTATTTGAATTACTCAGCTTAAAGAATGAAATTTTGCACGTCACGTGAATGAGATGATTTAATAAAAAGCAAAATTATGCATAATATGTCTAAAAATGTATATTAATAAAGTACCATAATGTGAAATTCTGTTTGATTTGGGAAATTTAATTTAATTTTATTTTAGGTTTCATACTCGAGTTTTTATTTTTTTAATATATATATAAAATATAAAATATATTTTTTTTTTCGTAGTCAATTTTATTCGAAATTCTTAAAGTATCATACTTCTGATTTTTTTAACTCCTGACTATTATAGCCAGTGACTTGAAAATAATAAAAGTTCAAAACAACAAGAAGATCTATATAACTGCCTAAAAGGAAATTTTTTTTTTGTATTTTTTACACAAAATGAGTTGGAAGATCATTGAAATAATAAATGTCGTACAGTAATTTGTCAAAAAATAAATTTTTAGAAAAGTCCCAAAAAGGGAAATTTTTCTTTGAAGTGGGAAATTTTATTTAAAATTAACTGAGCTTCAAGCTGAAGTTCTTACTATTATAGTAAGTAAGCTGGCAGCAATAAAAGCTCAAAGTTTCCGTGAAATTTTTAAATTTATCTCATAAAATTTTGAAATGAAAAATGAAACCCGATATATCATTTTATAAAAATTTTCTAAATCTTCTATCTTATGAGAATTTTTAATCTTATAATAAATGGAATATTTTATATATATTCCTAGAGCTTTACTCAAAGCCTAAAATCTTTCATGCTCACTTCCGCGCTCTTCTTTGCTCTTACCTACAAAGTTGAAATATAAACTTTTTGCCATTTTGTAAACCAACGTTGTAGGTTGTACAACGGTTTAAAATGCTGACCGCAACCCTGACGGCCACAATTTCGCGTTAATAACAACTTGCGTGCGAAATTATTTCATTTCGAGTGCAATTTCAATCTTGCTGCAATTACTGCGCATTGCATGTGCGTTGCATACAAAATGAGCTGCTGCAGGGTTTGAAACTGCGTGCTCCAAAGGATCCCTGACACGCATGACATTGACAGTTATGTACGAGATTTGAGTGTGGATTATATTTCTTTGCCAAAAAAGAAATCAAAACAAATAAAAAAAAAACAACGAGCACTTTTAGCTGCAGTTGTGGTTATTGTACAGATTGACTTTTGTAGATTTCGAGTTATCTACTGAAATTTCGTAGTTGTCCAGTGATTTGCGGTTGCGTGCGTGTGGGACGTGGGTCAATGTAAATGATAATGATGACGACAATGGACGATGACTACGATGACCACGATACCGATGACAATCATCATGATGATGATGAAGATGATGATGATGATGATGATGATGACGATGATGACAAATTGTCATGAGTAAGCTTGGCGATGATTTATGTGCGAATTAATGGTCGTGACGAATTTTTCTTTTTTTCTGGGAACAGCGTAACGCAAACTTGAGAATTTAAAAGAAATGCATCAGCTCTAGGTAGAACGAGTCAATTATATATGATGACTAAACTCTTATTTTTCAAAAATTTTGAATAATTCAGGAATAGTTGAATTAAATTCTATAAGTAATACTATAAAATAATGTACCAACAAGAGGTGTAGGATTTGTTTTTTGAATAAAACGAACAACTGTTTGGTGTTTGGATGAGACTGAAATTTTTTATTGAATTATAATGTAAATACATGGAGATTATGTATGAAATACAAAATCATCTAAAACTGTCAAGAGATCAGCTGTTAAATAATACGCCTTGGCAACACTACACCTCTTGTTAATACACCCTTTAAAAATATCCATGGAAATTCTTTATTAATCTTAATGATTTTTTAAAATGTTAAAACAATTTATAATTAATAAAATTTACAATTTGGTGGACTTGGTGAGCTGTCCGAGTGGATATGGAAAACACATGAAAAGATGGCGCTAGGTCATATATCTCCCATGAACACTACCTATGGCAGTACATTTACAAAAAGGCTTGGGCAAGAAAGTTTGCGTCGATGCCCAAAAGAGTTGAGAGAAGATAAAATACTATCCCAACATATAAACATATCCCATTTCAGATATATCGCACATTGCGTTGATATGATTGATTCGATCCATAAGCTTTAAATAAGATCTTTAAGCACCGGCCAAATGTGCAAATTCTACTTCGATTTCGCCTAATCATGTTTGAGAGAAATATTTCTTACACCATTTCACGAAGTAAACATAAAACAACATAACATAACATAACATAAAATAAAAGAACATAACATAACATAACATAACATAACATAACATAACATAACATAACATAAAATAACATAACATAACATAACATAACCTAACATAATATAACATAACATAAAATGACATAATATAACATAACCTAATACAATATAACATAATATAAAATAACATAACATAACATAACATAACACAAAATAAAATAAAACAACATAACAATAACATAACAATAAAACATAAAGTAACATATAACATAACATAACATAACATAACATAACATAACATAACTTAACATAACATAACATAACATAACATAACATAACATAACATAACATAACATAACATAACATAACATAACATAACATAAATAATATATAATAACATAAAATAAAATTAAATAACATAAAATAAAATAAAATTAAATCAAATAACATAACATAAAAACATAACATAACATAACATTACATAACGAAACATAACATAACATTACATAACATTCACAACATTACATAATATTACATAACATTACATAACATTTCAAAAAATAACATTATTGAACATTACATAACATAACATAACAACAGAACATAACTAACATAACATAACACATCATAACATAACATAACATAACAAAATATACAAATCATAATAACAATATAAACATTAACATAACAAATTAAAACTCAAAATATATTATATAATACATTACATAACATAACATAACATAACATAACATAACATAACATAACATAACATAACATAACATAACATAACATAACATAACATAACATAACATAACATAACATAACATAACATAACATAACAGAACAGAACATAGTCATCATCATATTACCTTTTTTATTGTTAGTCTTCATCAAATAAACCAACATGCTAAAAATAACTCAAATAATTGGTTTAAAGAAATTCACTGCAATAGGTGGTATAACTAGGTCATAATAAACACATTGAAGCTATAACAGTGTATAACAAAAAATCAAAATCATGTTAAACAAAATGAATTTAATGAAAAACATAACAGAACATAATACAACATAACTTAATATAACATAACATAATAACATAATAAATTAACGTAACATAACACAAAATAACATAACATAACATGGCATACAGTAAAATTTCCCAAGACAACATAGTAAAACAAAACAACATGACATAACATAACATAACAACATTACAACATAACAACATAACAACATAACAACATAACAACATAACAACATAACAACATAACAACATAACAACATAACAACATAACAACATAACAACATAACAACATAACAACATAACAACATAACAACATAACAACATAACAACATAACAACATAACAACATAACAACATAACAAGATAACAACATATCATAACTTAACATAGCATACCATTACATAAAATAAAATTTCACAAGACAACATATAAAAAAAAACATAACATATCATAACATAACATAGCATAACATAACATAACATAACATAGCATTGACATGTTTTGGAAAAATGTAACTTTCGATGAAATCTGTTGATTTTTTCCATTTTGTTAAATTGTAAAATGATCCAAATACTCGTATTATCGTAAATTTATAAAAAAAGGTGAAAAAAATCAACACCAAAAGTTTGGCTCTCACTGCACTCATAACTCTTGCATATGTTGTTAACTCTATGTTACCCGAAGTTTGCACTGCTTTGCTGCACAAAAGTCTCGTTGTCGTTTCGACCAACGTGTTCGCACATGTTGACCGCACGTAGTTTTGGCCAAAGCTGTTTTTTGCCATTATTTTGTTTATTGCCTTTTATTTTTGGGGTTTTTGGTTTTAAAGAACTACGTCAATTTTATTTAAATATCATTGCAAGCGCTCGAATTTGCATGACGCATTGTTGTTCGGTTGGAACTGGCCAAAAGGTTGGCAAGAGGTTTAACGCATTTTTATAAAGCTTTTTGATGTTGTTGTTAATTCGATATTATTGCCAAACGTGTCAGAATTAAGGTTACTTGAATTTTATACATATATGTATGTGTATATGTGTATATAACTCAAAGCGATTAACTGGCAAATTGGCCGAGATTTCAAATTTTATTGGCTTGAGTTGCAGAATTCTTGTGAGATTTTGCAATAATTCCAAAAGAATTAAATGCTCAAGGTTAGAGATCAGGATTTTGATTGTATTCTCTTGATTTTGGTGTTCATTGGTAACCGGATATGGAAGAATGCCAAACTATTTGGAATTATTTTTGCATTTCAATTTTCGTTAATACTTTAAGAAGCTGCTAAAGACTGCTAGGAGCAGATTTTTTAAATTAGACTAGCGTCTGAGAATACTTTTCTCATGCATAAGCTCATAAATTTATTTCCTCCAAAGAGCCGTCAGAGAAACAATTCCCATCAGTTTTGAGTCCTTAAAAGGAGTCAAAAAACACAAAAAATTCCTTTTTTGCGGTAGTTTCAGGCTAACACCGCATTCGGCGGTACACGTACTAATATTATTTATGTTCACGCTCGTGACGAAGATTTTTTTTTAACATTTATTTGTACCTCTCTTTGTCTCTTTCACTGACACTTTTGTGCACTTTATGACACGCCAACTTAATAAAACGTCAACGCGCTCATAAATCGTATGCAACACTTTTTCTGCGGGATTTATTTGTATTGTAGTTGTTGTTGTTGTCTGTTTCCCTTTTACTGCTTAAGCCATAATAAAGCAATATTCATTCAGTATGAGAAGGAATACACCGCCACCGTCAACTCCATGGCCAACAGAGGCGTGCATCCTGCAAAGTGCAACAACAAAACTCAATTATGCGCAGCTCAAGGCTACTCCTGACAGCTAGTTTTTTATGTTTCGAACTCTTTTTTGCACACCTTTTCGCAATTTTTTTTTTTATTAGGGATTTATTTTAACCTTTTTATTTTTCGGCTCGTCATAATTATACGCCGCACGCCCTCTGTCAGCAGTTTAAGCTGACTCCTAACTTTTATTCCTTTTGCTGGCTGCCCAAATCCTGCCACCATATAAAAGAGGGATTTTCTTGCTCGCAGTTGTTGTCTAGCGAATAAAGTCATGCGGGCAATCAACACGTTGACAACATTGTAAAAAAGCATGAAATGTTGTTAATTTGTTTCGCTGTTAAATGTGTGTTGCATGAATGTGCAATAGTTGTTACCACTCTTCTTGTTGTTGTTGTTGTTGTTGCTTTTGGTGTTGTTGATGGCAGCAGATATGTTGGTGGTGCAGTAAGATGTCGGTGTATGAGTCACGCTTGAATTGTGTGCTGTTGGCTGGCCAGAAATTAAGTTCAAGGATTGTTTGCCGAACTGACAAAAGGAGAAACAAAACGCCTGACTAACAGAAAAATAAAATTTGCAGTGTTGGAAAGCGCGTAGAAAGTTCAAAAGATATAGGGCACAATATAAATGGGGTGTTCTTTGTCAAATCGGCCCCCCTCCCTTAAACGTAACATACCATAACGTACCATAACATACCATAACATAGCAAAAAATAACAAAGCATAAAATAAAATTTCATAAGATAACATAACATAACATAACATAAAATTGCATAACATAACAGAACAGAACAGAATAGAACAGGACAGAATAGAACGGAACATAATATATGTAAACTAAATCATCATCATGTATAAAATAAGATACCATCACTTCACTTAACGTAACGTTCTATAGCATTCTATAAAATAATATAACATAACATAACAAATATGTCATAAAATAATATGACGTATTATGACCTAATATAAGATAACATAACACAAAGCAACATAGCACATTACATAAAACATAACATAACTTAACATAATATAAGATAAAATAAAACAACATTATAACTTAAAGTATGATAACATAACATAATAATAAAACATAACATAACATAACATAACATATCATAACATAACATAACATTACATAACATAACATAACATAACATACTTAATATCATACTTAAAGTAATATCATACTTATCATAACATAACATAGCATAACATAACATAACATAAAATAACATTACATAACTTGTCATAACATAGTCTAACATAACATATTTAATATATAATAATATAACATAACATAACATAGCAGTACTAACATATCATAACATAACGTAGCATAACATAGCATGACATAACATAACATAACATAAAATAACATAACATAAAATAACATAACATAACATAAAATAACATAAAATAACATAACATAACATTACATAACATAACATAACATAACATAACACAACATAACATAACGAAACATAACAAAACATAAAATAACATAGCATAGCATGACATAACATATTATATCATATCAAAACATAACATAATATAATACCACAAAACACATTACATAATATGTAACACAAAACATAACATAATACATAACACATAATATAACATAACTTTACATAACATATTATATCATATCATAACATAACATAACATAACATAACACCACAAAACACATTACATAACATACAACACATAACATAACATAATACATAACACATAACATACCATAACGTAACCTAACATAACATAACATAACATAACATAACATAACATAACATAACATAACGTATAACACAATATAACATCACATAACATACCATAACATAATAAAAGCTTTTAAGGCTGGTGTTTTATAAAAAGTATTACTTATGAGTAAGCAAAAGATCTTGACCCAATTTCTCTCACGATTTTTAACACACATAGGGAACTTTTAAAGAGTAATTGTCATGTTTAATGTTTGTGTGCCACCATGTCCTATTTTTTTTTTGTTTTGTTTTTATTTCCTTTTTTCATATTCAATAATTTACAAAGTAACAGCCTGCTTAACTTGTTTCCTCAAAATAATTGTCAACTCTTGAGAATCCAATTAAAAACAAACTTTCCAAAGAAATTTAATGCTTGATTCGTACTTTTCTCCACATGACTGCGCGCAGGCAGCATTAATCTGAGAATCAAGTCTTTTTTTCCTCAAGCGCTCCAACTTTTTTCAGCACCCGACAAAAAGATTCTCATCTTAACAGCAGCTTCCGAAAAATCAACAACAACCTTAATAAACAGAGCCCAAAAACTGAAAAATATATAAAAAAAAAAAAAAAATAAAAATAAAAATTGCAACAGTAGCGAAATTTTGTTGCAACCATTTCCAAGTAATGTTGACAGAAAATCCAAGTTAGTAGCAAATACAATAAAAACAACAACAAAAAAAAAAACACTATCACCAACAACTAATGAAATGAAGACAGGCCCAGCATCCCAGCTAAGGCCAAGCCCAGCTGCAGTTTCAGCGAATACAGCAATTTCTAGGAAAGCTCATTAGAAGCAACGACCATGCAGCAGCAAGCATAACACGGCATAGAGTGTGGCGTAAGCTTTATCTTGGAATTAGATTTTTCAATTATCACATTTCCACAAAAGAAGTAGCCAGACAAACAGGCAGGCAGACAAACAGGCAGACAGACAGAAAGACATAAATATATTTGAGTCTGTGCTATTTTGCTAGGAATATAAACGGTAAGTATTGAAAAATAAAAAAAATTCTTTTTCTATCTTGACATTTATGACATATGCTGGGACAGATGTTGACAGAGACAAAAGGAAAAAAAAAATTTAAAATCATTTCCAGAAAACTAGCAGGAAAAACATGAAAACAACTGACGTACGGGTCAAGTTCGATGTTATTTTGGAGATTTTTGCAGGATAGAAAAATGACAATAAATTCGAAAAACTTTTTTAACCTTCTCTTCGCTTTCGAAAAACTCTTAAAGCTTTTTCGTTTCTAGACCATCAAAATTAATTAAGACAATATATCTTTTTTACAAGATCTATTTTGCATGGACCTTAGTGTGTTTCGGATAAAAAATTGATCTGGTAAACTTTTATAAAAATATAAAAATTTTTAAAAATAATTTTGAAATTTATTTAATTTTTATTTAATAATAAACGCGGTCTTGGGTAATTTCGCTTTCCTTTTTTAATTTTTTTTTTTTTATTATTTTTTAATGGATCATAACACCATATGAGCACTCCCCATCTCAAGTTTGATGATAAAACAATCCATCCTAGCTTATGTCTATGATCGACCTTTTGTGTGAACTAATTTTGCTCTGTAGAATATCTACTTATACGAGATATTATCAAAAAGTAACGCGAATTCTGAAATTTTGCGGGCTGTTTTGGTCCGATCGGCAGGAACAGTATTGATACACGTTTTATTCTTTCAACAGCGACAAAAAGTAAACAATCAATATGGCTGAAAGTTAATAGATACTTTCTAGACATGTTTGCCAACATTACAACGACAATAAAAAAAAATAATGTGCGAATCGCACCAACACCATGAAATTTAAAAATTCCCGCTATTTTTGGAACGCACCTCTTATGTAGTAAGATGTAGTACGTAGAAGCTTGAACCAATGAACATGGACTCATTGTTGATGAGATACCTGAGCCTACCTAGCCTTAAATAGTTATCTAGGTTTTCACCTCGTGATTGGGAAATTTAAAGGAGTTCACTTTAAGATTTCTTCTGTGGCATTTCATCGCCAAGCGTCATGATCAAATATGGGCAGAGAGAACTCTTGGAGCGCTGAGAGCAAGAATTGAGAGCAAAGGCTTATGTAGCAACACAAAACGCAACAACTATTGTTTCCATCATATCTTTAAGCAAACTAGTATTGCCTGTGGTCGAAGATCGACCATATATATATAATTTTTTTTTTATTGAAAAACGTTTGGCAAAGTTTGGAAAAACACTAAATTGAGAAATATTTTATGAAAATACAATGGATAAAATTAAAATTATTTAAGGATTGATTTGATTTATTTCGTAAAAACTATATTAAAGAAATTAATAAGGATGCATGCATGGTGAACTGTTGTTTATGTTGATGTTTAGATTTCATAGTCTTCTGGATTGGTAACAATGTTTCAGATGTGCAAAAGAATTCGACTTCACAACGCATTTTATTAAAATCAAATTTTGAAATTTTAATTTTAAAAAAATATGTTTTTCCATTATAATTTGGCACCACTTTTAGTTGCCTAATGAATTCGCCACCAGTTCTCTCGTTTAGAAGAAAGCAAAATAAAAAAAAATATGTTTTTCCATTATAATTTGGTATCACTTTTAGTTGCCTAATGAATTCGCCACCAGTTCTCTCGCTCAGAAGAAAGCACAATATGAGCGGCACAATGAAAATAGAAAAAGCTCGTCTAGGCCATGGTTGAATAAATAAGGTTGTGGCAAGGGTGAGTGCGAGTGCCCATAAATTTGAAATCGAAGTTGAGAGCTAATACAAACCTGACAGCGAAAATTGATAACATGTTAAGCCGATGAAGTTGTTGTTGTTGCTTTTCACTGATTTTGACAACTGTGGGTACTGAGATGAGAGTACGATCAACCCCGAAACAACCTTATTAATTCAACCATGGTCTTGGCGTCAAGTGACGAACTTTCTTTCTCTTCACTTTATGCGGATCTTTTATATGGATTTTTATTTGTGTTTACGTTCTGTGGCCGACAAATATAGAGCCTGAACAGAATCAAAAATCGTTGCGGCCTCCGATCTTTGTTGTTGGAAAATACATGCAAAATGTAGAAAAAAACCCAGCTCTTTTTCCGCAACGATAAATCGCACAATTAGAATCTATTCTATTTCTTCTCTTGCGACCGACGATTCTCTCTCTGAGTGCCATTAGTGTTGCCATATTTTTGCTAAGAATTGGCTGTGTTTCATGAAATTTGCTTAGTTTTGTTTTATCTTCTGACATTTCTTGTTTGTGTGTGTTGTATTCACACAATTGAAGAGACCAATACATTGAAATGAAATAGAAAAAATAAATAAAAAAATACTAAATAAAAGCAACTTTGAATCGTTAATCGCAATCGCATCATTCTGTACACATTCTCTGCGTTTGACGACCAGAGAGGGTCGTTGGTAGCAACGATTTTTGATTCTGTTCAGGCTCATAAATAGGAAATCGTTCAACTCTGTTTATATTCTTCGTTTTTTTATTTTTTTTTGTTCTCTTTCTTCGCTTATGTGCGAAATTAACCGAACTCACACCGCAGTGTATAGAAATAAAAAATCTAACGAGACAGTGCTGAACTTTTTTTGACGTAGAATACGTCATTCTCGGAGGTAAGAAGGGTGGTTGATAGTGATCAGGTGTCGGTATTTATATCACTTTTTGAGCCTTTGGTGGGCCTAAAGTACTGATCGTACAATGTTGATGTTAGCACTTGTTGGTCTGCTTGATCCTCAATGCGACAAAAATTCATGTTAGAACTCTCTAACTTATATAAATTTTACACAATTACATGAAATATAAAGCCAACATTTGATATTTTTGTTTGCTTAATTTTGATACCTATTTATCGACAGTTTCCGGTTTTATCGACAAAACCATAAAATTTGTATGGGAGCCCCCCTGTATGGGAGTGGTCGCAGGGAATAGGTGTCAAAGGCAAAAATGTTCCCTTTGTAAAAGTAATGGGGGTCGGTCATACATATTAACCCTCTCCGGCACTCTCTTAAAGGTCATATTCTCAGGTGTATGGAATAAATAAACAAAAACCATACAATTTGTATGGGAGCCCCCTAAGGAGTGGTCGGAGGAAATAGGTATTAAAGGCAAAGATGTTCCTTTTGCATAAGTAATGGGGGTCGGTGATACATATTAACCCTTTCCGGCACAAACACAATAAAATTTGTATGGGAGCCCCCCTAAGGGGTGGTCGGAGGGAATAGGTGTCAAAGGCAAAAATGTTCCTTTTGCAAAAGTAATGGGGGTCGGTCATACATATTAACCCTCTCCGGCACTCTTTTAAAGGTCATATGCTCAGGTGTATGGTATAAATATTTTGCTAAATATCTTTTAAAAAAGATGTCATCAAAAGCGAATTGAATAATTCTACGTCGTATGTTACGACATAGTCGAAACTACTGTATCTTTTTTCTTTCTCTCCTTTTTGTGCGGATCGCTATGTGCATATGAACCAACATGGGGGGAAATAGATCATACATCGTTTCACCTGTTCAAAGCAGGAAGATTTCTATAATATTATTAAGACCGAGATATTAATATTAACCGAGAATATTTTCATATTTTTTTTTTAATTTTGACATGGTTACCAGATTTTTCGCTTATTTAATCAAATGGATGATACTCATTAGCATTTGAAAAATCAATACTTTTTTTTCTTCTGAAAATCTATTTTGTTTTAAATTCTTTTAACTCGTTGAAAAGTTTCGTTTAGCCATTAGCGAGTAGCTTTTCGAAGCTCACTAAGCTTTTATTTTACTTATGAGAGCGAGGCTGTTCATGCAAGTTTCGCAAAGATCTAACCGAAAAGCTTTCAAACCGCTTAATTATTACATGTGATCGCTAGAACTTTTATGTGGGAGAGTATCCTCGTAAGGGTGCTTCGAAAAAGCAAGAGCGAAGCACTGGCCTGAAGCTCAGACAGCTTTCTAAAAGCTATTATAAAACTTGTGGTCAAACAAAATCGAGCCTATTTCAATTGAGAACAAAACACTTAAATGCTCCAATCGAGCTTTTCAAAAGTGTTTATGATGAAGGGGAAATGTTTTCTGCAAATAGCTTCTAAGAAGTTCATTTGTTTGTTGTGTAGTAGCTCAACAAATGATTTTAAGTAAAATTACTTAACTCAGCTTGGTACTGGTAACTCCAACATAACTGCTTTGTACACTGAACACATTGACGACAGCAAGGACAAGCTGTCGAATTAGGAATAGTTCTACATCGACGACACGACTGATTGACTGATTGATCGACGATTTGACTGATGTCGTAATGTCGTTTTTGTGCTTTGTCTCATAAGAACACATGATACGTAGCAAAAAAGCTCCCTGCTCGCGAGCATTATTTATGCATTATTATGCTCCCTGCATTATTTATTGCTCATTATCTCCTGGAATTACGAATTTTCCACATCCACAAAAAATATTAAAAACTAGTTTATACTAAAAACTTAGTCCAATTTGCGCATTTTATTCAATAAACTATGTTAATTAGAATTCTTTGTCAGCGAATGCATCAAATTTGTGCCAATTTAACTCTTCTGATTTCAATATATTTCAAAAATCAAATACATTTCAAAATAGCTATCAACATCATGCAATATCAGTTTTCAATCAATGCATGCTTATTATATCTATTTGCACATCAAATGCAAAATACACATAGTTTTAATTAAAATTTAAACAAAAGCTTTGCCGCGCAACCTTTGCCGCATTGGCCGGCCACAGGGCATGATGATGGTCTGGCTATTGCACATATCGGTCCACTGCTATCTAAACAAACAGCCACGGCGGTAATGAATGAAAATATTTTAATTTTCATTATTTTTGCATTTAATTAAAAATCAGCTGGCCGCACGAACATGCAATAGCACTCAAGAGCACTGGCAGCAGCAGCAACAGCATCCTTTTGCCAGCATAGATATCTACAATATCCTTGGATAAAAAAATACAGCAACATGTATGTATGTGTCTATGCCGCTGATAAGAGTTATTTTTTTTCTCCTAGAACTCTTAGTAATTCTTGGTAATGTTGCATTTGAAAAGCTTGCTTCAAAAAGCGACCTTGTTCAACTTGCTGCCTGTTTTAAGCCCACTGTGCAGCATAAAATCAATCTATCTATGCGTTACACTGACCCATTATTTATGAGCATTTCGCACTGATAAATTTTCCTACACCGCTCTCGATTAGCAAGTAGCAAAAAAAAAAACCCAAAGTGCTGTGTTGCATTTGAACTGCAAATAAATAGATTATGACTTGATCTGTGCGTTTGTCGTTTGGCATGCGATGACAGCCAGAGTCGCAGCATGATTCTGTTGCTGCTGCTGTTTGCAGGGTTAAGACGACTTACTTTTTGTTGCTGTTTGTTGTAGTTGTTATTGCTGGCTTTGTATTGCGTTTGGAGTACACGATAAAGCCATTAGGTTTATATTTTTCAACATAAGCTGGAAAATATTGCATGTTCTCATGCAAATTTAAGCATTTATTATTGACTTGACAGTGAAGTAAAGCTTTGAACAAATGGTTAAAAGTTGCACAGCACTGATTGTGATTTGAATAGAAATGAAGTGATTTTCTGAACTGGACTGGTGAAAGGTGCATTTTTGGGTTATTTTTAATTTTTATAAAAATAGCCAATTTAAACTGTGATTGATTACACAAGTAAAGCTCTCGGTTCGATTCCCAGAAATTAGAAAGAAATTTATGATTCCCTGTTCTAAGTTTTAAAAAAACTAGTTTTATTTTACTTTTCTTTTATTTTGATAAAGAGAAAAAAAATGTCCACAGCCTAGTGATACCGAGTTTGCTAATAATATCTGAGATCAACTGGTTCAAATACCAGCCTAGCATAAAAATGAAATGTTTTTCTGAACTCGAGTGGTGAAAAGTGAATTTTCTGAATTTTTTTAATTTTTCAATCACGGGCTATATGTATCTTTAGAAGATTTTTTTACCTCCAGTGCGAATCCAAAACAAAAAAAAAGAAAAAAATTAGCTAAGTTTGAATACGTTGCATTATAAAAGTAACGATGTGGGTTCAATTCTCAAAAATTTAATATAAATAGTTATTTATTTCTATTCTCCTGAACTAAATGTGGTGAGAAAATGGTTCTTCATTGATTTTCTAATAAGACGAAAGAGAAAAAAATATCCACAGCCTAGTGATACCGAGTTTGCTAACAATATCTAAGGTTCACTGGTTCAAATCCCAGTTAAGAATAGAAATGAGACGATTTTTTGAACTGACACTGAAAGATGTATTCCTGGATATTTTTTTATTTTATTGGATGTTTTTTTATTATAAAAAATGTTTCATTTAATAAGTATAAATTATAAGGAATTGAATAGAAATTAATGATTTTATATGCTTAGGTTCAAAAATATTATTTTTTTATGATTTCCAGTCATTTTGATAAGGATAAATGACTGTCAAAAATTGTCGATAGCATAGTGACACCGAGTTTGCTACTAATATCTGAGTATAACTGGTTCAAATTCCAGCTTAGAATAGAAATGAGACGATTCACGGTGCACTGAGGCGGTGAAAGGTGAATTTGTGGATATGTATTATTTTTATTATTTTTAATTGAATATGAATTCATTTTTATTCTAATTCGGCATGTGTTAAAATTAAAGATCTTGGTTCGATTCTCAGAAATTCATTAGAGATAATCATTAATTTCTATTTTTTTGAACTAAAAGTTGTGTAAAATGTAATGTCGATTGATTTTCTGTCGTTTTTATAAAGCGAAAAAAAATGTCCATAGCCTAGTGCTACTGAGTTATTAAAAAAAAAAGCTGAGTTTAACTAGTTGAAGTCCCAGTCATAGTGTTATATACAAAGTGGTTGTGAATTTATAACTTCTCTTATAAAATTTAATACTTCAGTTGTGGAACTACACAAAATCATATTTTCTGTCTCATTCATTCATTCATAAGTTTGACAGATTTAGCAAAAAATAAATTCTGATCACTACCTCGATCTTTATTATATAAGAACCATGGTTACAGTTAAGTATAGCAATGCAATGATTTCCAGAACAGTGATGTATTTATGATTTTTTTTTAAAATAATAAGTTCTTTTCTTCGCAGTTTTGTTAATTTTTTTGAAAATATATAGTAAATTGCAAAATTTCAGAAACAGCTGTTTTTGACATTTCGCTGCACAAAATCGTTCAATACTCTGAACGTACCTTGTTATCTGAAAAGTTGCATATGAACATAACTTTTTATCTGAACACTAGCATACTTTTAGGCATTTCTCAAATTGAGTTTTGATAAACTCAAAAAGTAAATTGCGTTTAGTTGAGTTTTATACTGCATAGCTGTACTGGTTGGTAACGCAAGAATTTATTTTGAGTTCAATGGCAAAACTCAACTTTGTACTGGAAACTCAAACTGAACTCTCTGTGTAGACATAGAATGTGGCTGCTTCAAATCCAAGAATTATAGAAACAAGATTATGCTTTCCGCAGCCACGTTATCTAATGCTCTCTTTCTCAATTGAGTGCATGACGTCACGCAGCGCTTCTGCTTAAAAAAAACGTATGCAAATGTGCAATCGCTTAGGCAAATTGACGAAATTGAAAATAAATTCTTGTGGAAAAGTAAAGTAAAGATAGCTACTCTTCTTTAAAAAATATGGATATTTTCGTATACAAAAAAAATGTAAATTTTTCAAACTTACACGATTTGTATCTCCTAAACGATTCGTGACCGACAATTGTATTGCACTAATAGGTTTAGGAAGTCCATATACATATTGTTCGGTCACAGAATATATATTCCACCTTATTTTTTCGCCAAGCACTAAAATTTGAATTAACTCACTTTAAATTACATTACTTAAATTTTTCATGAACTGATAACTATCACCCACTGTAAATCATACTCACTCAACATACATTATTTTACATTGCTTTATATACTCAAAATACATTGTTCAACTGTAAATCAATTTGTAAGCCCACAACTCAAACATATAAGAACATTAAAAACAGTTGGAAAAAGTCATTCGAGGTGTTCAGTTAATTTAATCAGAATAACCAAAAAACTCTTTGGTTATACACATATTATAAAAATAAGAAAAAAATATTTAGGCTTGGGTCCCAAAGTAAAATTATTCCAAAGACCTACATTAGCGCTGGATGACGTCATGCCTTCTCTTCTTCTCATTTGCGGAACGCGTAATCTTGTTTCTATCGTTCTTGGTTCAAATCTTAGCTATTATATATACAATGTGTTAGGTCTGTTTCCGTACTCACTTCAAGTTACTTGAAGTCACTCGAAAGCTGTTCTTAACACATTTTTGTCAGCGTGAGAGAGAATAAAAACAAGCTCTCAACTTTACTTAAAAAATTTCTATGAGCAAGAATCTCGAGCTTTAAACAGCTGATTGGCATAGTGACAACATTATGCTATGTTCACACAGAGAGTTTAGTTTGAGTTTCCAGTACAAAGTAAACTCAACTTGTACTGGAAACTCAAACTAAACTCTCTGTGTGAACATAGCATTAAATTATTGTGTTGTGTTGAGAGAAAAATTTATGCAGTTGGTTAGCAAACTAATAAAAATCAATTAGTTTTTTCATCAACTATCAATTAGTTAGTAAAAATCAACTAACAAAAATTAATGTCAAAATTTCCTGAATAATAATTCACTTACAACTTCTTTAAATTTTTCATTTTTTTAAATAAACCAACCATTGAATTCAATTTTTATTTATAGCATCATTTTATAAATCCCTGCACATCACTTCACGCTGCGTTGATGAAATTCGCAATTTATAAAACGCAACGCTTCACGCCGTGATCTTCAGCGTTGAGTAACGTAATAGCGTAGTGAAAACAGTACAAAGTTCGCATTTTATAAAACGCTGCACTTGAAATTCGTTCACTTGAACTGTCACTTTCATCACTTGCTCTTGAGCTGCCGTTAGAACGAATAAGTTGGCATTGAAAGGGTAATAACTGCTTGTTTCACTCATATATTCTTAAATGTTTACATATATCGTTTGAATATAGGTTAAAGACAGCAACAACGATCCAACAGTTCGAAATGTTGCTAAAAGAAATAAAAAAGCTACCGCAGGTAGCAAATGGTACGACAGTGTTTGGCGTTAATATTGCAATTTCAATTTAATGATGGCTGAAGAGAACAGCTGATATTGTTGCCAACAAGTCCAAATTTGGTGAATCTTAAATATTTCAAAGATTTGCAATAATGATGCTAGTTTTATTTCACATGTGACAACCCTAAACTGCTGTTGGCTGACAGTTCACCGTGGTAACGTAACATAGCTAACGCAATAACGTAGTGATTAATAAAATGCAAATTTTAAATCAAAGTGATGCGCCGCGTTAGCGTTGCGTTTCATCACGGTGATTTATAAAATGATGCCATTAATTTCAATTGACTAAAACCAGCTGTTATGCTTAAAACTTATTGAAACATAACATTGAAAAATTTTCTCATTTTGACAGTTAGTTAAATTACTCTATTACTCGAACTTTATTTAAAGTGTGAACGAAAACAGACCTTGATTCATGTTGATAAAGAAAGAATTTCGGATTCTTAACTTAGAAAGTGAGTAAAGTAACAATAATTAGCGTACTGACAACGTGTTGAACCTTCAATCCTTGTCTTGATGGTTCAATCCCCAGCTTAAAAATAAAATTAGATAATTTCCTGAGCTAAGCAAGAAGTAAATGTGACATTTTTTATAATATTCTGTAATTTACATAATAAGAAGGAGTTTGGAGGCTCAAGAATACAAATAAAATGGTTCATAGCAGATTAAAATCCCCACTTAGAAATCAAATAAAATGTTTCCTAGAATGTAAAGTGTTATAAGGAAGGCTTAGTGGAAGGTTTTTTTTATTTTATATATTATTTTATTGCGACAACTTTTTAAATCAACACTGAGTTTGCTGGTTCGCATCCCACTGAAGAATAAGAATTAAATGTTTCCATGAACGAAACCGAATGCAGAAATATTTTACGAAACTAAAAATGTAAAAAGTTTTTATTTTATAAAATTCAAATACTTGATAGAAAAAAAGATAATCATGTGTTAATTAATTAGCCCTGATGTTGCTGGTTCGAATCCCATTCAACAATAAACATTGAATGATGCCCTGAACTAATGATATTGATTCTCTAGAATATTATTTTTAATAATACATTCCTTGATCTTGATAAAGAAGACAGGTTTTAAAGATACTTTAGGTTTTAATCTAGGAAAGCAGCCTTCTAAAATCATATCGTATTTTCAAGCTTAAGATCGTTGGTTCAAATCTCGACTAAATATACAAATTAAATGATGCGCTTTGGGCAAAAAGTGCTGCTAAGTTGATTTTTTCATTATAATTCTCCAATCTTAATAGGGAAAAATTTTCAAAAGTTAGCAAATATGGCTATTGTTTGCCAACGCTAAGTTCTCTGGTTCGAATCCCAGCTTAAAATAGACATGAAATTATTATCAGAGCGGAATGTGGTACTAATGTGACTGTTTTATAAAGATAAATTCACTTAATTTCATACAAGTAATATTATCGATGGGTACTCTTTAGGTGCCAGACAGTCATCCCATTGGTGGCTGGTTCATATCCCAGCTTAAACAAGAAATTTATTGTTTTTCTGAACATAACCTAGTGTTAAATTAATTTTATCTTCTTAAAGATATTGTTTATAAAACAAAAAAAGAAAAAAAAAACCAAAAAATAAAATAAATAAAAATAAACGAGAAAATTATAGGTTGCGAACTAGACTTATCTCCACTGTTGCATGTTCGAGTCTTAGTCAAAAAAATGAAAAACAAAAACCACAACTTTATGTTACGTGAATAAATTTTACTTTAAAAGCTTTTACAGTAGTTTTGTAAAAAATTGTAGAAAAAAGTGCTTTTTTTGCGTAAATAAATTTTGATTTAAAAGCTTTTAAAGTAGTTTTACAAATTTCCAATTTTTCTCTCTTTTTTTACACAAATTTGAAGCATTTATCCACTCAATAAAATGCCAATAAAAATGTCAATATTCAGCAAATATTTTGACATATAAACAACGCATTTTTGCTCCAATATCAGTTCACAACAGTGCCTCTTTATCATTTAAGCACAAACACACACACGTACGTTTATCAAAAAGTTCTACTGAGCATCGTCAGATGGCGCTAGCATGAATTTTTGCAAAAAAAATAAAATGCAAATAAAACACAAACTCCACACAAACATATTTTGATTGACAGTTTGGAAAGAAATTGTGCTCAATTCTGTTGAAATGATTGACTTTATTTGACAGCCAACAAACAGGCAAACAGACAGGCAGACAGACAGAGAGACAAACGGTCAGTGCTGTTAACAATAAATGCAGAAAGTTTATCTTCGAGCAAGTGAAAATTTGGACTTTCATCTGACATAAAAATTTTTGCCAAAGGCTTTCGTTTAGGTCAATGCAACTGACCAAAAGACAGACAGTCAACCATTCGGCAAGTGAGCCAGTCAAATCCTTGTGTATGTTTTATGCTTGGTAGTCAGAAGTCTGCCATGATTGCCATGACATGTCAACAAAGTGTTCCCATTTGATTGACTGCTGATGGACTCAAAATATTGTTTAAGTGGTTGAGAGATGAATGTTGAACGGTTCACTTACTGCTTTGGTTTTTGGCTTTTAATAGGGTTAATTATTCAGAGTCTTTATAATTCGAAGTTTTCAAAAAGCTCAAATGGCAATTTGAGTTGATTTCTTCTGATTCGTTCTTTTTTTTTTAAGAGTGGCAACTTTTGTGAACTGTGGACATGGTGGAGATAGTATTTGACAAAGCTTACTGCAGCAAATTTTCTTAAAATACTTTGGAAATTGTGAAAATAGCTGAAGCACATTTGCTTACAATTTGCTCAAAAAGCGGGAAAAGAATAAAAATTATTGAGTTTAATGAGACTCATGTAGATTCACGTTTATTTTATTTTGATTCAAAGTAAAGGAAATTTTACTGAGTTTCTGCAAAATTATCAGTTGTCAAAAAGCAATCTTTTCAAGTGATTGCAATCAGAGACTTCAGAACCAATGATCAAGTTATGATGACAATCTTTTATTTCAATAATTAAAAAAGAAAAATCTTGGAATCAATTTGGATTTAGGCATTCATTGCAGTCAAGTAATTGAAGTCATTTTGAATTCAGTGAAAATCAAAATTGCAATCATAATCTTTAAACGAAGTTGATCACTTTAATATTTGTTGAAGTCATTAAAGTCAGTTTAATGTTTTAAAGTTTTTGAAGGTAATTTTTGGAATGTTGAGCCAAAAACTTCAAGTTATGATTGCAATACTTTAATCATTTTTGGTGGCAATAGTTTAAAAGAAATTATTGATAAGTTTAAAAAATAGTTGAAGTCATTTTGAAATTTAGTGCAAATGGAAATTGCAGTTATGACTTTAAAACTCAATTGCTTACAATCTTTATTTCAAAATTATATGTTGAAGTGAATTCATTTGAAAGAAGTAATTTGAAGTTTTTGAAATTTTATGAAATTTCAGCCAATGATTTTTAGTTATGATAAGAATCTCTTAACCATTTTTGTTTATAATAATAAATCAAAGAATAATTTTTTTACTATATACACCAATAAAATACTTGAAGTCATTACTGAATTCATTACAAATCGAAAGCGTCACATGATCTTTAAACAAAATTGATTGGAATCTTCATTTCAAAATTGCAATCACTCAAATATTTATTGAAGTCATTGAAACAGTTTGAAGTCTTCAATGATAATTTGTCTAATTGAGCAAATGACTTCAAGAATGAATACAATTTTTAATAATATTTGTTTGCCATAAATTAAAAAATTTTTGAAATCATTTTTGAATTATTGATGTTAATCAATTAGCTGAAGTCATTTCTGAATTCAGTGGAAATTCAAATTGGAGTCATGATTTCAAAACAAGATAATATCGAAAGATTGCAATCACTAATATATATGTTGAAGTCAGTTTGAAGTCATTTTGAAGTCTTTGAGCGTATTTTGAGCCAATGACTTCAAGTTATGATTGCAATCTTTTAATTATTATTGTTATAAAAATATTATTTTAACATATAAAAAAAATCATGAAATCGTTTTTGAAGTCATTAAAAAATAATTAAAGATTTGATGAAATCATTTCTGAAGTCAAGTTTGAAGTCATTTCTGTATTATATGATAATCGAAATTTGCAGTCATGATTTTGAAACTAAATGATTGCAATCTATAATTAATTTCGAAAGATTGCAATCACTATTAATAGATGCTGAAGGTTTGATGTCTTTGAGAGTAATTTGGCAGTTTGAGCCAATGACTTCAAGACATAATCGCAAACTTTTCATTCAAAAATTTACAAACAAAATTTTTAAATAGTTTTTGAACTATTGATTCCAATCTTCAATTCATTTTGTAATCAATTCAATTTAAATTGAATTCAACTGTAATCACTAAAATATTTGTTGAAGTCTTTGAGAGCAATTTGGCAATCCTAGCTAATGACTTCAAGTTGTAAAAGCAATATTTTAATAATTTTGTAAGGCAATAAATAAAAAAAATATTTTTAATTTTAAAAATATCTTGAAATAATTTTTGATTTATTCATTGTGGTAAATTTTGAAACAATTAAAATCATTTCTGAATTCAGTGAAAATTGAGATTGGAGTCATGATTTCAAAAGTAAATTGCTTTCAATATTCAATTCATTGGTAAAGAATGCAATCACTAAAATGTTTATTGAATTCTTTGAAATCAATTTCAAGGCAAGTTGAAGTCTTTGAAGTCAATTGATTTAATTTGTTTAAGTTTATTAGTTATGTAACCTACATTATTAATTAATTCAAATTTAATAATCCTCTTCGATAATTTTTCTTATGGCGAAAAATGTAGAACTTCGAACTTTTTCTCATCATCTGGTAAATTGTGACCCCCAATTTTTCAAAAGCTAAAAACCTTGTTTCTGCTTTATCTTTCGACTTGATAAAGCAAAAACTGATTCATCATTCTTCACGCAAATGTTTTGCCAATTTCTAAATGTCATACTTCAATTGACTTCAAGTGATTTTTGTGACTTCACCTCATCTTTCAGGTGATAATTGATTTCAATTGACGATTTCAGTGATTTCATGCATGACTTACTTCAACTGACTGCAGATGACACATTGACTTCAAATGACTTTAAATATTTGATGTTGAATTCAATCAATGACCAAAAGGACACGACTTTAACCTGGTGAATAAATCAAAAGACTTCAAAGGGAAATTTTAACAATTGATTTCAAAGCATGATTCTGATTCAAAAATACAAAATCAAAAAATGTTGGAGATTGATTTTTTGTTCATTCAGTGGGAGTTTTTGAAGCAGTTCGCAATTTTTCAGTATGTATGGTTATCATTTAAGTATGTATGTAAATAGATATTGAAAAAAGAAACGGATTGACTATTTTAGGCCTTGAAAGCCCTGGAAAGTCATTGTTATTAAATGTTTGTTCACAAATGATAAAAAACTGGACCTACTAGTTTTATGCAGACTCCGAACAGCTAGTGTGCATCTTAAGCTCAAGAAGCTTTTTATGGCATTGCTTGCTCTTCAAGGTTTGCCATTGTTGGCAAAGAGAGAGAGAGAGAGAGAGAGAGAGAGAGAGAGAGCTTTTCTGAGAGCTTTTCTGACGGTGATGGCCGAACATGATACAATTATACAGGTAGGTTTGACAACAGGCTATTTTCTCACGAGATCGTTCATGGATTGTCAAACTCGTCTGTTTTTTGTTATTTTTTTTTTTTTTTGTTTGCTTTGTCTTGTATGATTTTTGACAATTCATGTTCGCTGGAAAACTGTCACACCTACCTGATTAATTATACCATGATGGCTGAATAGAAAAATTAATTTCGCATGAAAAATTTTCTGTTTCAGTTGGGATTCAAACCTCGCTGCTTGCGATTGGTAAAATTAGCATCGAACGGCTTGTAGATCACATATTTTATAAAAAATTTTGAGAGATCACATGCTTCAAGGTAAGATGAACAAGATTTGCTCGTATATTTTATAGGAAACTAATTTTTAAAGAACACATTCTTCAAGATGAGATAACCAAGATGACCTAGAAGATCATATATTTTAACCTTCAAGTAAACTTTGGAATTAGAAACACTAAAGAATTTTTGGGTCATATTGACCCAACTTGAAATTGCATAAAAAACATACTGAAAACTGAAGTAAAACATACTGAAATTGCATAGGAAAGCTGAGGAACAAATTAAATAAAAAATGTGTTTTTGGATTTATTTATTACGAAAATTTAATTGATGTGGAGCAACTTTCACAAATTGTGAAGCGATGATCCGGACAAACGTACTTTACGCATTTATCACATCGAATGCTGTGTTTATTTGAATTGGGTAGAGGTGGGCACATATGGCAACGTACTCTTTTGCGTGTTTTTGGTGCATGGATGAGCGGCTGTAGTTGTTGCTGCTGTTGCTGTTGCTCAGAACTTTCTGATCTAACACTTTCTACGACAGATAGAATGAAAACACAACGTAAAAAATCACGCGATCAGTGCTGTTTCAATTTGACCCAAAAAAACTTATTAGGGAAATTTTTTGTACAGGCCAAATTTGACATGTGTGGACATATTTCATGTCAAATTCATAAAATTCGTACACGATTAACACATTGAGCCAAAATATCTAGCTGATTTGAGCATAAATAAGCGGAGAAAGACGCGTTTAAATTTTTTTTTTTGGTCCAAATTGACCCATAATTCGCTTGAAGGTTAAAAAATTTCAAATAACATATTCTATTTAAAAATACTCTCCTCTACTTATACTTCAACACATGACTTGTTATTAACTTGTGGCTCATAAGTTGCTCAAAAGCTTTATCCCTCAATATCCAACGGTTTGAGTGCAAAAAAGATCTATTGAAAAGCTTACCTCACGACTGCTCCAAAAGTTACTCATGACATGCTTATAGGTAAGCGGCTCAAAGTTCTAAAGCACACTCTCAAGTTTCAACATACGATCCTCATATAAATAAAAACTCTTAAGTGGCTCATAATTTTTTCAATAAACTTTTAAAAGAGCATTAATTCAGCATGTCTTTCTAAAAACAATATCAATAACCTTTTCATTTTATAAAAAACTTTATAAACGAGCTCATTTACGAGTATGTAACAAAAGAGCTAATAAGACGCCTCAATTCGCATTCATTATTTTAAAAAGATCAGCGCAAAAAAAATAAAAACTATCGATTTTTTTTACAATGTGTCATAAAGAGTTAAGTCATGAAATTTATCCATAGATTAATATTGCGTCTATATTTTTTTCTGTTATGAATTCATATTTCTTTTCTATTATTTGTGCTTTTATTGCGAGTTTTATTAGATTATATATTGACAGTTTATGACGCTTATCTATGATTTTTTTCAGTTTTTGCTCACTTTTTACACTTTTGCACTGCAAAAAAAAAAAAAAAAAACTATTCAATTGAGCCAACTTAATCAAAACAACCAAAGAGCATCGCATCGATTTGTGCTTTCCTATAAATTGTGCTTTTAACAACGAGAGCAGGTGTTGCCCACTCATTGGGTTTTTTCGCCACTAGCTCTCATAACATTTTTTTATCATCATCTGCTTTACTTTCTGTTTTACTTTTTTTTGCGGCTAGCTGCAGGCATGGAATGACTTAAAAGCAATTATAAAATTTTTTGGCAAGTTCGACAGAGTTAGCAAGTTACAAGCTCATGAAATTGTACGAAATGTGAAAAGGAAATTTCGTATTTCCATTTTCACACCTCGTTGCTCATGATGCTGTGCCGTGAGCAACGCAAAATACGAGGTGTCAGTTTTTATTAGACTTAAAAGTTAAAAATTTTGACCTAGTTCGATGATTTAAGTTTTGTGAGCAGAAAATTGTGAAGTGGGAAAGGAAAAAAAAAAATTAAAAACCCTAATGGTTAAAAGAATGTTGATGTTAACAAGGCAGAGAAATTGCTTTAAGAAGTTTTATTTTGTGATTCAACGAATCCCTCTAGGAAATGGAAACATTCCCGGATATAGGAATGAGTGCAGGAAACATTATATGGAATGTAGAATGCACTCCTTTTCGTTGGGCACTCTATATCTTTCTTTTACACACTATTTCATTGGAGGAAAACATTGCTCTCCGCTGTGTTCAAAATGAATGTGGGAATATTCCTCTTCATTGTCTTAAAAATTAATGTGGAAACAAATCACTAAAAATAGTTATTCTGGCCGGAATTCGAACCCGGGACCTCTGAAGTGCCAGTCAAGCATGCTACCTACTCGACTACCGAGGCTGCCTTATTATTCGAGATTTTATTATTCGAAATAAATTGAAATTGTCGCAAAACAAGTAGAAGTTTCCACATGCATTCCTTAAGAAACGGTTTGGAAACAACATCAATTAAAAACTACCCAAAAGTTTCCAAAAGAACGATGGGGAATGTTTCCCCATCACTTCCAATGCTACTATTTCCACATGCATTCCTAAGGAAGCGGCTTGGAAACAACATCAGTTTTAAACTACTCATAAGTTTCCAAAAGATATGATGAGGAATGTTTCCATATGAAGTCTTCCAATTTTTCCTTGAGGGCATACATAAATTAAGTTTTTTTTGTAATAATATAATGACAGTTCAATTCAAATATTTTATAATGAGAACTTTAACCCATTTTCTACTATGGGAAAAAATTTTTCGTTATCTAAGCTGTTGAGAGTTCGGAAAATCGAGCAAATGGGTTAAACTGAGGTTAAACTTATAAACAAAGAAGTATATCAGATAGAGTCCTCTGATAGTCCTTTATACAGTAACGTCATAAAAACAGGGTTTGAAGCTTTATGGAAAACGTACAGTTTCAGAATCACAGAATCACAAAACTGTTAAGGAAAGACATTGGTTCCCAAAAAAAGATCAAATAAGTTCAACGTGGGTAAGACTAAGGTATAGAAACCTTAATTGCTTTTGTATTTGAATTCAGGATTTCAGGTGTTACAAATATTCAGCCGAGGCTGACTGGGTTCGAAATAGATAGACAAATGGCACAAATCGCGATAGACAAATGGGAAGGAAAGACAAAATCAAGTGAAGCAAATTTAGGATAATTTTTTTTTGTGTAGCCTAATGCTCTCAGAACAAGTGCATCTTTTAATATGGTGCAAATGCAATGGCTTGACATCAATAAATTCGAGATTTATTAGCCATTAGCGTTTAGCCATTTTATCCACAAACTTCCCTAATACCAACTACACTATTTTTTTAAATAGAAAATATGGATTAATTATGACCGGGTATGGGCACCACTACATTCAAAGCATTTGTGGTGTTTCTGTGTTTGTCTTTTGTCTTTGATTTGTTGTTGCATTTTCTGTTGCTACATAAGCATTTGCTCTCAGTTCTTGCGCTCAACGCTCCCAGAGCGCTCTCTGCCCATAACTGATTATGACTTATGTGGGGTGTAATTAAATCTAGAATGGTTGATGCATAGAAAATATATTTTGTTTTATTAATGGAACAAAAACTGTTTTAAAATATTTTTTGGTTGTCCGAAAAATTTGAATTTATTCAGAAATTTTTCTGACAAAAGCGGATTTCTCAAGAAAAAAAAAGGAAATTGGCCATGTCACCCCTTGAAAAGAATATGTGTATGTCCTGAAGAAGATTTACATGGCATTTTTTAGATAGGCGATGTCTGATCAGAAAAATTAATTTCAACTGATAGCATTTTTTGTGTCAAATATTCGATTCAAACAACGGACCTCCCGTTACGTCCATGTCAGTCTATATCTAATGACGATTTACATGGCATTTTTTAGAGAGGTGACGGCTGTTCAGATTAAAGCATTTCAATCGAGAACATTTTCTGTGTCAGATGTGGGATTTGAACCAAGGACCTCCCGTTTCGTAAAATTGGTATCGAACGGTCGACGCACGTACGTCCACAGCCGCTATTGTATGTAACGTAGAGAAAATATTATGAACTGTTCAAGATTAGTTTTTATTGAACTCACATCTTCTACAACTTTGTACGGATAAAGCTATTTATTAAAGTTATTTATCCGATCTTAAAATTCAACAAATTTATAATGACAGTCAAAAATATTTTAAAATATTCACTCACCTTGTTCATTCTGCTTTCGCTGCCAAGACGTCTGCTTCTCCAGCTTCAACTTAATCTCATCATTATTGCCATCATCATCGTTATCATCGTCGTCGTCATGTTGTACCACTGCTAAAACTTCGATGGCGCTCTTAACGGAATCCGCTGACGAAGATGTTGACACCAATGGCGGTGTTTGCACACGTGCTTGCGGTTCATTGGGTAAATTGATTGTTTCCAAATGCACCCCAGAACCAGATTTACTTGCTAAGTCTACTTGTGGGGGCTGTACAATGGGTGCCGACTCGATGTGTTTGTTGTTATTGCTCCACTGAGTGTTGCTTTTATTATTGTTGTTGTATTTCATGCTATTCTCCGTGGGCAGATCTTCGCTGGCCAGTGTAATGGATGCACTTTTGGCCATTGTCGTTGTCGTTTGATGTCGGTCAACGCTAAGCGGCGTTAGTTCGCTTTTATGTTCTACACCACCCACAATAATACGTTCCATGGGCTTGGGTGGCGATGGTGCTAAGTTCTTAACCTCAATTTCTGCTTTTTCACCCGTTGATTTTACTTGCTCGGCACTATTGTCGTTGGCGGTTTTGTTTGACAGCTTATCACGTTTGGCCGGTTCGGGACGAGTTTCACGCTTGTGTGGTATGGGTGGAGTTGGCTGCTGCTGGTTCTGCTGCTGGTTCTGCATCTGTTCAGAATTAATGGATGATTTTGTAGCATTTGCTAGATGATTTGTAGCAACATCTCTACTAGTGAAATTTTTCATCGTAGACTCTGTAGGCTGCGGTGACTGAACCTCTTCAATAGTGAGTAACTCCGCCACTTTTTCGATATGTATCTCGTGTTTCTTTTCCATTGGAGGTACCTTCTTCTTTGTTTCCTCCTGCATTTCTTTCTTACTGGGCTTTGTCACATCTATTACGTTCTTGTGAAGCACATATTCGGGTTCATTATCCACAATTACGTCCTTCGTGGATGTTTTGCAACATTCCGTTTGGTTGTTTAATGCTTGAGGTTTATTTTTCTTTTTTTGTGCCAACTCCTGCAGCTGCTGTTGTTCTCTTTTTATAAATTCACATTCTATTTTGAGAAAATCTTCTATGACATTCAAAGTTTTTCTGTCGCTATTATCGCTTTTCGCTTTAGAAACTAATTTTTCTTGTGATAAGATTTCCCCAGCATTAGAATCAGCATTCTCCTCAGATTCTGCTTTTTCATTAACTTCTTTCGCTTCTTCGTTATCAAATCCACTCAAATCGAAACCCTCTTCCTCGTTGCTGGATAGTTGAAATAGTTTCTCCGCCTCTTTCTTTACTTTTTGATAGCTTTCGATGAGCTTTTGTGCCTCCTGCTCGAGTTTCTTCTCGCTTTCGCTCTTTTTCAACAACTTGGCACCTTTTTTGGGCTCGATTTTCGGCTCAGTTTTACTGCACTCCACTCGCTTTGTTACCTCCTGCTCACCATTGCGTGTTATCGTCATAACTTCTGTTAGTTCTCTGCTCAAGCTGGGTTTTTCCTCTGTACTGGAAGCTTCACCCCCTTTAAGTGTCAACTCCATGTCTTCATAGCTCTTTTGCATCTGATGCTCACATTCTATGAGCTCAATGCCACCCGCTTCCATGTGCTGCAGCTGCTTACCCCTCTCCGATACGCTCAAAATATCTCGAACAATATTTTGCCTATCTTCTGGATTCTTGGCTACCTCCGATAGGCGTGTCTCAGCACTTGCTGTGATCGTCATCGGCTGCTCTTTTCTCTCACTGCCACCGCCAAGTAATGCATCCAAAGAATCCTGACTGCTCATCTTCTTAAATGCGGCTCGCTCTTTGTGCGACTCTGAGCTCTGTTTCAGTTTCTCCTCGCCATCAGCTCCCTTTGTGCGTATTTCGGTGTAGGCCTTTTGGTCGCTCTGGAACTGACGTTCCTCCAGCACCGTGATCTTTGTATTGCCTACACGCTCGCTATATGGTTGCAGACTAAAAGCTATGGGCCCATTATGCCCCAGTTTTGGCGATATACGCTCAAAGTCTACACTCGAAGTTGGGCTTATTTTACTTGACTCCAATGCTTGCTTGAATTCTTCTGGTAATAAATCTAGCGAATCGAAGGAGCTGGAGTTTTCTATAATGTGTGAACTAGTCTTGGTTTTGATGACCTTTGTGGTGGTGGTTGTTGTCTGCACTTTTTTGAGCGCTTCTCCTGTTTCGTGAGTCTTGCTACTGCTACTAGAAGTTTGTTTGGTGGTTGTGGATTTTGTCGACATGCTAGACTTGGTTGAGGTACCGTCGATGATATCGGACTTTGTTTCGCTTAATTCTTCGTTCATTTCTGCTATTTCGTTGGCTTGCATTTTTGCGGTTTGCCTTTGGATTTCTTGCGCTATTTGTTTATTTGTAGAATTTGCGTGTTCAACTGTCACTGTTGACACCTGCTTATTCACTAAGCTCAAAGTTGATGGAGCTGCGTGGGTTTCACCGTTGCTATCGTCGACTACGTTGGGTATAAGTTCACCTGCTTGATTATTTGTTGTTGTTGTTGTGTTTGTTGTGGTTTTTGTTGTTGTTTCTGCTTGAGTTATATTGTCATTATGCATTTTCTCCACTTGGGAAAAGTGCTTCATATTCGTCGTTGTCGTTGTTGGCGTATCAGTGGAGTAATTAACGGTTCTTATCTTATCGGTGGTAGCCTGATTGTTATTGTCGACATTGATGTTGGTGCTGTTGCTGGTGTTGGTGCCGGTGTTGGCAGCTTTGTCGTTGTTTTGGCTTTCAATGTCAAGCTGCGGAAATTCTACTCCACCTCCTTCTGTTGCACTTTGTTTTTTCAACTCAATATTCTTTGCTACTCCACCTTCTATAACCCGTTCCGAGGGTTGCTTCCAGTCCGTTGCCTTGTCACTGCTTGTTGTGCCTAGCTGTGCCTCAAGTTCCATGTTCGGTATAGTTGGTGGCAACACCGGCACTCCAATGTATTGTTGTTTCTTAGCGGTTTTCGTTGACTGCTGGGTAGCAGCTGTTATTTTCAACTCCTTCTGTGGCTTCTCTCCGAGTTTTTTCACTTGTTCGTTGTGTATTGTTATCAGCTGTTGCTGCTGTTGTTGTTGCGTCAAATCATCCACAATAACAATGGGCCTGAAATATTAGGAGATAGTTAAGTATTTTTTCGATATGAGTAAACTTCCCGCCTCCGTCCCACTTACCCGCTACAACAACCAGTAAAAAAAACAAGCTGCTACAACAAACGGAAATTAATTGTGTTAACAAAGCGTACCTAGCCTTGTCTTTGCACTTCTACAAATTGAACTTGTTCTATTTGGAATTCAAGCAACTACCGAGTGGTTGTCAGTATATCACTCTATGTGCTTCACTCTGTCTCTTTAACGCTCTCTCTCAGTACTTCACACTCCATCTTGTACTCTCTCGGTCATGTTCGTCATGTTCGCTTATCTTTTGATATTGTTAAATACTTTCATGTGCATTTATCTTGTTTAGTTTTGTCAACTTGTATTTTTGCAAGTTGTCCGCTTATCAGTTCCCGAAAAAACAGTACCTACCGATAAGATTGATATTTTCAATATCTCTGATAAGTTTATTGGGCTTCGAACGAAAACGCACTAATTAATTTTGACCCAAATAGAAAATTGAACGCGTTTGAGATGGGAAAGAAATGTTATTCTTGAGCTATTTGGAAAGTTCTACAACGTTGAACCACTAGAGGAGGAATTTAGAGAAAAGTACTTTCAGTTATATAGTGTTCTTTAGTTGATGATATACTCTCTCTCTCTCTCTCTGAAAAGGGTTTAAATCAGTAAAGACGTAGTTCACTGCTTTAGTCAAGCCTTTTTTGGTTCGAAATGGAGTGATAAAGGGAGAATTAGTGGGACTAGAGGGCCAAAGACCCAAATCAAGCGTAGCATGTGTAGAATGTTCTAAAGAGCGAAGGAAAGTCGTAGAAACATTTGAATTTGAATCTGAGGCAAGTGTTATGCCTTTACTGAAGCCAATTCAGCTATGGGACAACCCACAAACTTCTCTACCACCAACTACGACTTCAAGTGGTATATATTGAGTAGTTTTCAATTTCAGTTTATTAGAAGTGAGGAAAGAAATACAGAAAGGATAAAGCGTAGAACCACGGTTCGGCCGGAAATTGACCCTGGAATATCTAGATTGATAGACAAGCACGCTACCTACTCAACTATCGTGATTAGTTTTATTTTCCAAATCATAAAAGATGTCACATGTGAAAAAGATGAAGAAGAAAATTGGCAACCCAAAAAAATTTTTAAGAATTGGACAAACCATAAGTTGCTACATATGACGGCATGAATATTTTGTTAATTCTTGTCATGAAGCCATTGAAGAGAGAGAGAAATTAAGAAAAAGCAACAACACCAACAGTGCTACACAGCTCTGTTAAAGTGTCTGAGTAAAGCTCACATTCTACTCTGCCTCATTGCTACAGCAACGATGTTTAACAGAGCTGTGTTGCTATGTATTTTGTTGTTGTTTTGCTCTCGAGTTAGAAACGCAGAGAGATTCAAACTACAGCCATGGGTATAAGAATGCATACATTTATTTTTAAATGCAATAATCACAAAATATATTTAATTTTTTTAATTATTTTTTTTTTTCGGAACATCTGTGGCATATTACCTTTCGAATGATATAAGTTTCTTTCCCTTTATTTATTATAAATATTCAAAAAATGTACAACAATATTCGATGTTTGCGTATTGATAGTACACGCATAGAAATTTTTCGTTCACCGTAACTGAAAAATTAGCCAACTACACTTCGTTTGCGAGTTGTATTTGCCACAAACGAATATTTAGTTGTCTACTTAAAAATATTTATACATATTTATATATAGCGCAAGCTATTTCGGTCATTATTAATTATTATATTAATTGTCTTTCCCCTATGTACGTCTGTCGTCTTATGGAATGTACTCTGTACAGACTAGAAGTCTGACATTTTGTTTGGATTTCTTTTGGCATTATAACAAGAAAGAAGATAACGTATAAAAACAATCAGCTCTCTTAGCTAGAATGTATGAAACCACAAATGTTTATCATCCGAATAATGAACAAAAAAGGAGGTTCTCATGCTCCTTTTACAACCGTTTTAAGAAATTAGGAATGGATATTGTTGGTATTTAAAATTTTTTGGTAAAATTCGAATTTTTGTTTTTAGAATATCTCAATTATTACTTTCCTTGGCTTTAGAAACATAAAAATGCGGCCTATATAGTCAAGAGGGTACCGGGGATCCCGGCCAGAATAAAATTCTATGCTTTTAACTTTCTGTATTTCTTTCCTCATTTCTAATCAATTGAAATTTAAAATTTATCAATATGACTTGAATGACTTGAAAGTTTTAGTTGGTGGTAAAGAAGTTTTTGTATGAACTCAATTCCAGTTGACTCAGTTGACCTCAGTCTTTCTAGAATAGGCATTACACTTGCTTCAGATTTTAATGTACAGGTTTGTTCGCATAACCTTCGCTCTTAAAACATCCTACGTTTGCGTCAGAACCAGACAGAACAAATACAGAACAAGATATGTCACTCGGATAACTGAGAACAACATTTCTCCAAAGGCTTTCAGTACAATTCCTATAGATCAATATATCAATAAACCTATTTACCTATATTCCATTTTTCATACTCTTAGTATAGATATATCCTTTATGCAAGCGTTTTTAACTTTCATTTACTGATAATTACGGTTACTTCGAGTTAAAACAATTTTTAAAAGCTTTTAAGAACTAACCTTATCTACTTTTCCATCAATGTGTACGGGAATGTAATATATCATTTCCTCGAAAGAAATTTCTGAAATTTTCCACCGACAAAGGAAGGGTGAAAAGTACATGTAGCGGTAAATTGTATTTTTTAAAATTGATATTGAATGACTTTTCTAAGAAGTCCAAGTTTATTCAAATCGGTCCATTGCATCATATGCAATTTGTGTTTAAGCTCGTTACACTTTTCCGTGTAACATGACATTTTAAAACTTTAGCTCTGTTAAGGAGTTGACAATGGTCCAATCAAAATTCTTAAAAAGTATTTCGGTTGTATTGGCTTGTAACTTTTTGTCAGATAAGTACTGTTAACAAGAAGTTTATGGTCCTATCACACCTCTCTTCCGAATAATAATCATGCTTTTCAATATACACTAAACCTATGTTCTCACAATACTAGGTGGCCTCTTCTGTAGGAAGTTGTTCAATTCTTATCTTGAGTCACCAAATTCTTTATGAAGTTTATCAGAAACAAATATATCAAATATTACCTTCAGTCATCCATTTTTTTTAACGTTTATTAGGATCTAATGATTGTGAGTATCACCCTAACATTAATTTTCTACAATATTCTCCAATAGTTCTGTTTTTATAAAATTGCAAACGTCTCTTACATAACCACCCATTTCCTTGTAATATCCTTCCTATATCTTATAAGACCACTATTTCCCTCAAGTCATTTCAAAATGTGTTGAAAATATTTGATAAATTTATACTTTCCTACTTCACATAAGGGTCTTCCACTCTAACCTAAAGTCTGTTTCCTTTTATTCAATATTTTGTCTACATTTTTTCCTTACCCATTTGGCAGTGATTGTAGCTCCAACGAAGAGAATTCCTCCTCGACCTCACCAATGGTGGGCAACATATTCGAGTGCCAATATAAATTGAAATATGCTTCCGATGGACCTGGACCATTAATAAGCTCCGGTGGTCCCAGTTTTTCACCATCTTCCATTTCGTATTCTTTTTCAAGATCCTTCTCCGCCTCATCCTCATCATCGCTACTGCTATTGCTGCTGGAACTGGAGTAGTAGGTTTGATTAGTTTCGCTTATCTTTATGCATTTCCCCACAATAACGGGTGGGCTCGAGACTGTCTTTTCCACCTCCAACTCCGTTTGAAGTTTTTTAACTTGAATTTTAACAGGACTCATTGGTGCAATGGGTTCATTCTCCTTTCTTTGGGAATTGGGGCTATTTTTGCGCACCAAGTTGAATAAACTTGGCATTTCGGCATCATTTTGATTGCCATTCATGTCGATAGAGTAGCCGGACTTGGGTTGAGACTCCATAGCCTTGCTCTCGTAGGTTTGTATTTTGAAGCGAATTTCGCGGTTAGGCGAGGGTGGTGTTGTGGGTTTTGGTTGAAGCGGTGTTATAGGGGCAACAACTCGAGTGGTAGTTGTCTGTTTAAAGGTCTGCATTGTAGGTATGGGGCCTTCAGTAGGGGGTGTTGGGACAGTTATTGCTGCTCCTCGCTCCACAACTGTAACTGTTACTGGAGCACCTGCTGGGCCCACACTTACTGGAGACTGCAGCTTGGGTATGTGAGTTTTTGGCAGCGACTGTACACGCTCTGGTGGTTTTGGCTTTGGACCTTTTACCTTGGAAGGCGTACTCGATGTAGGTGTTGTGAGTGACTCAGTGGAAGTAGAGGCAGATGGAGAGGAGTGCCCGCCAAAGACTGGTATAAATGTGCGTTCGGGAATCTTTAGCTTGGATTCTGCGGAGCTTGTGCGCTGTAGTGGCAGTTTGCTGGCGACGGTCGGACTGGACTCCTTTGACTTGCTGCGATAGTGACTCAGTTTTAGATCCGTTTCGGACTTTTGTTTCTGCATAAGACGTCGCGGTATATTCGAAGGGCTGTTGGTGGTGAATTTTTGCTCTATAGAGGTGTCTAGTTCAAGGGAGCGCCTGGGTGAGAGTCCAACAGGTATACGGGACTTGATGGGTGAGTGTAACTTTGAAGGTGTCAAGGTAACTTTTGCTGTCTTGGAGGGTTCTATAGCGCTGCAGGACTCATTTTGAAGAAACAGTGAGGTCTGTCGCTGCAAAAGCTCCTTGGCAGCTACTCGACTAGCACTGCTACCCTGCTGCAATTTTATTTCACTCTCCGTTTTGGCGCGTTCTAGTACACGCTGTGAGTTTGGAGAAAAAACTGAAGCGATGGCCTTCGGTATTTTGGTCATGAATTCTTTTGTGGGTGTGCTGCTGCTGGATGTTGGTGTTGTTGGTGTGGAACTTTTTGTCTTTGCTGAGTCTTGCTCTAAGTTCGGCACTTTGGGAGTCTCCACTTCAATGGGTCTGCGTGGAGGCGTCACAATTTTTCGTGGCAAGGGTAGAATTGAACGCTTCTTGGGTTCCACTGGCGGCGATACTTGAGGTGATGACTTCTCTACTGTTACAATAGCTTGTCTAGGTTTGGGTGTGGGTGTGGTAGCGATTGTTGTTGTAGCTATGGGTGTGGGTGTGGGTGTGGTTGGGGTTGTTACTATTTGTATTGGTGTGGGCGTTGTCGGTGACTTCAGCTCCACATTTTCGTAATCGTTGTGCTTCTCGGACTTAAATTCAATGTTCTCATAGTTATTACCCGGTATGAAAGTTGCCTGTGACACATGTGTCTCCACGCCTGCATCCAACACATCTCCATTGTTTTCATCTTCATCCCTCTTCAAACTTGTTTCTTCCAGTTGCCCAGCTCCATTGACATTGAATTCCTGCTCGAGCAACGTAAACGGTTTCAACACCTTGGCCAACTCCGATTTGTTGATTACACTCTGTCCATTGGTCAGCGATGCAAAACTAGACAAATCCGATTCGGATGAGTAGTTCGAGTTCATTGAGAATTTATCGATTATAGTTGATCTCGTGGATGCCGTATCATCTGACTCGGATTCCGCCTTGACAGCATGTCCATCTGCAAATAGGTTGATATAATACTCGGCATCAGGTGGTGGCGTGAAGGGCTTCTCTGACTCGTTGTTGCTATTATTGCTACTGTTTGATGCAGCGGCTTCTTTGTTGCTCTTACGTCTCATCAATTTTCTAGGCGGCACTGGTGGAGGTGGAGGCGGACTCACCTTCATTTGGCCACCACTACTATGATTATGTGCTGGCATTGTGCTAACTTCTTGTCCAACCAAGCCCACAAATTCTTCATCCATTTCGGGCTTGCGCCCAAAACCATTGCATACTTCCAGCCGTATTGCTACGTTATCTTTGAGTCCACGCACGCATTCAATGCGCGTCATTGTGCACACCTTGCGATCATCAATGCTGACGATCTCGTCACCTTCTCGTAAAAGACCCCAGCTGGCTGTGACCCGTGATGCGGGACTGTCTTTTGCACAAGACTGTATAAAAAGCTTCTGCACAAGTTCAGCACTACGTGTGCCGCCTTGAAATTTAAGCCCAAAACCCAAACGTTCACCTGGCAAGCGATAAACGATCACTGTTTCTGCTTCCGCTAAGCTTGTATTTACATGGCTTGTTGCCGTGCTAAGCGCTGTTTGTGTGCTGTTGTTACTGTTTCTGGCAGTGTTGTTGAGTTGTGTTTGACTGGTGCCGCTACTGCTGCTGCTGTTGTGGTTGTTGTTAATAGAAAGCACTGTAATAAATGACGAATCTTCGCCTACTCCACTGTTTCTACTGACTAGCTGAGGGCGCTGCTGTTGTTGTGTCTGGTTTGTGTCTTTGGAACTCGGATCGTCGACTTCGACAACTGTTATGTAGTCTTCCATTGTGTGTGAGTGTGTGTGTTGTTGAGATTGGTGTTGAGCTTATTCTTCTTGTGTTATTTCGTTGTACATCGATCGAACTTAGCGCGTTTATCTTGGTTGGAGTCTTTGATCAATGTTCGAATCTGTTTCTTTTATCTTCGCCTTGCAATTGTTTACTCGGTTTGAAGCGCTGAAAAGAAAAAGATGAGGATAAGCTTAGTTTTAAATTCGGCCGATTGAAGTGTGCAAAAATATTTAAAATCTAAATTAAAAATTCATTAACCCTTTCAGCCCAAATTAGACATTCCAAACTTCGTAGAGGAGCAGTTTTTGAGCTAAATAAGCTGAGTATGAAGTTTGAAAGCCTTATTGCTTTTCTAATAGATACAACAAAAATGTTTACAGATATTTAAAAATTTTTTTTAAATCATTTTTCAACAATTTTTATCATAAAAATTTTAATTTAATATCACATATTTTATTTTCTAACTAAAAATGTAAAAAAGATTTCTTACATTCGTTCTATAATACATATTTAGCTTTCTTTAGCTTTATAAATTCTCGGAAATATTTAAAAATATATTTTTTAAATTTGCTCTTTTTTGAAGTCACGTGGTTTTCTTATATGAATGAGATGAATAATTTTGAACATTATGTTATAAAAATTAATTCTCGTCTTTTTTATTTTTAAATTAATTTAATTTGAAAAAAAATGTTCTGTGTCAACTAGGGTTCGAACCTGGTCTAGAATTAGCATCGAGTGGTCCACGCACTGTTCATTTTTTCTCTATTTTATTTAATTATCTTTTCTAAAATTGTATCAAAAGTTATACATTAAAAGTAAGTACTTACTTTATACTTTATACTTTATACTTTATACTTTATACTTTATACTTTATACTTTATACTTTATACTTTATACTTTATACTTTATACTTTATACTTTATACTTTATACTTTATACTTTATACTTTATACTTTATACTTTATACTTTATACTTTATACTTTATACTTTATACTTTATACTTTATACTTTATACTTTATACTTTATACTTTATACTTTATACTTTATACTTTATACTTTATACTTTATACTTTATACTTTATACTTTATACTTTATACTTTATACTTTATACTTTATACTTTATACTTTATACTTTATACTTTATACTTTATACTTTATACTTAATACTTTATACTTTATACTTTATACTTTATACTTTATACTTTATACTTTATACTTTATACTTTATACTTTATACTTTATACTTTATACTTTATACTTTATACTTTATACTTTATACTTTATACTTTATACTTTATACTTTATACTTTATACTTTATACTTTATACTTTATACTTTATACTTTATACTTTATACTTTATACTTTATACTTTATACTTTTTCTCTTATGCTTAGCTTAATTGCTAAGCTGACTTTAAATTTTTAGCTATTGATGTTTTATGGGGTTAATTCTATGGTAATTTCACTTCATCTCAGATCATTAGCATTTGCAATAACAACAACAAAATCACCTCAATAACTCCTATTGTCAGATTTAATGATGGACTCACTCATTTATCGCTAACTTTCTAAGCAATTAAGTGCGAACTGTGCTAACCTAGCGTCTGATCTCAAGTATTGATGCTATGCCATCATGAAAGACCTTGGAAGATATTTCATATAAGCCTGCGGCATCACTTGGCTTGACTAAAGGAGCGCTTCTTTTTTATTTATGAGCTTCCGCTGATTGTTGTTTGTAAGCTATTTTAACTATTTTATTGCTTTGTCACGTTTTCTTGCATTCAGCTAAGAAAACACAAATTTCCACTTTGGTGCAACTCTCGCTTGCTCAGATCCTGTGGCAGCAGCAGCGGAAGACAAGCGATAGCAAATTCAGCAACAACATCGCGCCACCAAACAACGAGAAAGTGGCACATGTCTAGCCATGTCGCGCTGCAGACCTTTCGCCGACTTAGATGTGATGGCTCAGAAATGAGGCTTAAATATCAACAAGAAGATTGTGGAGTCAGGAGCGGTGCATTAAGCAACATTCTTTAATGTATGTCAGACATTGCAGAATGCAATGAAACTAACGACAACAGCAACGGAAAAACATGTCTTTGGAGCAAAAAAAAAAAAAATAATGCAAAGGAAGCGATGCAAACAAAAAGCACGATTTCAACCGGTTCTTGCAAAGCAATGATTTGTAAACCCATTTTTTTTTTTTAATATTTTTTCAACTTCTTAAACAACTTGCAAAAAAGCTCAGTAGCTGCTAATTTGCATGCGATAATGATCAATGGCTTTTTTGGCGCTAACTTTTAGCACGATCAAAGCTGGCTAGTTGGCTGGCATAGAGCACGAGTAGCAGCCGAACTAATGCAAAATCTTGCAATAGGCTGTTGCAAGCTTTGCTTTTGGTGCAGCAAATGCTTTATCAAGTCAAGCTTTTTATGAAAAAAAAAAAAAAAATAAATAAATAAGAAACAAGAATTTAATATTATAAAAAAGTAAGTTATTTTTATTATGAGTGCGCTCATTTCTAAGTCCGGTTGTGAGCCGGTTTGAGCTGATTTTTTGTGTTTTTTTTTGTTCTCTTGCAGCATTCAAAACAAGCCTTGATTGTAAGCCTTCACTTGTTGAGTGACAAAAAAAAAAAAAAAACAAAAAACAGACAGAAAAATAAAAATAAAGTTGACATTTCGTTAAGCTCTACAAAACGTTCTCAGCTTATTAAGCTTGAGAATGAATTAAGCGCAAAAAATAACGTTTTAGCTGCGCCCCTTACTTGAAGTATGCGCCCTAATTAGGTGTTAGACAAAATGAGCTCAGAAGTAATAACGAGCCCGCTCAAACCAATCAAACCTCAGGGGGTGCCCCCAATTGGCTGAGTTGGAAAACCAGTTGAGCCAACAGTGTTTGGAATGCGTTCACCTGTAAGCAGCAAGTTTTTCTTGATTACATACATTGTTGCTGTAAAATTAAGCTAAAGTCTAGCTTTTGTTAAACCAAGCTATTAACTTTGTTTTTCTTTTTAACAAACGCAAGCGGCTTACTTGCGGTACTCTTATAACTCAGTCAGACAAACTCCTCTGATGCTGAGTGGGTGAAGTGCGCATCTGAGTGAAATTTCCATAGCAACTCATCAAAAAAAAAATATGCCTAACTGCCAATTTACATTAATTGGCTGACGGTCTGCCATAAGGCTAATAAAGCGGTAGCGGTAGCAAGTTAAGAAAAAGCTTCAGCATTAGCCGCAGCAACAAGAGTTTTCCGCATTGTGCCTTGTGAACCACAAAATATAGCTACTTCTAGTTGGTCATTTTGTTGCATTTCTTAGGAAATATTTTATCCATTAGTCATTGATAGCTAAAGAGAAATATTGTCTTGTTTAAGAGTACTTTGCTTTGGCCTGTCAACCCACTGAACCAAAAATACAGGCTTGGCGAAATATGAGCATTTTTCGAACGTTTTCGGGTATCGCAATATTCCAACTTTTGGCAAAGCATTTGGTAGCTCCAATCACTTGAGCATAATTTCGGAGCATTGATTACGAATCTGTAGTCCAATTTTAACTATATCATCTAGTTTGTCTACAATCTAGGTTCGAAATCGAAAAAATAGACTTATGAAAATCTTTATAAAATAATAATTTTCTTTCGAGATACAGATTAGATCCCACTGAACCACATGCGAAGGTTTTGCGTAAGGTGAGAGTTTTGCGAACGTTATTGGGTTGAATTTTTTTTGTCGCTTGAACGTGCTTTCTACAGAAGTTTAAGATAAAAACAGTGCTTCTTTTGCGAAATTCATAAAAAAATAATTTTGAGCCGAAAAAGAATAGTTTTATTATCACTTTAGTAGGATACAATTCCTCGTAAATGAACTATTTTTAATTTTTTAACTCATTTTCGAAAAAAGGTTCGTTTCTGAAATGCTTTTTTGCCCGGCGATTGATTCAAAAAGGGTTAATTTCCGCGTGCTGAAAAATTACTCTTCTATGGTTCATTTTTAACTCATTTCCGAAAAAAAGTCAAATTTATTTTTCTTTTATTAACTCATTTCCGAACAAAATATGGTATCACAGTAAGGGAAGGTATCCCACCCATTGAACTAAAATTACCGTTTTCGAATTCATTTATGAACCTTTTCGGGTAGAAATGTTCATTTTTGGCACTCATAAATGAACTTTTTTTGTATCATTCGTCGGACTAAAATGTCTCTTAAAAATGAACCTTATTTTGTTCGGAGGTAAAAAAGAAGCATAAATTGCGTCAGTGGCGGATCTACATACGGGCTGAAAGGGCTTTAGCCCCCTCTTGGAGAATTTTTTGTACGAAAAAAAAATGAAAAAAGTCCAAAAAGACGTTTTAGGCCCCTTTTTGGTGAATCCTAGATCCACCACTGAATTGTGCTTTTTTTGTTCGGAAATGAGTTAAAAAAAGAACCATAGAAAAGCTATTTTTCGGCACTCAGATTGACCTTTCGGCACTCGGAAATGAATCACCGGACGAAAATGCCTCTCAGAAACGAACTTTTTTTTCTTCGCAAATGAGTTAAAAAATGAACCATAGAAAGTAGCAGTACATCCAACTCTCTTCTTATGGCGAGAATCAATTATCACTGGTAAAAAAGTTTATATGACGTTTGTATGAAGGTTAACAGTTTAATTTACTTTTATAAAAATATCAAGAAAGATTTAAATTCTTAGTTTTTGAACTCATTTTAGAATATAAACAAACAATATTTATGATTAATTTCTGAGCTCATTTATGAATATTTATGAATCATTATGAAAAATAGTTCGTTTATGAGAAATTATTTCTACTGATATGTTAAAAAAAATTGCTATTTTTTTTACTCATTTAGGAATGCAAAAATGAAACATTTATGATTCATTTCTGAACTCATTTATGAACAAAAATGTTTCATTTACGAGGAATTTTTACCTACTGAAATGATTAAAAAAACGATTCTTTTTCGACTTAAAATAATTTTTTTTTTAATTTAGCAAAAAAAGTACAGGTTTTATTTATGGGAAAGGTTTTCATTAATTTAATCTTCTATAGCATGAATTTTTAAGTGACATACTAAAAAAACCAAAAGTTAATAAAAAACAATTCTACCCAAAAACGTTCGTAAACCTCTCACCTTACTCAAAACCTTCGCTTATGGTTCAGTGGGCTTAGCAAAGTAATGAAACATAAAAAAATTCAAAATTTTGGTCTGAACATTCTCTCTCTCCATTTTTGAACCCTCCCCCCTGAAAAAGGAATATAATGACCCCTCTCCACCATATATTTATAAAAAACTACTATTATATAAAACTTTTCATTATAATTCACTTTCGAATAACAAAAGGTTTAAGTTTTTTTGATTAAAAAAAATAAAGGTATAATTTTTGGTACTTTTGTGAAGCCATTTACAAAAAAATATATAATTTTTGAGAGGCAAAATGATTCTTTTGCGAGTTTCGTAGTCTTTTTACGAATTAAAAAATTATCTAAATAAATTTAAAAATATTCCCTTTCTTTACTGGGTAGCTTTAAGGAAGCTTTGATTGGCAAAGAGTCTTAAAGCAACTCGTTTTGGAAAAGCTTTTTGTCGGTCTAAAGGTTAACGTTAAAGATCAACTCGTGAGATTTAAAAAATAAGCCTTTTTACTGACTGTGGTAGTCACTCGGATATTTCATAATTTACCTGAAGGCCCGCTCTTTTCAATTAAAAAAAAACAAATTTTTTTAAAAATATTAAACGGTATTTATTGTATGTACTCTTCCCTGTCAGCTTTAAAAAATATAGAAATGAGATCATGAGGATGATTGAAATCTTTGCAGCACACTCGTCTCAAGGTAATGTCCCATTAACTTGCTGGTAAATTTTGCAAAATGGAGCACAACAGATCTATTCCACTTCTTTAGTATTATAGATTATAATAGGATTTGTTGCTATTCATTTGACTACACCGAGAAAAAAAAGACAAAGGTAAAATCACCTAAGCCTTGTGTGAAAAGAATTTGTATGTAAATTAAAAACTTATGCTTATTCACCAAAGTAATACATTGTTTTATACATTGCTTTGAAAACACAAAGTTCGATACTCTGCCAAAAAAAAAAGTGAATCTATACTATTCTATAAAATTAAAGTGAAATTTTTTTGTTGCCGCTAAACTCCAAAAGTACTGGTCCGATTTTTATAAAATAAATTTTAAAATATCACATTTGTGCTGCAGAAGGATATAGGGATATTTTATTTACGAAAAGTGTAAAGTTTTTAAAAAAATCATCCACAACACCATGCATTGCTTGATCGCTAGCTCTTCATGCGTTTGTGCTGCGAGAGTTTCAATAAACTGCATGTTGCTCTATTCTACTGTACTCTCTTTGTTCTCAGCAAGCACAACACAACTAAATAAACAAACAAATACACATACTTTGCTGCTCTTAAAACAAAAGAACAAATGACTTCACCACACCAATTGCCAATTGGATCGAAGTATATTCTCCTATGTTGAAATTTGTTTTTATGTGATGAATTTGTTAAACGAGGCTGTTTTGAAATAAATAAGGCTGTGTTTGTGCTAAATAAGGCTGAAAACTGACTGGAGGCTGAAAACTCCCAAAGACATCTTATAAATTATACTAGGTTTTTTGTTTATTCTGCATAAGCTTTTTTTTCGGTGTAGAGGGACTAAACTCCCTAGCAGAGAACTGCATAATTTTCAGTAGAATCATATTGACGAAGTGCTTTTTAATACAACAGCATCATTTAAAAATAATCAACTTATTTTATTAAAAATTGTTTAAAAAAATTCTTCCCTAAAATTTTGCGAAAAATAAAAATGTTTCATACATTTTTCAAGCTTTACTTACTGCAAAAAAATTTTTAGCATACATATTTTATTACAGAGTAGTATCTGATGCCTTCTCAGAAATGCGTACTCTTCCGTAAGTAATTATCATTAAATTTATGGCTGTAAATGCTTATCTATGTCTTTTTGGATATTTTTATTGTTGCCTTGGCGAATATTTGTCTTCATTGTTCTTCCACAAGTGGTTCACACAGTAAATTAAGCCGCAAAAAAAAACTATCTTTAGGGAAAGCCTTCAGCAGCAGGTTGGCGTTCCAATGAATTAACATCACATGGCATTGAACCTTTGTTCAGAGTAAATTCAGAGGGAGGAAAGAAAAGCAAATTTGTTATATGCTAAACAGCCAAACTTGGATGACCTTCAAGAAATTCTTCTTGGAGAGAACGATGACCACGTTCTAACCCATTGAATCAGTGCTTTGCAGTCGCTGGGTAAGTTGCTTGAACTAAGTTGGTCGATGCATTCTTTTCTTGTCAATCCATGTCGAAAATCGTAAAAAATCATCACCCGAAAATGTTCACGTGTTAATATCATTTTTTGTTGAAATACAATTTTCAAATCACTGTAAACAAAACAATAAGGAAACATACTGCAAAACGTTGTGAGTACGTTTATGCCAGAATATGTCAAATTTTCGGATGGAACTGTCAAAATTCATCCGGCAATGCTTAATGTAACCGAGGCACAAGACTTAAAAAGCAGCCCTCGTACATTGCGTATTATAATTTCATGTAATAAATTTGCAATTCCGTTGCTTGACTCGTTTTGTGTCGCAATCAGCACTTAAATTTCTATTTTTTTTATTTTTATCCTAAAGTAAAGACCTTTCCGTCGTGTCATTACTTTTATCATAACACAACTACATGCAACGCCGATGTATTTTGGGAAAAAGCTTTTTGAACTTTTTTGGGAAACCTACACGGTAAAACGTAACGTCAAGTGAAGTCCAAAATAAAAAAAAAAATAAAAAACAACCAATTTAAAAATTTATTTCGATTTTTTTGTTTATGTTGTAGGGTACTTTTTTATATTTCACACTTCATCAAACATTTTGTTGTGCTGTGTACTTTAACAAAACTTTATTAGTTTATTTATGGTTTGGTTTTTAAATAAAAAAAAATTTGTAACAACAACAAAATGTTTAAACCACGTGTGACGAAAAACATACACCGCAAGAAAACTCAGACTTTACACCGCCAGACAATTAAAAATGCATAAAAATAAAAAAAAAAATTAACATAAAATATTGGCATAAAAAGAAGCAACGACAAAAAATGGCATATTAAATGAGCTTTTTTGCGCTCTCTTTTTTCCCACAATTAGCATTATAATAAAATACATAAAAAAAAACTGTAGCAAAAAAGTAGCAAATCAAGAAACTTCAACGAGCTCAATTTGCATAAATGTGGTTTTAAGTGGTGGAGCTAAATATTTATTGTAAGTAGCAGAGAGTTTCATACAAGTTGAGTCTTAATGAAACGAAATGAAAAGAAAGCTTTTTCTATTGAAGAATTTCTAAAAAATTAAAAAAGAGAAATTTATATTTAAACCTTAACACTGCCGTTATTTTATATTTCAAAATGTACATTTTTTTATGTTCCAAAGTTCATGTTCCAATGAACCCATTATGTACTGTTGAAAGCCCAAACTTCCAGAGTGCAAAAAAAGGAGATGGGCCGGCAAAGTTTAAAATAGTGAAATAGTAGTGAAAGTAGTTAATTTAAAGACTCAACCATGGTATAATAATGCAAGGTAGCATTGTGAAATAGTAGTTAAAGTAGTTAATTTAAAGACTCAACCATGGTATAATAATGCAAGGTAGCATTGAAAGTTGCTTGGGAAAACATCTCTTGTCAAAAAATATACTCAAAAAGAGAGCGCTCACAATCGGCGATTGAAAACACAAACAATTTTGGAACGTTGAAGTGAAAAAGAAACAACAACCTCAGCTGCTGCAGATGCATTTTCACAAACAGCGGTGTTTGACAGGAGATGTTTTCTTGTAGAAGAGAAAATAAGGTTAAGAAATTGAATACTGGACAATAAAAGCTTAGCGACTCGTTTGCGACCGGCAGCTTACTCTCTAATGCAGTGGTGATCAACTCACGGTTCAAACAACAACAAAGAGAACTTTCTGAGTTCTTACACTGAAACAAGAAGTTGTTAAAAGTTCTAACAACATATGGTGCTAGGAAATCTTGTCGAGTGTTGGATTTTTAATATAATCATTTCTTTTTTATTTTTGTGTTTGTTTTTCGCTATTTTAACATAGAAAACATAAAAAAAGTGAAAGTGAAGAATAGAATGCATGAATGTTTTTCGGAAACAATGCAAAATATTTAAGTACCTTCATAAATAAAACAGCAAGCGATTCCCATACCACATGAGCGGGTATGGGCACCACTGCATTTAAAGCTTTTGTGTTGTTTCTGTGTTTGTTTTTTGTCTTTGATTTGTTGTTGTGTTTTGTGTTGCTACATAAGCCTTTGTTCTCAAATCTTGCTCTCAACGCTCCCAGAGCGCTCTCTGCCCGTAGCTGCACATGAGCGCTCAAAGCATACTGCCTTGAAATTTAAAGCACAGTAGAAAAAACAAACTTATACTCAGTGTACAAACACAGCGAGCCGATTGCTACTTCGTGTGCCAAAGCTCAGTAACACGATGCCCGCGGGTTATGGGAAACCATGTTGTGAGCACAACTGCTCTTATGCCGTGGTTATGCTAGGCAAACATGTTTAGTGAGTTGTTTTCTTGTTACTCCCCAACGGGCCGGCATGTTAGCAGCTTCCAATAGGAGCACAACGTCAGCACTTTTTGTTTTTGTTATTGTGCAAGCGAACTGTACATTGAGAGCGCTCAGCAACGAGCACAAGAAAAAACGAACAAAAAAAAATCGAACAACAGAAAAAACGAACAAAGAAAAAAAGCGTGGCATGCAAATATCATTTATTTGATACAAGTGCGCATGTCAACAAGCTTAAAGTTAAGTGTTTTTGTTCTTTAAGTGAAAGTAAATTTATTTATATATGCTTGTACATATTAATAAAAAATGGAAAAAAGGGTTTGTGGTGTAAGAAAGAGGCATATGAAAAGACTAGTTGAAAACAAACTTGAAAAAATTTATATAACAACTCTCTCCCTTTATGCAGCTCTCTTTTTGAGGTAGGCATAACCAAAAAGTATGCAACGAACTGCTGACCCAAAGCTTTCCAAGAGAGGCCCTTTGAAGCAATCCAAAGTCAGCTAAATTGGAGTGCTTTTTTCCAATGACATGTAATGTTAAAATTACAATGGTGTGTCATACGTAGGGTCAGCGCTTTCAGCTGACTTGCAAGCACTCCAAAAGGCCTTCGGAGTGCTTTTATTTCCCGCTGGGTCTCTTCTGCTCAAATGTTTATTTAGTGCATTGGTGGGCATTCTTACACAGCCGCAATCTTGGCTTTTATGCGTATTTGTGCATTCAAAAGCTTTCCAACGTTAAAACAGTGTGTAAAAAGCTTTAACAGCGTACGAGTGAAGCTCTTGCAGCGTGCGTGTGGCGGCAGAGAAAGCTCTTTGCCCGCGAGCGACAGAATGCCCGACATTGATTTAGTGGTTATGCTTTGTTTGCTGTTCAGTTGCATTAAAAATAATTTCTTGACAGAAAACTCTTGAAAAAAAAAAGAATCACAGAAAGTCGACGATTCTGAAATGTTTGGCGTGTTTGCTGTTTCAAACAGGAAACAAAAATGTTTGGCGTGAGAGCGAGATATAAAAGCTTCTGTAAGTTTTAAGTCATTCCGAAATGAAAATAAGAAGCTTAAGAGGCCTTCAGGAGTTTTTCGAGAAAAAATGACTCTTAAAAAAATACGTCCAAGAACTCTTAACTAAACCGAAAAAAGTGTTTTTTTCAGATGAATTAGTCTCCAGATATCTTGTTCGTGGCAAATATAATGTTTTACCTGGAAGTACACTTTTGAGTCTTAACGACGAATATTTTTGGACTAAGAGGTCAGGGATACATCTTGAATAGTTATACTTGATTAATGTAAAAAAATTTCGATTTAAAATAAAATACAGCTTCAAAAAAAAAAAAAAAAAGAAAGAAAAAGGTGTCTTTTTTTAAAAAACTCCTAGAGGCCCTTAAAAAAGGTGTGACTCCAAGTCTCCAGTAAACTTTCAAAATCTCGTTTGAGAAACTACTTAAAAGTAACTTTTATGCTGATTCGGGAGTGTGCTTAAGGATTATATATTAAGTAAAAAACTACTATGATTAAAGTTTCGCCTTATGGCTCTTATGGGAGTCATAACGAGCACTTAAAAAAATAACATAGTTTATAAAACTTCTCTTTTTAAAGCTTTTCATTAAGGAGTTCTTGTCTTGATTCGGTAAGGGTCACTTATGGATTCGTAGAAGTCCAACAAGCTTCGATAACATAATAAAAAAATTGCCTATTTTCTCTTATAAAATGTCTTTGTCTTAGAAACTAACAGAAGTAACAAAGTTTTTTCTATAGACCTTAGAGCTTGCCGAAAGCCTTAAAGAAGCTTGTTTATCGGCTAGGAAGTAACTCTTAAGGAAAAGCGAGTGTTTAAACAGCTTTTGATAAACAATAAAAATGTTGCCTTTTGCCTTTTATATAAGTAGAATGATGAGTTACAAAAGTCAATAAATTTCTATAACTAGTTTCTTTATAGCTTATTGCAGGCTTATAAGAAGCTTGTATATTGTTTCAGAAGTAACACCTTAAGATTAATATAACTCTAAAATCATTTGATAACATAATTAAATAATGGCTTTTTTGGCTCTCGTAGAAATCTGAACGTGTGCTTACAGAAGTAACATTAGTTCCATAACTAGTTTCTTAATAGCTACTTCAAGTTTATTAAAAGTTTGCATGTGAAATAATCCCTAACGATTTATAGAAGTTCAAAAAGCTTTGATAGTATTATAAAATAAGCACCTTTTGGCTCTTATCGAAATCATTATGAGCATTCACTGAATTAATATAGCCTCTATAACTCGCTGTAAGCTAAATAGAAGCTTATTTGTAGGTTGCGTAGTAGCACTTAATCTACGATCTATTGAAGTCCAAAAAGCTTTGATAACATAATTTTAAGTTTCCCATTCGAATCTTATAGAATTCCTAACGAGCGCTAATAGAAGTAACACAACTTCTATAGTTAGTTTGTTCATAGCTTGCCGCAAGCTTTTAAGAACAAATTTTATCTCTTCATAAAAAGAGAGTATTTTAGCTACATATTTTAATGGTTTACACAAAAACCTTAATTTTTGTGCTTCAAAGGGTTAACGCTCATTTGCGAGTACTTTTGTCAACCAAAGAATTTTTCTTCTTGTAGGCCTTAACAAATGAAGTCACCGCCACAAATGGACCGCGATTAATTGTTGCTATAAATATGCGTTCAATTATGTGCAAAAACAGTCAATAAAATAAAATAAAAAAAAAATCAAAAACAACAACCACGGTCAACAATTTATTGTATCAACGTTTTATCTGTAAACAAGAAGGAATTTTTGTAACTTTGTAGGGGACATAAATAAATAAAAAACCTCAAAGTAAGGCGCGCTGATTATGAGCGGCTTCGAGTGCACAAAAGTAGGAATGCGAACGCAAGAGCAATACGCAGGAGAAAAGGTAAAAACAAAAAACAAAAAAATAATAAAATAAAAAAAAAAAAATGTAAAGGATATCAAATTCGCTTTAAAAATAGTAACAACGATTTTTATAGAATGACAGCAGATAACAACAACACCAACACCAACAACAACAACAACAACAACAACAACAACAACAACAACAACAACAACAACAACAACAACAATAGCAATATGAATAAAAACAATGTTGACAATAAATCGTAAAACAAAAACAATGAGAACAACAGGCAAAAGGTGACACTCACCGAATGTCCTTGAGCTGCACAAAAAACAACAACAACCATACTTGCGGACACTGCGACATAGCATGATAGGCAAAAAAAAATCCCTACTTTATTTTACTCTATAAAGTTGTTGCTTTACATGTAATGATATATGTGCCTTATTTCCCTACTGGGTCATTTCAGTAATGTTGACCGCATCATACGTAGTGTGAGTGCATAACTTAATTCTCTCTCGCTCTATACAAGTTGAACTGTCTGTCAATAAAACAATTAAAAGTGGAAAACTTGATTTGTAGTTTTAACTGTTTGAAAACAAATTTAAACAGGGATTCACAACATTCCGTTGAATTATTACAAGAAAAATTTGTTTTTTAATTCAAAATAGTGGATGCTCACTGCGTTGACCTTAAAAGGGATTTCATGATATTTGATAAAAAGTGCCTCTAGGGAACTGCCTATGGTTTTATTTTGAGAACTGCAGCTGAAAGTTCAAAAGCTTGAAACGCTTAGTGGCGACAATCACAGGGTGTAGCAAACAGTTTATTTTATGACAACATTTTTAAGCTAAGAAGATCGTGAAGATTGGCGATATGCACAGGGTGAAGCAGAAATTTTGTTTTCATTAAAACGTTTTTATTTAAAAGGACCCGGAAATATTTTTTTATATTTTGTTGAATATTATATAATATTTTATGTTGAATTTTATAAAATTTAAAAAAAAAGTGTAAATTTTGACTTGTGTCCTATCTGATGTGTCAAATCAAGTGACTCATACAACAAAGAGAAAAATTGATTCTGACGGCCTAGAATGATACATTCCTCTATCTTCTGAAATGGACTCTGTAGTGCAAGTAGCATGCTTGCCTGCCGCCCAGAGGTCTCAGGCTAGAATTCCACCCAGGGAAATGGCTTATAAAACATTATAAAAAGCAAATCTCTTGGCTCTTATAGAAGTCATAACGAGCGCTTAAAGAAGTAATTTGCTTTATAAAACTAGTTACTTTAACACGTTCACTATTCAAGTATTTTCCTAAATGTTTTTTCTCACACGTCCCCATATAAAAAAAATTGTATTTTCACACATGACTTATGAACGTACATACGTTCATACATACACTCATACGTCCATGAGTCGCTTGTGCACAATGCTTTGATAATGACACAAATAAATTTTATAACCATATTCTTACGTTCTACAACAACTCCAATATCCTTACCTAATTGTTCATATAAATATATTGAATTTAGTATCAAACTGTTTGTGTATCACATATGCTTCATGGACGTGTGAACAAATATAGGCAATGAGTCACATGTGACTCATAGCGTGTTAAAGTTTATCTCAAGCTAAAAAGAAGCATTAATATTAGATATGTATGTTGTGTCTCTTATAGATCAGTTGAAGTCCCAAAAGTTTCGATACAACTTAATAAACATTTCATATGTTGGCTCTTATCAAAGTCATAACGAGTTTACATAGAAGTAACCTAGTTTTTATAACTATTTTTTTTAAAGCCTTCTGCTAGCTTAATAGGAGCTTGTATATTGGTCCGGTATTGACCCTTAAGGATGAGTAGAAGGTAAAAAGCTTTGATAACATTATAAAGAGTTTGCCTTTCGGCTTCAATAGAATGCCTGAACTAACAGTCGTAGAAGCTAACAGAAGTACCATAGTTTCTATAACAAGATTTATCATAATTCACCGCGAACTTAAAAGAAACTTGTTTGTCAGTTCAGAAATAACTCCGAGATAAAGAAGTTGAAAAAGCTTTGATAACATAATTAAAATAATCACCTATTGGCTCTTATAAAATTCTTATAGAAGTCTTATAGAAACTTCTCAAATTTTAATGTGACATTTAATTATTTATATTGAAACAAATTTGAGCTTTAGGCCAGGTATATTGATAACAAGACAACATGAAGACAATGAAGACAACAGCCAACAAACCAACTTCTCAAACTATATCCATACAATTACTCTATCATCTGAGATGTCATCGTAGTGCAAGTGGTCAGTCCTTTTGCCCCGGACTAGAATCCCAACTAAGACATAGTCTCTCAAGGTAGCTTTATATTTGCCCGTATTTCTAATCAAATGAAATTATAATGCATTATATATATACTTCCTTAGAATTGTAGTTTTTGTCAGGAAAGTTGTCTAGAGAAGATCGCTTTATAGCTGGTATTGACTGAGGTAAGGGCCTTAGCTTCAAGTTCATATATTTTAACATTTAGCTTTTCACCATGGTAAGAGCATTCCATCTATGTTTCAATTGTATTCCCTGTAGTCTCAATTCTCGATCATCCCATTTCAAGCCCAGATAGAATTGTCTGAAAAGATGTAACACCATAAATTCAAGGTTCAGAACTAAGCAAAAAGTTTCAATTTGGTATCGGTTTCGTAAGTAGCATTGCTGGCCCACCATCTAAGACTAGAGATCTTTACTCTGTGCTTTATGCTGAAAACAGCTCCCTATTTAAACATTTTCGGAAATTTTAAGTACTCTGTAGCCAGAAGTAGAAGAATTATACTCGTATAAAGAGTACATTGCTTCTAAAATCCTCCATTTTTATCGCAGTAGACATAATTTCTGATCAAGTCCATCGAAAATACCAGCCCAACTATACAACCTGAGGTGATTTTGAGAAATAACTTTACAAAAATAAGCTTTACAGTGGACAGGTGGACAGAGGACAGGAGGCAAATATTGCAGAAAAGAGTTTTTTTACATAGAACCATTTTTTATAGAACTATTTGACCCAGATATACCTTCGGTGTACAAGGATAAAAAGCTATGTCGAGCTTCAAAATGGGAGAAAGAATGTGTTGTAGAAGTTCCCTATAGTATGAAAAGAAAGGTAATTTTTAAAATATCTTAATTGAAAATTTTGAATACAATAATCAACAGGATACCTTCCCCCCCCACCCCCCCCCAAGGAATTTAAATAAAATGCCATAATAGTTTCATATTTTTATTAACTTTTTTTTATATTTTTACGTTTCTAATAACTTCTCCTAAAAAATATTTTTTTTATAATAAAAAATATTAAAATATTTTCTTTTTTCGAAATAGGTTATTTTTAGCATTTTTTGAATTAATTACGGCAATAGCAGGCATCCATTGTGTTGGCAGCAATCCATTCATTATAACGACTGACTCGGGTATAGACACCTGGCGCATTTGCCTGGGCACAACCAAAGCCGAATGAAACAACACCGACCAGACGAAAGATTTTATCGTTCACAATCAATGGCCCACCGCTGTCACCCTGTTTGAAAATAAGAAAAAAAGCAAACAGCCATATCAAACAAAGTCCCACAATTTCCCCCGTTATTTTATTTTCAACACCCACCTGACAGGCATCTTTGCCGCCCGTCTTCACAAGACCCGCACACAGCATTGTATCCTTTATTATGTTCTTGTACTCGGTTGCTCGGCACTGTGCATTCGTAATGATCGGTACGTAAGCCTCCTGTAGTATGCTTGAAGTTTCACCATTTTCCCGCGATAGACCCCAGCCAGCTACAATTGCTTGCTTATAGTCAAAATTCTGATAGACGCTACTGGGCAAACAAACTGGACGCATGTTTTTTATCAGAGGCACTGGCTCATTAAGCTTCAGTAGAGCTATATCATTGGCAAGCGTGGCTGTATCATAAGCGGAGTGCACGAGTGCATAGAGAACCGACCGCAATATACCCAAGTCCGAAGAGCTCCGATCGAACTGTAACAGACGCACCGTTACATCCGATACGTCCGTGTCGTGCACGCAGTGAGCAGCAGTGAGAACGAAGCGGTCGTTGATCAGAGTGCCGCCACAAAAGAGAAATTTATCTCGCAGTATTTGAGCAATCCAAGGATATTTGTTGGTGCGCACTTTCGTTCCGCCGACAATGCGGTGTACATTCGGAACGCCACAGTCTGCAAAGAATATTTTTTCTGTTTTATTGCACACCCAGTTTATTTGTAGACTCTTAATTGCTACTTACTGCAGTTGGCGCATTTCTTGAAAGAGGCTCCTTTCAAAGTACCGCCTTCAAACAGTTCGCCGCCCAAAATTGTTGCGAAAAGTTGCTCCTTCTGCTGATTTATTAAATCATCCAGGTAATCCATTTGTATGGGTGGTTTAACTACGTCGCCCGGTTGTAATTCGCCCTCTTGTGCTACAACGAGTTGGGTTTCACCAAGTTGTGCTTCGCCAGGCGGACCTTCAATGGGCTGCGCTTCAACGAGCTGAGCTTCACCTGTCTCTTCTCCAACTCTATTCAAAATAGCGGGTAAATTAACATTTACGCGCTGGGGTTTTTCATAGATATAACCGCTACCCTGTTAGCAAAAAATTCTTCAAATTAAAAATGTCCTCTGGAACAGCCTGTTGTTCGCTTACCGCCTGCGCTGACTGCAGCAACAAACAGCTTACAAGCAGCTGCGTCCAAATCAGGCACAAAGTAATATGCGCCATTTTGTTTAAAAAATAGTTTTTTTCTTCACTTTTTTAGCTGTCACAAGATGTCCGTTTCTCTTGCGAAGTGGCCTGGCCTTGCGATACGTTCGGCAAAGTGTTTAAATAAAAACTGCAGATGAAAGTCTTGATAAAACGGTTCTTATAGCAAACCGATGTCAACTATGCTGCTGCTTCTTCTTGCCTTTAAAAGGCGCGTTAAATTTTGAATCGATTTATTTTAAGAACTTTATAAAACATTTTATTATTTCATCCAAAAAAATAAAAACAAAAATAAAAAACCAGCCATCCCGATAATTAAAATCATTCACGTTCTTATCGCAATTTTTTTGGTTTCTTCTTCAATTCCTCATTCCAATAATTTTCTGTATAAATTATTGACAGTTTTTCATTATAAAAGTTCCTCAATAAAGTGACCTATTTAGTTACATTAGCACTTTTGGAATAGTTGATACATGAATGCTTTGAAAATCTTTCTGTCTCTCTGTTGTTATTCTTGGTATTAAAAATCATTTTTGTTTTTTAAAAAAGCTTTAAGTATCTATGAATTATATTAATATAAAAAATGTTGTCGAAATATTGACCACTCTATTTTTTATGTCTCTATTTTGAAATCAAAAAATGAATAATTTAATATTCTAATCATAAGATTTTTAGTTTTAAAAATTAGGGCGCTTGATGCAGGAATAACTCTCATAACACATGTGACTCTGTGGAAACATAACCTTATGAATACGACAAATAAACCGAAGTGAAATATTTTGAGAGATAAAAGTATATAACTTAAAAATAAGGAAAATAAGACCAAAAAAAGGAATATTTTTTAATTTTTTCAAAACACACAGTTTTCATTTTCAACTGGCATGCGTTGAGTAAAAAATTCTCTTCACAATTTCTATTCTCCCTATGAATTTAAATGAAAAGTTTAGGCTCTAACTCTTCACTACTTTTTATCAAAATTTGCACTGTGGCTTTAATCTAACTCTAACTTTAACTTTAACTTTAACTTTAACTCTAACTCTAACTCTAACTCTAACTCTAACTCTAACTCTAACTCTAACTCTAACTCTAACTCTAACTCTAACTCTAACTCTAACTCTAACTCTAACTCTAACTCTAACTCTAACTCTAACTCTAACTCTAACTCTAACTCTAACTCTAACTCTAACTCTAACTCTAACTCTAACTCTAACTCTAACTCTAACTCTAACTCTAACTCTAACTCTAACTCTAACTCTAACTCTAACTCTAACTCTAACTCTAACTCTAACTCTAACTCTAACTCTAACTCTAACTCTAACTCTAACTCTAACTCTAACTCTAACTCTAACTCTAACTCTAACTCTAACTCTAACTCTAACTCTAACTCTAACTCTAACTCTAACTCCAACTCTAACTCTAACTCTAACTCTAACTCTAACTCTAACTCTAACTCTAACTCTAACTCTAACTCTAACTCTAACTCTAACTCTAACTCTAACTCTAACTCTAATTCTAACTCTAACTCTAACTCTAACTCTAACTCTAACTCTAACTCTAACTCTAACTTTAACTCTAACTCTAACTTTAAATCGAACTCTAACTCTAACTCTAACTCTAACTCTAACTCTAACTCTAACTCCAACTCTAACTCTAACTCTAGCTCTAACTCTAACTCTAACTCTAACTCTAACTCTAACTCTAACTCTAACTCTAACTCTAACTCTAACTCTAACTCTAACTCTAACTCTAACTCTAACTCTAACTCTAACTCTAACTCTAACTCTAACTCTAGCTCTAACTCTAACTCTAACTCTAACTCTAACTCTAACTCTAACTCTAACTCTAACTCTAACTCTAACTCTAACTCTAACTCTAACTCTAACTCTAACTCTAACTCTAACTCTAACTCTAACTCTAACTCTAACTCTAACTCTAACTCTAACTCTAACTCTAACTCTAACTCTAACTCTAACTCTAACTCTAACTCTAACTCTAACTCTAACTCTAACTCTAACTCTAACTCTAACTCTAACTCTAACTCTAACTCTAACTCTAACTCTAACTCTAACTCTAACTCTAACTCTAACTCTAACTCTAACTCCAACTGCAACTGTCTCACTCTGCGCTTTAACGCTTTTTACATTTAATATTTCAGTTATATCAAAAGCTTTTTCTTCGAATCTTAAAGCTCTAAATAAAATTAATCTCCACACTTCATCCCATTTAAAATACATTCGCAACGCAATTGAATATCGCTTTACAGACAATCTTAATGAGCCATACAGCTTCATTGTTTATCTTGAACACAATCTATTCGATTTTTTCCACATTCACTTAATGGTTTAACATTTTGTTCAGTAGAATGTGTTTTTAATGACTCGGAATTAAGCTGACATTTGGCAGCCGCAATAAAAGATTGGCATTAAAAACGCTTTCTCTCTCTCTTGTAGATATCTTCCGTCTTGTATTATTTCAATGTCTTCTTTATTGCAGCAGCAGCATAAACAAGTTCATAAAAGTTGAGCGTAGGTTTTGATATCAAACATTCAGATACAGCTTCAGCGCCAGTTTTTTGTTTAAATGTTAAGACCGAAACTTAATCGCTGTAACGTTCTAATGATCCGATGACCCAAATTGGCTTGGAATGAGTACGAGCAGGTAAAGTTTAAAGGAATCACAGTGTATTAAGAGAGAAAGTTTGCGCGGGTCTGCCGCAAGGGGCACATATTAACTTTTAAAAAAAAAGAAAAAAAAATTCACAAAACTTTTAAAATGTCTTGATATTGACTTTGAGCTTAATTTAATGAATTTCGCTTTTACGATTTATTATTCTAGATAAAACAAACTCGTTCTACTTAGAGAAAATGAGTGAAAATAAAGTGAAAAAAAAAACAAAACGTAAATACATATCTTAATATATGCATCTACTGAAAACTGTATCGGTTGCTGATTTATGTGGAATTTAAGTAAAAGATTTTAAGTCTTTGATAAGCCTAATTTTACGTGGAAAGCTTAACCTTCATTAGAAAATTGAAACTGAAAGCAAAACTAATGTTGGTCTTAAAATTTCTTTACTTATGTGATTGCTTTTGATCATGAATAAAAAGATTTTTTTAATATGATTATCTACATAAACTCAACAATTTAACTCAAAAAAAGAGCTGTACTAATTATGGATATATCATGATATAATAGTTTATAATGTATTGATAAAACTTTTGTTTTAATATTTTCACCTATGCAGTCGTAACATGGTTATATTCTGAACAAAATTTTCTTTTTTGAAAATTTTCGTTGATTAACTCAAGAGCTTTTATTAACTTAAATCGGCTATTTATTTTTTCGACATTTAATGACGATTTCCGACAGTTTTTGACAATTTTTGACAGTTTATGACAATATTCGACAATTTTGGACAATTTTCGACAATTTGAGAAAATGTTCTACAACTTTTAACTGTTTATGAAAATTTTCGGAAAATTTTAATATTTTTGACGTTTTCTGACAATTTCTGATAATTTTCACCCATACTGCCTGTCCTATCAAAAGCTTTATTCAAAGCTACATTTTTATTTAATTAAACAACATTTTATCGTTAATTAACTTTAGAGTTTTGCTAACTAAGCTCGACTGATTGTTTTTTTTTCGACAATTTTTGACAGTTTATGAAAATTTTCGACAAATTTGGAATTTTTTAACAATTTCTGAAAATTTTCTACAATTTGTGACAATTTTTAAGAGTTTTTGACAATCGGTAGAAATCTTATCTTAAAAATTGTGATTTATTAAAAATTTACGCAAATAAAGCCGAAAATAATGAATTTACTAAAACTATATAAAACAATTTTTGACGACTTTTCATAATATTTTGACAATAGGTATAAAACTTTCCTTAAAAACTGTGATTCAACGATTCTTAAACAATTTTTTGACAATATTCTGACAATAGGTAAAAGCTTAGCTTATGTATTGTAAGTTATGAAAAACCAAGTAAAGACCAAAAAAAAAATGGATTTTTCTAAATATTGTGTTAAATAGTTTTTGACAATATTTTAACAATCCGTAAAAAAATCTTCTTAAAAATTGTATTTCATGAAAACCTTAACGAATTTAAGCCAAGAAAATGATTTTTTAAAATTTTGATTAAAACAATTGTTGACAATTTTTGACAATATTTTGACAATCGGTAAAACCTTATCTTAAAAAATGTTATTCATGAAAGACATGCCGAAGTACAAATCAAAAGTAATGATTATTCTTAACATCGTGTGAAGTTATTTTTGAGAATATTTTGACAATCGGTAAAATATTTATCTAAGAAACTGGGATTCATAAATAACTTAGCCAAGAAAAGCGAAAATTAATGATTTTTCTGAATATTGTGTAAAATACTTTTTGAAAATTATTTTGACAATCGGTAGAAAGCTTATCTTAAAATCTGTGAATCATGAAGAACTTAAACAAGTAAAGAAAAAAATCTTGTTTTAAAAATTGTTATTCATGAAAGACATGCCCGAGTACAGATCAAAAGTAATGATTATTCTTAATATCGTGTGAAGTAATTTTTGACAATATTATAAAAATCGGTAAAATATTTATCTAAGAAACTGGGATTCATAAATAAATTAGCCACGAAAAGCGAAAATTAATGATTTTTCTGAATATTGTGTAAAACAATTTGTGAAAATATTTTGATAATCGGTAGAAAGCTTGTTTTAAAAATTGTGAATCATGAAGAACTTAAACAAGTAAAGAAGAAAAATTATGGTTTTTCTAAATATTATATAAAATAATTTTTGACAATATTTTGACAATCGGTTCAAAAAATTGTGAATCATGACGAACTTAAGCAAGTAAAGACGAAAAATAATGATCTTTCTAAATATTGTATAAAATAATTTTTGATAATTTTGTGATAATCTGTAGAAAGCTTATCTAAAAAATTGGGATTCACGAAAATCTTGCCAACAATAATGATTTTCTTTTTTTTTAGTTTTGTAAATGTTTATAGTTTTTGACAAAATTTTGACAATCGGTAGGAATCTTATCTTAAAAATTGTAGAAAAAATTTTGTGTAAAACAATTTTTGACAATATTATGACAATCGGTAAAGCTTATTTTAAAAATTGTGATTTATGAAACACATACCCAAGTAAAGAGCGAAAATAATGATTTTTCTAGCTTATCTTAAAAATTGTGATTTATGAAAAATTTACTCAAAATAAAGCCGAAAATAATAATTTCTTTATTAATATTGAGTAAAACAATTTTTGACAACTTTCCATAATATTTTGACAATCGGTAGAAAACTTATCCTCAAAATTGTGAATGAACGACAACTTTAACCAGCGATTTTTGTAAATATTGTCTTAAACAATTTTTTGACAATATTAAGTAAAGAACAAAAATAATAATTTTTCTAAAAATTTTGTGAAATATTTTTTGACGACCGGTTAAATCTTATCTTAGAAATTGTGATTCATGAAACCTTAACATATTTAAGTCAAAAATAATGATTTCTTTAAAGTGTTGTGTAAAACAATTTGGTAATATTTTGACAATCGGTTAAAGCATATCTTAAAATTGTAATTTATGAAAGACATACCCAAGTTAAAATGAAAAATAATTGTTATTTTTGCGATTTATGAAAGACATATCCAAGTAAAAATAAAAAAATAATCTAAATATTGTGTGAAATAATTTTTGACAATCGGTAAAAAGCTTATCTTGAGAATTGTGATTCATGAAAAACTTGCCCAAGTAAAGTCAAAAATAATGACTTTTTCCAAATTTTTATTAAAATAATTTTTAACAGTTTTTAACAATATTTTAATAATAGGTGGATATTTTATATCAAAAATTAAGATTTGAGAAAACTAACCAAAATAAAGCCCAAAATAATCAATTTTCTTATAAATATTGTTCAAAACAATTTTTAACAATTTCTCATAATATTTCGACATTGGGTAGGAGTTTTATCCTAAGAATTGTGATTCACAAAACTGTATCAAAGTTAAGCCAAAAACCATGATTTTTATAAATATTGTCTTTTTAAAATAAAAATAAATAAAAATTTGACAATATTTTGACAGTCGTTAAAAGATTATCTTAAAAATTGTGATTCATGAAATATTTACCCAATTCAAGCAAAAAATAAAGATTTTTCTGAAAAATTTTTGTAAAAAAACAATTTTTTTACATTTTTTATCAATATTGTGACAATCAGTAAAAGCTTAATATTGTTATTCGTAAGGACTTTATCCAAGTTAAGTCAAAATAATAACTTTTATAATAAAAAATAATAATAAGAACAATAACTTTTCTAAATTTGTGTCAAATAATTTATGATAATATTAAAAATTCAATCCGATTGTCAAGGAACGAATTTTTAAAACAAAGCTTCTATTAAAAATTCCATTTGAAAAAATTTGACCAAATTCAAACCGGAAATAATATTGTCAAACCAAACCAAAAATATTTTCTCAATATTGTCTTGATATTGTGTAAAGCAATTTTGACAATATTTTGACAATATTTTGACAATCGGACAAAAACTTGTTTAAAAAATTGTTATTCATAAAAATCTTAACTAAGTACGACCATAAGTAATGATTTTTCTAAATTTTTTTTAAAAAAAGGGAAACAAAAATACTTCCAATAAGAAATATGACAATGTAATTATTAACAAAACATGGCTAACCAAATTTGAAAAGGTATCTTTTCCAAGTTCAACCAAGAATGGTGGGTTAAATTCTTTGCAAACCTGTATAAAAAGTCCTAAAAAGCTTAAAGCAAAAATTAAACCAACTGCAAGTTAAAAAGAAAATCTCCACCCAGCAAAATAAAAGATGAGTTAAAAACACTACAAAACCCACAGAGTAAAAACAGTAGTAAAAACAGAAAAGAGTAGTAGAAACAAAATACCACAGAAGAGATAAAAGTCGACTTTAATGTTTTAATTATAAAGTTGAAACCTTAGCAAAACAAAAAAAAATATGCGCTATTAACCGTTAAGTGACTGACAGCTTAAGTGATGCGTGAAAGAGACCGTCTATCATGATGAAGCAAGCAAAACAAAGCGAGTGAAAGGAAGAAAGAGCTAGAGCTAAAGGACGTAGTTGTTGTAATGATGTTGCTGTTGCTGATGTTGATGCTGCTATTGATGCGCTTTATTGCAATTTTTCACAATTTTATGTGCAATTTGTTGCTTTTATTTTTTCGTTTTTTTTTTTCTATATTTTGCACCATGTTTGCCCGTTTAACTGACCCAGTTTGTAGCAAGTGGAACGAATTGGCCAACAGCATATAAAAAAAAAAGAAAAAAAAAAAACAACAGCAACAACATAATAACGTTTAAAGTCAGGCGAATGATGCGCTACTGCTGCATAACTTGGCTTAAAGTACGTTTTGGCGTTGATAGACAACAGCTATATTTGTAGCTATAACAACAATAACAACAACAACAAAAACAACAACAACAACAACAATAATTACAACAACAACAAAAACTACAACGAACATAACAAGAACAGCGCACAGAACCAGCAGCAAGCTGCTGTTGTTAACTGTTTTGCAAATGTTTGTCCGACTGGCAGACAAAAGCAAAGACAGACAGACAGATAGATTGATGTAGTCGCAGATAAATGGGGAGACATAGAGAAGAAAAAAAAAAGCTTAAAATAAGGAAAAATAAAATAACACAACTAGAATTTCAGCATTAAATTTCATATCGTTATTTTTGAGCAACTGACAGACTCTGTCAGACAGCAGAAATTTTTTTCAAGAACTTGCAAAATTTTTATAGTGGCCACATTTCTGTACGTTGTTGGTGTGGGGCATATAAACCGCTTATTCAGTAGATAATTTTTTTATTTTTGTTTTTTTTTTTTTTTGTATTTTCTTAACAATTCTTATCATTTTTGGGACAGTTACGTCTAGCTTTGACCTGTTTCTTGAAGAGTGTTAAAGTTTATATGCTGATGGAGGCGTACCTTAAACTAACTGTTTTTAACAATATTGCAACGAATTCTTTAAGTTTTGTTATGATTTATAATGTAGTTGACTTATTGGTCAATGGGGACAATAACGTTAAGTTTTTAATTGATTTTGTTGTTATTTCCTTTCGATGTTATTTGCATAAAATACTTAGATTTCTATATAAATAAGTGAATAAGAGCTTTTGTTTTTTGTAATAAAAAATTACAAACTTTAACGGCTTAAGATGGTTAGTTCTATAATTTTTTAAACCTTATGGAGAATTAAAGTGAATCTTCCGTTCACTTTGCACTATATTTATGAAAAATACCTATAAGCTGACGAATTTTTTTTTTTTTTTTTTTGTGGATTACCATGTGTAATAATAATATGTAACCTTAGTTAATTTAATATTCTCTTCATAATCAGATGTTTCACAAAGGCAGAAAATGGTTCTAATAACGGTTATCAAAGTAATGTTATATCAATTGTTCTTTTATTAAATACTGTGCCGAACTATAACTCTTGTTCGGAATGTAAACTCCAAAAATTTCGAAGTTTACAGGAGTACGATTTAAAATTCAAAGATAAAAATTTAAAAGATTATTTCTAAAATGGAATATAGAGTAATTTCATGATTATTTATATTTATTATGGAAAAAATTAATTTCTTTTATATAAATACTAGCTGACCCGTCAAACGTTGTTTGAGTTAATTGAGTTAACTAAAAAGTAATAGAAAAGGCATAAAATAACGTTATTAATAATTCGTCAAGAAAACGAATGTATTCATGTATTCCCTCCTTTTCTTCTAAATTTTTTCAATTTTTTTTAAATTTTTCACTGCTTATGATCAATAAAATATGTATAAAAACTTTTGTCTTAATCAGTACAGACACCGTTTATCATTATTTATCATCAATCATCAATATTGAAACCCTATTCATCATTGTAAATAGTCTATCATCGAAGCATAGTCTATCATCGAAGCATGCAACATCGTTTATCGTCAATCATCATAATTTAAAAAACATTTATTTTCATAATAATTTATAATCTTTCATTATTTATTTCTATCCTTTATCGTTTTTCATCATAATTCATTGTCACTTTACACCAAGTATCATTATCTTTCATCATAATTCATAAATAAACATTATTATTTCATCAGTTTGCATAATTTTCCCATCAAAATTTATAAGTTTTTCTTAATATTCTTCAATAGTCATCTTCATTTTCCATAATTTATAAGCATCTTTCATCATATTTTATCATAAATCATAAAAAAAAATCACTCAACTTGTCAATGATAAGCATTATAAGTCAAAAGTTTTCCTTAATACACTTTTACCTTTTTTGCGACTCTGTTAAAAGTGTTACACTGCAACCCTGTCTATGCCACTCATTTTTTTGAACTTGTCAAAATGTCGAAGAGAAAGTGTGTGTCATGGTATAATAATACAAGGTAGCATTGACAGTTGCTTGGGAAATCATCTACTGTCAAAAAATATACTCAAACAGAGAGCGCTCACAATCCGCCATTGAAAACACAAGCAATGTTGAAAACGTTGAAGTGAAAAAAAAACAACAACCACAGCAGCTGCTGATGTATTTCCACAAAAAGCTGTTTTTGGACAGTTTATGTTTTCCTGTTGAAGAGAAAATAAGCAGTTGTCAATGTTGCCATGTATTATTATACCATGGTGTTTGTTAAATAATAAAGAGCTGCACTCTCATTTGCGGATAGCGTTGGCGTGAGCACAAATACTTGGTAGTTTGCGTAAATAAAAAACTAGTTGAAGGTAAAACAAATGAGTTATTGACTCTCACTCATTAATTCTGTAAATAAAAAGAACTTGCAAGAGGAGTACAAGTAAGCAAGTGCTATAAGTACTTGAGTATTTAGGGTTATAAGGGACGGTTAATATATATGACCAACCCCATTACTTTTGCAAGATGGGCATTTTTTTCCTTTGAGTCCTAACCACTTCGACCCCTCCTTGAGGGGGGGGGGGTTAATAGTAAAGCGAATTCTACAAGTGATGTGCTTTACTTAACCCTAGAGAGATAATCATGTTTTCAATATATATTAAAAATATTTACATAATCTACGTCGAATCGACGTAGGGGTTTAAGAACTTGGTGTAATCAAAGAAGCAAATGGATTTGTGCAGCCCTTTATTAAATAATCAACTTCAAAAAAGATATTTATTCCTGGTAAAAACAAAAAGTGACAGTAAGGTGTTCTGCTCAAAGTGTAAAGGAGTCTTTTCGATGGCATCAGAAGGAAGTGCAGACATAAAACCGCGTTTGAAAACAACCTTTCCGCCATGGATGCTGCGTCTTCTAACCAAACCATTGGTACGTACTTTATGTTATGTCTTCAGATTGTGTTTCAAAAATATTTGAAAATTGTTTCCATATTTGAAGTTTAAGCTGCAATTTCTAAATTCAATAACAAATTTGATCATTTTATCAATGAAAAGGGTCATTTAATTCTTTGAACATACAAGTTATGGTAATTTTTCGACTTCAAACTGCTTCCTCCGAAAATTTCCTGGTTTTCTATGTAAAATCTTAAAGATCTTGTCATGTTGTCCTGTTTTTGGCGAAAAAAGGATTGGGAGCGTTACTTATGAGTCATGACCAGCTATGGGCAGAGAGCGCTCTTGGAGCGTTGAGAGTAAGAATTGAGAGCAAAGGCTTATGTAGCAAAACAAAACGCAACAACAAATCAAAGACAAAAGACAAACACAGAAACAATACAGAAGCTTTAAATGTAGTGGTGCCCATACCCGGTCATGTCTGATGATATTCATAACTTTTCAACAATATTCAACACTATTCACCACATTTCATCACTTATCAATACGTATCATCACTAATCATCACTTTTCAACACTATCCCCCACTTTTTAACATTATTACTTAAAATTCATCATAATTATCATTATTCATAATGTATCAAAATTATTTTTCACAAATTTTACATCATCTGTTATCAGAATTCAAAATTTTTTAACATCATTCATCATTGTCATTGTCATCATAGCATTAACTTAGACTATTATTAATTTTATTTTTAAGCATCTATATATTTTCAATTATTTTATTATTATTTTTATTTTTAATTATTATCACTTTACTTGATTGATATTGAGAAAATCAAGACTATTAATTATTATTCCTTAATTATCACATTTTTCATTATTACCAACATCATAATTTTTCAGCATCTTTTATCATCAATTGTCATAATTCTTCATATCTTTTTACCCTTATTCACCATAATTATTGAATTCCATTCATCATATATGGTTATTCTAATTCATATTCATCTGTAGTCATGATTCATAGTCACTCAACAAAGTGCATTATAATTCATACTTAATCAACATTCACAACCCTTTACTCCTTAACTATGTCTATTGTTCATCATCATTCATCATGCCTATGTAATCATTATTCATCACACTTTATTTAAAATGTCATAATTTCTTATAGTATGTCATCATAAATCATTAAAATTCATTTCAGATTGTGGAAGAAATAGGTCAAGAGAATAGGTCAAGAGCATGAGGTACAGCCAGAAACCGTCAACAAGCTCTTGAAAAATTGGGTTGACAGATTTTGTAAGTGCGTAGCTAGCCGAGCCAAATGAATGAAATCATTGTTTAATATAGGAATGTCTATCCTTCCTTATAAAGCCATAATATAAACAAATTTGTTTTGTTCATGTAGGAATTTTTAAAGAGATCATTTCATTTGGGTTACAGGGCTTTGAGTATTATTGTTTTTTTCTTAGTACAAGTATTATGGCCTTCATACTCGTAATTCCTTCATAAACAGTTTTTTATTTATTTTTTCTTTCTAAAAAACCCCAAGTTTCTTTAGAAACTTCGTTTATCGCGCGCTTGTTTACCTTTATTCAATTTATTTTGATTTCATTAAGAAGCACTTTTATTTTTCTTTCCCTGCGTTTTGCAATTTTTAAGTTTCTCGTATTTTTTTGCAATATTTCTTTAATTTACACAGCGGTACTCATGTTTCCATATAAGTAAGGTTTTTAAATTCCAGCGTTACCGGTGAAGCCATGCAAAATGACGCAACAGCGTGCAAAAAACAAAAAAAAAAAAAAGACAACAACAACATTAGTTTCTTTTTTTCCCCCATAACAACAAAAACTGCCATGAGTCGTCCACTTAAGGCGTCTCTAATTACAAGTCCAGTTTTATAGGCTAGTCGAAATGCATATAAAATATCCAATGCCCAATGCATACAATTTCAAAATCATTTGAAAAGTAAGTCCAACTGTATCGAGTTAATTTCATTGAAAATAAACTAACTCTCTGACTGACCGTTCACATTTTTGCGTGCAATGCCATAGCAGTAGGTGGCCACATTGGTTGAATAATTCTGCTCAATGCTGAAATATGTTAAAAAGTCAAAGTTTAAAATTTGCAGTCAATAACACTTGAACTTTAATTTACACAGTCTAGCAAATTAACACTTTCTTATTGCAACAGAAAAGAGGTCTTCATGCTATTTATTTTTCATGCTTATAATATTTTTGTGTTTTCATGTTTACAAATTCACTGAGATCGTTCACTATTAATAGCTGCCAAATAAAGACTGAACAATGCACTATGGGGTATTTGATCGATTTATGTGATTGTTTAAGTTTCTAGCTGTTTAAAGAGGTGCATACCATAAAACTCATATTTTTCCCCAATTTTTTAAAAATAAAATATATAGGTATTTATGGGTTCTATAGAAGCGGATATGCAAAAATATATGTAAGGTGGTTTGGAAGATATTGTTCTGACGTGACGAAGTTACGTTTTCCCACGCAGGTTTCCAAAAAAGTTGAAAAATGCATTTTTTCAAAATTCATTGGCGTTGCATTGAATTGTTACTCACTGAGTATAAGAGAAATCATTAAAAAAATAGTACGACCGTAAAGATTAATTCTTTGACTTTATTATAAAAACAAAACAAAAATTCAGTACGTCATCGGGATGCGATGGGAGTTGCTTAAGCAACGCAACTGAAAATTTGTTACATGGAATTATTACTTGCTGATTATTAGTGCTAGGATTAAAAATATGATACACCAATAAAGGCCTGTGCTAAGCCTTCACAACAAAATTAGACAACAAATTTCTGACGTGACGAAGTTACGTTTTCCCACGCAGGTTTCCAAAAAAGTTGAAAAATGCATTTTTTCAAAATTCATTGGCGTTGCATTGAATTGTTACTCACTGAGTATAAGAGAAATCATTAAAAAAATAGTACGACCGTAAAGATTAATTCTTTGACTTTATTATAAAAACAAAACAAAAATTCAGTACGTCATCGGGATGCGATGGGAGTTGCTTAAGCAACGCAACTGAAAATTTGTTACATGGAATTATTACTTGCTGATTATTAGTGCTAGGATTAAAAATATGATACACCAATAAAGGCCTGTGCTAAGCCTTCACAACAAAATTAGACAACAAATTTCTGACGTCATGGTGACACAAAGAGAGCCGCTCAAAGATCGACAATGCAAGGTTCATGCAACAGCGTTGCATTGAATTTTTACTCGGTGAGTGTATAAGCTACGATAAATGTTTGAAAAGAAAAATGAAGGATTTATACTTGGCCCTACGACAATATAAAGAAAAAAATTCTGACGTCACCAGGTCGTGAATATAGCAGCTTATGTAACAGAAATGTAATAGCGTAGCATAGAATTATTACTCACTCAGGAGACGTGCTGCGATAAATTTTGTTTTACGTTAGCATAGATGTGTTATGCTGCCTTACAACTACGTTGCGAAAAAAATTCTTATCGTCATGATTTCAGGGTAGCAACCACATAATGCAGGATTTGAACTCTGTGACTACTGGAGTAAAGGTAAATTTTAAGGAACGAAAATAAAAGTGTGGTTTTCGGGCACATGATAAAAATAAAAAAAAAATTTATGGCGTCATGAGGCCCCTCAGGAAACCGCTTAATGTGACGCCTATGCATCTCTCTGGCTGGATTAATTGAACCCAGCTGAGGCAAAGGAGAAACAAATGAAAAAAAGGCTTAAGCAACAACAACAATAACAAACCTAACAACATCAACAACAACAACAAAAACAACAACATCAAAAACACCAACAAAAACAACAACAACAACAAAACATCTAGTTACTTATGATTTCGACAGTTTTTTTTATGGCACCAATACGCTCACAAACAAAAAAAATACAGTAGTTTCGACTATGTCGTAACACAAGACGTAGAATTGGTCAATTCGCTTTTGATGACATCTTTTTTAAAAACTATTTAGCAAAATATTTATTCCATACACCTGAGCATATGACCTTTAAAAGAGTGCCGGAGAGAGTTAGTATGTATGACCGACCCCCATTACTTTTGCAAAAGGAACATTTTTGCCTTTGACACCTATTCCCTCCGACCACTCCTTAGGGGGGCTCCATTACAAATATTATGGTTTTTGTATATTTATTCCATACACCTGAGCATATGACCTTTAAGAGAGTGCCGGAAAGGGTTCATAGGTATGACTGACCCCAATTACTTTTGCAAAAGGAATATTTTTCCCTTTGACACCTATTCCCTCCGACCACTCCTTGGGGGGGCTCCCATAGAAATTTTATGGTTTTTGTGCCGGAAAGGGTTAATATGTATCACTGTCCCCCATTACTTTTGCAAAAGGAACATTTTTGCCTTTGACACCTATTCCCTCCGACCACTCCTTAGGGGGGCTCCATTACAAATATTATGGTTTTTGTATATTTATTCCATACACCTGAGCATATGACCTTTAAGAGAGTGCCGGAAAGGGTTCATAAGTATGACTGACCCCAATTACTTTAGCAAAAGGAATATTTTTCCCTTTGACACCTATTCCCTCCGACCACTCCTTGGGGGGGCTCCCATACAAATTTTATGGTTTTTGTGCCGGAAAGGGTTAATATGTATCACTGACCCCCATTACTTTTGCAAAAGGAACATTTTTGCCTTCGACACCTATTCCCTCCGACCACTCCTTAGGGGGGCTCCCATACAAATTTTATGGTTTTTGTATATTTATTCCATACACCTGAGCATATGACCTTTAAGAGAGTGAAGGAAAGGGTTAATATGTATCACTGACCCCCATTACTTTTGCAAAAGGAACATTTTTGCCTTTGACACCTATTCCCTCCGACCACTCCTAAGGGGGGCTCCCTTAAAAATTTTATGGTTTTGTAGCAAGTTTAAGCAAACAAAAACATCAAATGTTGGCTTTATATTTGATGTAATTGTGTAAAATTTATATAAGTTAGAGAGTTCTAACATGAATTTTTGTCGCATTGAGGATCAAGCAGACCAACAAGTGCTAACATCAACATTGTACGATCAGTACTTTAGGCCCACCAAAGGCTCAAAAAGTTATATAAATACCGACACCTGATCACTATAAACCACCCTACTTTCCTCCGAGAATGACGTATTCTACGTCAAAATAACATAATGAAACCGGACTATGAACCCGAAAAAGTACTATGTCATGAATTAGGTTATGGATTAGGACAAACATTAAAACACATCTTTCCAAACTAAGAAAGGGATTCGGTATTTTTGATTAAGTCAAGAGTTTATTCATGGATTTAAATAAGAGCTGGGACATGAAATAGGAGTACAAAGAAACAACGTCACGTCAAAACCTATGGGCGTGTTCACGACACATCCAACTCTTTTCTTTTTATTTAATTTTTATAATCCTAAGTAACTATTTAGCGGTTTTTTCATATGAAGTATTAATTATTTTACTACCAAGGATACGGGGTTGTGAATAACACAATCAAAATTGCAAAAAAAAAAAAAAGAAATTAAAAAAATTACATTTTTTTATATTTGATTACTATACGTTCAATAACTTAATTTCAATTTTTAATGAAAAAATCAAGAGGGTCATATATGACCCAAGACTGATAGAGAGTTAAAAAAAATAAAAATTCAGAAAACAGATTTCATTTAATACTGTTTTCTAACAAAAATAGTTTAAGATCTAATTGAGAAGAAGTAGAGCTGGGTCATATATGACCCATTGCTTGCACAGGGTTAACGATAAAAAAATATCAGTAAACTAACATTATTAAATACTATTTTTTCACTTAAACAATTTTAATGTTCGCCAAAACAGAAAAAAAAATCCAATGACCGTACAGGGTTAAAGATATAAGAAAAAACATACATGATTACAAACTGTTTACCCAATAAAATAATTTTTCCCGCTTAAATCGATCAAATACCGATATCGATAATACAACGTAGTGTCGTCAAACTTCAAAATTTAGCTTTATTAGGCTGGTGCTTTCTACCATAATAATTATTTTCAAACAACAACCACCATCTATTTCCTCAGTTTAGGTAGCTCTGGGACTATCCTAGTATATCACACAATTGAATAAACCCATTAAATCCCCCCTCTCCCCTCTCCTATATGATTAATAATCTAAAAGCATTCATCTTATAACATCCCGGCCCCCCTTAAAAATGATAAATAAATTAAATTCTGTTAAAATTTAGACAGTACTCATTGCTTTTATAAGCTGAAGGTCATTGTTGTCATTTCTTATTTATGTATTGAATCAATCAAATGATTCAATGATGAAATTATTCAATAAAATCAACAATAAAAAAAACTCTGGATTAAATATTTATAAAAAATTAATTATACAAAATTGAGTACAAATAATATCTTTGTGAGTTACCCAGTTGAAAAATCTCTTAAATTTTTTTACATTAGTATCACCCTGTTAGATAGGCAACACTGCTTTTCTCAGTCAGGCCAGCCAGACCTAGCACAATATTTCACATTCTAAGCGACTGACCATTAGACGCCAGCCAAGATAAAAAAAAAAAAATAATAAAAATAACAACAACATAATATTGCCAATAAAAGTCTGTTTAAATGTCAGCACTTCTTTCCTAACAACGCATGCGCAAAGCTCACATAATAAAAATAAATGCAAAGAAAGAGATAAACGAATAAAGTAAGCAACTGCACTGTAAATAAACGAGACTCAGCTAAGTGCATAAATTAACATTTTAATGTTGCCATACTTTTGCACTAAAAAAAAAAAACATGCATCTTGATCAAGACATGTCTTGCAATTTAATTAAAACAATTAACTGTTTGTAGACATATTTTATGCAGTTTAATTATAAACAGCTTTAACAGTGCTGTCTATGCTGTACAGTAGGTACTTAAACGAGTTTAGCTGAATGGTTATTATGAGGGTATTTTTTTTTATTTTTTTTATTTGTCTTGAGGTGTATTAAATGCAGAGTGTAAATCTGCATTTTTTTGAATAAATGAAGGTGTGATATTTTTTTTGTTTTTTTTTTTTTTTTGCAAATGAAGTGATTGTTAAAAAACTCTCTGGAGAGACTTTAAAATCGTGATTCCCAGAGTAAAATTTACATTTCAACTTATAAAAATTCTCTATTTTGAAATTCTATTAAAAAATGGGACAAAATTTTCAATAAAAAAAGGCAAAAGAATAAAAAAAAACAAAAATCATAAAAGCACCTCTTCGTTACACCACATTTCACTACAGATCCGAGTTCACACATTTGTCCCGTTCACACTTTAAGCTTAATTTTCTTCAATTTCCAGAACCAGCTGTTATCAACAGCTAAACTATGAATATCTTAATTTGTTCTTTCGTCACACTTCACACTTTTCAGTCAATTTCAACAAATTGGCATCGCTACTTAAAATAGATTCTACAAAAGTTTCGTGTAAATTGGTTAACGTTGCCTATTCAATGAATTTTTCAATTACATCAAATATTATGGCTTTGTCTCTGACAGCTGTCACAAATTGTTGTCGGCTGCAACAACAACAATAGCAATAATATCTTGATCGCTGCCAAATTGCAAATTGCCAAAAATGGCGTTAACTTAAAGTCCCAGTACGTTGGAAAAAATTTATAAGAAAAGCCAAAACGAAAAGACTTCCTTAAAGGAATGCCATAAGACAGAAAACAGAGGGGAACGACATAAGCAATACTATCAGAGAGAAAAATAATGAAAAAAAAATCATCAAACTTGAAATGAGGCAAGAGACCAAAACATTCAGTCGTCAAGCAAGTCAGGCGCATTTCAAGCCTTTAACAGGACCGACAGTCAATAACCGTTACTGCCTTTATTATTTGAACCTGTTTTTGAATCGAAAATGGGGAAGAAAATTTAATGGGCTATAAAATAGAAAACAACGTTTGTAGAACACGTGCAAGATTTCTGCTCATGACGTGTGTGTATGTGTGTGTGTATGACTTTGTGTGAGCAACAAGAGAGTCAGGGAGAGAAAAAAGAAAAATTGTTGAGTTCCTTTACTAAAGATAATTATGAGTTCCAATAAAGCTATGCTAATAAGATTTTGTGTTTATATGCAGAATATTGATTTTTAATATGTGTCACATCCGTTACAGTTGGTCATAAACTGTGTTTATATCAATAAATGAGTTAAAAAAGATAAAACGGCATTGAGCACTCTGTTTAAACTTAAATTCTATAACGTATTAAAATAAAAGTTATGTTTTTAACTATATGTCACAACCGTTACAGTTATATAAAGTGGTTTCTATTTCTTGCCAAATAATATTTGAAAAATATTGGAAAAAAGTGGTTAAATTATATAACTTATTTAAATAAAAAATTATGTTTGAAGCTATATGTCACAACCGTTACAGTTAAAATGCTTTGAAATTTCATGCCAAATAATATTTGGAAAATATTGACAAAAAAATAAAATCCTATAACTTATTTAACTTAAAAATATATTTTAGAGATATGTCACATCCGTTACAGTTAAAATGCTTTGCAGATTCATGACAAATAATATTTAAAAAATATTGAAAAAGTAGTTGAATCTTATAACTTGCATAATTAAAAACGTGTTTTTAGCTGTATGTCACAAACGTTACAGTTTAAATGCTTTGCAATTTCATGCCAAATAATATTTTAAAAATATGGAAAAAAGTAGTTGAATCCTATTCAAACTTATTTAAATGAAAAACATGTTTTTAGCTATATGTCACAAACAGAGATTTGTTTAATGTCACACCAGTCAAAAGAGTTATTCAAACAAATAATGACACTGATAATTTGCTAAAGCAGTGCCGTTTAAAAAAAACTTTTGAAAAAGATTTATTAAATTTGAAATTATTTGTTTGAATAATAAATTGAAATTTAATAGATGTTTATTAATAAATGTCACATCCGTTACAAATAGAAATCGTCATGAAAATCTATTAGAATCTTACATCTACCCTCATAGAAGTTACGAAAAGGAACTTAGACTAATTTTATATAATTTTGTCTTATTACTAATTGGTTCATTAATTTCACATCCGAACAGTTAAAATGCCTTTAAATTTGATGAAAAAAACACTATTTTGATCTTTTTTAACCCTCCCTTTAACACTATTTTAAATATTATTCCGGACATGAGGAATAATATTATCACATAAACAGATATCTCTCCCGTGTGAAGTTAATTTTATGAAATAGAGATTTGTTTAATGTCACAACAGTTACAATAATTTTAAACTAATACTGACAGTGCCATTTATATAACAGCTGTTTAAATTTGGAATAATTTCATTATATCAAAGATATGTTTATTATCAAATGTCACATCCGTTACAAATAAAAACAGTCATGAAAATATATTAGAAGCTTACATCTACCCTCATAGAAGTTATGAAAAGAAACTTAGACCAATTTCATATAATTTTGTCTTATTACTAATTGGTTTATTAATAAATGTCACATCCGAAACAGTCAAAATGCCTTTACATTTCATGAAAAAAACACTATTTTGAACACTGCTTTGAACACTATTTTAAAAACTATTTCGAATATGAGGAACATAAAAGATATCTTTAATGTGTGAAGCTAATTTTACGAAATAGGGATTTGTTTAATGTCACAACCGTTACAAAAATTTTAAACAAATAATGATGGTGCTATTTATAAAACAGCTTTTTCAATTTATTAAGTTTGACATAGTTTCGTTATATCAGAAAGATGTTTATTAACAAATGTAACATCCGTTACAATTAAAAGAAGTCATGAAAATCTCTTAGAAGCTTATATCTGCCCTCATAGAAGTATGAAAAGCAGCTTAGATCAATTAATTATAATTTTGTCTTATTACAAATTGTTTAATTAAAATATGTCACATCCGATGCAGTTAAAATGCCTTTAAATTTCATGCAAAAAAACACTATTTTGAACATTATAAACACTGTTTGAACACTATTTTAAATATTATTTTGAACATGAGGTACATAAAAAGATATCTTTCCTGTGTGAAGTTAATTTTATGGAATAGAGATTTATTTAGTGTCACAACAGTTACAAATTTATTGAAACAAATAATGACACCGATAATTTGTTAAAATAGAGCCATTTAAAAAACAACATTTTAAAGATGAAATTTATTAAATTCTAAATAATATCACTGTGTAAAAAAGATATATATTAACAAATGTCACATCCGTTACAAATAAAAGAAGTCATGAAAATATCTTAGAAGCTTATATCCGCCCTCATAGAAGTTATGAAATGCAGCTGAGGCCAATTTAATGTGATTTTGTGTTATTACAAATTGTTTAATTTAAATATGTCACATCCGATACAGTTAAAATGCCTTTAAGTTTCAGCAAAATAGTACTTTAAGTATTTAAAAAGATTATATTTTTTATTTAAAGCAAATTTTATGAAAAAGAGATTTGCTTAATGTCACATCAGTTACAAAAATTATTCGTACAAATAATGACACCGATAATTTGCTCAAACAGTGTCAAACAACTTGAAAATAAAATAAAAAATTCCTTGAATGCTGGGTTCATCATGTCAAAAATGTGTTTATTAACAAACGTCACATCCGTTACACCTAAAAAAAAATCATGGAAACCTCATAGATGCTTACACTCCCCCACTTAGATTACATGAAAAGTAATTTAATACAATTGCATATAATTTGATCATATTACAAATATGTTTATTAATAAATGTCACATCCGTTACATTCAAGATATGTTATGACATAAAAAGCACATATAAGCTTACACCTACACTTATTAAAAAGAATTTAGACCAATTTGATATAATTTTATCATTTTACTTAAATATTTAAGAAAAATGTCGCATCCGTTGCACCCGAAACACTTAAAAAATTCAAATTCTAAATAATATTTACATAATATTTTTTTGCTTTATCTCTCTTGAAAAAACAAAGCATTTTAGAAATGTATCACATCCGTTACGTGCAATATTAATAGATATTTTCATTATATTCAGCTTATACAGCTTCTTCAAATTTTCTCAGCAAAAAGCCATACACCATTAAACAAAATTTAAGTTACTACTCGTATATTTACGAGTTAAAAATCATACAATTATAAATGCTCTTATTCAGAACAAGCATTTTCTTCTAACAATCTACAAAAGCTTGCTAATGAATGTCACATCCGTTCAAATGTAAAAGCTTCCAAAGTTTCATTACATTTTTTCTATCAATATTTTATAGTTTTTTATATTTAGGAAAATATTTGTTTATAAAATTTGTCACATCGGTTACGTTATGATTTTATAATTTAATTATTTTTATTTGTTGATTTTAATTTTTCTTTTTTTTTTTGTTAATTACTTTTTTTTATTTCAACATTTAATATTTAATTGTATATTTAATTTAGTTAAATAAAGTTTATTTTGTTTAACAATTTCGACGTCACATGCGTAACATGGGAAAAATGTATTAAAACTATAAGAAACTATAAGAATCTATCTATCTTTGCTATTTTTATAATGAGGATTTTATTAAGGTGTCACATCCGTTACATTAGAACATTAGCAGGAAATTTTTTTTTATACATACGTTTTTGTTTATTAGAGCTACTGTGGACTGTAGGAAAAATATTCGGAAAGAATTCAGTTCTCCATGGGACGACCATGAGACAAATTTTGAACCACTGAAAAGTAAACCTTTGTACTATATTGGGACAACATCCAACCCATTATATTTCAGATAATTTCAAAACACTCAGATGTTCATAATTATAACATTAAATCAGGGCTGGGCATTCTAACACAGTCACATTTTATTTTGTCTTGTTAGTATTGGTGCTCTCTCGAATTGAGCACACTGAGCAAAATAGTTGTCAAAATTATCTAGATTTGTAAGTTTTTAGTTTTTATTTTATGTTTTTATTTTTAGTCATCGGTATTTTTCATTTCTTCTTCTATGAAATTAATTAATACAAGTAATATGAATGAATAATGTAAAGAATCTTAATAGATAATATGAATGAATTATATGAAACCTTAATATATACGAATAATTATTTTAATATTATAAAATCTTAATATATATGAATAATTAAAATTAATAACAAAAAATATGTAAGTAAATAATAAGGAATTAAATAAAATAAGTAAGCAAGTAATCAAAAAATTAAGTATTAAAAAATTACTAAGAAATATGAATGAAAAATACAAAAAGTCTTTACAGCTAATATGTATAAATTATATAAAACCTTAATATATACGAATATAAAATTCTGCAAACTAAAAAAATATGTGCATAAGTATTATGAATCTACAATAAGTTGAATTTTCACGAGTGTACATATAATTTGCAGCGCAAAACGACATAGACCCCTACCGCATCACTGTCAGCGAACGACTGAATTAGATTCTCTTCTGTTGTGAGCTTTATGCACATATGAAAAGTTACACTCACAGAGAGCTCAGCTATGGAGCGCCCTGCGATGCATTAAATAGAATAAAAATAAATAATAATAAAAAATAATAATTTAAGTTAAATAATTTCTACATATACCACATTTTTAAAACGAACTAAAATGTATCAACTTATTTCTGCTAGAGTGGGGCTTTTAGTTCTGATAAAAAGGTTGTTTTTTTAAGGTTTTATGTTTTTATCAGTACAAAATTTGTTTTAAAAACCGAAATGGTTCCATAAATATTAAGCAAAAAAAAAAAAAAAAAAAAAAAAAAAAACTAAAGATATTCATTGACATTGTCGAGTCTCGAACTCTCAACCTCACGATTTTTGGGAGTTCTCAACCTCAGAACCCATTAAAACATATCATCTAAATAGTAATAAATCAAACAAACTACTCTTACAATTTGTTTACCCACTTTCTGCGGTGAATTTTTGAAAATTTAAATTTGTTTCATAAAAAAACAAAAAATTCTTTAACATTGTCGAGGCTCGAACTCACTATCTAGCGTTTTTTAAGCGATCGCTTTACGCTCTGAGCTACAGAACTCACACAAAAATATTTTCTTAATGAGATAATAAATTCGCTTCAGTTGTGAATTTTTGAAATTTAAAAATGTCAATGAGCTTTTAATTTTTGTTGTAACGCGTTTTTTCGAAACAATTCACCATTTCACAATTACATATATTTCTTATTTGTATAAAAAATTCATTAAAAAAATCATTGAAAAACTTAGTCATGAAACTATATCGCCCTTTCAGATACTTTAAAGGAAGCCATTTTATATTATATATTTATTGACTGTTATATCATATATGTAACATTCTTGAACTTTAATTCATAAAATCATAACCTTAAAAAATATTATAAGCTTTCTTGGAGATGTTTCTAAAGCAAAATTCGATATCGTATTAAAACGGTAAAAATAGAATTTGAAAGAAAACATCGAATTCGCTAAAATCTTTAAAGAAACATTTAATGATGTTTACATTAACATTATTAGAAAATAAAAATAAAAAATTAAATATTTTCTTATCAAGATAGCCTATTTAAAAAAACTTTTGACTAAACTTTAAATACAACTTTGCTCAACTTGTTAACGCATTAAGTAGAAAGTTTTCTGAACTCCAATCATTTTGAATATGTAGCAAATTTAATATGTTAATTAGAATAGAACTGAGAAAATGGACCAGACAAAGAAAAAAAAATATAAAAAAGAAATTGTTAATTTATGCCTTATGATTAATTTATGAGCGGTTGGCAACACCAACGCGCCACAAAAACAAACTTAGTCGAAATTGTTTCACTGAGAAAATAATAACCAGAAGAAAGCTTTTTCAAAAAAACGCTTTGTACTAAATTAAGAAAGTAGTGATCCAAAGGTTAATGTTCGAAGTGGTTATTATGTATATAAATAATATGAAAAAAAAATAAAAATATTAAAAAATTTTGCTAACACGTTAATCAAACAGACACGTTAAAATTTCGAAGCAGACAAAAAACTGGGCTGTTGCCAGATAACAACAATGACAGCGCTAGCAAAAATAACAAGAAAAACCTTGACATTGACGCAACGCTAGGCAACGAGCTATAAAAAAATTAAGTAAATAAAAATAATTTAATAACTAACAATAAACTCATAAAAAGCCAGCATGTTGCAATAATTAAGTTAAAAGCTAAATTAAATCAAAGCCGCCACAACAACAACAACAATACAAAAAGAAGCAACTGCCAAAGAATGCCAAACAATGCAATGAAGCAATTAAAACATTTTTGCTACACTCCAGAAATGCAAAAATTTTCATTAGAAGCACCACTGCGCAAGGCGGCATCGTTGCGGCTGCGCAGTGCGCACTCAAGCGCAAACATTTCACAGCAGCCACAGCAACGCGGCGCTGCTGGAAAAATATTTCCACAGTCTTGAGTTATGAATAACTCAAAGTGATGTATACGAAAATATTACAAAAAAAAAAAAAAAATATTAAAATTCAAATAAAAATGACTCGCAAGATCGTCATAATTCTGCTGCTCAAAACAATTATTTTATCATAAATTAGCATTTATTTTTTTTCTATACAGCTGCTTTAGCTACTTTAGTCATTATTTTAGACAGCAGCTGAGCGAATGAAAAAAAATATCGTTTTTATAAATAAATAACTAAGAAAAAAAAAAAATAGTTTTGTTTCAAAAACGACAACATTAAAGCATTTTCAGTAGATGCTGTTGTTGTTGTTGTTGTTGTTGTTTTGTAGAAAATGTTTTCCTTTTGGGTCGTAAACAGCATGAGTTCTGGTTTGAAGCGTGAGTTAGAAAGCTTGGGAGTGCTGCACGACGTCCACGGACAGACAGACGCGCGCATTCATGACTCAGTTATAATTGAATACGTTTAGTTGTTGAGAATATTTCATGCATTTTCTAGATGATATCAACGTTGAGGAATTTGAAGTTTATTCGAAGACTTAAAATTAAAAATAGATTTTAAAAATATTGTTTTTTTTTTGGCTTCAAACTATTTATAGCTTAATAAAAATAAATCACTATCGATCAATCTCTCTACCTCTTCGTTTTGAGTTCGAGTTTCCCCTTAGAAAACATAAAATCACTGTTATTTTTGACCTATCTCGCTTCGTTTTCGAGATATGGCGTTTTATTCTTTTATTTTAAGGTTTTCATATCGACCGACCTCTCAACTTGTACGTCTTGAGTTCGAGTCTTCCCTTAGAAAACACAAATGCACTGTTATTTGTGACCTATCTTGCTTCGTTTTCGAGGTTTGATTTTTTTTCTAATTTTTAAGGTTTTCATATCGACCGATCCCTCTACTTGTACGTCTTGAGTTCGAATCTTCCTTAAAAAACGCAAAATCACTGCTATTTTTTACCTATCTTGCTTCGTTTTTGAGATATGGTGTTTGGATTTTTGGCTATGATTAAAGATAATTGCAATTGATTCAGTTTTTTCTTAGTGTATTTATAATTTATTTATATTTTGTTTTTATATATTTTTAATCTGAACTTACCACAATCAGCGTTTGCTGGTTAATTTCCAAAATAATTAGTTCCGTGTTTCTTTTATCAGCTTTCTACTGCAACTAGTTGACTTGTGTCCGCAGTAATTTCCTGCATTGACAATGCATCCACATTTGTCACTACTTTTTATTTGTTATTATAATTTTTTTTTTTTTTTTAACTTGAAGTATTTTTTTAATGATGAAAAAATAAACTGTTTGTAGCTTAATCAATTTTAATATGTGTTTGGCTTCTAAGTACTTCCTTTATTGAAGTTGGTTTATTTTATTTTTTTTCAAACTTGTTGCGGCATTTATTTGTCAATTATGACAAAAGAAATGCTTGACAATTGTTAACCACAATTGTTGTTGGTTTTAGTAGGTACAAATTTTCACTTTTCTTGAACACAATTTTAAGCACTTTTTACTTTTCACTTTTGTTTGCAATTCTGCGTTTTGTAAGTTGTATTTGTATCTTGTGTCACATTGCAAAAGTGTGGTAATTTTAATTTTTTTTATACACTGTCATTAAAAAATTAGTTTTCTGAACATTTTAAGTTAAAAAATAAAACAAAAAAAAAAATTGTGTGAATATGAAAATAACAAAACAATTAAGTTCTATGCTAAAAAAAAATAACTCATGAATGTTTTTTTAAACCATGTTAAATGTCGCCTTCAAGTTGATAAATACTTGACACATTAGGACTTAATAAAAGTCCTAATGATCAATTGAAAACATTTACATTTAAGTTCTTATGTTCCGTTTGCTTTTTTAAGCAGTTTTATTGTAGATACTTACTAGAATGCCAGATAAGATCTTTTAGTTAGTTTTGCTATCGATATTTTTAATTTGATATTACGTTTTTGTGATAAAAAATATGTGCTTTTTCATCAATAAAAATTGTAAAATATGTGCATTTCATCAATATTTACACAAAAAAATTATTGCGTAGTAAAACGATTTCATTCACTATTGTTATCGATTATTTTTTGTGCATATTGCATTATCGACACAAACTTAAAATTATTTGCAAATTTGGGCAGGGGTTTCTCAAAATCTTATTTAAACTCTGAACCGAATTCAAACCATATTCAGGATCAATGAAAATATATCATATTAAAAAAAAAAATCAATAATTATAGATAAATTGCATTATTTGTCAAAAACAACAATCGATAATGAGACATTTACACCACAGTCACATTTTATTTTGCACAAGATGCAATATGTTTTTTATGCTATCGATAACAAATCTTTCATTATTTGTAAATTGATTTTTTTTTTCTTTTCATATATTTTGATTTTATTGTCTGTTATCGAAAATTTCAAATTTTCGTAGGCATTCAAAAACGAAATTTTTTATTAAGTGTTCGAATTTGCATGCACACATGTTAATATTTATCGATAAAAAATAATCAATTTTAAATTTTTTTTTTAAGCATCTTAAAAACTATGCTTTTTAATTTTAAAATTAGCATTAAAATTTTGAATTTTAATAAAAAAATTATCGATTTTAAAATTGAATTTTCATTTGATAAAAAATAATCGAATTTTTTAAACATCTATAAAAATTTGCTATTTAGTTTTGAAATTCGCATTAAAATTTTGAATTTCAATTTATTTACTTTCTAATTCTAAGCAATATAATATATTTGTTATTATCGAAAACTTGTTGTTTTTGCCTATTAAAACAATCGATAACGAAATATTTTCAGCAAAGTCACTTTTTTATTTTAATTTATATGGAAAAATGTATTTTATGCACTCGATAACAAATCTGTGAATATTTGTAAACCAATTTCATTTCTGCTTGATATGTTTGGACTTAATTTTCTGCTATCGATAATTTTTTTAAAACTAGGCAAAAAATTAAAAATTTTAGTAACCATGCAAATATCGCATTTAACATTGAGTTTCTCAACTTCAACTTTCAACTTTAAAACACTTAACTAAAGTAAACTTTTAAATATTTATGACGATCGATCGATGATCATTGGTAATTTTTTTAAATTTTTTAAATTTAAATTTTTTTTTATTCTTATACTTTATAAATTTTTGCTATTTAATATTCAAGTTCTCATCTGAATTTCAAATTCTGAAAGCCACTTTTCAACCACATTTATTTACAATTATCGATAACTTGGTTTTTTTCGCCTATAAGAACAATCGGTAATAAGACATTCTCAGCACAGCCATTATTTTATTCCATTAATATAAGATGGAATATTTATTTGTACATGCTAGCGATAGCAAATCTATGAATAAATGTCAATAAGTTTTATATTTGTTATCGATATGTTTGATATTTATTTACCGTTGACGATAATTTTTAAAATTAGTACACAAATTGGGACAAAAATAAAAAGTTGGCATCAAATTTGAAACTTTCCAATAATGATTTCAATTTTCAACTTTAAGAAACAAATCTTTATTATGATCGATTAAAAAATTATCGATAGAAAAATTTTTAAAAGCATTTAGATATACATTTTTGCTATTCAATATTCAATTCCTAGTTTTAATTTTAAATTTAAAATTCTTAAAATTACCTACTTTTTAAGCACACATTTCTATAATAATCGATAACGTGAGTCTTGTTTTTTCAATTACTTATATTTAAAGTGTTCTATAATAAAACAGATTGGTTCTTAGCAAAACCACTTTTTTATATAGCTTACGGCTTAAATTATAAAATAAATATAAAAATTTTTATACATAAATTTATTTACGATAACAAAATTATCGACTTAGGAGAATACTTCAGATATATTCTAATATAAACTATATAAAAACTAATATAGTTTTTTTTATGAAAAAAAATTAGTCTTAATATTTATTGTCGAAATATATGGAGCAACCTTCGTATTATTTAATTTTATTTTTGTATCGATATATATTATTTCCATATTTATAAATTTCATGTTGATAAATTTTATTTTCATAACAATAGTTTTTAAAAACTGACTAACAAAGTATTCACGAATAGTCGATAGACACATTTTTATTTAGGTTAATTTTTGCTATATAAGTTATTTTGGTTATTTTATGAAATGCAATTCATAATATCGATAATTTTTTCTAACTATTTCAGTAAAATTTGTAAAACTATGAAAAGCAATATCGATATAATAGTATAGTTAATTAGATATAATTTAATGTATTTTTTCAATTTTTGTATTTCTGTTTGTTATCGATGTATTTTTAGTATCGATATATTGGCTATCGATAATTTTTGTTTAAAACAGACAAAAAATATTCTCAATAATTTTTCGAAAACTTGCATATATTTTAGTTTACCAAAAATATATCGATATATTTTGATAACTTATGATATCGTTATTTAAATTTTTTATTGTTAATTTAATTGTTAAGCAATTTTGTTTTTTTTTTTTTTTGTGAAATAAAGATTTAATAACTTGCGATAACATTTATTATTTGAACGGATTTATATTTAGTGCTAATGAGAGACATTTTATTTTTCTTGCAATTGAGAACCACTTTTTAAATGCAATACGCAAATTGCAAATTTCAAATTTTTTATAAAATATCGATAAATTTTTTCTAAAATATCGATAATTTTTTTATAAAATATCGATAAATTTTTTAGAGAATGAAGCGCACATAAAATATTCTCAATAATTTATAGAAAATTTGTATAGATTTTAGTTTAACAAAAATGTATCGATAGATTTCGATAACTTTTGATGGAATAAAGATTCTCTAACGCGATAACATTTATTATTGGAACTGATTATTATTAAGTGTTGATGAGAAATATCTTATTTTTCTTGCAATTAAAAACCACTTTTTAAATATCGATAATTTTTATAAAATATCGATACTTTTTATAAAATATCGATAATATTTTAAAAGCGATAATTTTTATTAACTATTGCTAATTTTTATAAAACATCGATAATTTTTCTAAAATATCGATAATTTTTCTAAAATATCGATAATTTTTCTAAAATATCGATAATTTTTATAAAATTTCGCAAAATTTTTTCAAATGCACATACAATATTCTGAATAATTTACCGAAAATTTGTATATATTTTAGTTTAACAAAAATAAATCGACAGATTTCGATAATTTTTGGTAGAATAAAGATTTCCTAACACGCGATACAATTTATTATTTGAACTGATTAATATTAAGTGTTGATGAGCGATATTTTATTTTTCTTGCCACTTTTTAAATATCGATAATTTTTTATAATGTACCGATAATTTTTCTAAAGCGATGATTATTCTAAAATTTATAAAATAAAAATATCGATAATTTTTCTACAATATCAAATTTTTATGGAATATTGACAATTTTTATAAAATATCGATAATTTTTATAAAATATCGATAATTGTCATACAATTTCGGCAAATTTTGTGAAACGTACGTAAAGTATTCTCAATAATTTATCGAAAATTTTTATATATTTTAGTTAAGCATCGATAACTAAGCGAAATATATCGATAGATTTCGATAATTTTTGGTGGAATAAAGATTTTATAACACGCGATACCATTTATTAATTGAACTGATTAATGTTAGGTGTTGATAAGATATATTTTATTTTTTTTTTGCACTTTTTCTATATCGATATTTTTCTAAAATATAATTTTTATAAAATATCGATGATTTTTATAAAATATCAATAATTTTTATAAAATATCGATAATTTTTATAAAATTTCGCTAAATTTTTTAAAAAGCACATTAAATATTCACAATAATTTATGGAAAATTTGTATGTATTTTAGTTTACCAAAAACAGATCGATAGATTTCGATAACTTATGCTATCGTTATTTAAATTTTTTATTACTGATTATAACGTTGCCCAATTTTTTTGGTGAAATAAAGATTTTCTAAATAACGATAACATTTACTATTTTAACCGATAAATATTTAGTGTCGTTCAGTGATATTTTATTTTTTGTTTGCAATATTCAGAAGAAATTTTAAAGTATTAAATTAGTTATTTTTTTTTTAATGAAAAACAAAATGAAATAAAATTTCAATAATTTTTTTATGTAGAGTTTATTTATTTTCTTAAAAAATCCGATAAAAATTTATTCAGTTTATTATACGTATTTTAATTAAATCGATACTCACGAAAAGACGGCGCTTAAGAACCGATAGCTTTAGTAAAAAATAAAGGTTTTCTTCTTTTAGTTTATATTATTGATCAATTTTTTAAGGTTTTCTACTGTTAGTATCGATTATTGATAAATTTTTATCTGCCATATAAAGAATTTCTTATCTCTTTGAAGAAAGATAGAATTTGTTATCGTCTCTTTGCGAGAATGATGCTACATTTATCGATAAATACTGCTTAAATATCGATAACGTACATTTTTTAAACTGATAATTAGTTATAAGAAATGTATTTTTTACAGTCTTTTATATTAAGAAAAGTGAAATATTAATTTACTAGCGATAATATGACAAAAATCATTAACTGCAGCTTTGATTTAATCGATATTTTTTTCAAATTTTTATGTTTTTAAATTATTATGAGTTCACGTTTATGATATTATTATGATTCACAAAGCACACAAAAATTATTTATAAAATTTTTGAAATTCTTTAAAATTAATTGATATTGGGCATGAGCCGCAATCGGTAGACAGTGAATTTTCAATCGAAACTTTACCGATGATTTGCACAAATTTTCACTAACTTTCAAATTTTTTGTTTTAACAACTTATGTCACCAATTTTTTCTTTAGCATATTTTAAATTAAAAAAATTTTAATTAATTTTTAAGCATTTATCGTTTTATTGTTTTTGTTTTTTTTTTTTTTTTTTTTGTTAATCACCCTCGTTTGTCTACTGAATGTTCACTAATTATCGATTGCAGCTAATTAATGCGTTTGATTCAAATACGTTGAATGTGAAAACTTGTGCGCTGACTGTGACTTTCTCGAAAAGTTTATACAAGTGGTAGCAGTAAAGTAGCAACAATCGATGATGATGACAATGATGATGATGATAATATCGGAGACGCGTGCGGAGCAACAATTAATGTCATGTAATTGTGTAGCGAAAATAGCGCAACAACAATGGCAAAAAATAGCGCAGGACAATTTGCAAGTAGTTCCGGGTTGAAACCACTGGCACACACACACATACACACTCTAACAGACAGTGCATATATTGCGCATACCTAAGAAGCAAGAAAATAAAATAATCGATCGCTTCAGCAACAGCAGCAGCGGCATCTATTTTAAAAATGCTCTAAAAATATGCGAAAAACTAACAAATCCAAAAGCTTGTGAAAGTTGTTGTTGTGGCGAATTCTTTTTTTTTTTGTTGATTACCTAAAACAACGATAGCAAGAAAAAATGTCATCGCACAATGAACTTGAGCGCGAGACGCAATCGAAGTCAAGTCGAAGCGGTCTGAAACAACGAAAGATCGATCGATCGATTAAATCAGCGCGAACGTTTCGATCTCTAAAACACTCACTCGAACTCGGGCGCTATGCTCCTTATGCGCTGCCACAATTTCGAGTTTACAGTTAGCTGCAGCATCTGCAACGCGTATCTGACAGATACTACAGCAGATCGTTGCTTGGAATGCACTTGTGCGCCGATGCGCTGATAAACAATTTTTGACTGTTTTTTTTTTTCATTTTTGTTATTGTTTTTGATTTTTTGTTCGTGTGTCTTAGTTTTTTAAGTGAACGGAAGAGATGTAGTTGTTGTGCAAAGCCAAGCATCAGCTAAAAACCCGCAAAGGAAGTTGCAGCAACAACTTATTAACAAAAAGAAAAAAATTAAAAAAAATAAAAGTATCTGCAAGCTATTAAGTGTATCCGCAAGTTACCCAAGTATGCGCATAATAAGAAGGAGTGCACGATAATAAAAATAGCTGCGCAATACTTAAGCAGAATGGTTGGATGGAAAGCTTTTAGAGAAAGATTATAAAATGATTAATTTGTGGCAGAGAAATTTTGTCCAGATATATTACTTAAAGAAATATTTTTAATGGTCTTTGATTTACTCTTATTTATTTTTTTTTTTTTTTTTTTGTGCACAAATTTAAGACAAATTTATGATAGTCCTCAAAAAAAAAAAAGAAAAAAAAATAATAATTTTTTGTTGATTATTGTTTCTAAATATCTCGAAATACTAAATGGCTACGTTCAGCAGGTACAACTGTTGTGCTCAACATGTTGAGTTAATTTATAAGACAAATAAAATTTTGCCAAAAACTGACAACATGTTTTCACAACATGTTGAGCTGATCAGAAACTGATACTTATGCGTTCAGCAGGCATACACTCAACAGTTGCACAACAGTTGTACCTGCTGAACGTAGCCAATGTTGACTGCTACAGATGGTGGTATAGTTGAGCTATAAAAAAAAAAAATTCATGAGCCAAAAATGCTTGAATCTAGGTCTGATGATTATCTTCTCTACAGCGGTATTCCCAAATATTTAAACTAAAATTTTCGTTATCGTTCAGTGTCCTTAGCTACAATTATTGTTAACTCGTTAGGTCAAATCTGAACACAATGCAAGCGGCAACGTCATTAAGGCAGAAGTATATGTCCGATATACATTGCCGATGGCAACGACGACAAACTGTCAAATTAGGAATAGTTCTATATCGACGACACGACATTGCAACATTAAACCAAATTCTCTCTGTAAGAAATACATGTAAAAACATTTGAAAGATAGCGTAATGTCGCTGTCGTCGTCAATGTGCTCAGAGCAATAATCATATCATTATTTTTGATTGTTTTTATACTGTTTTAGAAGAAAATGTTACTAAAATATTAACAAACACCCTGAGGAAAGACGTTTATTTCATATTTGTTGCCATATAGATAAAAAATTAATCTAAATTGCTAAGCTGTGTCGTTACGACAGGGCGACAAAATTCTTCTTTTTAACAAATGCTTGTATATTAAAAAATTTTTGCTTTTTTTTTAACCGAACGTAGGGGCCGCGCATCGACATATTCTCTTATAACTTTTGTATTTACTGTCCGATCTTAAAGAACGATATGTCTACGTTTTTGTCTCAGGAAGACCTATTCTTTGTTTCTGGGACTTCTTGACCTCAGTCATGGTATAATAATACATGGTAGCATTCACAACTGCTTATTTTCTCTTCAACAGGAAAACATAAATTGTCAAAAACAGCTTTTTGTGGAAATACATCAGCAGCTGCTGTGGTTGTTGTTTTTTTTTCACTTCAACGTTTTCAACATTGCTTGTGTTTTCAATGGCGGATTGTGAGCGCTCTCTTTTTGAGTATATTTTTTGACAGTATATGATTTCCCAAGCAACTGTCAATGCTACCTTGTATTATTATACCATGACCTCAGTTGAACCACTATAGTACTGACACTCTCAGAATCGCACTCAATCGCTAAGCTGTGTCGTTACGACAGGACGACAAAATTCTTCTTCTTAACAAATGCTTGTACATTAAAAAAATTGTTGATTCTTTTGATACTGGTTTGGGAGAATATGTCACCAAAATGTTAACAAACACCCTAAGGAAAGAATTTTATTTTTTTATTTTTTATTAATTATTATTTTTTTTTTTTTTTTTTTGACCGAACGTAGGGTTCACGCATAGATATATTTCTTTATAACTTCGGTATTTACTGTCCTATCTTAAAGAATGATATGTCTATGTTTTTGTCTCAAGGAGAACTATTTTTTGCTTGTAGGACTCATTGACCTCAGTTGACCTCTTATAGTACTGACCTACCGCACCTCAGCTTCTACCATCTTAAAGTACCATTTTGATTTCAGAAATGGAAAGCCCGTAAAAAATCATAACATTTTTATCAAAGAAATTTTCGATAATTCCACTTGAAATGTTTAAAAAAAAAATTTTTTAATTTTTTTTTTGCAAAACGTAGGGCAAATTTTTAAATTTTTTTGTCATATCGTATAATTTTTATAAAATATACACCGAAAACGTTCTTATCCGAATTATATTTGCAAGAAAATTAAAAAAAAAATTTTTTTGACCAAAAAAATATTTTTTTAACGAACGTATGGGTCGCCCATTTACGTTTTTTTTTTTTTCTAGCTTCGGAATTTAACGTCCAATCTTTAGGAATGATATGTCGATATTTTAGTCCTTAAGAAACCTTCTTTTCTTCTTTTGAGGTCATTGACCTCAAATGACCCCTAGTAGTACTTACCCACAGGATCGCAGATTTTACCATCTTAAGGTACCATTTTAATTTTAGATATGAAAAGCTCTTAAAAAATCATTAAACTTTTACTATAAACTTTTCCAATTTTTAAAGTTATAAAGAAATATATCGATGCTCGACCCCGACGTTCTGTACGCTCCACCGAAAATATTGCTGCTGTTAGAGAAAATGTGGAAAATGAGGCTGAAGACCTAAATTTTTCAATTCCACGGTGCGGTTAGCAATTGGGATTGTCTGACGGCTTGTTATGACATATTCTGCATTTGGATTTGCATTTTCATCCATACAAAGTTCAACTCATACAAGAATTGAAGTATGCCGAACATGGACAGGATGGAGTATACGCCGATTGAGTACTAGAACAACAAGCATTACACGAAGAGAAAAAAAACATCAAGCATTCTATGCAAAGCAAATAGCATATTAGTTTACACTCAAGTGTAAATTTCTCAATTCAAGCATTAATTTTCTTGAATTGAGCAAATTTAATAGACATTAAAAAGGGTTTTCCATTAAGGACTTGACAACTTTTTTTTTTAAATAAAACGCAAACCATTTGAGATTTTTCAAAAACTTTATTATCGGCTTGAAGTACAATCAAAACATTTATGAATGAAACTCGACTTCGTTCATATGGCTACCGCGGGCAGGTATGCAGCGGTCGATATGTTGGACCCAATTTTCGATGACTCGACCACACATTTCGGCCGAAACGGCCGCTATTTCGCGTTGGCTCTGAGCTCTAATGTTGGCTCTGATCTTGGCTCGTCGTCGGCTTGTTGGCATAGACGAATGACTTGACGTAGCCCCAAAGAAAATAGTCTAGAGGCGTTAAATCGCACGAAAGAGGCGGCCAATCGACTGGCCCATTTCTTGAGATACCACGCTTATCAAACTAACTCTTCAATAAATAGATTGTAACGTGTGCTGTGTGGCTTGTGGCACCGTCCTGTTGGAACCACATGTCGTCCAAGTCCATTTCTTCCAATTTGAACCAAAAATATTCGGTAATCATGGCGTGATAACGATGGCCATTCACAGTAACGCTATGATCGTTATCGTCGACGGAAAAATATGGTCCAATAACGCCACCGGCATGCAAACTGCACCAAACAGTTATTTTTTGTAGATGAAGTGGTGATTCATGAAGCACATGTGGATTTTCACCCGACCAATAACGCATATTTTGCTTATTGACGAACCCATTAAGTCAAAAATGAGCCACGTCACTGAAGATGATTTTGCGATGAAATTCATCATCTTTGCGCATCTTTTTCAGAGCCCAATCGGAGAACGTACGTAGCTTCAAATGGTTCATCGGCTTTAATTCTTGAGTCAGCTTGATCTTGTTTGGGTGTGAGTGTAAACCAAAATCCTTACGCAAAATTCGCCATAAAATGGTCTGGGCGATGCCCAGTTCTTGAGAACGTCGTGGAATTGACTGTTTTGTACCGTTTGCTTTGTAACGCCTGAAAGCCAGTGATATTTTGGACACTTCGACCAACCCGTTGTCTCACTGGCACGGAAATATCTCACAACGAATATATAGGCTCAAATTTTTGCACTAAACTTGTTATTGTCTGTCTACTAGGGCAAGAATTACGACCGAAAATTGCAGTTTCCGCTTTTAAAGTTGCGATCACCGACTCAGAATTTCGGTAGTAAATTTTTATAATTTGTAGACGTTGTTCGTTCGTGTCAGTGATTTGTGTCATAAATTGACAGTGACAGTTCGATGATTAGTGAAAGGATGCATTCAGAATTTTAATTCAAAGTTGTCAAGTCCCTATTGGAAAACCCTTTTTTAATAAATAAGTCATAAAAAAATGGATGATAAAAATATCAATTGTTTTTTTATGAATCCTCAAAAACCGCTCGTTCGGTATATGACATCGGCTCGGTAATTGACAGGAAAGTCAAAAAATTCTCTATCATAAAATTCGAAATGAAGAAAAGTTTTCGGCACACTGGTAATAGCAAAGTTGAAAAAAAATTTAAGCTCTTTGGTAATTTCATTAAATTTCATTTTCTCATTAGTTTAAATTTTTAAATTTATTTTAGAAAGTTTTTATAATTGCTTACAACTAAAATGAGACAGCATTTATTCACTTTAAGAGACCAATTGATGTCTATGAAAAAGTATCTTTAGGCATTTTCAAAATTCCATCATAAAAAACATCTGATCACTATGTATCCAGCGATATGCCACAGTTTGAAATTTTAGATTTTAAAACATTTTAATAAAAGCTTTAATTTGTTAGAATATCCTTAGTATATGCCGCTCAACTACTGTGCGCACATTAAAAATTTCCTAGAAATTTTTCATTGACATTCATAATCAAAAGTATCCAAGTTTTATGTTATCCAGTTATTCGACCTGAAGTCTGAAGTGTTTTTTTCTTTCTTTTTCACAAAAAATCACATGGTTGGCATTTGTTCTCACAGTTATTTCTCACATTCACTGTTTGTATACCGGTAACTTTTGTTTAGATTCTAGAGCTTTTAGAGATTCTCCCTCTTTTTTGTTTTTTTTTTTTATAACTATTCATTCGCCCGAATCATCAAAGCTAAGAATAACTTTATGTTTTAAATATTTAAAATATTTTTCACTTTACGATCTAACACACACACACACATACACACACTCGAGGCAGTTGTTGTTTTTTCTTTTAATTTTATTATTTTTTTTTTTTTTTTCTTACACGCAGCAGCTCACAATATAAAGAATCACTTCCTTGTATCTTGAGAACTGGTTTGAAGCCAAGCTTTTTTTTTTGAGATGTATTTTATAACTATAATTTTTTTTTTTAATTAATTACAATAATTACTGCTTTTAATTCTTTTTAATTCTTTTAAAATAAATAAAATTTTAAAAAAAAAGCTGCGCATGCGCAAATCAGCGGTAAACCAAATAAAGTTTGTACGAATTTTATTAAAGGTGAGCAGAAGAAAAGCACACTTTAAAAAAAAACATTCGAACTTAAAAAAACACGAACTTAACGCGCAACGATCTAAACTCTAACTGCGCACTGAGTCAGTCAGCGTGTCAGCGGCAACTTGGCTCAAATGCATGCTGGCTGGCTCGTTGGCTAGATGGCTAACAATATTGACAACAACAACAATAACGAGTCAGAGTAAAAATACAGCAAAAAGAGTTGACTAAAAGAGTTAACAAAAAGCAAAAAGCAAATAACAAACTAAGACGAAGAAGAAGAAGATGGAGAAGGGTTAGCAGCAGCGGAGAAAGAAGGCTTAGAAAAGCCAATTCAACTTCATTCATACTAGTTTTGAGCTGGCGTAAGCAAGCCGCGCTCTTCTGTATTTTATTGCTCTCTATGTTTTAGCTCTTTTTCCCATGTTTTAATTTTTTTTTTTTTTTTTTTTTTATAATACGTTGATAGTTTTTTTTTATCTTGGCTTAATTTCGAAAATATTTTGTATTGTAAACAATCTTTGGGGATAAGGTTGTTTTATTTTTCAAACTTGTTTGTTTGTAAGAGAGTAGATTGAAAGCGTCGTGAGTTTTAGAGAAGGTTTTGAATATAGCATGAGAGGGATAGAGAACATGTGAGAGGGTTTGCTGACCAAACTGCATGAGAGCAAAATGCAACAAGCAGTCTTAGATGCACTTAGAAAAAAATATTTGTAGTGTAGTTAAATTGCTTAGTTTTTAAACTTATTGCGATAATTGCTTTAAGGGCTCTAATATTGCTTTCCAAGAGAATTTTATAGTTGAGTAAGAATACAACACATAAGTTGTACTAACAAAACATCTAAAGATTATTTTCAAAGAATTTTGTTATAAAGGGTGTATGAACAAGAGGTCGGTCGGATAAAGGCTTTTTTTTATAACAGCTAGTCAATTGGCAGTTTTGATAGATACTGTCTTTTATGCATAATCTTCATATGTCTACTTAATAATCCAATTAAAATTTATTAGTCATCTTGACAATTGTTCACTTTATTCAAAAAACAAATTCTACACCTCTCGTTTTCACATTCTTTAAAAAATTAATTTCTCTGTTTCATTGAAGAAATATTATCATATCATTAATAAAGATTAAACCTTTAATGAATTTTCGCAATTTTCTGAAAGTTTTAAAAGCTCTAAAAAATTCCTAAAGAAGTAACGTTATTCTGACTTAATTCATTAACAAGATTTAAGATATTGGATATGCTTAGATAAGCCGATAGAAGCCTCAATAAACAATATAAAGATATGTTTGGTTAAAATGGTAGTCATGCAAATATTAATTTAATTTCGAAAGCCACTATTAATAAACCACTATTAATAAACAATACACAACAGATAATTTTTTCAAATTAAGGAGAAAAAAACGTATCCATAAATCCATCATTTTATTAATCGATTGACCCTAATTATATAAAAAATGTTTAAAAAAATTTGCATTTTTTCAAAGTAAAAATCATCCAGCATTTCTTAATTGTGAACTCCAACAATTTAACCCTACATTTTTCTGTGTTATTCATTATCAATAAATCAATTCACCTGACTTTCAAGAAAATTTTATGTTATTCTTACCAAAAGGTTTTCTCAAAGACTGAGCCATAATGACTCAGTCACTTCAGGGTCAACAAAGAACCCTCGAAACTTCGCTAAATGAAAAGATTTGGCGTTTCAATATTTCAGTGAACATCTTGTGAATTTATAAGCAATAAAAATATATACCGGTGTTTTAAAGCTGCATGAGAAATTTCGAAGGCTCTTGTCTAGGGTTTGACAATTGAGAATGTCAAACTGTGTTGACTGCTAGATCTGACCCACATATGAGAGTTTAATGCTTATAGAAAATTGGAACCTCAAAAAAAATAAAAAAAATCTAATCATTTTAAAAATGTCTTTATGTAAACATGTTGTGAATCACAATGATTCAGTGGACACCAAAATAAATCTTACTTGGTGATATCATTTATTGGCCTATATATTTTTATAATGTTGTTTTTGCTCTTAAGCTGAACCCATTTCTCAACATAAAATTACTATTTTTGATTCATTTGTGAAACGTAAAAAACTGATGTTTTTTATTAGGGGCATTCACGGTTTGGTGTATTTATGATAAATTTTTAAAAAATTAACAATATATACAACTTATTGTGAACGAACCTGCAATAAAGTCTTGTATTTTTAAAATCAGGTGATATGTGTGTTGGAAAGACAAAATTATTATTTTGATTGTGGAGGAGTCTGAAAATTAAATTGAAGTTCTAACTAGCAAGTGTTCATTTAAATGATAAAATATTTAAATACTTTATTTGTATTCTTTTTAAATTAAGAAAGTTTTCTGTTCGGCTGTTCCTTTTTCTTTTTGTTTTTTTACTTGAGTTCTACAGCTCATCATTTGACTGCAGGAAATAATAAAAAAAATTGAAACGAAATTCTAAATTACATTAACTTTTATTAAATAATCTTACAGCGCAACCTGTAGCTTCCTTCATGTTGAGTAGAAATGAATTTTGTGAGCAGCTGATCAAATACACAACGAAATTTTCCAAGAATACAATAAGTTTTCGTCGTTGTATTTTTGCTTCAGGGTTGTATTTTGAACACTATGCATTTTGTTTTTGTAATTTAATAAAATTTGCTACAAACATAAAATTTATCAAAAATACACAATACAAGGAAAAATACACCACATCGTGAATATCCCTATTATATAAATGAATAGTAAAACTTTATTTATTTTGGCTTTGCGAACTCAGTTTTAAGCAAAATAACCATAAATGATTCATTTCATGAAATAAAAAATGTAAAAAATTTTCTCCCACCTCAATGAACAGGAAAAGTATGATTTACCTCATGTTTAACTCATTCCTTAAATGATTTTAGATAAAACAAGAACTATTTAAGATTCCAGTGTGTTTAAAGAGTGTAAAGTGTTTGTTTACGATTATCTTTTTTCCTTACATAAATTAACAGACAAAGTTTCATTTATGATTCCTTAACGAATTCATTTTTGAGCAAAAAAAGAGTATAATTAATGACTCATTTATTTATTTATTTATCGTTAAAGCTAAACATTAGTAGACTTGCACGCAAAATAAAGTTTATCGACAGTTTGCCACAAAAACTTCGTTTGTTGTGCTTGAAATCGTTATTTGCAAACGTTTCAATAGTTGTCTTAATAATAGTCAGTTGCGAGAAACGCGTCGTTTAGTTGCAGGAATTTAATTTCGTTTGTCATAAATGCGAGTGATTTTAAAATTGCAACAATCGAAAAAATTTTTTTTCAACTGAAAACTACGTTTGTTTTTCCCTTCGTTGTATAAACACAACGCTTATAGTTCAGAGTTACTTTTTGGACAAATTGTTACTATGTAAGCAAGAAGATAGTAACAGAGTTGAAATGAGTGCAATCCGTAAGAAGACGGACGGACATAGGTAGACAAATAAATAATATAATAATTGATAATGACCGAAATAGCTTGGGGTATATATATAAGATATATTAATAAGTGGATAACAACTGAATATTCGTTTGAGGAAAATACAACTCGCGCAAGAAGTGTAATTGGTGAATTTTTCAGTTGTGGTAAACAAAAAATTTCTTTTCGTGTAGAACTATATTCTGTTATAGTACAATATAATATTTTATTATTATTAATAACAACTTAGTTTAAACAAAAGTATTTTGATTAAATGTAATTAAATGTAATTAAATGTAATTTAATTTAATTTAATTTAATTTAATTTAATTTAATTTAATTTAATTTAATTTAATTTAATGTACTTTAATTCAATTTCATTTACTATAATTTAATTCAATTTAAGTAACTTTAATTTCGTTTAATTGAATTTAATTAAATTTAATTTAATTTAATTTAATTTAATTTAATTTCATTTCATTTTTTTTGATTTAATTTAATTTAATTTAATTTCATTTAATTTCATTTAATTTCATTTAATTTCATTTAATTTCATTTAATTTCATTTAATTTAATGTAATTTAATTTTTTTTAATTTAATTTAATTTAATTTAATTTAATTTTTAATTTAATTTAATTTAATTTAATTTTTTTAATTTAATTTAATTTAATTTATTTTAATTAAATCTAATTTAATTAATTTAATTTAATTTAATTTAATTTAATTTAATTTAATTTCATTTCATTTCATTTAATTTAATATATTTTAATTTTTTTTAATTTAATTTAATTTAATTTAATTTAATTTAATTGCATTTAATTAAATTTAACTTAATTTAATTTAATTTAATTTAATTTTTTTTAATATAATTTAATTTTATTTAATTTCATTTAATTTCATTTAATTTCATTTAATTCCATTTAATTTCATTTAATTTCATTTAATTTCATTTAATTTCATTTAATTTCATTTAATTTCATTTAATTTCATTTAATTTCATTTAATTTATTTTAATTTAATTTAATTTAATTAAATTTGATTTAATTTAATTTAATTTAATTTAATTTAATTTAATTTAATTTAATTTAATTTAAATTAATTTAATTTAATTTTTTTAATATAATTTAATTTTATTTAATTTCATTTAATTTCATTTAATTTCATTTAATTTCATTTAATTTCATTTAATTTCATTTAATTTCATTTAATTTCATTTAATTTCATTTAATTTCATTTAATTTAGTATAATTTCATTTTTAATTTTATTTAATTTAATTTAATTTAATTTAATTTAATTTAATTTAATTTCATTTAATTTAATTTAATCTAATTTAATTTAATTGATTTTAATTTAATTTAATTTAATTTAATTTTTTTAATTTAATTTAATTTAATTTATTTTAATTTAGTCTAATTAAACTAATTTAATTTAATTTAATTTAATTTAATTTAATTTCATTTAATTTCATTTAATTAAATATATTTTAATTTTTTTAATTTAATTTAATTTAATTTAATAAAATTTCATTTAATTAAATTTAACTTAATTTAATTTAATTTAATTTTTTAATTTAATTTAATTTAATTTAATTTAACTTAATTTTATCTAATTTAATTAAATTTATTTTAATTTAATTTAATTTAATTAAATTTAATTTAATTTCATTTCATTTAATTTCATTTAATTTCATTTAATTTCATTTAATTTCATTTAATTTCATTTAATTTCATTTAATTTCATTTAATTTCAGTTAATTTCATTTAATTTCATTTAATTTTATTTAATTTCATTTCATTTCATTTAATTTAATATAATTTATTTAAATTTAATTTAATTTAATTTAATTTAATTTAATTTAATTTAATTTAATTTCATTTAATTTTATTTAATTTATGTTTTTTTAATTCAATTTAATTTTATTTAATTTAGTTTATTTTAATTTAATTTAATTTAATTCAATTTAATTTAATTTATTTTAATTTAATTGAATTTAATTTAATTTAATTTAATTTAATTGAATTTAATTGAATTTAATTGAATTTAATTGAATTTAATTGAATTTAATTGAATTTAATTGAATTTAATTGAATTTAATTGAATTTAATTGAATTTAATTGAATTTAATATAATTTAATTTGATTTAATTCAATTTAATTTAATTTAGTTTAACTTAACCAACTAAAATTAACAATAAGTATCATTTGTGATTCCATTGTGAGCTCGTTTATGATTGAAAAAATTTCTCATTCGATTCTAAAATTAAACTCTTACGAATTTTGCAAAAGAACTAAAATTTCCAGTTTGTAAAATTATTTTATTTTTGAAATTTGATTTTCTTGAAACAAAACAAAAATGTATGATAAAACAAAAAGTTGTTGATGAAAAAATATCAATACAACAACCTTCGCAAAACTCTCACTTTTTGCAATAACTTCGCTTGTGGTCGAAACAAAAATTTATAGAGAAAAAAATATTAATCCAACAACCTTCGCAAAACTCTCACTTTTTGCCATATGTTCACTTGGGGTTCAATGGTTAGGTAGCTGTTCTTAAATATGAACAAATAACCCCCGTCCCCCTTACCAATGCAAGCATTTAACTTTTAGTAATTTATCTTTGATCTAATGAAGTTTTATTTGTTATGAAAAAAATGATTTTAATGATGTTCAAGTTAAACTTAGTTTAAATAGAAAGAAACTATTTAGAACTAGGTAAGAGTAAGAAAGTATTTTATTTTATATTTTCTGTGAATTATTTTTCTTTGTTTAATTTAAAAGCCAGCGTATTTTTGTTTATGTTTATATGTCAATTTATTACTTAATCAATTAATCTAAGTAGCCACGATTCATCGCTCTGTGTACATCACTTTGTTAGTCTTACTATCTCGCAAGCTAGTAACGATTCCTTCCAATTCTTAATTTTTAATTTTTTTTATCATTCTACCCCTCTGTCTTTCTGTTTTATCATCAATCTTTTAAAATAACGATGTATCTTTTAATACATACATCACTTTATCTCAACAATCTTTCCTTGAATCTATTTTTTTAGTGTTAGAAGGCAGCTAGGTTAAAGAAACAAACTCCCAATCTAGCTATTTGTCATACAATTAAGTGGAAATTCAATCTTTTTATAGCTTTTTAATTTTTCAATATGTCTACGTAGCTGTTTATTTGTTTCTTTTCTTGTAGGTATATATACCTATCTTTCTAACTTGACAAAAATATAGCGTACTTCAAGCGTAATCTTTCTATCTATTATTCTATTACGATACTGAAAAAGTACCATTTTATATTGAGCTATCCACTCAAAACTGTTCCATTTTAGATTCTTAAAATTTTTCAAATTTTATTACACGCTAATGTGGAACTCTTCGCTAACGACTATGAATTATTATTTAATTCTTTTTATTTCTTTTAATTTTTTTTGCAAGCGTTCTTAGAAAAAGTATCAATCTCGAGCTATATAACTTTGAAAAATTGGTGACTTTTTTAAGCTTTGAACCAAGGATTTCAGGTGTAATACCTATTTAGTCAAGAATGACTTAAGTTTTAGGCTTTTTACTTTTAAAAGATGATTCAAAATTGTTTAAAAATTACTTTAGAGCTTAAATTTTATTCGGTTTTTTTTTAAAAAGTCCTTTCTATTCTTCCATTTCATTTAAAGAATAAATAATATATTCCCAACATATATAAATGGAATTTATTTTAAGAGCGTATAAGTTAAAGTTTTATTTTCTAAAAAATTTCAGTCAGTCTCTTATTAAGCTCTGAGAAAATCACTTTTTATACTATAAAGTCTGCAAGGCAAAAATTAAAAAAAAAAACTAAAAAACTTAACATGCCATAAGACAAAATAAAAAAACATGCCACGCAAGACACCTGTTTAGGCCAGCTTCATTATAAATTTGTTGAAATATTTGCAAATCTTAGCAATTTTTTGTATATTTTTTTTTTAGCTTGTTGCATAGAAAAACTGCAGCATGTTAAGCTAAAAACGTCGTTTTATACAAAACAACAATAATGCAAGTGGCTACGTTTAAGAAAAAAAATATATAAAAAAAGCGCAAAACTGTGCTTGCGTGCTGATTTCAAGTTATTGCTGCGGCTAAAAAGCGTTTAATAATAATTTTTTGTTGTTGTTTTTTTTTTCCTTTATTGAACTTTTCACGTACAGGTTTAATATTTTTTTATTTATGTTTTTTAATCTTATTTTTGACTACGGTACAAACAAGTTGCAGAGCAACAAAAAAAAAAAAAACTAAAAAGCCGTTTGAATAAATTTTGTGTGGCGGTTTTTTTCAACGTTTAGCAGTTTATGCCTAAAAAAAAAAATGTTCATGGAATGCGGTTATAGTTGGTTGTTGCTAGCTGCAGTTGTATTTAATTTTGTTTAATAAATTTGTCTTTTTTTAACTTTTAAGATAGGTTTATTTAAAATAATAGTTCTTTTCTGCTCAAATGCAACAAATTTTTTCAGTTGCAACAGTCGCTTACTAGCAATTTACGCTGTAAATGCTTAAGACTTATTAAAATTCTGGCGGCATGTTGGTCGTCAAGACTTTTAAGTGTTGCTAACAAATTGAGCGGATTATAACAAAAGTGACATTAAAACGAAAACGTGGGCGGAATTGAAACGATGTAAATGAATGTTAAATGAAATCATAAAGTAGACGTAATAATTGAAATGAAGCTATGCAATGGAATGAGCCATAAAAACTTTTTTAAATTTGTAATGAAATTGAAAGTTCTGCAGTGAACAGGAGAAAAAAGGAAGAACAAAAAGAGGAAAGGAGAATAACGGGGAGAGAGAGAGAAGAAAAGAAAAAGTTCATTTAAATAAGAAATTGAAACGCAAATTCAAAATAAAGCCTAGTGTGTCTCGCAGCTAATGATCAAAACAAAAGACTTAAGAAACGAACTTGACTGAGCACAAAGATTTTATTGAGAACAAAAGAACAAAGACGAACTCTTCAAATTTTGAATTTTGTATTTTGAATTTTTAATTTTTAGTTTTTACTTTTTAATTTTTAATTTTTAATTTTTAATTTTTAATTTTTAATTTTTAATTTTTAATTTTTAATTTTTAATTTTTAATTTTAAATTTTTAATTTTGAATTATTAATTTTTAATTTATAATTTTTAATTTCTAATTTTTAATTTTTAGTTCTTAATTTTTAATTTTTAATTTTTAATTTTTAATTTTTAATTTTTAATTTTTAATTTTTAATTTTTAATTTTTAATTTTTAATTTTTAATTTTTAATTTTTAATTTTTAATTTTTAATTTTTAATTTTTAATTTTTAATTTTTAATTTTTAATTCTTAATTTTAAATTTTTAATTTTTAATTTTTAATTTTTAATTTTTAATTTTTAATTTTTAATTTTTAGTTTTTAATTTTTAATTTTTAATTTTTAATTTTTAATTTTGAACTTTGAATTTTGAATTTTGAATTTTTAATTTTGAACTTTGAATTTTGAATTTTGAATTTTGAATTTTGAATTTTGAATTTTGAATCTTGAATTTTCAATTAAGAATTTGGAATTTTGAATTTTAAATTTTGAATTTTGAATTTTGAGTTTTGAATTTTTAATTTTGAGCTTTGAGTGTTGAATTTTGAATTTTGAGATATGAATTTTTAATTTTTAATTTTTAATTTTTAATTTTTAATTTTTAATTTTTAATTTTTTAATTTTTTATTTTTTATTTTTAATTTTTAATTTTTAATTTTTATTTTTTATTTTTTATCTTTATTTTTTAAGTTTTAGTTTTTAATTTTCAATTTTTAATTTTTAATTTTTAATTTTTAATTTTTAATTTTTAATTTTTAATTCTTAGTTTTTAATTTTTAATTTTTATTTTAAATTTTGAATTTTGAATTTTGAATTTTGAATTTTGCATTTTGAATTTTGAATTTTTAATTTTGAATTTTGAAATTGGAGATTTCAGATTTGAATTTTGAATTTTGAATTTTGAAATTGGAATTTTTAATTTGGAATTTTTAATTAAGTCTTACTTATACTATTCACTCAACTGATCTTAAAACCAATATATTTAAAAGTAAGTCAAACTTTGACGCCAAAAGTAAAAGTAAAACATATTTGGATGATTTATTGAAGCATAATGACCATGCAGCCATACAAATGTTGAGCTTAAACAAACGAAATATTTTGAATGTGAATTTGATGTAAACTCAATAGACATTTCACCGCAGCAAAAGCCGCAAAAGTTCAAGTTAGTGAGAGCATGAAGCTTAATTTTCTGCAAAATTATAAATCTATAAAAACTAACCAACTATCCTTTACCCGACCATCCTTAAAGAGTCATCAAACTATCTCTTTACATTCAAAATTTCACGAAAACTGTAAACTTGTCGCTGCTGTCTTGAACTTTTGGTTAATTTCTCAAACAACAAAACTTGTTGCTGCTCTGTTGAACTTTTGCACCTCCTGGTGCCAAAAAATTTTGTTTTGTTTGGCTTTCTTCTGCAACAAGTGTTATTTTTTTCTAACTAGTATTTTTTTTTTCTTTCTTGTTCAACTCTTACTTAAACATCAGCCAGCGCATCAGCACGAAAAGACACACTCACTTTCATTTCAGCTTTTTCTTCTGCACATTTAAGCCAATTTATTTCAATTGCTCCAAGGCACACACACACACACACACAGCACAAGCACTAAACCGAAATTTTTCCACACATTTTTTTGTGTTTTTTTTGTTTTTTGTAATTTTGCATAAACATAATTTAAAATTATTGATGTGCAAAATTAATATGGCTAAAAAAAATTGAAAATGTGGAAAATTTTGCAAGCTTTTTGCTACAAAAAAATTAAAAACGAAAATTAGCAAAACAACAACACACAGCTGTTGCAGTTTATGATTTGCTTAATAAAAATAATTTGAATAATATTGCAAGTGTTGCTGTTGTTGTTGTTGGTGTTTTTGGCGCCGTTTTTATTGAAGATGCGGCTGCAGTAAATTTCACTTTTTTGTGGCTTGATTAAACACCGTTAACCTGTTTAGGAAAATTTGTAAAAAAAAATCATATAAAAATGCAATCAAATAGCTTTAATGCCGCACAAAAAAAATCAACTTTTATTGATAGCTGCATTGAGATATTCAAGGTTTTCTTTGCTGTAACAAAGACTCGAAAGGAAAAATGTCAAAAAAAAAAACAACTTTAGCGCGGTGTTGTTGACTCTCATGTGTTGTGACGAACGCTTAAAAAGCTAGCATGATTCACACTTTTTCGAAAAATGTCTCAAAAACTGAACTTTACTGTTGGTCATAATGAAGTAGAACCCAGTAAGACACCTACGAGCAGGGCAATTTAATAAAAATTTAAATAAAAACAAGGAAAAAAATAAAGAAACTTGAAATATAAACTTTTTAAGAAAGAGCAGACAAAATAACTAAAAACTAATCAAATAAAGAAAAAAAAAACATTAAGTAAAACAAAACAGATGATAATCGCCAATTGATTTAATGAAGAATATTCTTACTGTCATAACGTTATAACCTTTGCTTTTCTCAACTCAATGTGTATTTTTTGGGAATTGAAATTTTAAAAAAGTATTCTGCTAATTCTTGCAAGCCGAGAACTGGAATAAATATAGAAATTTTTAGGTTATTTCATTCTTCTAAAGAACATAGAGAATTATCATTAACCCTTTCAGAACCGTCATACACAATTGTGTTATCTGACTTTCAAAATTTGTATGGCGAACAATTTTCATTTTTGTACAAAACCGTATGAGGTTTTATTGATTCGGCTTCTTACTTCTCTATTCGAGAAATATTATCGATAAAATTTTATTGAATGTAGGAATTAATCAGTTTGATAACGATCTTGCGCATGTGCAAAAATGTCTCGTGGTAAGAAGTTAAAAATTAAGAAAAAAAAAACGGTTAAAATTTAGAAAAGGTGTTATTTTGCTAGAAAGTGATGTAAATTGAACGCATAAAATGATTTTTTGTAAAATAGTACTCATAACTTCTAGCCACAGTGTTAAAAAAAAAAAAAAGATGGCACAATTGTGCGCTTTAGCGTCTACCTCAACTTTTTGTGAAAGCGCACAATTGTGATACCTGATGTTTTTTAGGTAAAAAATACAACTTGCAAAATTATGACGACATTGAAAGAGTCTTAATTATACTGGAGAACTCTGAAGACGATTTTTCTTCTGATGACGAACTCCTCAACACGTCCTCCAGTCGCAAAAATTTAACTTCAAATGCTGCCCAGAGTGCCGAAAGCTCGTCCGAAGATGAAGCCTTACCTGGTAATAATATACCACATTCTTATGTATAACAGTACGTTTTTTATCGAAGCAACGAATCAATATGGCGACAAAAAGAATTCCCTGTGCATTCTTTACCTGTTGTGCAGGGCTGTCAAAATTTGGTAAATATTGGAACGCCGTATAAATATTTTTTAAAATATTTTGTGGAAAGTCTTTATGATGATGCAGTTATTTTTTACTAAAATGTACGCACTCCAAAAATTTGGCACAGAACTGGTTTTAACCGAAACTGATATAAAAAAAAGATACAGTAGTTTCGCCTATGTTGTAACACAAGACGTAGAATTATTCAATTCGCTTTTGAAGACATCTTTTTTAAAAAATATTTAGCAAAATATTTATTCCATACACCTGAGCATATGACCCTTAAAAGAGTGCCGGAGAGGATCAATATATGTATCCGACCCCCATTACTTTTGCAAAAGGAACATTTTTGACTTTGGCACCTATTCCCTCCGACCACTCCTTAGGGGGGCTCCCATACAGATTTTATGGTTTTTGTATATTTATTCCATACACCTGAGCATATGACCTTTAAAAGAGTGCCGGAAAGGGTTAATATGTATGACCAACCCCCATTACTTTTGCAAAAGGAACATTTTTGCCGTTGACACATATTCTCTCCGACCACTCCTTAGGGGGGGCTCCCATACAAATTTTATGGTTTTTGTATATTTATTCCAAACACCTGAGCATATGACCTTTAAAAGAGTGCCGAAAAGGGTTAATATGTATCACCGACCCCCATTACTATTGCAAAAGGAACCCTTTTTCCTTTGACATCTATTCCCTCCGACCACTCCTTAGGTGGGCTCCCATACAAATCTGATGGTTTTTGTATATTTATTCCATACACCTGAGCATATGACCTTTAAAAGAGTGCCGGAAAGGGTTAATATGTATGACCAACCCCCATTACTTTTGCAAAAGGAACATTTTTGCCGTTGACACATATTCTCTCCGACCACTCCTTAGGGGGGGCTCCCATACAAATTTTATGGTTTTTGTATATTTATTCCAAACACCTGAGCATATGACCTTTAAAAGAGTGCCGAAAAGGGTTAATATGTATCACCGACCCCCATTACTATTGCAAAAGGAACCCTTTTGCCTTTGACATCTATTCCCTCCGACCATTCCTTAGGGGGCTCCCATACAGATTTTATGGTTTTTGTTTATTTATTCCATACACCTGAGCATATGACCTTTTAGAGAGTGCCGGAGAGGGTTAATACATATGACCGACCCCCATTACTTTTGCAAAAGGAACATTTTAGCCTTTGACACCTATTCTCTCTGACCCCTCCTTAGGGGGGCTCCCATACAAATTTTATGGTTTTTGTATATTTATTCCATACACCTGAGCATATGACCCTTAAAAGAGTGCCGGAAAGGGTAAATATGTATCACCGACCCCCATTACTTTTGCAAAAGGAACATTTTTGCCTTTGACATATTTTGCCTCCGACCACTCCTTAGGGGGGCTCCCATACAAATTTTGTGGTTTTGTCGATAAAACCGGAAACTGTCGATAAATAGGTAGCAAACTTAAGCAAACAAAAACAACAAATGTTGGCTTTATATTTCATGTAATTGTGTAAAATTTATATAAGTTAGAGAGTTCAAACATGAATTTTTCTCCCAGTGAGGATCAAGCAGACCAACAAGTGCTAACATCAACATTGTACGATCAGTACTTTAGGCCCACCAAAGGCTCAAATTGTGATATAAATACCGACACCTAATCGCTATCAACCACCCTACTTACCTCCGAGAATGACGTATTCTATGTCAAAATTTTTACGGCTGCTCTATTATCATGGGCTGCCTGCGTTACCCAAAAATACGCATGTACTGGGCTGCAGGTTGCAGAAATCAGGTGATTGTCAATATCAATATCGAGGCACAATTTCATGAAACTAAAAAATATAATTCATTTTGTTGATACAAATGCTCCGAATTCATCGAATAAATTATGGCGTATACAGCCTGTTATTGATATAATTAGAAATCACTGCAACCAGCTAGCCACTGATATCACATCGTATTCCATTGACGAGCAGATGGTGCCTTTTACCGGTAGATGCCCAGCTTGGCAATTAATAAGGTCAAAACCACGTCCAGTTGGATTAAAAAATCCCGTTTGCGCTAATTCTGATGGACTGATTGTTGACTTTGAAATGTTCCAAGGTGCGGGAACTTTCCCCGACAGTGGATTAGGGCATGGACCGTCGATTGTTTTAAGACTTATAAAGTACTTACCAGCTGGCAGTCAATTATTTTTCGATCGGTTTTTCAACACAATACCTCTCTTAGAAAAATTTGAAGGCCTCGGCTTTAAAGCAACGAGCACTATAATGGCCAATAGATTAGGAAAAAGATTTAATTTTCCTTTAGATAAATCCATGAATCGAGGAGATATGTGCCAATTTGTAATGGATGAAAAAATTGCAGTGGTGAAGTGGTGTGACACTAAATGTGTAACAGTTGCGACTGCTTGTCAGCATGATGCTGTCAGTGAGGTTAGAAGCTTAAAACGTTTAACCTTTGGGTTAGAAGCTGTAATAAAATTGTACGATTCAGAAAGGTGTGGCGTAGATACAAGCGACCAAATGTTGGAGTATTACCGCATCCAAATGAAAACAAGAAAATGGCCAATAAAAGTAAATTCTTCCATTTTCTGGATCTTGCAGTATACAATAGCTGGTTCGAGTACAAAAAAGATGCAAAAGTAAATGGTGTCCCTAATAACCAAATAAAAACATTTCTTGCTTTCAAATTGGAATTGGGAGAAGTGCTGGCTAAACAAAAAAACCCACCCCCCCAAATCGCTCCATCGTTTCAGCTACCCGAAGGATTTCATGGATCAAAGTACCGCCAGCACAATGCACCCGATGATATTCGGTACGATCGTTTTGATCATTGGCCACAATTTGAGGATGGAAATCTAAAAAGATGTCGTAATGAAAACTGTGAAAGCCGAACTAGGGTAAGGTTCCAAAAATGTAATGTAAGCTTATGCATCGCTAAAGACAAGGACTGCTTTAAACAATATCACACAAAATAAGTCACATAAGTAACCAAATCAATTTTTTTTTTTAAACTGAGTAATTTTAGAACAATGTTATTATTGTTTATGTACATGACTTGATCTCATTTCTGGTGGTTTACTTAAATAAAAGTTTTTAATTTTGTTTTTTAATTTTTTTTTTTTTTTTTCATTTCAAAATAAGGACTTAGCACAGTTGTGTATCTCAGACGTTGAGGATTCAAATGATACGTAAAAGGCCAAGTAACACAATTGTTATAGGACCTTTTTTGGAAAATTCCGTATACAGACATTTTTTAAAATTACTTTTAGATCGTCCACAAGAAAAAATCGTTTAATTAACTTTATTTTTACAATAGTTATAGAGAAATATGAACTCGGTGCTGAAAGGGTTGAAAATGTTAAGACAAAGCTTACATTTTTCTGTATTTAAAGTCCTCCTTTGCTAACTTTTTTACATTCAGAACGTAATATTCTCTAAACTATATGTTCTTGGTAGCCAGCCGCTAGCTTGTAGCATTAATATTTTAATATATTTAGTTGCAAAAAATATTTAAAGTTTCTGCCAAAAGAGTTATTTTACGAAAATTTTAAATGGTTTTTCTATTTAGTTAGACCATTAGCCGTGTATCGTTAGCTCATGTACTGATCATTAGCCACATTCAACTGAAACGTATGTGATTAGCAACATATGTTAAAGTGTTGATATATAAGTCTCTGACAATCAATAAGTTACCTCAAGCGACTACTTTTTTATCGTTTCTTTCAAAGTGTTAAGCAATCAAAAATATTGATGGCGACAATCTGCAGAGTTCAATCTGCAGATACCATGAAACTTTTTTTAAGTTTTCTTAAAGCTCTGCCAAGGTTAACATCTCAAAAACATGATTAATTTTTAATATTTGATACAACAAAAAACAATAAAACGAAGCGCATAAACAAACGCACGACTTTGCTCTTTAGGTAAACAAAAGACTGAAGCGACAAACTTGCTGCACAACGAATTAAAGCTTTCCGTTCAGCTGTTAGTCAGGCGCACAATGCAACTTAATTTCATTATTTTTCGCACATTCGAGTGTGATAAGAACAAAAAAAAATTTTAAAAAATACAGTTCAAACTCTAGAGATTGCGGCAAATATATCCGCATTTTTTATTTTTTTTTTTTTTATACACAGTAATTTTTCGTACAAATGCCGCATTAATTTTGCGCCAGTAAAACGCGCCCCTTTAATTATAGCTCAATGTCAGAGTCTTCTGGCAGCAGAATAACAACAATACAGAAAAATATAGCTTAAGCCAAGACGCAGCCAAATAATGCCTTTCACTGCGGAAAACACCACCTTCATTTTGTGGCAAGCAAATGCTAAGCATCCGTTGAGTTAAAATTAAAAATGTATCTGATTTCTAACGACAACTGCAAGAATATGCAAGAAATTTTTTTTTTATTTTTTTATCTAACATCAACTTTAGCAGCAACTAACAACAGCTCTGCACAAAATGACATAAAATAAAATAAAACTGCCTGGCTAGGCTATAATTATTCTTTTATCTTATTTGTTGTTGTTGTTGTTGTTGTTATTGTTGTTGTTGTTGTTGTTGTTGTTGTTGTTGTTGTTGTTGTTCTTGTTGTTGTTTTATTTTTAATTTATTTATCTGAAACTTGCAGATAATTTCTACATATCTGTACATAAATCAAAGTCTCAGTGCTCAGTGCTTAGTTGTAGTTTTTTTTTGCTGCTGCTGCTTTTGTTGTTCTTGCTGTTACCGTTTTTTTTTTTTTCTGTTTTCTTAGTGCCGTTTTTTTTCTTTGTTGTTGTATTAAGAAGTGTAAAATAATCTGCGTTTAAGCAATGTTTACAAAAATTCACACACAACTTGTTGTTGTCGTTAGTTGCCGCTGTGTTTAAACCACTCCTTTGGGCCAAATATTTTTATGCCAAGATTTTAAGAAAATAGTTTTTGGCTTTCTCATGTAGCGCCAATTATTATCTGCTAAGCCAACTTGCGGGTGGTGTTTTTTTTACATTTTGTAGGTGTTACTTTAGCTGCTGCTGAGTTTTTTTTTTTTTCTTTTCTTTCAATCTAAGCTTTTGTTAGCATTTCGTTTTTTAATTCAATTCATCTGAAATACCAAAGATTATTTCTTTAAGAATTTTGTATATATTTCGATTTTTTTTTTTTAAATATATTTTTGAGCATTTTTTTTAAATTTCTACCGCCAAATATATCAAGCAATATTTTCCGAAATTATCAATTTTTTTTTCTATGACTATTTATGAATTTTGTTCTACTTTTTAACTTTTTTTCATACTTTTTTCATTTTTTTTTTTAAATTTATTGCTTTTTAAGTAAATCTTTTCATTTCTTTAAATTTCTTTTCAAATATTTGACCTCAACAAGTTCGTTTCCTAAGTCTTTTGTTTATATATGAAAGCGTTTCAAATGAGAGCAAAGTTAACAAGTTCGTGTCTTAAGTCTTTTGTTGCCAAATGATTTATTTGACTTTCAATTTCTTTTGCACACAAAATTTTGGCATAAAATAGATAAAGTGAAAGGATCTGAAGAGCCGTTAAAGACACTTATGCGAAAACAGCGTTTTTTTTTAATTTTTCATAAAAACATTTTATAAAATATAACAACATATTAACGGCGTACATAAATATAAATATTTAAAATTGAATTGTCTTCATTTTCTGGTTGACATGATTTGATTTAAGTTTCAATTTTCATGTGTCTACAACTCAACGTAAAATAAATTTAAACCTAACTCAAATGTCTCAATTTTTTTGTTCACCTTAAGACAAATTCGAATTTTAAAACAAAACGAAAGAGATTTATGTCACCAAGCACAAACAACAACAACAACAATAACAACAACATCAAAAACAATAACAGCCTCAAAATTTTCAATGCTTGACACACTTTAAGCCTGATGAAATTTTATTTGTTCCTTTCAAATCATTAAATTAAATCAACCACAACGCGCAACATTTCTATTTTTTTAATGTTCAAAAAAACACCAAAAGCCATAAAACAAAAATAACAACAGCAACAACAACAACAACAGCAACAACAACAACTGCTGCAACAGTAACTGATATGAAGCATCATTAGTAACAGAAATAAAGAAATAAAAAAAAAACTACACAACAATAAAAACGCCATCTAGAAAAACCTAAGACAAAAATTAAGTCATAAAGAGGAGGGAAAAAACTGAAAAAAGGTAAAAAAAAGTACAAAAAATAATGTAAGCAATGACAGCGTTGAGCCCTGGTTCATTCAACCTGAGGACAAGTGTTGCAGCAGCGACAGTAAGTATAACAAAATCAACGCCAACAACAACAGAAAATGTGATAACAACGACAACCACGAAATCCAAAGCACTAGTGGCAGCCAACGCCAGCGAAACAGCTGTGAGTGTCTGAGCTGTGGTGCTCATATAATTTTTGGGTGAGCTCTTATTTTATGTTTTTCTGGTAATTAAACTTTTAAGTTTGTTCGAACTCACTTCAATGCCAAATTGTAATTATTTTGCGGTCTTGGTACACCCCGCAGACCAGGGGCCAAAGATGCGAGTTCAGACCTTTCTGCATTTCTTTGCTCATTCTTAAATAACTGAAATTAAAAAGTCATCAATATTTGCGGCTTGAAAAGTTATAACTTTGTTTATGGAGTTACTTTTAAATTTCTTTTTTGCTTTTAAACACACGAAAATCTACGTTTTATCGACGCAAAATTAAAGGTTTTCGTGCTTAATTCCTTTATTTATTTATCTTGTTAATCGGATTAAACACGTATTTACCTAAATTCTCTTTTCCATAGCTCATTTTGACGGCTTAATAACTTCTATCTCATATCATAAGCTTATTGAAACAAATCTCTTCAGTTAACGTTGAACACAGCACGTATTTATTAATTAATTATATCGCAGCAGTTAATCTTCAGCATGTTCTCAGTGGCCAATGTTTTGTGGTGTGTTGTAAAACCACGCTGTTTTGGCTCTTGAAATATCAATAAAAATTAAAAATTATGCTAAACGTAGAAATTCATGTAGAAATATTACAAAAACCGATAGCAACTGTAAAGGCGTGCTGCTTATAAAAATAATAAATTACTGTTTTTTTTTAGCAAGCATTAAGACATTTTTTATTTGCATAGATTTTTGTTGAAAAATTATTAAAAATAATTTATTTTTATAAACATAGCAAGGAAGTTGATGAAATTCAGCGTGTTCGTTGCTTAAGTCTTTCGTAGAAATGGTTGTTGCCCACATTTAAGTTTGTTGCTTAAGTCTTTTCTTAAACAAACGCGGGTTTGTTTCTTAAGTCTTTTGTTAAACTAATGCAATTAATTAAGAGAGCATATAAAAAATAATGAAAATTGGTATTAATTTTAATTAAATTTAAATAATTTTATGTTAATCAACAGAATTAAAAGAAAATAAATAAAATTTATTGAAAATACATTGGTGAAAATTTTTTTTCAAATTTATTCTAATTAATGTTTGAGAACTAATGATAATGAATTTGTGGTTAAAATTAATACAATTAATAGCTTCACACTAAGATAAAAATTGTTATGAATTTATTTGAGGTTAAATATTATAAAATGATAAAATGTTGAAAAATTTCTTTAATTTTTAATTAAAATTTCAACATTTTTTTTTTTTTTTTTTTTGAAAAAAAGGAAAATTTTAATTATTTTATTAAATATTTTAAGAAAATTATAAGTTCTCTTATTTGTAGACTTCACTTGCCAACATTATTAAAGACACATTAAGCTGCACAACAAAGTCTTAGCCATCTTTTATTCATTTGCACTATTGAAAAAAAAACTCACTCATTCTATAGAATTTTCTCACATCAACTTTAACAACTCTCAGTTCCAAGTTGCAACACCTATTTTTTAGTGCCAGACATAATTTTAAAGTCATAAAAAAGCCATTATTTGCTGTGAATGTGCAACTTACCATGCAATCACCCTAGCAACAAAGTAGAAAATGTTTTATTAACCTCTTTTGATGCAAAAAAGAGAAGCAAACAACATACAGGAAATTCTTAAAATCTATTAAGTGGTTGGTAAAGGATTCTGATAACAAAACACTAAAAAAAAGTGCACTCAGCCATTCTGGTGACCTTAACAGGTGTTCTACTTCTTTGGTAAAGTAATTATCAAAGTATTTAAATTGTGAATTTCCTTTCAATTAAATCCGATGGTAAACTAATTAAAGTGTGAAATTTATTCACATTAACCCAGTTTGTAAAGAGATGAAAGATTTTAAAAACTTTTTCTAGAGCAGAAATATTTCTGAGCACTTATTGTCACTACAAGTTTGTAAGCAAGTGCTAAGGAGTATAAAAGGTGTTTATTAGTTAAGAAAATACACTTCTCAAAACAAGAAAAATATTAAAAATTTATTCTTTAATTATTATCATTAAAAATAATTTTTCTATTTATTAAATTTTATAAATTGTAGGTAAAAAAATATTCAAAAACACAAATAAAATAAATAAAATTCTTATAAATGAGGCGAAAACATATTAAAAATAATAAATAAAATTCTGAAAATAAAGCAAAAATAACTTAATATTAAAAAAATGAAAAACTTTTATTTTATTATAAAAACCTTTTATTTTTTATAAAAAATTTATTATATTAGCGGTACCTGGCACGCATTGCTGCACCCGGCAATTATATTGGAAATAATAATACAAAACTTTTATAAGTCCCTTAGTCTGACTCCACGCTCATGTTCCACTGTCGATTACAGTTTCCTAGTAGCAGAACATCACTCCCAGGTGGCAATTCCATTATGAGTTTCAATGTCCTGTGATTTTAACTTCCATAGCTATTCTGTATCGAAAATCGGGCCACACTCCCTTTTCCTATGGCCGTCCCAGTTATCTTGTAGAAATACATTCTCCATTCTGAGTTTCAATGTTATATGACTTCTACTTCCAAAGCTATTAGATACCTAAATTTGAATTGTATCGGCAGTGCCACGCCTACTTGTCTAATGGTCACTCAATTTTGCAAGTCAAAGCACACAACTAAATAGTACGTTTTTACAGAGTTAAATTGATCTGTGACTTATAGTTAGAGAGTTATACCTCAAATTTGGGCTGCTTAAAAAGTGCCACACCCCCCGTCCAACGCCGATAAATTTTCACCAGTGGAACGGCATGGAAAAATTTCGATGCTGTGTGACCTATAATTCCAAAAATATTCGATATCACATATTCGCAGAAGGAAGTATTCAATTTGGTCCAGTCGTTTTCAAGTTTTAAGTAACCGAACAAACCAAGATAGATAAGAATATAGATAGATATACATATATAAGAGAGGGGGAACCACCAGCATATTTGTATAGCTCTCCCCCCATTTGTAGTACTGTTGCTAAGAGTGACCATGTGAACTAAAGTACTAAATTTTAGTCTGATAAGACCCAAGCCGTCTGCAATATAAAATGTTCATTAATTTGTGGGCGGTAAAAGGAGGTGTGGCAAAAATGTTCACACACGAACCATGGTACGGACCATAAGAACACAACAAAGAAAATCTCAAACAAATCAGACGCTCCGTTCTTGAGTTATGGAATTACAAACACAAATCACGACTTTTTATGTATATATATATATATATATATATATATATATATATATATAGATATGGGAAAATCTTTAAAATGCCATCTGTCCGGAACCAATGGGCCAATTTTGTGCAAACTTTCGCAACGTAATCTGAAATTTTGGTTGAAATCGGCCAACCCGTTTCCGCAGTAAGTGGTGACATAAAAATGTACACTACTCTTTATATAAATAAATTACATATCAACAACTATAAACTAATGCCCACATACTTTTCCAGCTATAAACAATATAAGGTATTCTGCTATTCCTGGTAGCTAATGTGGATAAATTACTTTCATCAAATTAGCATAACCATTATTATGTCGTGGCCGTGGTACCATCACACATAAAAAAGAGGCACAAAAATGGATCTTGATAAGTGTTTTATCAAAACTTCAACCTTTGTAATGTGAGCTTAGGAACACTGCTAATAAAAGCTTTTTATCAGTTACCTGATAAGAGATGGCAGCACCGCTGCTACTGTTTGGCAGCACTGAGTCTGAGTCGAAAACATCAACAGCATTTGTCTCATTTCCTCGTTCGTGTTTTCGTATAATGACGAAGTATCGCTTATTTAGCGAGAATACTACATCATAGATACTGAATTATATTTATTAAAATATTTATATACATAATCTTAAAAATAAAAAAAATAAATAAATAACTGGCTATTTCAGCCCTTGAAAGGACTTTGACCTAGCTTCTTATGATCAATTGTGTTGCGCGTGTTATTAAGTTTGTGCACAATTGACCGAGAACCGGACCTACATGCTTAACGCCGACTCCGAACGGCGATGAACGTAATGTTCTCGTTCTCAAGAAGCTTTACATGGCATTTTGATTACTCTCTGAGGTTTGCCATTGTCTGCAGAGAGGTGGCGGCCGTACAAAAAAATTATTTTAATTCAAATAATTTTCTGTCGCTGCTGGGGTTCGAACCTGGGTCTCCAAAGTTCTTTGACATAGCGGCCACGCACTTTAACCAACTACGCCACGGACGCTACGATACATAATCTTACATATTTAATTATTTTTAGCATTTTATTGTAGGGAATTTCATAAAAAAAAAATAGATTCTGTCTATATTACAATTAACATTGTTGTTGCTTCATTAGCTCATTTTTTCGATCATGCTTATAAGCAAGGCGTAATCAAAAAGAGCTTTTAAACACACAATGGAAAAGAAAGAAAAAGCTGTGTACTGCTTAATGCAGCGTGTATGAATAATTTTCTATGAAGTTTCTTAGATGTTATTTAATCTCAAATTTTAATAACTTTTTATGGTAGGTTTTAAGAAATAAAGTATACAATAGCTTAAGTTAAGAATGACGCTTTGAATTAGTAAAAGAATTATTAAAATCGGTTCAGTAGTTCTTTAGTTTAGCGTACACGAAGATACGTGATAAGCCTTTTATATAATAGTATAGATAAAAAACAAATATATTTTATAAAATTAAAAAAAAAAAAATATGTAAAAATTTTTCTGGAGTAGAATAAAAAATTAAATATGTTTCATATGAGCTACGAACAAAAAGTTCATGATGAATTCTTTTTCATAGTCCGTTTGTTATTCTTCAGTTAAATAAAAATTATTTTACAGAAAATGCTTAACTTTCAATAGCTTGAAATGCCTAATGAACGCAAAGAAAATAATAAAAAAAAATAATAAAAAAACGTACGAGCTTTCTTCATGACCTAAAAAAGTAATGTGCAACATTATGTTTTTTCATGATTCTAGTCTTACTCATTCTTAATGTTTTTTTTTTTTAGCCTGCAATTTGTGCGTTTTTCACAAAGCTACATCATTCATGCGCTCCACACTGGCCAATACATCATTAGCTGCTGCAGCGCAGCAGCACCTCCAGCTGGCGTTGTCTATTTTTATGGCGCATCTCTTGAGAAATGTTACTGCTGTTATTTCAAATCCCCAAAGGCAGGCGAGAAGAGTCCAAAGCAGCGACATCACGACCCAAGCAAACTGCTCACTCATTGAGCATTTGTTGTGTTCTAATGACCAGCTTGAATGCTGGAGTGTGGCTGCATAAACTGAATTGACTGAACTGACGACTGGACTGACGACTGACAGACTGATTGGTCGTTCGGTCAACTGGTTAGGCAATCGTTGTGAACAACCGTTTGGCCGCTTCGCTTCAGAATGCACACAACAAGTGGAAAATGTGCGCAAAAACAGGTTCAACTGCAAAGAACAGTTGTGTGCTCTAGCGGCCAGACCTGACCATGAAGTGGCTAATACTGTGGGTATAGGTGTTGTTATATTTTTGTTGCCGATGTTATTTTAGTTCTTGCTCTTAGCGTGGCTTCCCAAATTTAATGTCTGTTTTTTAGAAGGAAAAAAAAAATATTAAGACATACATTGTAAGTCTTCAACAGGCCAACAAAGCAAAATCAAGCAATTTGAGCAGAAAAAAAAAATGCTAGAAATAACGGTGTACTATTAAGTTTTCAGTTCCACATAACATTTTGCGGGTCATTTCAATTTTGCTACGAAAATTTTAATTTATCTCAAATAATTTTGAGTCTTATTTATGTTAATTTCAAGCAAGTTTGTTGCTTAAGTCTTTTGTTTCTAAGTAGTGCAAGAACTAAAATTCTTTTAGGCTTACGTTCATTGCTTAAAACTTGTGATTATAAATATTTTTTATAAATTAAATACAAAACTTTTTTAAAATTTGATTTTTTTGCTTGTTTCGTAAATAATTTTTTAACATATCTTGTACTCTGTTTACCATTATTTTGTCAGCATCAGTTTCTTTGCTTTTTAAAGACACTTTCTGAGGTCATTATAACGAGAAAATTATGAGATGAGATAAGTGTCTGTCGTTGCGCTCACTTAGCCACCAACTCGACTAAGCTGTGCAACCTACTTTAAAAAAGTAGGAAAATTAAGATATATAATTTGTAAAGATAACATCTTGTGTAGCAGAAATTTTAATTCTCTAAGCGATAGTTTTAGAAATTATTTTATGTCAATTATACAAATAGATCCAAGCACGCAACGAACTTAATGATGACTAAATGATGTATATAATGTACCCTATCCCTTCACATATTTATATACTTACGATTTCTCTTAACCACATCCATATCCATCTTTATACTCATAAAAGTTCTCATATCAACATCCATATCCATATCCATATCCATATCCATATCCTTATCCATTTCCATATTCATATTCATATTCATATTCATATCCATATCCATGTCCATATCCATATCCATATCTATATCTTTTCCATATTCATATCCATATCCATATCCATATCTATATCCATATCCATATTCATATCCATATCCATATCCATAGCCATATCCATATGCATATCCATATCCATGTCCATATCCATATCCATATCAATCTCCATCTCCTTCTCCATATCCATATCCATATCCATATCCATATCCATATCCATATCCATATCCATATCCATATCCAAATCCATATCCATCTCCATATCCATATCCATATCCATATCCATATCCATAGCCATATCCATCTCCATCTTCATATCTATATCCATATCCATATCCATATCCATATCCATATCCATATCAATCTCCATCTCCTTCTCCATATACATATCTATATCCATATCCATATCCATATCCATATCCATATCCATATCCATCTCCATATCCATATCCATCTCCATATCCATATCCATATCCATATCCATAGCCGTATCCATCTCCATCTTCATATCCATATCCATATCCATATCCATATCCATATCCATATCCATATCCATATCCATATCCACATCCATATCCATTTCCATCTCCATCTTCATATCCATATCCATATCCTTATCCATATCCATATCCATATCATCTCCATCTCCATATCCATATCCATTCCATATCCATATCCTTATCCATATCTATATCGATATCCATATTCAAATCCATATCTATACCCATATCCATATCCATATCCATATCCATATCCATATCCATATCCATTTATATATCCATATCCATATCCATATCCATATCAATATCCATATCCATATCCATATCCATATCCATATCCATATCCATATCCATATCCATATCCATATCCATATCTATATCGATATCCATATTCACATCCATATCTATACCCATATCCATATCCATATCCATATCCATATCCATATCCATATCCATTTCCATTTCTATATCCATATCCATATCCATATCCATATCCATATCCATATCCATTTATATATCCATATCCATATCCATATCCATATCCAAATCCATATCCATATCCATATCCATATCCATATCCATATCCATATCCATATCCATATCCATATCCATATCTATATCCATATCCATATCCATATCCATCTTCATATCCATATCCATATCCATATCCATATCCATATCCATCTCCATATCCATATCCATATCCATATCCATATCCATATCCATATCTATATCCATATCCATATCCATATCCATATCCATATCCATTTCTATTTCTATATCCATATCCATATCCATATCCATATCCATATCCATATCCATTTATATATCCATATCCATATCCATATCCATATCAATATCCATATCCATATCCATATCCATATCCATATCCATATCCATATCTATATCGATATCCATATTCACATCCATATCTATACCCATATGCATATCCATATCCATATCCATATCCATATCTATACCCATATCCATTTCCATTTCCATATCCATATCCATATCCATATCCATATCCATATCCATATCCATATCTATATCCATATCCATATCCATATCCATATTCAAATCCATATCCATATCCATATCCATATCCATATCCATATCCATATCCATATCTATAACCATATCCATTTCCATATCCATATCCATATCCATATCCATATCCATATCCATATCCATATCTATATCGATATCCATATTCAAATCCATATCTATACCCATATCCATATCCATATCCATATCCATATCCATATCCATATCCATATCCATTTCCATTTCTATATCCATATCCATATCCATATCCATATCCATATCCATATCCATATCCATATCCATTTATATATCCATATCCATATCCATATCCATATCCATATCCATAGCCATATCCATATCCATATCCATATCCATATTCATATCCATATCCATATCCATATCCAAATCTATATCCATAAATCACTCATATAAATAAATAAACGAATCTTTCATTTAAATTAAAATACTACAATTTCCAAAATTGTTAATATTCTAAGCTCCTTAGAACTCAAGTCCTTTTCATTTTATGAAATCTATGCATTCATTTATTTGGAACAAAACTTCAACATTTCAAATTACGTTGAATAAAATCAATAAAAATATGCTTCGAATTTACAAGAGACAAGTTCGTTGCTTAAGTCTTTTGTTTTGCCCAAATAGTTTCACCGAATTTCGCCTCAAGTTTGCTTTAATCTGCATAACCAACAATTCCTATACTAAATTCTTTAAAATCAATCTTCGTTCTTGTTATTTTGTTGAGCTTTCGTTAGACTATTGCTTGAGTCATGGCTTGAGTACGCGCCCAAAAATTTTTTAATAAATATCGTACTAATTTTAGATTAAACACAGTTAAGAACTGTGTCAACAATGAGGTTAAAAAAGAAATTGAAAACATAAAAAAAACAAATTATCTCCAGGCGAAGAACGCTGCAGCGACCCAGTCGAACAAACGGCAATTTAGGTCATCAGCGTTTATTAAACAGCGCTTTGCTGATAAAAGCTAAAAGAGCTGCTCATTGCTAACGAAACACAATAAGCTATGGCAGGGAAAGAGGCCAGCAGCAAGGGAAGAAAGCGGCGCAGCATAAACTTGCTGACAAGCTGTGGAACAGGTTGTGGCAGCATCTTAAGACTAGCTAAGACTTAATCAATTTGTTGAAAAAAAAAAAAAAAAAATATTTAGACAATAAATGAAGAAAAAACAACGAAGTTAGTAGTAGTAATAGGCTCATGCTAGATTTTTTAAGAATTACTCTCATTTATTTTAGGATTTCTTATTGATTATTTGAAAGAGGGAACTGAAACTCCCAAATTTTTTGTATATTTTAATTTTTTTTAAAACTGCATAGCTTAATTTTATTTCTATTACTGTGTTTGACAGAGTTAATTTTACTTTATTAAGAAGCTAACTTCAAGCTAAATGAAATTAAATGATAATCATTTAATTTAAAACAAAATTAATTAATGAAGTCCAACCACTTGCAATTAAGCACTATTTCTTTTCTTATTCAAGCTCAAAAGCTTGTTGGTCTAAATTTTGCAGCATTTTCTATTTTAACTTTTTTCAATTTTTTTTTTCAAGTTTTTCTGGCTTTTTATTGCTTTTATTGCCTGTCTCACTAAACTCTTAAACTAAAATTAGCAGCAGTAAATTAAAAAGAAAAGTTTAAACAGCCTGAACACCTTTGCACATGTGCAGCAGCATAAAAAGTTTTTAAGAACTCAATTTAACTAACAGGTGACAATGAAGTGTGATGGTTTAAAATTTTTATTTTGCCATTTAGCGGCAAGTCAAATGCTGTTGAACTTTTTATAGCAATGTCACAAAGCTTATACTGCCGATTTTCTTGTTTAATTTTCTTCGTATAACAGCAATTTTCCATTGAAGAAGAGCTCATTTTTTTATTATATGTAATTTAACTTTGGTGAAACCATACAACGGGTTATGCATAAAGCTTGTTATGCCATTTTTTATTTATAATTTTAAGGGGCACCACTAGTGTGACCGCCTAAAAAAAGGTGTTATTTGGGATTTTTTCAAAGAAATTTACTGGACGGAAAGTTGCAATAATATATTTGTGGATATATAATAAATAAATGATAAAATTTTTGGCCCAAAAAATTAAAAATACAGCGAGTTATTTGCAATGTCCTAAGGCTCCAAAAAAACTCCCACAACTGCTGCAATGAGAGACCTCCACAGTGCTTGAAATCAAAAACCCCAAAAATTTATTGAACTACAACGTAAATAGCTTGTAGCTTTTAAAATAAATTTCAAATTTCGCGCTAAAATTTGATGCTTTTTGGTCTGCCAAAATTAAAATTTTTATTTAATTGGAAAACTGGAGGTTTGTAAATCGAATGACATTCTAGATGTCTTCATACGTTTTCATGTCTTCTATAGCTTGAAAAAATCGTCAGTCGACAAACGTTTTGATTCTGTTCCGGCTCTAAGTTGGCGAATGTTTGTCGTAATTGTTGACCAACGATTGCACTCTGAACGTCTTCACACTTCTTCATGTAATCTATTGCTTGAAAATATCGTTCGTCGACAAAAGTTTTGATTTTGTTCTGGCTCTTAAAGTCTTACAGCTGTAGTGCTGCCAATTAATGTTATCAATATTGTTAACAGCAATGCCACCACTGTCGACACCAGTGTTGCATTGTCGATATTAATTACATTATTGATATTGCATAATTGCAAATTGAACAGATTGTGGGGAAATTTCAAGAATGCTATTATCAATCTTTAATATATTAGCTGCATTCCCGTGGCACTGGATCAGATCAAATCTCAGTGGAACAACTTGAGTTGAACTTTATAACAATTTGGCACCACTGTCTTGAAACAGCTGTTTGATAACAATAGAAATCAATACAAAATAGCATACTTTAGATTTGTCAACTATGTTCGTTTTTAACAAAAAATGCATTAAACCTGACAGCATTTTCAGATCAGAAATAGAGCCAGAAAAAGAGCTGGTTCTAATTTTTGTTTTTGCTTTGTGAATAAGATAGAGCCGCGCTCTAGATCAACGACCACGGGAATGCAACTACTATTGGCTAGTGTGACAAAGATGCAAAAAAAGGGAGTTCATTTAAAAAAAAACGATAGTGATAAATCTTAATGCTGAAATCAGAAAGATGCGTTAGGTCCGTCGAACCTTGATCGTACTTTGATCTTCTTTGTAGAAACTTTGCGAGATGAGATGTCACGACCTTATTATTTTGATTTTTCAATGTTGCTTTTGCAAGTCGTACATCTGTCAGTAAGATCAACTTAGGTGATGCCAATGTCAAGGTGATGCCAAAAAAATTTCTTTGGTGTAAATCACTCAATTTATAGTGGTAGTTATATTTATTTATATTTTATTTTATTTCATCAATGAAAACTTAAAAGTATTGTCAAAAAAAAACCGGTTGCAGTTAAAAATATGTCCCTAAATGCATTTTTAATTAAAACAAACATGCATTACAAAACAAAAATCTGAAAGATAACAGATCTGAAGAGATAACATAACAAAACCCATGGAAATATGTGCTTACCATCGAAATTCAAAAATACCCACATATTAAGCTATCTTAAAGCAAATGCGAGTGGCGTCCGTGGCGTAGTTGGTTAAAGTGCGTGGCCGCTATGTCAACGAATTTTGGAGACCCAGGTTCGAATCCCAGCGGCGACAGAAAATTATTTGAATTTAAATAATTTTTCTGTACGGCCGCCACCTCTCTGCAGACAATGGCAAACCTCAGAGAGTAATCGAAATGCCATGTAAAGCTTCTTGAAAACGAGAACATTCCGTTCATCGCCGTTCGGAGTCGGCGTTAAGCATGTAGGTCCGGTTCTCGGTCAATTGTGTACAAACTTAATAACACGCACAACACAATTGATCATAAGAAGCTAGGTCAAAGTCCTTTCAAGGACTGAAATGGCCAGTTATTTATTTATTTTAAAGCAAATGCAACCCTTCCATAACAAAAAAATGTCAAACGCATGACCGAGTTGACATTTTTTCTACTCATCTCGTTAGAGCGTACTGTGTTTGTACTTTACCCGTTCGTATGATATTAACTATCAAAGTTCGACCAAAATTTGAGGTCGAATTGTGAATTGCTGCATAAGATCACGCGAGTTTCTACTCCAGCTGTCAACACACGACTGACCTAATGCATTATTGGGATTTAGGTATTAAAAAATATGCGATTAACTCCATAAAAAATTCCAAAATTCATTTTCTTGTCAACTAAAAAGTTCTCGTAGGTTAACTAATAATCAAGATCAGATATTTAGGGATTTTTTAAAAAATTTTTTTTTTATTTTATGGTTTGTTTGTTTATTTGCCTTGTAATAGAAAGATGTCCAAAAAAGATTAAATATAATATCTTTAAATAATAAATATAATAGGATAATATGATTAGGAATTATAATAGAATTAAAATTTAAATTCCAAGTTTCTTATTTCTAAATAGGTCAGTGCAAGGCAAGTTAGAAAAAACGCAAAAGTTTTTTATACTGATACCAGAGGTCCGATTCTACAAACCTGTTAAAACAGATGTTTTTTGTTTCAGATCGACATTAAAATTAAAGATATCATTTAAAAACACAACAGCCTAATAGTCGATAATTAAAAAAAAATTGTTAAAGCACAATTCAATATCATAAACAATTCCTTTCATATATTTTAGATTGACATTTTTATTTTCAAATTTTGTTTTCTTTTATTTGATTTTGTTTGGTTTTGTTAGTTTTTCTTTATGTTTCGTTTTAATCTTTAAAACCATTAATGGGATGGGCATCACTATTAAAAGGATTGCATTATTTACCATCTAACGCAACATCTGAGAGCCTATTAATCTGCTCAAAATATCTATATATCATGATTTCTGTTGTATTTGCTTCACATGAACGGTTTGCTTCAGAGTAGATCAAATCAATGGAAAAAACAACCAACTTAAGTATGAACTTAAGTTTATAAGTATAAATTGCTCTTATTTTTCCAGACCAATTGCATATATGCCAACAATATTTCCTAAAATTTCTCTAGTGTGTGATTTTTATTTCTAACATTTTACATTACATTTTATGTCTATCAACATTTAGTTAATAAATTATAGGGGATTTTTTGTGAGTTCCTTGTTCTTTAGCAAAAGACCTATTAGCTGCATTCACGTGGGATTGGATCAGATCAAATCTCAGTGGAACAACTTTAGTTCAACTTTATAACAATTTGGCACCACTGTCTTGAAACAGCGGTTGATAACAATAGAAATCAATACAAAACAGCATACTTTAGATTTGCCAACTATGTTCGTTTTTAACAAAAAATACATTAAACTTGGCAGCATTTTCAGATCACAAATAGAGCCAGGCAAAGAGCTGGTTCTAAATTTTGTTTTTGCTTTGTGAATAAAATAGAGTCGCGCTCTAGATCAACGACCACGGGAATGCAGCTATTATCAAATATGTGACGCAATCTTAAAATTTTTTAACAAACTCTATTACTGACATTAAAATTTGGTTGAACTTAGCATCTGTTTATGTGCTTTTGACAATTTATTGAAGAAACTCTTAGTAAATAACTTTTATAAAGATTTTCCAAGACATATTTTAAAAAAATCGCTATGTATTTTGCTATAAGTTAATAATTTATGTATGGCATCACCTTTTTCTATTTGAACACAATTCAACACGCAATAACAGCAACCCTGCGCTTAAGTTCTCAACACACCACGTGCAGCTTTAATTCACCAAATTTTGACATTTCTTTGTGTTGTTGCTGTGACGTTTGTTTTGCTCATAGTTGCTGCCGCACTAAGTATTTTTTCACAATTATAAACGATTAAAAGGGATAACAGCGTAAATATTGTAATTCTAGAACTTTGTTCATTAAATTTAATTGCAAACACAAGAAACAACAAAAATAAAATGCGAGAAAATACGCCGCCACGCATACACGACATCGAAGATGTCGAAGGTGAGGTAATTCACTTCGACAACGACGAGCCACCACCTGAGGATGATGATGAAATAGAGGAAATGGTCGAGGTGACTGAGGAGGAATTGGAACGCATAATTAACCGTGAAGATTATGACGGAGCACACGCAGGTAGTCGCACACCAGTAGAGGATGAATCCGAGCTGACTTTTAGCCAACACATAGGGCCCGTGTTTGGTTGTGCGCTGCATCCACACCACGATTGGGCTGTCACAGGCGGCGAAGATGACAAGGCTTTTGTGTGGAACAGCAAAACGGGCGAAGTGTTGCATGAGATTGACAATCATCAAGACACTATTACAGAGGTACACTTTAGCTATGATGGCAGCTATTTGGCCATTGGTGATCTGGCGGGTGAATTGGAGGTGCTGCGTATTAACGAACAAGGTCCTGAGTTTCGCAAAGTCTGGGAATACTCCATGGGAGACATGGCGTGGGTGCGCTGGCATCGTGGTGCCAATGTGCTGTTAGCAGGCAGCGACAATGGCGAGGTTTATGTATGGCGCATACCTTCGGGTGATTGCAAGATAATGCCTGGCAATGGCGTGAAATGCGAGGCTGGGGAGCTGTCTGGTGATGGCAAGAAGCTGTTTGTGGCCTATACAAATGGCGTGCTCAAACTATGGGATCTAAAGAGTTGCACAGTGCTTATGGAAGTAGACAATCAGCATCCGCTGGCGCACGAAGGACAAGTAACCTCGGTGGCGTGCGATAAAGAGTCGCCGTTGTATATGTCAGGTGGACAGGATGGTAAGAATGGTGTGTTTTGTATGTTTAAGAATATCTTTTTAACTGCTTTATTTTAGACAAAATTCTATTTTGCTCCAACAATGGTCCTGTGGGCTCTGTGACGGCTTCTGGGCCAGTAGAGTGCGTATCTTTCTCGCCTTGCTCGGAGCTGAAAATGGCTGCTAGCGGCACTCTTCATGGCGAGATAGCCATTTGGGACTTTGGCAAATTCTCCTTGCGTACAGTGTGTGAGCATCCCGAAATGGATGATGGCATCACGAAGTAGGCTCTTTTGAAAAGTTTTATGAATTAAGTTTTTTAATGTTATTTTTTTTTTTCGATAGAATGAAGTGGCTGAGCGATTATACGTTGCTGGTGGCAACAATTCAGGGCAATATCTATGCTTACGATGCGCGCTCCGGTACGCGTAAATTTAAGCTTTCTGGCCACATGGCTGACATTTATGAGCTGCAGTATGATGCGCGCGAAAAAATCTTGCTGAGCGTCTCCGAAGATCATTCAGCAAAAATATTCAAAGTGCCACAATTGGGTGACTAAGCAGACAATTTAGTTAAATTTTTTTCTATTGATTATTTTTTTTTTAAATTAAAATTTGTTATAAACAATGAAAACAACAAAAAATTTCGAGCTTATTTGCAATATTTACTAAAGTTTGTTAAGTAATGAACTAATGAAGCGGTCAAGACTTGAATTAAAAGCTAATTTTTGTAAAACAAAAGGAATAATTGAATGAAGCGCATATTTTAGTGGGAGAAGAATCAAAACGATGTCCCAAGTTTTCTCGAGGTTTGTTTGTATAATGTTGTTGTAATTTTATATAATTGTCTTGCCTTTCGTTACAGAGAACTGCTGGCAGCAGCTCGCTCTCCTTTTTAACTTTTAGTTCTAATATTTCTTTTAGTTTAGTAAATAAGGCCAACAAATTCTTTTTATGAACTACAGTAATTTTCAAATTTTTTTATTTAATTTTTTTTTTTTCATGTGCAATGTACGCGATCTTTTGCAAATATTTGCATTTTTGCCAAAATTTAATTATGCATTATTTATTTACTGTACAAGACAAATGCAAAAAAAAAATCAGCTACAATTTAGACAAAACGTAAGAAATTCCACATTATCATTAGCTCAATATTATAGATTGTTTTTTTATTAAAAGTCTCCACCATGAGCGCGTCTAAATTTTCTAAAACTTGAAGTGCCCAAAATTTTTGAAGCATTTTCTTTATTGTAATAAATTTAATTATTTTTACTTTATATTTAATCCTCTATGTTTATTGAACTTGTTGCTTTTGTCACTGCGGCAGCGTGATTTTTGGTCTTCTATCTCTAGCCGGAATACAAAAGCCGGAAACTGTCATACAGTAAGCAGCAACAAAAAACAAAAAAAAAAGAAAATCGAGCAAAATGAAAATTCAACACAACACGTGCTGCTGCTGCTCTTCATAGGAACGTGCTGCATTACATAGCTAGCTAGTAGCAACATAAAGTATCTCTCATAGATCTTCCATTCAATAGAAATAAACAAACGCAAGCGCACTTGTAGAGGGTGGTTGGCAAACAATAATCATCATAATCATCATGTCTAGCAAGCCGGTAGTCACAACAATAAATATCTAGTCGCTACAACTACAACTACACAACTAAAAGCTGCACTATGCTGGCATTGTTGGGGGTGTTGTTTTGTTTTCGGGTTAATCTTCATCACGATCATCATCAACATTGTCTGTGCAGCATTTTTAATTTTATGTTGTGTGTGTGTAATTTGCCTATTGTTTGGCTGCTGTTCTTAGTTTATGTGTGTTTGTCGGATTGTATATAGTTCCTTTTATTAACATTGCTTATTATTATTATTATTTATTTTATACTTTATAACATTTTTGATCTCTTTGTATTAAAATTTTTGTCGCGCCAGAGATTCAATGTTGAAAAGCAGCGGCGAAAATCATCTCATTTAGTTGATTTAAATAAACGAAAGTGTTCGGTACGGTCTCGTAGATGCACTAGTCGCCGCTTGTAATTTTAATATTTTTTCTTTTTTTTTAAGTATATCGTTTAGTAGATGAAAAGTGAATTAAAACGTACTCAATAAAAAAAAAACCAAATTTCTTTAATAAAACCGTTGTAGCTATAAAAACTACAAAAAGGAGCGTAAATTAGTGAAATCAACGCAAAATTTAAAATCGAAATTTTTGGTTTTATCAGCAAAAATTTTAAAAAAAGAGTGTTTGAAATTAAACGTTTATTTCTTAACTCCAAAAGCCTCGTGTTTTTAAAAGACATATTTATTGCTTCTCGTCTCACAACTCTAAAAGATAAAAAATAGCCTCCTAGTCTAGGACAAACAAATATCAAAATACAATTTCAAATAAAAACTACAACATTGTAATTGTGAATTTACTGTATCTTGTTTGTTTTGAACGATTAATATTTATTGTCCATCATTGCTTACTGGGGCAGAAAAAGCTAGTTAAGTTTAAACAAGCTTAATTCAATCTCATTAACGCGAAAAAATAAGCTGTTAAGTTAACCCCATGTTTACCATACGTATTCCAAGGTGAATAATATTTGAATTTAACCAGTGCAGTGCCAAAAAGTGGAAAATATTGAAGAGTTATTCTAAATTTCAAATTCATGCATTTCAACTTGGAGAAAAATATGAAATTAAATCGTTTACGTTTATGAATTAATCGAACTGTTCCTTGAAAAATTTTTATTTAAAGCACATTGAAAATGAAAGTGTTCGTAGCGCTCCGGCAAAGGTTATCGCAAAACGTTTTTAAAAAGATATTGAAAAAAGTACTCTAATAGGAAACCTTTCTTGGTGGTGTAACTTTCTTCTATATAGGATTTGAAGAATAAGAGACCATATATTAAGTACTGCAACTAATACAGCATCTTGAAATAAAAATTAAACCGAAAAACTACGATGATGTTGTTTTGCTCAATGTTGATATTTATACACTTATCCATGCTTACTGCCTAATAGGTACATATATTAACACATATTGTCATTCCGTTTGTAACGCCCTTAAGAAGGCGTTGTAGGTAAATATAAGTTTATATATTTCTTATCGGCGTCGCCTACCGAGTTGATCTAGCCATGTAGTCACCAAAATTACAGCCATAATTTTGAAACTTATGTATATAAGCTTTATTTAAAAAGGAAAGATCAAGTTAAAAAATGAGCCAAATCGGATGAAAACCACTCTTACCTTCCATACAAATCTTCAAAAATTCTACAAAAATCAATTTCAACTTTGTCATTTTACACACAAGCTTCCATTCCAAATACACACTCAAAGTTTAAAATTTGTCAAAATCGAATGAAAACCACGCCTGCCTTCACATCAAACATTCCATAAAAATTATTTCAACAGCTTGATATTTTGCGCATAAGCTTTGATTTCAAATACGCTCTCTATATATGAAATTTGTCAAAATCAATTGACAATCAGGCATATTTTCCATGCAAGTGACGTCATCAAAATATTAAAATCTCTAAAAACTCTACAAAAATTACTTAAATTTTCCACATAAGCTTTAATTGAGTTTCTTAGTTTGAAATTTGTCAAAATTTAATGAAAACCACGCCTACCTTTGTGACTATATAAAATATATGATATTGAAAGTGACTATATAAAAAAGATATAATCTCTTAAATTTACACAAAAACTAATTTAAGAACCTGAAATTTTGCAAACAAGCTTTCATTTTTAATATGCACTCCGAATTTGAAATCTGAAATCTTTTCCCATCTGTCCCGCTTACTTCACATGCAAAGTGACGTCATCAAAAGAAGCTAAATCGTCATAAATTATGCAAAAAATCAATATATTGACTGGATATTTTATACATAAGAATAAATATCTAAAAAAATTTATAATAACGTTAAAATTTGGAGTAATTAAATGAAAACTTCACCTTTCAGTCATACAAACTGACGTCATCAAACTAACCTTCATAGCTTCAGATATTATATATCCACCGATATTTACTAAAAGACGCAGAGAGGTCAAGGTGCCACGGTTGGAAAGATGTTTCTTCCGTAATTTGATACTAAAGATGGTCCTGAAAGATATAGGGTTATCACGGTGCACCAAGATTTATCAAAACGAGCTTATTTTCCATGGTTTATCAAAATTAACCTTTTTTTTTTGGTATATCTCCTAAGCAAGGGATCCAAACATGACCCTGTAGGAAATAGGATCGCCCCTACCGGATCATATTTGTAACTTTATTTATCAAAACTAACTTTTTTGTCCAGGGTTTATCAAAATGAACCTATTTTTCGGTATATCTCTTTAATTTGACACTAAACATCACCCTATGGAGTCAAATTTAAATAGCGTAACTATTCATACAAAATATATATGGGTCTAGCCAGACTGTGCACACTAAAAAAATCCTTGAAAATTATTCTTGCATAATTTTTTAACCTGAATTTTTTCATGAATCGAGAGTCAATGCAATTCAATGAAGTTTCATGAAATTTTAAGTCACTAGCTTAACTGCATCTTTATGTATTCTAAAAAGAGTACTACGAGGGGTACTATTTATATTTCGGGAATAGCAAATAATAACAAACATTTTTAAATGAAAATGGCTTTATTGCTTTTCAAAATATTCCCCTTGATGATCAATACACTTTTGCATTCGTTCAAACCATTTGTCATAGAAGTTTTTCCACTCTTGAGACACCTCCAAAACATGGTTTTTGAACGTTGAAGCGGTCTTCTTCGGCGCTCGTAAATCGTTGAACACGCAGTTTACCTTTGATATTCGGGAACAAGAAGAAGTCATTGGGTGCTAAATCAGGGCTGTATGGAGGATGAGCCATCAATTCCATGTTTTGTTTACTCAAAAATGCACATGTTTGACGAGATGTATGAGATTGTCGAACAACTTTTGTTGGATTTGCCTCATCTTGAAATACCCACACGGTCGATTGCTGTTTTGTTTCCGGCTCATACGCATTCATCCATGATTCGTCTCCTGGTACGGTTTTATACACGTTTTTTGAAGAACCACGATTGAACTTTTTCATCATTTCCTTACACCAACCGACGCGAGACTTTTTTGAGTGATTGATAAATTATGGGGTATCCAACGAGAACAAATTTTTTTTACAGATAAGTGTTCATTAGACCGTACCTAAAAAAAAAAGTTCACCGTATACCAGCGAATATGACGTATTTTTGCAAGACGATTACGAAAAAATTTTCTTTTTTTTTTTGACCGAACGTAGGGGTCGCGCATTGACATATAACTTAATATCTCTGGTGTTTATAGTCGGATATTAAAGTTTGGTATATCAATGGTTTTGTCTTAAGGAGGCCAATATGACCTCTATAGAGGTTATTGACCTCAGGTGTACCGTTCTAGTACTTACCCTCCATATCTCAGTTTCTACTATCCTAATGTGCCACCCTAATATTAAAAAAATAAAGCTCTTAAAATATCATTAATCTTTTGCTCAGAAAGTATATCGATATTTCCAGCAGAAGTATTTTTAAAAAATTTTTGAAAATTTTTTGCCGAACGTAGGGCTCCGTTTTTTCATTTTCATCATATCTTCGATAGTAAAAGTCTGATCATAATGAATGACATATCGATGCTTTTGTCTGAAAGAGACCAATTATTTTTTTTTTCAAAATAAAAAAAAATATTCCTACAAGTCCTTGGAAGGTCTTAAATTGATTTTGAGGAATTTTAGCTCTATTTTAGCCAGTGTTGGTAGGCGTTCCGTCGCAACTAATTGCAATTAAGTGATCCATGCTATAATTTTGTTTATTGAAATATTCCACGATGCTCCTCTACCTACCTACTACCTACCTACACCTACTGCAGTGCTGTCAGCGGGCGTAGCATAGCCGATAAATTTTGAATTTGGCTCTTTCACAATGGTGACATGTTCTTCATTCACAACAATTGGCTCTTTTTTCCCATCAAACGAAATACATGTTAGCAAATCATCACACTTAGCTGCTGCTAAAGCCCCTTTTCGAAGTTTGACACGTTCTCTGAATACTTTCTTTTTTGTAATGATAAACCCATCCAAGAATTGAGTAATTTTTTCTGCTGCTTAGGAAGATAGCTCCTCTTTAGCTTTTGCAGCAACTGACCTTACTTCTACAGTGGCAGTTCTCATCGACACTGTTTCATAGACATCATCTAATGCCATTGATCGTGAACCGCACTGATCTATAAAGACAATTTTTGCTGCGTCTGGAATATATTTTATTGCTGCTCGTTTCTTTCAAGAGACCGGGGGCTCTTTTTGAAATACATAACGATGCTCTGAGTATATTAAAAATATACTTAAATCAAAATAACAACCGAAAAGGGCCTACCCAGACTCATGTGCCAAACGGAGGGAAAACTAAAAATTTTTCTTCAAAAATAATTATGAAAAATTTTCATCGTAGAATTGGTTTATATAGCTTCATTTAGAAGCCTTTTGACATCTTCGGAATTAAGGTGTGTTTGATAGTACGAAAATTTAATAAGTTAGGCTTTAATATTTGAGAAAAAAAAAATTGTACCGAGAAGCATCTAGAATTGAGTCCTTCACCACCTTTTGGTCAATCTATTTTTAATGAAGAAGTATCGAAACAGAATGGATTTATGCTTTTGCAATTGTATCTGAAATTGCCCCTAAAGGCAGACTTTATTTTATTTTAATAAAATTATAGCTTCTACAATAAACTTTGTATAATTTTCTATACGATGTTCATAGGGGAAAACACTACTAAGCCATCTAACACAAAAAATATAGTTAGATTATAAAAAATAACCTTATTTTTGCCTCGTTTTTCTATAAACCTTGAATAATTAGATTCAGAGAATATTATTTCAGTCAATTATATCGACAATCACTTCTATAACAAACTTGCTTCTCATCTATAGGGTTTTACAAAACTTATATCATTAAATCGTTCTATAAATCTCAAAATCGGAAGCAATTTTATTAGTTGGGGGCTACACAAAAGAGATATAAGACAAAGCAAGCTTTATTCCATATAATATATTCGAAAGAATTTTTAAAAACAATACTTTTTTCAATATAATATCTATTTTGACTTGGTATTGAGCTAATTAAACTAATACGTATACTGTATTAATTAATGTTACGCATACGCCTACGAGGGTTTTTGTTTACACAAACATATGCAAAGAATTTACTCCATAAAAATATGAGCAAATATAAAAACTTCATACATTCATGTACACACACATTTAAATTTTGTACCGCATACAAAACATTACAATGGGAAGTGATCCATCATTTTTTTTATTGCTCACAGCGCACTAAAATGTCATCAACATGATTTCAAAGCAAAACAATAACAAAAACAACAACAATAAATAGAAGAGCAAACAACAAGTGAGCTCTGTAGATCTGTTGTGATTTAAATAGAATTAGATTATCACACGAAAACTTAAGCACCCCCACACACGCTCACACAAACACAAGCAACAACTCTCAAACAAGCATGCAGCACAGTTCAAAGCAGTTCGTCATTCACCACACAAATACAACATGTACCTAGTATAACAAAAAACATCAATGGAAGGCAAAGCAACAAATAATAAGCACGTTATAAAAAGGCGCTTTAATTTTATTAACAGGTTCATCATCATCATCGTCATCATTGTTATCATCATCAAAAATATCGCAGGCAACATTATCAACAATTACCATCATCAACAACAGTCACAAAAAAAAAAATAATCGCAGCGGGCTAGCGTGTCACAGGCATGTGGAGTAAATGCGATCAAACAATGTCAAAGATGTCGCTCATTATAACGGCATTTAATGTCAGTGATATGTCAAATGTAAGCGCTAAAAGTGTGTTCGTTGGCTTTTCAGCTGATTCAGTGGTTTCGAGTCAAACCAAAATTGCTTTAATTTATTCAATATTGATTTACAAAAGCACATCATGTGATGCAAAAGCAAAAAGAAGTAGAAGAAGAGATAAAGACGCACTAAAAAAGACATCAAGACTAAATTAAAGAATTAGCACAGATTTTAAATAATTTAAGTGTATAACAAAGACGCCTTTAAATGTTGTGAAAGAAAAAACTGTCGAAATTATTCAAATAGCCTGACAATACGCGGAATGTGTGAATTTGGAACAACATGTACTCGAGTTAAGTGAAGAATGACATTTAAGAGGCAGTGATCTTTTTTTTTTAAGCAATTAAATTAACAAATTTTCTCATGAAACTTGAAATTTCTTTCTGTGATACAATTGAGGACGATCAAATATTTGTTATAACGTTATACTCGCAGATCTAGTGTTTTTTAGCAAGTATTGAAATCCAGAATGCAATCAACATTTCCAGGCAATAAACTACAAAATTTATCATTTTTTCAAAATGCTTTTTTCAAAAATTTTAGTAGTTTCATTACAAGTAAAATTATGATTCTATAAATAAGGTTGATTTTCAATACTTTTAAAAGATGTGATTCTTTTTAAAAACGCCAAAAATTGTGAACACAACAAGTATATGGGATATAGATATATGGTAAAAAGTTTTGGTACAATAAAATAGAGGGAACCCGAGGAGGGGATTAATATTAACTTTTGTTTGAACATTTGCTTTTCATGGTTTTTTGTTTGAACCTAATGGATCTTATCAGCCAAAGTGCATCCGATAAGGTTCGTTGCTTTTGCTAAGTATGATGTGCTAAGTGAGTAAAACACTTCTTTCATAGGAAGTAAACCCCTAAAACCAAATGTTGTGCGACATTTTAGCATCAATTCTAAATAAGTACGAAATTAACCCTTTAACACAGTTTAAGTTTTGACTTATTTCTGGCATTTAAGTTAGATTTTCAGCTTTGGTGTTTTCAGAGGCTTATAATAGAATTTTATGATAAATTTTTTTGTGAAACATTTTAACCTATTATATCCTTGTTTTATGGGTTTTTTAACGTAGAATACGTTACACGGGGGTGTTAATCTGGAGCACAAAATTTTGAGAAAATGTTTGTCACTTTCATTATAAGTTTTTAATACTTTATGCATGCATTGAAGAAAATTCAAGTACGGTCGTAACATATTTTATTTGTCTTCTTTTGATTTGTATTTAAATAATCATATTGCTACATATAATTTTTTTGATTCTATAAGTAAATCAAAATTTAACTCCTTCAAATTTTGTATTAATTTTCATATGCTTTGTATTTAATGTATTATAACATCATGTGTAAGAGCAGTACGATTATCTGTGTGTTCATCACAGAACCAGTGTGAGAAAGAGAAGAAGTATAATGACCAAGTAGCGAACGACAACCATGATAAATACAACCATGATTTTTGTTTGTCTTTTCTTTTAATATCAAAGACATGCTCCATATGCGCCCTTTGCAGCATTTTTTTATGCGGCGGCCATTGTTAATCCATAGGAATTCTTGATTTTTGTAGAAATTTTCTATAGTTCAGACACAAACCTTACAATCAAAAAGCCTAGTATGCTGTAGAAACGAAAATTTCTTGGCATATAATTCTACACCCGAAATATTAGTGTAGAGTCAAAAATGTTTGTGTGGAGAAAAAAGCAACTACAGTACGACCTAGCTCAATGCAACTAATAGAAATTCGGCCAGTTGACGTAGTTGATGTTGAAGAAACGCAATTAAACTTCTAAACATAAAGCTTTATGGCTCTGAATCCTAGATATTGTGGTTTTATGTATTAAGATATGCACTTTGTTTCCTTAAATATTGTTTTAAGAGATTTTTCGTACATCAAAAATGTATTTTACAAGAAAAGAAGAACTCAAAGTAAATAATATAAAAGTTTATGGAAGTGTACGCAAATGGAAGTTGCGATAATTGTGCATTTTTTTTAAGTTGCGTTTACTGAGTCAACAATGTAAATTTTTGAGTATTGCGATTATCGAGTGTTGCGTAAAGCGAGGTCGAACTGTTTTCTTATTGCAATGTCAAAATTCTGGTGCCAATTAAATGCCCGGACATATAATCGACAGCAAAATTTTGACATTTCGACTCTCCACATGGTTGTTGTACTTGCTAGCATTGAACAAATTTTTCTCCTCTACAGCGTACTAAGTAGCGAAAAAAAAATTCCGCTGCCTTTTCGCTGTCAAAAACTCAATGCATTCCATATGGAAAGTTTCTTTCCGCTTCTACAGCATACTGGGCTTAAGCAGAAAATGAAAAAATGTTTATGAATAACAATGTTAGCAAGGTTGCATAGAAGCTGCGTAAAGCATTAAACAGTGCGTAACTAAACAAGCGTTTAAAGGTTGTTTAAGGAAATCTATTGAATAAGGCTGTTAATGACTAACGTATTCTACGTCTGACCTATGCGCCCGTGAAAATTTTTTTTTTTTTGCCTTTTATTACAAAAAGGTCAAAAAAGACCCATAAATTCCAAAGTTAGGGGGTTAAAATGTTCCACAAAAATATTTATCGTAGTATTTTACATAAATCCTTTGGACACATCCTACACTCAAAATGTAAGGATAACATGATTTTTTATGCCGATTCACTATAAGAATGTTCAAAAAGGGGGAAAATTAAATCACCCCTAAAATAAGACTCATAAGTAAACGCAGCACAGAGCACTTTTTATAGCAGTTATCTGTCCGAAAATAAGTAAAATTTAAAAAAACATGCTTAGAATTAAATCATTTTTTTTTTAATTTCACTTAGACTTTTCCATAGTTTTTTAATCTGGATCTTATTTGTATCTACATTGTATTGTTTAAAAAATATAGGGTGTCAAATATGTAACTTTTTTTCAAAATTTTACAAAATTGTCGAAAGTGAAATTTTCTTCGATTTTGAAACCAGCTCGGGGGAAAGTGTTTAAGTACTTTTAAAAAAGTAAGTTTTTGTCTAAATATGGAGTGCATAGAATATCGAAAATATTAAACGAAATCACCGTAGCTTTAATGATAAACTTACAAAAATTAAGAATGAAAAAGCATTTTTTTATGAATTTTCGAATTTAGGTAACTTTTATTAATCGGAATCCATAGGAATCCAGAATGACATACCTCATAAGAAACCCTGATGCATCTAGTTTCATGTGCCATATGATTTTGAGCCGGCCTGATCCGGCCCTTGAACAAAGTTTTCAATTTTATATAAAAACACAGTGATTTTTTGAGATTTTTCTGTATTTATTTGATGTTTCCTTTAACTGTTGCATCTACACCTACGTCAAATTAAAAAAATGTAGTTACAAAAATCCTTATAAACATTTCCTTATATATTTTATGAATATTTATTGATTATAGTTAATAATAAACAAATCTTTTTTGTTGTTATATATTCGGCGTGCCTGTAGGTATGCTATAACTTTTTGTTTGTTGCATTCAACATAAAAATAAACAAACATGCATTTTTTTGCTATTATGCTATTATATGTTATTAAATTTTTATTAGGAAATAAATCAACCAAATGTTCTACCGTTTGACATGCCACTCAAAAGCAATTTAATATATCGATGAATTTGTTGATATTGAAAGTATGTATGAAATGGGACTTTTACCTCTACATGCAAGAATGGAGCATTGTTTAAAGATTGCATATGAAATGGAATTTAAAAAATTTAAACAGAATAATTCTGAATTTGAAAATAAGAATGTCCATGATTTTCATTAGAAATGAGTTCGTAGCTAAATAAAAGAAAAAACTCAAGAGGAGTTTCGAAATATTAGTGGTCTACGTGTTGATTTTCCTAAGCAAGGATTGGGAAATACTAACGATGGCAACACTGCGAAGAGATTCTTTGTTGAAACAACAGCAACAATAACTAAAATTAAAGCCGATCTTTTGTACGGTTTCAAAAAAATTTTATGTGCCATAAATTCTCGCCAGGTAATCGATGCTGAAAAATTTGGAAAATTCGCTTCAGAGATCCAAACTTTATACAAACAATTATATAGTTGGAGAGATCTTACACCAACTCTCCATAAGGTATTTTGCCATGGGAAAGAAATAACTTTAAATACCATTTCTTCCCAATTGGCGAGTTAACGGAAGAGGTACAAGAAGCCAGAAACAAAGACTATAAAAATTATAGGCTAAGCCATACAAGGAAAAATAATAGAGAAAATCAAAATACGGATTCATGACGATGCTTATGATATCTTCGGACCCACTTATAACGTCATTACGACATTACGAGGTAAAAAATAAAAGAAAAACAGAAAGTGTCGATGAAAATGAAGATATTAAAGATTTATTAGTTGAAAACTAAAAACAAGAGATCGAATTTCTTTATACTATTTTTGAAATTGTGTCGAGTATCTTAATTTTTTTTTTCATGTTAATAGTCACCCTGTAAAATAATCATGGTATAATTATGTTTTTACATAATTTATTTACAAAAAATACTTAAATCAACTTTATTTAAAATTTCAAAAAGGTTAAAAATTACAAAACGTTATACAGAAAATATTTTAAAAATGGCTTTGTTTATTTTTAAATAATTTTAATTATTGCAGTCAATAGATCTTAAAAATTCAAAAAACTTAAGTAAATGTTTAAAAAATAACGATTTTTATCCATTTTTCTGATCCGAGAAGTCAGCGAAAATTTTACCCTTACTTGTATGTGTTTATAGTCACCCTGTAAAATCATCGTAAGACTTATGATTCTTTTTGTTGTAATTATAGTTATTTCAAAAAAAATATTGACTGGTTCAAAAGTTATAGATTTTTGGAGACATAACTGCTCTACAAAGTGCACTGTGCGCCAATACACGTGTATTTTTTTTTGCCCCTCTACCAGAATCCACTGTTGGACCCTGTTATTTTGGAAAAAATTGATTTTGTTGTTCAGTGTAATGAGCAGCCTTTTTCAATAATTTTATGTTATGTTTTCTAGAGTAGTGCATTAATAGCTGAATTACAATACTGCGTTAGGTCGGTCGGCCTTTGACCGTACTTTGGTCTCCGTTGTAAAAACTTTACGATATAAGCTGTCAAAACGGACGACCTCAAACTTTGCAAAACTAAATGTTGCGTTGACAGATCGTGCGTCTGTCATTTTGGTGATGCCAATAAAAGCAGCTATACTAAAAATCCCACAAAACGTCCCTTTTTCCGAAATCATGCAATTATAATTGTAATCAATGAAAAATTAAAAGATAGTGTCATAATAGCGTTCAATAGCGTTAAAAATCTTTTTTAAATGCTTTATAAATGAGATAATTTTAAAAATGGAGGAAACCTTCAATAAACCCTCGATAAAGCATTTTTAAATTTTATTTTGTTTTCATCTGAGCACAAATTATGTCAAAAATACATCAAATTGTTTCATAATATATAAAAAAAAACAGAAAATGTAAAAAAAACATTATTGAAAATGTTTGTTTATAAATGAGAGGATTTTTAAAAATGGCTGAACATCCAATAAATCCAATAAACCCCTCATAAAGCATTTTTAAAATTATTTGCTCTCATTTGAGGACAAATATTTTGAAAAATAATTAAAAATACTTCAAAAATTTGGATAATATGTCAAAAAAATTCAAAATTATAAAAAAAATTCAGAAGAAAAACAAAATAAAAACAAGAAAATTGGTCAAAACATTTCAAAATATTTACAAAACGAGATAATAAAATGACGATGTTTTCAGTGCAGAGAGTAGCTTCGAAAAAACAACGATGTTTAAACATCAAAATGTTGACGAAATTGTGACAAATAAATTAAAAGTCATTGAATTTATCAAATACACAAACCATTATTGACACTCTTCCCACTTTAAATCGAAAGTGTTCCTATTTTAACTACAAAGCAGCTACAACATTTTTATGAATAACAAAATTTTAAAAGACTTTTTAGCATCAAACAGCTTTTTAAGTATTGAACGTTTTAAAGTTATTTGAAGATATTTTTATGGATACTGCTGAAAATATATAATTTTTCTTAAATTTAGTAAAATGAAAAAATTTTTCGCTATTTTGATACTACAAATACTAACATATCTTCAATACTGCGAAAATTTTAATTACAATGAAATTTTAGAAGCAAAATTTGTTTTTATTGTAAAACTAATTTAAATTCAAATTTGCAAATTTTCAACTCTTTTTAAAAACTGTAACACTTATCAGCAAAAAATGTTTAAATTTTACGCGAAAATTAAAAACCGTGTTTTTCTATGATATAATGATTGCCCTTGTACGAAATGCTCTAAAAAATAGGGTAGATAACGATTTCTGGAACGCCACGATTCGACAATGCATTTCAGAAGTTCTCTTCATAAAAATAAGAATGGCTGAAGGTTTTCTAGTAGATGGACATTACCAAGTGGCAGCTCCATACCAAGTTTCATTATTATGTGGCATTTAACTCCAAAGCTATTTGATACCATAAGTTTGACTTATACGGGCGTTGCCATGCCCCCTTGTCCAATGCTCACTCAATTTTTCCAGTCAAAGGACAAGACTAAATAGTACATTCTTACCGAGTTTCATTGATGTATGACTAATAGTTCGAAAGTTATACCCACAATTTGGGAAGCCGAAAAAGTGCCACACCCTTTTCCCAACGCCCATAAAATTTTGCCAGTGGAACGGCACATGTAAATCGAGGCCGAACACCTAATTCCAATGTTGTGCGACCTATAATTCCAAAGTCATTCAATATTGCAGATTTGAGCTGCCACGCCCCCTTGTACAATGCTCGCTGAATCACTTGTAATTAGTGAGTGCTTGGGTACAACTTTACAAAAACAAAGTGAACGGCATTTGCCAATCTACCTTACCACAACATTCCTTTGTGTGTTATATTATTCAAACAATGATATTAAGGGTATTCGTCCTTAACCAACCTCATTAAAATATCTAATTGACCAATATATAAGTTTGCCATTTTGCATGAATACCCTTATAATATTATTTATAATATACTAAAAAATGCATAAATTTTAATATGAAATACAATTGAATAATATTAATATCATGCTAAATTCATCAAAATCATTTTTACACTACTTAAACAGCATGTTAATTTAAAAAATTTGATCAATTTAAAAAAAACTCGCATCAAAATATAAATTCCCACGATAATCCTATGAAAATCTGAGTTTTCCATCGGAATCCAAGAATACCCACATTTTAGCATTGCTCAACGAAAATGCAACCCAGCGTTAATATGGAATGTCAAAAGCACGACCTAGCTTGAGCATGTCGCTACTCATAGCGTTGATCGTACGTCACCCCCTCAAATTCATATTTACGGGATGAGGTCGACGCAATGCATGAGGTCATATTTTGTGTTGCTTCATAAGAACCCATTGTTTCTAGTCGAGCTGTCAAAGGCCGACCGACCTAACGCAGTATTGTAATTCAGCCATAAACATGTGTCTCTCGCCATATGAATAAATGAGTTTAAATTTTGCTGCAACAGAATATCTGCGCATGTGTTTTCAGCATAAAAGTATGCAATGTTATTGTACATGTTAAAATTACATCAAATTCTGCAAAAAGATCAATTAGTTAACTGAAAATAATGAGAATGTTTTTTTTTAAATACCATTTTTGATAATTTTTTATAAAATTTATTAGAAAATGTTATGAGACTAAATTTTCTTAAAAGTATCGAAAAATTTTGCAAAAGTCATAATCTTTTGAAAATTTGTATGTGAGGTACATATATTGAAAAAAACAAAGCAGATCACGTTAATTTTTTAATCGCAAAATTAAAATATGTTTGCATATTCATGAAGTCTGTTAAATGTCATCATATTACACCAAGCTATTTCAAAAAAAGTTTTCCAAACTAACTTTTATTAAAATTTGTATGGGATGTGGCGGCCGTGGCGCAGTGTGTAGAGTGCGCGACCCAAACGCCAGAGAACCCTGGTTCAATTTCCACCTGACACAGAAAGTTTTTTCAATTGAAATAATTTTTCTGTTCGGCCGTCACCTCTCTGCAGACAATGGCAAACCTCAGAGAGTAAATAGTGCCATGTAAAGCGTCTTGAGCACATACACATTAGCCGTTCCGGAGTCGCCATAAAACAAGTAGATCCAGTTCTCGATCAATTGTGTTCAAACATTTAATAACACGCACAACACAATCATAAGAAGCTCGGTCAAAATCCTTTCAAGGGCTGAAATGGTCAGTTTATTTTGATTTTTTTTTTATTTATGGAAAGTATTTTTAAAAGAAAGCGGATCACGCACATCTTCAACACACAAAATGGAGCCTTGCGGAGCATTTATGTTTCTGACTGTAACGGTTGCTCCTTGATAATATAAAAAAAATATAGATCAATGACACCACCAGACCATAATGCACACCAGGCAGTCATATTTTGCGAATACTATGGCTTCTCCACAATTGCTTAGGTATTTTCAGAGCCCCATATACGGCAATTTTGCTTTTTCACGTATCTAGCTATAGAGCGAAATAGACTTCATCGCTGAAAACAAAAAATTTGCTCCGAAAAATCAGCATTTAACCAAAATTAACAATTTTACTGCATCATTTAGTTCGAACTGTACAAAAACTAGTTTGGATGACATAAACATCAGATAGTTGCCAAATGCCGTGACAAACTGACCATTACTGGTAAGAAGTATTGGTGAATTGTTTGTATAAAATAGAGCTCTCGATTTTTTTTCGAGCTTTCTTCGAGTACCCAGTTAAAAGCCCGGATTGCTTGAAAGACCGAATATTCGGCCGTTACTTGGGTACTTTTATCATCAATGCCCGGGTATTTTCGAGCAACCAGGTTAAAATTTTCTTTTTAAATTTTATATAAAATTTTTTGAAATAAACTTTGAATTTTATCGCTTTTAATACATCGCGAAAAGAGTCGACGGATTTTAAACTTCTTACAAATTATAATAAATTTGGATTTGGCATTACGACACAAGAATTGGAGAAAACTCAACTTGTGACTATGCTTGTGACTATTGAAATGTCTTGCCGTGTAGGTAATACGTCTTCAATTATTCTCCTCGTATTTATTGAAAGGTGAACAATAACATATGTTTATTGAACGATTCCTCTACGATGAAAATTTTCTGTCAGTAAACAGTCTGTTGGTATTATCCGCGTTCTTGAGAAGTAACGCTTTCGATTTTCGCTTACGTTGTTCCTTTAACGCTACCGTGAGAAGGTGCCCGGTGTGTCTTTTGTATGCTCTGAGCCCTAAGTCATATTTAAGAATGCGAGAGATCGATTGCGTCGAGACATTCATCTCCCAAGTTAGAAGAAAACTCCATTTTGTGTAACGCGGACACCTGCCGTATAGGCCTAATTTCATGTTGCCCCATGGCAGTGGAGTCGAGGTTCATGGAATTGATGCCTAGGAGATAAATCTTCAGGACGTCAGAAGATATACGTTATGAGTATACGACGTCCTTCATACTTCTCCTAGGCATCACTTCCATGACTCCAGACGCGACCACCGTCCTATCATAGTAGTTTCAACACCGGTCGCACACCATACTTAAGTGTATATTTAAATTAATAAATATACCGTATGGATAGCAACCAATACTGGAACGCAACAGTACCAATTATGGATGATTATTTGGGTCATCATCCACATTTATTGGTGGAAATCGATACCCATCTAACATCTCTGACAATTTGAGGGCATTGCCACCCGGTTGATTAAGCGCAACTCCACGCCCATCTCACAAACCTGTTCGCGACATTGAACTACCACAGCCAGCACGATACTCCCCGAAGGGCCAGCCCTGTGATAGTCTCCCCGGGCAAAAGGGATTTACCTCGACACGCAATTATCACAACACCAACACATCCGCATTCATCACTCTTGACTGTGAAGGAAAAAGCCACCACTACTTGGACGTGCTACGGAGTAGACCACATCGCACTTGACTGTGTGTGACACAAGGTCACCACTATTTGCTCCATTTCAATACTGGTACTCCAAGGCTACTAAGATGAACTTTTCACACTTGGAGCACCCAATATGACACTTCTTGATTATACACCTTATCAATCTGGTACTCCGAGGCTACTAAGATAAACTTTTCACACTTGGAGCACCCAATCTGACATTTCTTGATTATACACCTTATCAATCTGGTACTCCGAGGCTTCTAAGATAAACTTTTCACACTCGGAGTACCCAATATGACACTTATTGATTATCTTCGTTTTACCAGCCTTATAAGACTTATAAGACTATCGAGAGACCTCAATGCGAAATGTATGAGTGGAGACTGTGACAGTACGTCTGTCGAGCGTAACGACTATCCCCGTACTAACAAATTTTAACGATTTTCGAGCGAGCCGAATTGCATGATTATAAACAACTGCCGTCGAAAACTTTTTTCGCTAAAAAAAGCATAAATGCTAAATGTCAAATAAGCACCAAAACGAAGCGAGTGCATTCAGTAGTTCACTTACAGTGAGTATGTTCGGTCGTGTACCAAAACATATGAGAGTACTAAGTAGTCGGGTAGCTCGAAATACTCAAAAATATCCAAAAATTCTCGAAAATATCTGGGTACCCGTATAATTCGAGGTGCTCGAAAATTGAGAGCTCTGGAATAAAATTTTTTAAATTTTTTAGTAGTTTTTATTTTTTAATTTATAATTTTTATAACTTTTTCCGATTCAGGTCACTATCAAAAGAATATTCAGATTGTTACATCGTATTACTAGCATTATTTTTAAATAATTAGTGCTTAAAATACAATTAAATTTATTCAAGTTTTTAGATTAATTCAATCAGCTTTTGGCATCTCAAAGCTTCATAATCCTTCTGAAATTAAAATGCATTGGAAATAATGCAATTCTGCTTATTTTAACACTGAAAATGCATTATAACAAAACAAAGGCCTTAATACATTGTGACATTTTGACGCAATACACCTTTAAACGTTCAATACCAATTAATAACAATTGATTTTACTGTCAATACTTATGAACTGTTCCAAGTTGGCCCGGCTTGCTCATAAAATGTACTTCCAGTATATCGATCGCATTATCAGCTGCCAACCAGTTGAAACAAATTTATGATTGCTTTAAATCAATAAACTTAGTTATTAAATAATTTAAAGTTTATTCTTTTTTTCATTTTTTTTATTTTTTTTTTTTTTTTTTGTTTGAAATGGCTTGATTGTGACTAGTACGCGTAAAGTTGAGTACATTGACCGAGTTTCTTATTTCCAATCTTTGCACTCTGGCGTTGTCGTCAGTTTGCAATTTTTATGTAATTGCTGGTTAGATGTGAAAATCAAAGCAGTGTTGATAAACAAATTGTTTTCTCATGCAGTGTTGGCGAACGTTATATATGTATATAAGTGTTTGTAGATTTAACTGAAAATTTCATAAAAATTTTCATTTTATTATTTTTGAACCTCTTAAAGCACCCTTTTAATAATTTAAAGATTATTTCACGAATGTATTCAATTTTTTTCTAAATGCTTTTAATTATTGCCTAATTAGGCCAACCATCACAACGATTGCTACTTTGATAATTTGTTTTTAATCTATACCTATTTTTTCTGATAAGTTGAAATAGCGATAAATACAGTAAATATTTTATTTGTTTAAAATTTTTGGTAAACAATTTTTGGTAAAACTTGCTGATAACGAGTGCTCGCTAACAATTGATTTTAAAGTCAGCGAGTAGTTGGTCTGATTGAAGTGTGTCAGTGGAAATTTTTGGAGATACTTTGACTGTGTCAAAGAAACTAGATATGCAGGCGGAAACTACTGTTCACTGCAAAGACAGACTGAAAGAAATGATTAAAATATATAATATAATGATTTATTGAAATGGTAGTTAAGATAAGACCAAAAAAAAAAAACTATTTTAAAATTTGACAATAGTACATCAGAGCCCCTAGCTTATGAGCTGTATTGTTTTGATTTAGTAAAGGCCATAAACGCGATAAAAAAGTTATTTTTCTATTAAGTGGTTTCTAAAACGTATCATATGTTAAGATAAAAGTTGAAATTTCAATTAATTTTGATTTGCAGCTTCTTTTATCGTATTGTTTTAAGAGATTCTGAGAAAGTTACAATGTACTTACCACACAGAAGTAGTAGATAAAAATCCCAAAATAAAATATATGCGGCACAATTATTATTTCTTCAAATTTAACTAAATTAACCAAGGCCACCTGCCTTATGGTTTAATACTACGTGTCTCACGACGTGGCATTGAAAATTTAAGAAAAATACAAATTAATTTCTTGGATGCTATTTACTTGATTCCAGCTTTTTATGGAACTGCCACCCTTTTTTACGAATTTCAATACTGAACCTATCCCATATTAATTTATTAATATTAAATGCTCGGTACGTTTGATATTAAAACTCAAAGAGTTAGTTGATTATAATCCATATTAAATGGTTAAAATTGACAACGACCTATCTAATCTCTGACAACATATGGGCATTGCCACGCGGTTGTAAACCAACATTACTCCACGCCAACTAATGCAGGTCTGCTTGCGATATTGAGCTACCACAGCCAGCATGATACTCTAAATAGTCACCTCCACAAAATAGTCCATACAAAAAAATAAATAAATTGCTTCAATACTATCGACATCAGCCATATATCGAGGAAGAATTATTTTAACATGACTTTGACTATTTGTCACTAACTGGATCACTTCCCAATTTATGTTATGATACCAATGTCACTTACTATTGGTATCCCAACAAAAAATACTGTTGACACTACTTCTGCTCCTGTAACGCATCTATCTTCATTTCCACATCTTAGCGTGATAACTTGGATATAGGTATTCTTTTGGTATCCAATAGCTAAAAATGCAATATTTACCATTTTTAAATTTACCATTTACCAAATATTTCATATTTTAAAAGTTCCTTCAATATATCAAAATATTGGCACAAACTAAAACGCCAGGACCGATGCCCATGATATTTCACCGATTAATCTCAGTGGATGACTGACTATTCCCGTGCTAACAAATTGTTCTTGCATAATTGTTAATGCATTCCTTCATAGGCATAAGGCCTTCTATTGCATGTCAATTATCTCACCTAATCCCAAGTTTCTGCGACCAATTCAGTGCGATGTTTAGGTTACTCTCCTCATTCGTGTGGTCGCACCTAAACTGCAACCATCCTTCTTTATCATGGCTTTGGACAAGAATGATAGAAACAAGATTACGCGTTCCGCAGTCTCGTTATCTAATGCTCTCTTTCTCAATTGAGTGCATTACGTCACTCAGCGCTTCTGCTTAACAAAAACGAATGCAAGTGTGCGATCATGATTGAATACATAAGGTTGTCTCGGGGCTGATCGTACTCTCTTCTTAGCACCTACAATTGCCAAAATCAATGAAAAGCAACAACAACAACTTCATCGGCTTTACATGTTATCAATTTTCGCTTTCATATTTTGTATGAACTGTCAACTTCGATTTGACATTTCTGAGAATTCGTTCTCACCCATGCGACAACCTTATTTATTCAACCATGTGTGCGATTGGTTAGGGGAATTGACGAAATTGAAAATAAATTATTGCGGAAAAGTAAAGTAAAAATAACTACTATGAATACTTTCGTATACGAAAAAATATCGATTTTTTAAACTTTCACGATTTTTATCTTCTAAGCCATTGGAGACTGACAAAATTTTATTTCACCAATATGTTAAGGAGGCCCATATAAAAATAAATAAATAACTGGCCATTTCAGCCCTTGAAAGGACTTTGACCTAGCTTCTTCTGATCAATTGTGTTGTGCGTGTTATTAAGTTTGTACACAATTGACCGAGAAATGGACCTACATGCTTTACGCCGACTCCGAACGGCGATGAACGGAATGTTCTTATTCTCAAGAAGCTTTACATGGCATTTTGATTACTCTCTGAGGTTTGCCATTGTCTGCAGAGAGGTGGCGGCCGTACAGAAAAATTATTTTAATTCAAATAATTTTCTGTCGCTGGCTGGGGTTCGAACCTGGGTCTCCAAGGTTCTTTGACATAGCGGCCACGCACTTTAACCAACTACGCCACGGACGCCACTGTCCGGGAGGCCCATATACATATTATAAAAACAAGAAAAAAAAATATTTTGGCGTGGGTCCCAAGTTAAATTATTCCAAAGTCTGACAAAAGCACTGGATGACGTCATGCTCTCTCTCTCTCTCCCATTTACGAAACTCGTAATCTTGTTTCTATCATTCTTGGTTCAGTTGCATGAGGAGAACAATAATATCAGGGCTCAATAAATAAGTTTTATGGGTACAATTGCGACTTATATTCTTATATTTCCTCAACAATAATGTAACCCAACAGCTACATACTCAATACATTTCATAAAAAAAAAATTGCTAAAAATATCGTTGACGTCACTTATATGGGAGATTGTATTGTTTTTTTTTTTTTATTTAATTTTCTATTTGGGCGTTATTTCATTAATTTTGGATTTTGTTTTATTTTTGGTTTTGTGAGTTATTTTATTGGGCATTATTACTCTGAACCAAAAATTCAAGTCAGGCAATTATGACATTATTTTTTGTGAACTTTTAATAGATTGCTTCATATTGATGACGTCAGTGTGCATAGGAGGTAGGCGTGATTTTTATTAGATTTAATCAAACTTCAAGTTCAGAATGCGTATTTGAGATCAAAACTCATACACGAAATTGCAAGACATTAGATTAATTTCTTTGGTCTTTTAAGGTATTTCAGCGCTTCGATGATGCCCCTTTGCATTGATATATAGGCGGAATTTTTATCCGGTTTGACTCGATTTCTTAAATTTTATCTTAATTTTTTCAAAAGAGACTTATGTATCCAATTTCATCAAGAAAGCTTCAAAATCAGGGCTTCAATCGTGTAGAACGACAAACGGACATGGCTAAATAAAATCGGGCGGTGATGCTGATCAAGACTGCTATACTTGCCTATATCTACCACGCCTTCTTATGAGTATTTAGTGGGAGTGTAAAAATGGTATAATAATAAACAAGAAAATTATTAATTTTTCTATAAACCTTGAATAATTTCTTCTAGAGATTGTTCTTACTCAGAATGACAGAATGGTCTTGATACCACGGTAGTCCCCGGTTTTGAAACCCAGACAAATCCGGTTTCAAATCCCTGGTTTCTGTATTTCTTTCCTATTAATTTATAGAAAAACAGAGGTGTTAGAGAGGTATTAACCGAAAAATCAATTTCAATTGAATAAATTTTCTGTCAGCTGGGGTTCGAACATAGTCTCGAACTGGCATCGAGTGGTCCATACACTGTTTAATACACTCGGTCAAAGCCGCCACGACTTTATATGATTTTTTATCATCTGATATTAAAAGTTCATCAATTCATCCAGCTCAAAACTTATAGTTGGTGTAAGAGAAGTTTGAGTTTGTGGAAAGGATCGCTTAATAACTTGAATTGACTGAGGCAAAGGCATAACATTTGACTCAGATTCAAATTCAGTTCAGTATTCAGGAACATACTACACATGTCTCATTTGACGGCTCCTTCCTTCCAATAGATTAGTGACAATTTCGAGCCAAGGCAGACTTGACTGAATAGGTTTAACACCTGAAATCTTTGATACAAAGCTACACAAAAAAAAATATCGAAAGAGATTTTGGTATGTAGGTGAAACACCTACTTCCCAATAGCAATAATCATGATAGAATACAGAAGGTACTCTCGCGACTGACATTTTTCTTTAGCTTAGATAGAATACAGAAGGTAGTCTCGCTACTGATTCTCTTGCTTTGCTGTTGTTCGTAGTTCGGAGTTTTTTTGACCATTCTGACTCTTGGCTTTCAGCCGCTTGTCTTTGTTTATTCTATCATGGCAATAATACTACAAGTGTCACATTTTGGGGAATTCATTTGATGTTGAAATTAAATTTGGCTCTTTATTCCTATCGTTCGTCTTTCAGGAGCACCAGTAGGCTGAGGATTGTATTGAATCAGAAACCTTTGCTAAAATATATATAGAATCGGGATTACTTTGAAAGTCATATAAGACGCAACTAAGGCTTTGGAAAAATTGTACATTTTTTCATTTATATTCGAAATAAACCATTCTGTCAAATACTTCCTCGTTTGTTGAACTATTCAAATGTAAAATTTTTCCAAAGTTGAGAAAAATCTAACTTTTTATGGAAAAAAGTAAGAGCATAAGAAAAATATGTTTTCCTTCAACTATATAGATCAGGATGTGGTATTGTTGATACGAGTACGAATGCTGGATATTCAAATGTCCAACGGGAGGATGCGAATACGAATGAGAATGATAAATTATTTCGGAAACGGGTGTGAAGCTCTGTCACATCACTTGTTTTAACTATCCATATGCGAAAATTTTTGCTTAATTAATCTCTAAAACCAAAAATCCAAAATCTAGAAAACCAAAATTCATTTGATTACTCTGGTAAATTTTATAAAAACCACAGAATTTATACGCGAATTTTGCTAAAAATACCCATTGAGAATGTTACAATTAAGTACATAAGTTAAACTATAGAAAGCACATTGATGTTTGGATAAAATTTATCCCAATTATTAACCGTTGGTTTAAAAATGAACTCTACTTAGTATTTCATAGAACATATTTTTTTCATTGAAGAATTTCCCAAAAAATTGCCAAAATACTAAATGTCATAAAACTCTTATCTATGAGTCATAATTTCGATTGTATAGTCCAACGTGTGAAGAAAAAAAGTAACCAACAGAACTTCCATGAATCTCAAAACAATAGATATTAATTATTTATGATCTGACGCTTAAATGGGTGAGCCCTTGAACTAAACTCAATGGTGCGAGTAACACAGGTAAGTTAGTAAACGTCACTGAGTTAGTCGGGTTCTCAAAAGTATAGCATTCTCTCTATCTCTCTTTCTCTCTCTCTGTTTCTTTTTTATCAAGCACTCTTTAATACTTGCAAAGAGCACGCGTTAGGGCGGCAAAATCGCTAGCAATATTTAGTGGTTTGATCAAAGAAAGCCTTTATTTTGCTGACAAACTGCTTGAGTTTGAAGACAACAAACAAGCCACATGCTACAGCCCCCTGGGCGCATGGGCTATACAGATAGCAAAAGAGCATGTATGGCGGGAAGAACGCACAAAAACATGCCGAAATAAAACAAAAAAAAAATACATAAATACAAAAAAATGTTAACAGAAAAAAGAACACAAAGCAAAACAAAATCAAAACTAAAATAACGAAGTTGAAGTAGAAGTAGTAGACATAAAGAAAGACGGCGGCCGTGGCATGCAGCTGTTCAGGGTTCGCGACAAGATTCAGTGTGTCTACAACTGGCAAATGTGTCGGAATTAATTGTATGTCGTTGTGCTTGAGGGAAAATAATTTTTTAAAGCGTAGCGTGAGGAATAAAAGAAATTTTAGCATTGAATGTAATTAAGCAAAATTTTAATTTTATAAAATAATAAAGTAAATATTTTTACTAAACAGAGACAATAAGAAAAAACTGTTAAATACAACTAATAATTAGTTAAACATTTGTTAAAAATTTACAAAAAAAAAAAAATAAAAAAAAAAACTAAGTGATACACGTGCATGAAACTCAACTCAAAGAATTGCAAACTCGCAGGGAGATAAAATTAAAAAAAAAAACCAACAACAACAAACCACAAGAATAGCAACAAAGAGTCATCCAACTTTAAAACAACCACAAAAATGTGCTCGCAAAGCTCATAATATACGGAAGCTACGCTAGTGCTTAAAGCGTTTTACAGAAATGCGAGCGCGAAACACGTTTCAGGTTGAGTTGGCATAAATGAACTGATAAAAGAACAACAACGAAAACGTTTCCAAAATAATATAAAAAAATAAACAAAAAAAAAATACAAAAATTACAGACAAAAAATAAGAAAAGGTTTGCTTTGAAGCGCCAAGCGTGTAGTGGCTGATGCAATAGTAGACAGCATTTAAGCACAGCTAATGCGAAATTTGGAAAAAAATGTCTAAAAAAGTACACACACCTCAAAAGACTAAATAATTACAAAAAAATACAAGAAGTTCAATTAAAATAAAAGCTTTTTTTAAAAAAAAAAATAAATATTGAATAAAAATACAATAACTCAAGCACGCAAAACGCGCCAAAACACACAAAAGCTTCTTAGCTTAAGTTCAACAAAGTTCCACAAATTTTTTTTATAAATTCCGCTTTTACAAAAGCTTTTGATAGTTTTAACAAAATTTTAAAGTAGTGTTTTAAATTTTTAAATAAATTATTTGCATATAAATATAGTCTATAGAAAATTAAAAAAAAAAAAATTGTCATCAAAAATTTTAAGCTTTTCTGAAATAAATTTTCACAAAAATATCCAAAGCGCTTATCTTTCATTATGGCTCGCGTGCAGGCCGGTGACAATTTGGTGCCCAAACAGGTGTTCGATACACCTACAATTACGGTCAAACAGCTGTCCGCCTCCTCATCGGACAATTCCAGTCAAAGTTCCGGCGTTAAATTAAAACAACGCATCGGTCTACTCGATGGTGTGGCCATCATTGTGGGTGTCATTGTGGGCGCGGGTATTTTTGTCAGTCCCAAAGGTGTGCTACTCTATTCCGGCTCGATTGGACAGTCACTGATTGTATGGATTCTATGCGGTGTGCTGAGCATGGTGGGAGCCCTATGCTATGCCGAATTGGGTGAGTTTTTATCTACATAACCTAACTGCTTTCATTTTATGTTGGTTTTATTTGAATTTTAGTTTTAATTGTTATTTCTGCTTAATACTCTGCCTCACATTGTTCCACTGTATGCCTGCCTTTTTGTTGTTGAGCCAGCAGTTATGGTCACATGTGTAACATTAACATTTGACATTGCATGCATACCTTAAATAAAAGATAATAAAAAAAAGTCTTAAGAAAAAGTTTATTAAATTCTTTTTGGCTGGCTCTGCATTTTTGACAACCCGGAAACTTACCCATGAGACTTTATTCGGGAACTTAATTTTTTACATGTTATATACTGAACGATATTGAAACGGATGAAATTACTTATTTATAATTAATATATAATACAAAAAATTTTTTAATTATATTTTAAAAAAATTTTGTAATTAATTAAAATTTTTACATAAAAAATAATTTTTGTCAACACTAAATATGCATCGAACATAATATGACACAATCATAATATTAACATTACAAAAACAAACTAATTTCTTCATGTAGGATAACATTTTTTTTCCCCCTTTAATCTTTCAGCTATTTTGGTTTAAACATTTTTAGAAACAAAAACAAAAATAAAAACCAGGCAAAATCACACCATTTAGTTCTCATAATATTACTTGTTCTTTCAACCTCTTAGAACTGACGCACTTTTTCGAATCTGCTATAATAATTATCGATAACAAAGATTATAATGAGCTGTCAACAAGTTGGGTCAACTTTTCGGAAGCAGTTCAAAAGATTCCAGCGCCTTTAGCATTAAACAGCTTAAGTTTTATGAGTTGACACAGTCCATACGTCATGGCAGTAGATTAGGTATAGGAAGTTGTTATCGGTTTGACCTGCTGTTATGGGCAATTAATATTCGTTCAAGCATAATCATCATAAATAAAAAACTCAAATGAACTTTTGTTTATCTATGTTATTTGTTGTTTGTTGTTAATATCGATAATAGTAGGAGTTTTTGTTTTTATTTGGACATGTGTTCAAACATGTCGAAATGTAGCTATTAAACGCATAACAGGTGTAACTGCAGGTGACTATTTTTAAAAATGTCGGTCAATAAGAAAATCTTCTCGCTTTAGGTGCTCCATACAATTTTATTCTATTTTTGAGAACTATAATCTTAAGCATGTTGAGTTCATCCCGTTTTACCTGTATATTTGTTTATGCTTCACTATGTTGCTTCGTTAGAAAATATTTATATTTCGGCCTAGAAAGTAGCTAGAATATTCTTTGGAGGTATTTTGATGCAAAAAATATATATGTAGGGGTAACATATGTAAAAATATGATGTTACTTTTTATGATACAAAATAGAAAAAACAAGATACAAAATTCAAGATACAAGATACAAGAAAAAAATACAAGCTATAAGATGCAAGATACAAAATTAAAATTAACAAACCAAAATATAATATACAAGATACAATATACAAGATACAAGATACAAGATACAAGATACAAGATACAAGTTAAAAATACAAGATACAAAATACAAGACGCAAGATACAAGATACAAGCTACAAGATACAAGATACAAGATAAAAGATACAAGATACAAGATACAAGATACAAGATACAAGATACAAGATACAAGATACAAGATACAAGATACAAGATACAAGATACAAGAAACAGGATACAAGATACAAGATAAAAGATACAATATAAAAGATTTCAGATACAAGATAAATGATACAATATAACAAATTTCAGATACAAGATAAAAGATACAAGATACAAGATACAAGATACAAGATACACGATACAAGATACAAGATACAAGATACAAGATACAAGATACCAGATACCAGATACAAGATACAAGATACAAGATACAAGATACAAGATACAAGATACAAGATAAAAGATACAAGATACAAGATACAAGATACAAGATGCAAGATACAAGATACAAGATACAAGATACAAGATACAAGATACAATATACAAGATACAAGATACAAGATACAAGATAAAAGATACAAGATACGAGATACAAGATACAAGATACAAGATACAAGAAACAAGATACAAGAAAAAAATACAAGATACAAGATATAAGAAACAAGATACAATATAAAAGATAAAAGATACAAGATACGAGATACAAGATACAAGATACAAGATACACGATACAAGATACAAAATACAAGATACAAGATACGAGATACGAGATACAAGATACAAAATACAAAATACAAGATACAAGATACAAGATAAAAGATACAAGATACAAGATACAAGATACAAGATACAAGAAACAAGATATAAGATACTAGATACAAGATACAAGATACAAGATAAAAGATACAAGATACGAGATACAAGATACAAGATACAAGATACAAGATACAAGATACAAGATACAAGATACAAGATACAAGATACAAGATAAAAGATACAAGATACGAGATACGAGATACAAGATACAAAATACAAAATACAAGATACAAGATACAAGATAAAAGATACAAGATACAAGATACAAGATACAAGATACAAGAAACAAGATATAAGATACTAGATACAAGATACAAGATACAAGATAAAAGATACAAGATACGAGATACAAGATACAAGATACAAGATACAAGATACAAGATACAAGATACAAGATACAAGATACAAGATACAAGAAACAATATACAAAATACAAAATATAAGATACAATATACAAGATACAAGATACAAGATAAAAGATACAAGATACAAGATACAAGATACAAGATATAAGATACTAGATACAAGATACAAGAAACAATATACAAAATACAAAATATAAGATACAATATACAAGATACAAGATACAAGATACGAGATACAAGATACAAGATACAAGATACACGATACAAGATACAAGATACAAGATAAAAGATACAAGATACGAGATACGAGATACAAGATACAAAATACAAAATACAAGATACAAGATACAAGATAAAAGATACAAGATACAAGATACAAGATACAAGATACAAGAAACAAGATATAAGATACTAGATACAAGATACAAGATACAAGATAAAAGATACAAGATACGAGATACAAGATACAAGATACAAGATACAAGATACAAGATACAAGATACAAGATACAAGATACAAGATACAAGATACAAGAAACAATATACAAAATACAAAATATAAGATACAATATACAAGATACAAGATACAAGATAAAAGATACAAGATACAAGATACAAGAAACAAGATATAAGATACTAGATACAAGATACAAGATACAAGATAAAAGATACAAGATACGAGATACAAGATACAAGATACAAGATACAATATACAAGATACAAGATACAAGATACAAGATAAAAGATACAAGATACGAGATACAAGATACAAGATACAAGATACAAGATACAAGATACAAGATACAAGATACAAGATACAAGATAAAAGATACAAGATACGAGATACAAGATACAAAATACAAAATACAAGATACAAGATACAAGATAAAAGATACAAGATACAAGATACAAGATACAAGATACAAGAAACAAGATATAAGATACTAGATACAAGATACAAGATACAAGATAAAAGATACAAGATACGAGATACAAGATACAAGATACAAGATACAAGATACAAGATACAAGATACAAGATACAAGATACAAGATACAAGATACAAGAAACAATATACAAAATACAAAATATAAGATACAATATACAAGATACAAGATACAAGATAAAAGATACAAGATACAAGATACAAGAAACAAGATATAAGATACTAGATACAAGATACAAGATACAAGATAAAAGATACAAGATACGAGATACAAGATACAAGATACAAGATACAATATACAAGATACAAGATACAAGATACAAGATAAAAGATACAAGATACGAGATACAAGATACAAGATACAAGATACAAGAAACAAGATACAAGAAAAAAATACAAGATACAAGATATAAGAAACAAGATACAATATAAAAGATAAAAGATACAAGATACGAGATACAAGATACAAGATACAAGATAAAAGATACAAGATACAAGATACAAGATACAAGATACACGATACAAGATACAAGATACAAGATACAAGATACAAGATACCAGATACCAGATACAAGATACAAGATACAAGATACAAGATACAAGATACAAGATACAAGATAAAAGATACAAGATACAAGATACAAGATACAAGATGCAAGATACAAGATACAAGATACAAGATACAAGATACTAGATACAATATACAAGATACAAGATACAAGATACAAGATACAAGATAAAAGATACAAGATACGAGATACAAGATACAAGATACAAGATACAAGAAACAAGATACAAGAAAAAAATACAAGATACAAGATATAAGAAACAAGATACAATATAAAAGATAAAAGATACAAGATACGAGATACAAGATACAAGATACAAGATACACGATACAAGATACAAAATACAAGATACAAGATACGAGATACGAGATACAAGATACAAAATACAAAATACAAGATACAAGATACAAGATAAAAGATACAAGATACAAGATACAAGATACAAGATACAAGAAACAAGATATAAGATACTAGATACAAGATACAAGATACAAGATAAAAGATACAAGATACGAGATACAAGATACAAGATACAAGAAACAAGATATAAGATACTAGATACAAGATACAAGAAACAAGATAAAAGATACAAGATACGAGATACGAGATACAAGATACAAAATACAAAATACAAGATACAAGATACAAGATAAAAGATACAAGATACAAGATACAAGATACAAGATACAAGAAACAAGATATAAGATACTAGATACAAGATACAAGATACAAGATAAAAGATACAAGATACGAGATACAAGATACAAGATACAAGATACAAGATACAAGATACAAGATACAAGATACAAGATACAAGATACAAGAAACAATATACAAAATACAAAATATAAGATACAATATACAAGATACAAGATACAAGATAAAAGATACAAGATACAATAAACAAGATACAAGATAAATACAAGATACAATATACAAAAACAAGATACAAGATACAAGAAACAATATACAAAATACAAAATACAAGATACAATATACAAGATACAAGATACAAGATAAAAGATACAAGATAGAAGATACAATAAACAAGATACAAGATAAATACAAGATACAATATACAAAAAACAAGATACAAAATCCAAAATACAAGATACAAGATGCAAGACACAAGATACAAGATACAAGATACAACATAGAAGATACAAGATACAAAATGCAAGATACAAAGTTAAAATCAACAAACCAAAGTATAATATACAAGATACAATATACAAGATGCAAGATGCAAGACACAAGATACAAGATACAAGATACAAGATACAAGATACAAGATACAAGATACAAGATACAAGATACAAGATACAAGATACAAGATACAGGATACAAGATACAAGATACAAGATACAAGATACAAGATACAATAAACAAGATACAATATAAATACAAGATACAAAATACAAAAAACAAGATACAAAATCCAAAATACAAGAGACAAGATGCAAGGCACAAGATACAAGATACAAGATACAAGATACAAGATACAAGATAGAAGATACAAGATACAAGATACAAGATACAAGATACAAGATACAAGATACAAGATACAAGACACAAGATACAAGATGCAAGATACAAGATACAAGAAACAATATACAAAATACAAAATACAAGATACAATATACAAGATACAAGATAAAAGATACAAGATACAATATACAAGATACAAGATAAATACAAGATACAAAATACAAAAAACAAGATAAAAAATCCAAAATACAAGATACAAGATGCAAGATACAAGAAACAAGAAACAAGAAACAAGATACAAGATACAAGATACAAGATACAAGATACAAATTACAAAATAATGGATACAAGACACAAGACACAAGATACAAGATACAAAATACAAGATACAAGATACATAAAAGAAAATACAAGATACAATATACAAGATACAAGCTACAAGATACATGAAACAAGATACAAGATACAAAATTAAAAAACAATATACAAGACGCAAAATACAAGACCGAAGATACAAGATACAAAATAGAATATACAATCTATATATAAATAGGATTAGGCAGAACAGTTAAGAACCATTTTCTTCTGTGTTTCTCAACCGATTATGATAATTTTGTTTTAAATCATTTAGAGAAGAGAGAGAGTCCACTGAATATCTATGGTAGGCGTGGCACATCCCAAACGACCCAAATTTGCGATATCAAATATCTTTAGAGTCAAAGGTCACACAGCCTCGGAAATCGGTATTCGACCTCAAATTACAAGTACCATTCCACTGGTTATATTTTATGGGCGTTGAAAGAGGGGTGTGGCACTTTTCAGCAGCCGAAAATTTTCGGTATAATTTTCGAACTTTAAATCACAAATCAATGAAACTCGGTACGAACTTCCCATTTAGTCGTGTTCTTCGACTGGAAAAATTGAACGAGCATTAGGTAGGGGGGCGTGTCACCACCCATACAATTCAAAGTTTTTATATGGAATAGCTTTGGAAGTAAATGCCGTATAACAGTGAAACTGAATATGGAGTTCCCACTTGGTGATATCCTTCTACTAGATAGTAGAATATAGAAAGTAACGTGCTGAGACGGGCTTTGGACAAAGAGATGTGGCTCCGCATATATAAGCCAAATTTTTAATATCGAATACCTTTGAAAGTAAAAGTCACAGAACATGGAAACTCAGAATGGAGTAAATATTTTGTGATTTCCTGCTGGTGGTGCGTATGGTGCGGCATGAGTTCAGTTACGTTTGCACATGAGCAGCTATGGGCAGAGAGCGCTCACAAATGTATTATGTAGCAACACAAACCGCAACAACAAATCAAAGACAAAAACAAACACAGAAACAACACAGAAGCTTTAAATGTAGTAGTGCCCATACCCGCACATGGGTGAAGAAAAAAAAAAAAGTTTCCAATAAAAATACAAAAAAAAAAATAAATTTTTAAATGGTCGAATTTCGACCAAAGGCGATACGAGTATTCCAAATTTTTCTCGTTTAAGTAATATTTGTTAAAAATTAAGGTTCTTATGACAAGAGGTGTCCTTTTAAATTTCCCACCATTTTTTCAGGTGGTAACGTAGAACTATCCCGCTGACGTTTAACAAAAAAAAAAAAACCACATTACTCGCACAACGCATTGATATAGTTAAAAGAAAAAAATGTGACACCTCTTGTTGAAAGAGCCTTTATTTATCTTTAATACACTAAAAGTCTTATTTGAACCATTGATGACATTTAAAAAAACACTCAATTTCATACAAATCATATGGGACCATGTCGAAATTTCACTTTTTTATAATTCTTCTTGATAAAATTCCCGTTAACATAATGGCCCTGACACAAAAAAACGAGCTTATTTTAACACAGTATCAACATTCTCATTTTTTAATTTCTTTTTCCAGAATATTTGTAAAGTTATAATGTAGAGTAACTATAAAATTTAATAAAGGTCCAGCGATCCAACTAGTTCCATAGAGAATCTCAGTGGAACTTATTTAACCGATAATCATACATTTATAACCAGGAGTTTACAAAACTGAAAAAAAGTGGAACCTATATATGTGAAAATCATTGATTTTGTCCCAGAATTAAAAAAAAAAAAAAACAAGATATATTATAGAATAGAATAGTATAGAATATAGTGTAGTATAGAATATAGATATAGAATAGAACCTATTTATCTAAAAATCACCGATTTTTGACCCAGAAGTGCACAAAACCAAAAATTTCCAACAAAATCAAAGTTCGCATCCGAACATCATCAAAACGAACGCACATCGTGGACGATTCTGTACTCTAATAATTTCTGATTTTTTATTTATTATTTGTTTTTTAAACTTGTATTTTTGCATTTCTTAGAATCCATTGGAAAAGGTGCCTTAAGTCGAAAACGACCCCCTTTGATACGTGCCTATTTAGGACAATCATTTGTCTCAGAGCAACATGAAACTAATGATGAATTCATGTTGGGCAACAGCTGTATTTAAATGGCTGATGAAATACTCGCTACCTACTTACAGCATATTTCTCTAAAGTTTCGCTTCATGTCTACAGAGGCCAAAATTGCATCATCTTTCTAACAGCATATTTTTTTTATTTACTCCACATGAAACACGCATTATTCTCCACTTCTTTTTCATTTTATGCTTTTTCTTCTTTCTTAGTTGCTTGTCGGTATATTTTAATAGAACTTTGTTGGCTCATTTTATAGGTGAAATTGTTTTGTTTTGTTTTGTTTTTATGCGGAACTCCTATTTAGTCATTGTTTGCCATCAACATTATTACCGTTTCTCATACCTGTCGTACGTCAACCAGACTCTCCAAAATAGCTACACATCAATCATAAGAAGTCAAGACTTCCTTGAGCATTAATGGAATATTGCTGGATATGATGTAATTTAAGGGTTATTTTAAGCATTTGTTTATTCTGGAAGGCTTGTCGTAGTGGTTGTTTTTTTTGTCTGTTGACGACTTTGGTTTTTTTTTAGAGATTTTTTGACATTTTCCAATTAGAAGCCCAAATAAATCGAACAAGCCTTCGTTAATCTAATTGTTTTTTTCTGTTTTTTTTTTTTTTTTTTTGTTTTTGTTCATTTGCATTTTCATTCGGAGTCATGGCTTTTAATGATACGGTGGAAGTATTATGCTCAATTCCCCAATTAAATGTGTTATTTCAAGGATTTATTTCGGTGATTGTCACTCGATTAGTAAGAATATAAAAAACAGTTGCTTAAGTTTACTCACTAAGATTCAATACGTTGTCTACCTTTACCTTTTTATAGCTTAGGTTAAAATCAATATTTTAACCATTAATATTGCTTATTATTTTGATAAATATCCCTAACATGCAATCAATACAGCCCATCAATACAGCCCACACCCGATATATAATCTGACAACAACATCATTCTCAGCACCATTATAATTGTTCTCATACCATCCTCCTACCAATCGACAAAAATCTGTCCCTTACCGCCATTATCAATTATTTATGTTGAATTTTTATTCTGATTTAAAGGCAGGGTCACCTTTGAGCTTAAATTTTTATTTCCATTGAAACTCATAAATATTTTTGTGCGAAAAAAATAAAACAAAAACTCCAGAAACCAACCGGACGTTGCCTCCTTCAGGGGCCAAAAAACTGTAAGATGCTGCTTATTGATTGTGCTGCAGCATAACATCTTCAACTTTCATTGCATTCTCATGCATTTTATCATCATTCATCGTTATTTTTTTTTTTTCACCACCAACAACATGTTCGCACAACGTCATCATGATGTTCAAATTAAAATTGAATCGAGATCCGCAGACTATGTTGGAAGAGCATTCCGCAAGACAAGTAAGAGATGGAATAGCATTTTGCAAGACAATTAAGAGAAAAACGTTCTCATGTACATAGAGCGCACAATGATAAAAGTGCTCTCTGATATTCATACAGCATTGCCATATTAAAATCTTTGAGTAAAATAAAAAATACTCTGGGAAATACTTTCAGTTTCCCAACTGAAATATTGGGATATGTTACAGTTCAACCTAAAGTGGAGCGCGTTGCGTAGCGTTTCCAAGCACCGGCAAATGTTCTTTGAGCGCTACTCAATCTAAACGCGACGTAAACGTCAACATGCATAGCCTTTATTCTTGTTTATCTCTTCGTCGCAGCCAACTTCACCACCGAACGCAATGTCAAAATTGAGAAATTCGAAGTGAGTTACGTTGCGTATTGCGCTAGGTTTCCTACAAAATGTATCGGGGGTTTTTTTTAGAGCTATAGAATTTCCTAGAGAGATAGCTGTCAAATCAGCTGTCAAAGTAAGAACATCTGTTTCACAAATTGCCATGCAATGACTTACACAGGAACAGGAGGTGAGTCGATCATTGCCTGTCCACTACGTGGAAGATTTTGAGGAAAGACCTTGGCCTACACCCGTATAAAATCCAACTTGTGCAGGAATTTAAGCCATCAGACCATCGTTTGCATCGTACGTTCGGTGCATGCGCTGAAAATCAATTGGAAGTTGAACCGCATTTTTACAGTAAAATCAATCGTCAAGTTTTTTTCTGCATTTATTGGACATTTCTCAATTTCAGACTAACTCAATTTGAACCATGGAAAGATACACAATCGAGCAACGCATTAAAGTTATTCAGGCTTATTATGAAAATGGTCTTTCAAATCAAAATGCATATCGTGCACTTCGTGATTTCGGTCAATTTAATCGTCCAAATGTGCGTACAATCGAAAAAATCGTGCAAAAATTTGAGCAGACGGGGTCTGTAGGAGATGTAAAAACACCAGTGCATGCTCGTACAGCTCGTACTGCAGAAAATATTGCTGCTGTTCGCGATAGTGTGGCTGAAGAGCCGTCCACCTCAACTCATCGTCGTGCCCAACAATTGCCCAACATTATGCATAAAGACTTGCATTAACACGCTTGCAAGGTGCAATTGACTCAAGAACTAAAGCCTCTTGACCATTTCAAGAGTCGTCAATGGTTAGAATGGTGGCAAGAAATGGCAATAGTGGATGATGAATTTTCGAAGAAAATCATCTTCAGTGATAAGGCACATTTTCACCTCAGTGGATTCGTCAATAAGCAGAATTGCCGCATTTGGGCGAATGATAATCCAAGAGTGATTGTCGAAAAACCAATGCACTGTTGGTGCGGTTTGGTGCGGTTTATGGGCTGGCGGCATCATCGTGCCGTATTTTTTCCAAAATGAGGCCGGTCAGGCAGTTAATGTGAATGGTGTTCGCTATCGTGAGATGATAACGAACTTTTTATGGCCCGAATTGGAAGATATGGATGTGGACGATATGTGGTTTCAACAGGACGGTGCCACTTGCCACACAGCTAACAAAACAATGGCTCTTTTGCGCGATAAATTCAATCTCACGTGGTGGCGATATCAATTGGCCGAAAAGATCATGTGATTTGACACCGTTGGACTTCTTTCTTTGGGGTTATTTGAAAGAAAAGGTGTACGTCGATAAGCCAGCAATAACTCAAGAGCTAAAGGATGAGATCATTCGGCACATTAACGGCATAGAACCTCACTTATGCCTCAGCTTCATTGAAAATTTAGACCATCGCATGGAGGTGTGCCGCCGAGGTCACGGCGGCCATTTGGCCGATATTTTGGTCCATACATAATTGAACCATACCAATATTATCATAATAAAATGAAATGACAATAGTGTCCTAAATAATTTGTGTTTTATTCAAAATCAACATCGGCCCTTAAAATTTAACCACCCTTTATAAGCAAAATTGCCGTATTTGTAGTGAGAACAATTTTGAATGGACTCTCCAGGCTCCCTTACATCCAGAAAAAGTTACTGTCTTATGTGGTTTGTATGATGATGACATCATTGGTCCATACTTTTCAAAACTGAAAATGAAACTATTTCAAAACTGAAGATGGAAGTAATGTTAACGTCAATGGTGAGCAAATGCTTCGCGACTTTTTGGTTTCCCAAGTCAATATTAATTGTCTAAGTAGCAAATGGTTCCAGCAGGATGGTCCAACAAGTCATACAGCGCATGAAACCATCACTTTATTGGGCCGACCTTTTGGTGACTAAATCATAACAAGAAATGGGCCTGTAAATTGGTCACCTAGACCTATTTTTTAAGCAACTGTCATATTATGGGGTATTCAACGGGAACAAATCTTCCTGACGCATATATGATAATGTTAAATCGAATTAATGCTAATCTCACCAATGCCCTAGGATGACTCCATCTCTACCAGTTCAAGCACGATCAAGCACAAGCATTGATGTTTTCTGCCGAAACAGCCGTTCTTGGACGACCTTCGCGAAATCCGTCTTGAAGAGAACGACGACCACGCTTGAGTTCATTGAACCAGCTATTTACAGTTGCCGAGTTTGATGCTTTATCACCAAAAGTCGAACTAAGTTGATCGATGCATTCTTTTTTTGCTTATCCCCGTCGAAATTCGAAAAAATCTACCACCCAAAAATGTTCACGTGTTAATTCCATTTTTTTGCTGAAATACAATTTTCAAACCACCATAAACAAAGGGCAACCCTCGTAATAAACTCTTGTCAAATACTTGCAATGCTTCAGCTTTCATTTAAAATAAGCCTGAAAATATGCAACAAGAAATAGTTGTACTAATTTTTCACCTAAACACTGGAGCTTTTTGTGACAAAACTTCCGTCAGCAACTAATATTATGAAAAGTTGAAAAGTTTATCTGAGCCGTTGAAATTTGTTTTAAATAAATTTAAATTTTTCGCAACACTTCCTTAACATTTAATATACGTATGTCCTTCAGTTATTCAAACAAACTCTTCTCTTTTTCAGGCACCATGATACCCAAATCCGGTGGTGACTATGCCTACATAGGCACAGCATTTGGACCCCTGCCCGCTTTTCTCTACCTCTGGGTGGCGCTGCTGGTGCTAGTGCCGACAGGAAATGCCATAACGGCGCTTACATTTGCCCAATATCTGCTGCAGCCATTTTGGCCCTCATGCGATGCGCCTGTTGAGGCGGTGCAGCTGCTGGCAGCGGTGATAACATGTAAGTTAAAAGAAAAAAATGTATGAACTAATGCAATAACCTGGAAATCCAACTCCAAACAGGTGTGCTGACAGTCATCAATTGCTACAACGTTAAATGGGTGACGCGAGTCACTGATATCTTCACCGGCACCAAAGTCTTTGCTTTGCTGGTTATCGTTGCAGCTGGTGCTTGGTATCTGTTGAGTGGTAATACCGAGCATTGGGATGAGCCGATGCGTGGCAGTACCTTCACAACTCCCGGACTCATTGCCTTAGCCTTTTATAACGGCCTATTTTCGTACTCAGGTTGGAATTATTTGAATTTTGTTACTGAAGAACTGAAGGATCCATATAAGAATCTGCCAAAGGCCATCTGCATATCCATGCCATTGGTGACAATCATCTATGTGGTCACAAATGTAGCCTACTTTTCGGTGCTCTCATCGGAGGAGATACTCTCTTCAGATGCTGTGGCGGTAACATTTGGTGATAAGATGCTCGGCGTTATGTCATGGCTAATGCCGTTCTTTGTAGCCTGTTCTACGTTTGGTTCGCTAAATGGTGCTATCTTCGCCTCATCTCGTCTGTTTTTTGTGGGAGCACGCAACGGACATCTGCCGGCAGCGATATCATTGATCAACATCAACTGTTTGACACCGGTGCCATCGCTTATTTTTCTGGTAAGGTCTTACATGAAGAAAATATTCTTTAGATAATAACATTTTTTTCCTTTTTTTTCTATAACAGTGCGTGCTGACATTGGTACTGCTCTTCATCAAGGATGTCTACTCGCTGATCAACTATGTCAGCTATGTGGAAGCACTCTTTACGCTCATCTCCGTGGCCGGTCTGCTGTGGCTTCGCTACAAACAGCCCAAGACAGAACGACCCATACGCGTCAGCCTAGTGTTGCCCATAATTTTTCTCATAACGTGCCTTTTCCTTGTGATCTCATCGGTCTTCCAGTCGCCCATCGAAGTGGGTGTAGGCACCGCCATCATAATCTCGGGTATTCCAGTCTACTTGCTGACCATCTATCGTCCCGTCAAATGGCTGACGCATATGTCGCAGTCCATTAACTTATGGTGCTCCAAATTCTTCATTTGTATGCCCAATCAGGAGAAGTTCGACTGATCACATGCGTCATACATTGTGTGTATGTGTGTGCCTTCATCTCGAACATAGTCTAAGCTAGAGCTTAAAGTGCGTTTATTGTAGAATTTGGAATTTTTACTAAAATAAGCATTAAAGTAAGAGAAAAAATTTTGTAAAAATACAAAAAAAAAACACTCGGATTCACATAACGGCATTAGAAAATATTATAAATAACATTAAGTTAAATATTAAAATTTATATTTTAACTTTAATTTAATTTTCTAGCATATAAAGCCTTGCTTTCTTTTACAAAGAAGAACTTTACAAAATTATAATAAAAAAAAAAAAAAAAACAAAAAAAAACAAATATTAAAATTAAGCAAAAAGTTTTATGAATTGTATATAATGAGTAATAATGAATTTTTTTTTAATAGATTTTGTTATTAACCTACATTTAAGCACAAAAAAAGACAACTTTAAGGTAATTCACAACAGTTTATACAGAAAAATAGTTATAAAGCATAGTTAAAAGACTTGAAAATATTCTAAACTTTAAAAAGAGATTAGCCTGTAGCGAGTTCTCTATGAAACTGTAAAACCCAACCCAAAAAGTTTAAAACCGAATAAAAGATATTTTTGTGTACAAATTTAATGGAGTGTTTTCAAAAATATTTGAAAAATTTTTGACCAGAATTAATTTTTTTATAACTTCATTTTAGGTAAGGAAATGAAATAATCTCAATAGTAATAAAAGCCTAGAAACACTGGTGACGACAGCAGCGTAACGACATCTGTCAAACTATTTCTAAATGGAGAAGAATTCTCCATTGCATGGTGTAATAAACAAGGTGAACGAAACAGTTCAATTTTTGGCAGATCTTTCTAAATTTAGAAAGAGTGAATAAAACAGAAAAGATGATTCTCTATGGTTGATAGCTCAGGGTTTTGATTTTTTGAGAGAAGTAGAAAATCCGCAACTGCCTTGTTTTTATTTTAAAAAATACTGAAAAATTTAAGTTTGGTGAATTTTCCACTTAAAAAAAAATAATTAATTACTGAGAAACGAAAATTCGCAAATTTTTAAAGACTATTTTTTTATTGAATTAGATTGAATCTTCGACTAGAGGGCTATAAACAAAAGAAGTTGACTCTATCGTGAACACACACGATTTTTCTGACGTAATAGTATAACTTTATCCTTGTCCCTACTCTTGTCCCTATACTTTCCTTTGTTTTCAAACTTATTCTCATCCTTGTCCTTATTTTTGTGTGTCCTAATAATTGTTCTTCGTATTATTTAAACTCTTGTTTTCATTCATGCACAAATTTCTGACTTTATCCTTGTTCGAATCCTTTCATAATCCTTGTTCCACTTCTTTTCACAATCTTTATTCCAAATCTTTTCCTTAGTGTTTCCAAATCCTTATTCTATTCCTTGTCCCATTTCTTCTCATATTTTTTCAAATTTTGTCCAAAGTATTGTTAAGGTGCATTTGTCCAAATTTTTTTTTATACTCCTTATCTTATTCATGGTCCAAATCGTTCTCCAAGCCCTTGTCATCCTTACTCTTGTCATATTTTTACTTTTATTTTATCAGTAAAAAATAGCAGTTATTTTGTACATTTTATTTTAAAATCAATTTTTTTTTTTTTTGGGCAATACAATCTGTTGGAGATCGCCTTGAGAAAGACCTTGGAGATCAAGTGGAGATCCAGCCTTATCTCAACTGGAGATCGAAGGTCCATTTCGCTGCAGAATGGCTTGAATCTCAAGTAGAGATCCAGCACTGGAGATTGGAGAAACGAACTGGAGCTCCACTTTAGGTCAAACCAATCTCCAAGGTTAATGTTTATTAGGCCCATACAAGCGTTGTTGTGGGTTGTTATTTAGTTTGGGTTCATATGCATAAAACCATGATTCGTGGCCTGTTACGATGTTATAAACATGTTTTGAAGCAAGCTTTTTTTTAGCGAAATTGCTCACATTGTCAAATTATGTGGGATCCAATGCGAAGAAATTTTTTTTGACGGTCAAATATTTAAGCAATATTGAATGTATACTGGTCCCACTAATCCCTAAAGATGCCTCTATTTCACGGTAGGTCATGTGACGATCAAGCTTTTTCAGTTCACATCCAGCATCGATGTTTTGTGGCGCAACAGCCGATTTTGCACGACCTTCACGAAATTCGTCCTGTAGCGAAGTGTGACCACGATTGAATTCGGAAAACCAGCAAAAGATGATGGCTCGAGATGGTGCTTCATCATCAAAAGTCAAAGCGAGTTTACCAGCACACAACTGTTGGTTTAATCTACATCGAAATTCGTAGAAAATCATCGCACGAAAATGTTCACTATTTAATTCCTTTTTTTTTATCAAGATGAATAATGTTCCAAATATCTGTAAACAACACAAATAGCACTCGTATGACAAAACGTTCTGAGTACGCTCACCATTAAAATGTTAAACTTTATGATGGCAATGTCGAATTTAACATATTCACATAAGGGTTGCCATACCTCAAGACTTAAAAGTCAACTTACTCACGAAGCCAGTTATAATTCCATGCAAGGCATATTTAACAAGGTAGATTCGTGTCGGAGAGGTGGGTACAGCAGCTGTCGAACACAAGAAGAATATAAAAAAAGAAAAAAAGCAGCGAATAGAAAACTGTAATTTTATTCGTAAACAGCCGATTTTGACAGGTGCTGTACCCACCACAAGAGAGAATTTCAACAACTAATACTACCTTGTTGAATAAACCTTGATTCCATGTATCAAATGTAAGTTTCGTTGCTTAGGGAGCTCTCCCTCTGCGTCCCCATGACATCTTTATTTTGTTTTTTTTTTTTTTATTATAAAGTTAGAGAATTAACCGTACTGCCGTGTCATTACTTTTTTATAACACTTATGCTCATTGAGTAACAATAGGTCTGTTTCCGTACAAACTTGAAGAAAAGTTCAAGTAAAGTTCAAGCTGTGGGAGTAATTTTATTATCTGTCGCAATGAGAGAATTTACACAAAAGTACGGAAACGACTTCTAGCGATTTTCAAGCACAAAAACAGCTCATTGCCTATAAACGTAAGCAGCGCCAAATTTATTTACACCAATTTGACATTTTCTTGTTCTTCTTGATGCTTGTTCTTATCGTGCTCGAAGAAATTGTTCAAGCAAAGTTCAAGCAAAAAAGCTGTTTTTGACAGGAGATGTTTTCTTGCAGAAGAGAAAATAAGCAGTTGTCAATGCTACCTTGTATTATTATACCATGCTCGAGAGAGTGGCATTTTGCCTGTTCTTCTACTCTCTCGAGCTCGAAATGCGTAAAGAAACGCCTTCAAGCAACTTCAAGTAACTTGAAGTGCGTACGGAAACAGACCTAATTCTAGGCATTTTGGAAAAAATGCTTTTTTAAATTTTTGGAAACCTTTACGATAAAACGTAACATTGTCACATCAAGATATTCAAAGTGTCAGTCATACTTTGGCCTAATGAAGTTTCTCACCGTGCTTTATTACAAATACTCGGGTTCGATTTGACCGAAGTTAACCTCTTTCATTATTAAATCTATGTTAAATCTACAAAATTTCATAACTATTTTTCTTAAAGGCTTACATGTTGTTACTTGATTAATAAACATGTTCATAAATGAACAAGAAGTAGCGCCTGGGAGTAAACTCCTGGCATAAACACTTTCAGTAAATACAAAAATAAAAATCCAAACAAATAAAATCATCGAATAACTGATAAGAAATAGAGTTAAACAAAGAAAAATCGCTATCACATTGACCAGTAGTAGTAGTAATGATGGCAAATAGCGACGAGAGGTACGCACAAAAACAACAACAAAAACAATGTCAACAATTCAACAATTAGGAAATCTCAGTAGAAATAGTAAATTATCACTGATAGTAAATTATCAGTGTTAACAGATAATAAGGAAAGATATCAGCAAAATACCTTGAAATGCTGTCAACATCATAAAAGATCAGCAGCAGCAGTAGATTCAGCTCTACAGCCAATATAATGCATTCAGCGTGACTTCATTTGCAAACGCTGCCAGGTATAACAGTTGAGCTTCGTTAGAGTTCAAGAAGAAAAAGCTTGTCGAAAGCTTCAAGCTTACGCTCTTTTACGCTCAAATAATATCTTATCACTGTGATCGCAAAATCAAAACAAACAGAAAACTTTTGCTACAAAACCGCGTGCGAGACAGCAAAAGCGAACATTGAGCCGGTGTAGCGCGAAGCTTTATTATCTTCGTAACACACGGTTAAATACGATAGAAATAATAGAAAAACACAGATTAAAAGATTAAATAAGGAAAGTGCGTGTGTGGAGTGGGTGTTTGTAAAAGTGTGAAAAAAATAAATAAATAAAAAAATAATAAATAGAAGTACTGCAGAAATATTTCAAGAATTTCAGTTCAAAGTAAAAAATGTAGTTTAAAATAACAAACGAGAAAATTTACAAGAATATAATAACACAACCTACCGTTTTTTTTAATTTAAATTAACTTGTACTCAATTCTAAAAGCCGGAATAAATACATTAAAAAAAAACAACGAATAATGCAAAAAACGTTGAAACTTCTTTAGAAAAACTTATTTTTAGAAAAAAAATTTATTTATAACAATTTTGAAAAAGCTATTTTTTTACTCTTAAAAAAAAATTTGTTAAATTTGCCAAAATGTTTCCGAAATTTTCATTGCACTGTCTTTGCATCTGCCTGTTGAGCTGTGCCATGCTACATGTGGCGCCCTCTAACGCTTCCACGGAATATAATCGTTATTTGGCTCATATTTTTAATAAATATGGTAGCGGTGGCACAATGTCATTCGAGGTAAGTTTACTCGGTGGGTTTTTTTTTATCTTGAACCCGCTATTTGGCCTCTACAAGTTAATTAGATAATTTGTAAATAATGGACCCCCAAAAAACCCATGAAATATTTTGATCAATGCCAGCGTTAAAATGTTTTTTATATATATGTATATTTGCGCAAAATTATAAACACAGATTTTTGTTTTTTTTTTTTTGTTTGAGCTGCTATTAACCTATTATGACATTTAATGGCATTTTTTTTTTGTTTTTTGGTAAAAATAAAAAAAAATCACTGGCAAAACAATGCAATTAAAAATGATTTTGAAAGTGTATTTGTAGGAATTTTCCAATGTTAGTTTGTATTTGTAAATAAATTATTTTTTACAGATAAAACTTTTCCAAGGTTTTAAAATTAAATTGGGTTAAAGTTAAATTTTATTTGTGGCGCAAAATGTCATAAATTATATCTGTTCCTGTACTAGTAATTTTATGGGAACAATGTGAGAAGTCAGTGATTTATTAAATCTTTCATGCAGTAGCTTAAAATGCAACTCTGGTCCCATCAACTATCATCTGTTGGTATACCACTGTCAAGTTCTTGAGCAAGCTGCTTCATTAAATTTGACAGCCATTGAAAGCAAACAACCTTGTGAATTTCGATGGAAATGGGAAAAAGTGAATTTCTTGTACTCATCAAGCATTATTTTTTGCGTAAAAAAAACACCGATGAAGTTTTTGATGGTACTTCATCGCCAAAAGCCGAATTGAGTTCATTCTGTTGAGATAATTCACGCCAAAAGTTGTAAAAAATAATTGCACAAAAATGTTCACGCGTTGATTGCATATTTGTGATGAAAAGCACTGTAAGCAACACAATAAGCGCACATAAGCCAAAATGTTGTGAGGACGTATAAGTTAAAAAATGTCAAACTTTCCAATGAAAATATCAGTTTGACTAGTATGACATTAGAGTTGCCAAATCCCGAAATATAAGTAGCAGTCTACGTATATTAAATATAATTCTGACTTTTTGGCTATCTACAGAATTTTTAAGAACGGTTATTTGAAGGAAAATATTGAAAATATTTTTATATTTTTATTATTCTTAAAATACATAGATATTTTAAAGAACAATATTTTAGCTTTATGTCAAATGATTTCAGAAGTAACAAGTTGCTACGACATCAAAGTTCTTAACAGAACACACCACCAACAGACTAAACAGCTGTTTGGTTGACTAGTTACTACACCAACTCATAAAGGGTCGTTCATAAATTACGTGACCGATTTCAAACATTTTTTTATCCCCCCGCCCCCTCCCCCTCCGTTACTCTTCGCAGTGCATTTAAAAAACTCTCCCCTCCCCACCATAAAGTTAAAAAAATGAAATGTTTAAAAAATAATTGAAAATATATTTAAAAAATATTATTATCTTGACTACCTCTTAGTATGCGTGCTATCATGACTAGATAAATTTAAGGATAACCGATAATAACTATTCCATTTTCAATCCAAGAGTCAATGCTCTTAATCACTGGAATTAAAAAAGCTGGAAGATTTAGGGACTCTTCGAAAAAGAATTCTTCAACGGATTCCATGTCGACCCATTCAGGTCAATATCCTTATTTCTTATGCAAAAAAATTCGCCTGGTATTTGAGAGAATACCCGTAAAGACAGCACCCTTGCAGCCCCAAGTTCAGTGTTTTTGTGAATATGTTTCCTTAAAATAGATATTTTTAAATAGTACTTTTTATTCCGATTTATTTTAAATTAAATAAAACCCACTTATGAGAATTCATATATGTTTTTGAAGCGAAATACAAGCCGCAGATAGGCCATGATCTTGGACTGATCTCCTCTTTCTGCGAAGGACAGTACAAGTCGTATGGAATCTCCTTTGATCGAGAATATTCAGGCCTTATCGTCAAAGTTTGACGCTGTAACAAAGACTCAAATTTTTCAGATGTATGTTGATATATGGAAGGGATGCCAAAAGGTTCTTGTGTTAATGGAAAAGGTGCTGGAAGAAATTTTTGCAACAAGATTTACCGAAAATAATATGAACGAGGAAGATAGAATAAACAACTGCCGTAAAGCAAGCAAAAAAATAATGGCCTTACTACACTTGTCAATAATTAACCGTCAATTTAGACGGTCAAACATAAAGATGTAAGGATGAAAATGTTTTCAGATGGTGTGGTGTATTAATTAAAATTTTTTTTTTGGTTTTTTTTTTTTTTTTTTGGTCACATTACTATATATGAGACCCCCTATCGTTACCTGTCGTAGTACATATTAAAACCTCACCCCCCCCCCCCCTCCCCCACTAAATTGGTAACGTAATTTATGAACGACCCCTAACAAGTTTTCTGTGGCTTCTGCAGTTCACTTACTTTGAAAGGATACTACACCGAAAAAAAAAAATCAAATAAAACCAAAGAAAATACATTTGAAAATACAAGGACTTTTATTGGTTAGAGTGTGTCCAAATAAAAAAAATCGTTACTGTATAGGATCAAAGGTTGTCAAATTTCCATGAATACTTTAAATCAAAAAGTTAAGTTTTTGTGGCAAAAACTCAAAATCAAATTGTTGATTGTTTTATAACTATCTTTCTACGTCTGCTTTTTTTTTTTATTACCCACCCTCGCCCTTCCCATTCATTCTTTCCCTCCCCTTATGATTTAATTTAGTGTTAATTATAACGTATATATACTATCCATTGTCTTAAATAGGACATATTGCCCACAAAGTAACTGCGAACTGTAAGTAGCATAAAAATTCTTTAAAGTTACAGACTTTGTCTTTGAAACAATGATGCTTATCTTCAAAAGAGAAAAGTTGTTGATTTTACATACTGTTTTTTTTAATCCACGGTTAACAAAGAATTAAATCGTTTATTCTTGCCGTATTTTATCATTACTTCAAAGATTTTTTTTCTTTCATTTAGCTTCAAAGAACTTCAGTCTTTTGTTTCGAAGATGCGAAAGAATAAATCATGCACTGAACACATTGACGATGGCAACGACATAACAACATCTGTAAATTTTTTTTACATGCTTTTCTTATGGAGGTGAATGTGGTGAAATCTCGCGGCGACATAGAAATGTTGCTGACGCCGGTATAGAACTATTTCTAATTTGACGAGCGACAAAAGAGCAAATATATGGGTTTATGTATGAGTGAATGAAACAATCGTATGATATTCCCAGATTGTTGACTCTTTCTTAATGTCGTGTCGTAAAGTCGTGTAGTCGTCAATGTGTTCAGTGCATCATAAGTGCACCAAATTTGTAGCAAAGATGTTTTTGTTAAAGTTTTACAAGAACTTTTTTTCTTTGATTTTAAAGCGTTCAGTTTTCTTAGTGTAAGCACAATTTCTACAAAACCAATGCGGAATTATATTCACCTTTCCCGTCTAATATTCTGCTAGAGGCATAGTTTTGAAAAATCACCTTGATTCTGTAAAGATTTGTTGTGCTTATTTTCCACGATTTTTATCTTTATTTTAGTTGTCGTATAATTTTTATACGTGAGGGTTTCTAATCAAATAACTTCGCCTCATTGTATTGTATAGATAACTATAACATGGATATAAGATATGCTAAATTTTACTAAAAATTCGAGAAATTCAGTTCGGGAAAAACTAAGTTACTTTTATTTAAATGTTTTTTTTTTATCTTCTTTCCATTTCTACGACACTTTTCTTATGAAAATGTCTTCTTTTTTTAAACAAACATCTTTTGACAATTGACAGTTTTGAAAAATGTGTTTATTTTAATTAACCCTACCGGATACTAGACTCGCAACATCATTTTCTGATCTGTAACAAAGCTTGCAAAGGTTCTTAAGTTTGCTATAAATAGAAATAATAGCGCCTTAAATTACGCCCCACAAAGAGCTTTTTAGAGAACCTGTCTATTATCATCTTATAGCAACCACCTGTGAGGACTGAGAAAAAAAATAACACTCAGAGGAAATCGTTCTGACATATGTTACATTCTAGATTTATCTACCGCATTATCTCATGTTAGTCATGCTTCAAGATTTAACCGCACGTACAGTTATACTTATTTACACCTTGCATACTCGTATCTACAAGAATATTTCTTTTTATCTGCATATCATGTATGTCGTTGTACTTTACTATAAATCATAATATGTCTGATATATTATAAGATCGTGTTGCTGTGATGAAAAAATAAGCGCTTTGATTTAATTTACAACAATAAAAATACTTAAGATGTAGAAGTAGTAGCAAGCGACAGACGATCATCACACACTATCAGTTCACATGTTTGCATTGTCACAATCTGGAAGTTGATTGGAAGCGTAAAAAAAAAAATAAAAAATTCTTACGAAAATGAAGTTAACCTAAAATGCGGCATCACTGAGGATCGGATCTGTATTGCGCTGTGACCTAGCAAATCAGGCAATTATGGACTTAAAATCTTTAAAGCACACATGTTTGTTGTGGATATTCTGAGTATAGAATAAATGCTAGAAAATGTACTTGAAATATAAAAGCTTCTGATCTAGTGTAAAGCTCTATTTACAAGGATAAATTATTACGTATTGTTAAGATACAGTGATCGAGAGATCATCATTTAATCGAGTGGTCGAGTGGTAAAGTGAGCGAAATGTCTAGTGTTATGGTCTGATTATGCAGACTTATTTCGACATAACTCAACAAAGACAAACGTCACTTACAAATCCATTAAACGAGCTTTGCATGTATCTGGTTATGGCAAAACGTAACGTGCCTCAGAAGTCTGTTGAATTTAGATTTTTAAATTGCGTTACGTCAAGTATGCATAATCAGAACATTATAGTGACTTAAGATTAAGATTAAGGGGATCAAAATAGTCAAGGATTGATGATCTTATGATAGAGCGACAAAGTGAACGTTCAATAAAGTGATCGAAAAATTTAGTATTCGAATGATGAAGTGACCCGAAGAGTTAATTGATCGAATGATCTAGAAAACAAGTGATCAACTGATCGAATACTAAAGTAACGGACAGATAAAATAATCGAACGTCGAAAGATCCAAGTGACCAAGTGATCCAAGTGATCTGAATGATTATATGCGATAAGATCATACGTTAGAAAGGTGAATGGCCAAAGAATCCATAAAACGGATCATAGTCGAAACGGAAAATAGTTCTATGGGTGATTATATGTGAAAAAGGACCCAGTTTGGAAGATGCAATTTTGAAATTTGCAATTCTAGAGTCAAAAGATATCAATGATGTCAAATGGATCAATAAATCAGAGGATCAACTGATCGGATGTTGAAGAAACCGATAAAGATTTTGAAATGCCGAATGATTCATAAAAATGATAGATCAAATAATCGAATTATTAATTGATTTAAGGTCAAATGTTAGAAATTTCAATCCAAGGGAGAAATTAAGGGATTGAAAAATGGAGTTATCAAATGATGAGATCAAAATATCGAGAGGATGTGAAATCAAAAAAAGTATTCAAAGGAGATATGAAGGGATTGAAAAATAGAGTTATCAAATGATGAGATCAGAATATTGATGTAAAATAATCTTTTACATTATATATTAGAATTAAATAATTGTCGACTTTTTTAAGGGCTGTAGGCCAAAATATTTCTCAAGATTTGAAAGACCAAATCAAAGCTACCCTAGGAACTCAGTTTGCAGGATAAAATTTGTGATCTTAGAGTCAGAAGACATAGCTACTCCAAAATGAACTCTAGCATCGTAATGGGACATAAGACAGAGACTATATATTCTATAGACTTTGCATAAGAATTAATCGAAACGTTCCTCTCGAAGTTTAGCCCGCAAACATTGGGACCTGGAAAAATATGAGAACGTGAAACAAAAAAGCAGGGCTGATCATAAACTTATGTTGCTAGATTTTGTTGATAGACTCTAGAACTACAAAACCTTATCAACAAAGTTGTAGGTTAGCCATGTTTATTTTATTTTTTCACTGAATTCTATACGGACGGACGGCTTGCTTGTCTACATTTTTTTTGCATGCTTTTTGTTGTTGCTCAACTTTCTCATTTTTGCAGGATTTTCTTTGCTGCTTTGGCTGCATTTCATTGATCGTCAGAAAAGTTATATTTTTGCGATTTTGTCTATTTCAATGGATCTATAGAAAAATCGTAATTCTGAAACTTTTTAAATTCTGATTGGATTGAAATGCACTCAAGGACAAAATTGTAGATAATTTTATAACCTTTTAAATGGCATCAAAAATTATTTTTTAACTATATTTATTCATTGTTTTTACTAAAATTTTTTTGCATGGTTTTTGTTGTTGCTCAACTTTTTCAGTTTTGCAGAATTGTTCATTGTTTTGGCTGCATTTCATTGATTCAGAAATGTTATATTTATGCGATTTTGTCTATCTCAATGAAGCTATAGAAAAATCGCTGAAACTTTTTTAATTCTGGTTGGAGTGAAATGCACCCAAGGACAAAATTATAGAAAATGGTAACATCTTTAAAATGCCATCTAAATAATTTTTAAACTAAATTTATTAATTCTTTTAACTAAACTTAACTTAAAATTATATCCATCTACCTTGCTGCTGTATTTGCCTTGTTTCCACTAAAATATGCGATACAAATATATAAATAAATTAAATATACCTTGTTTGTTGTTGCAAATAAACTATATGTATATCAATTACACTATAAAGTACAAGAAAAAAATATTTTTAAATTATGACCTAAAAATCCATTTAGTATGATATAAATTTTCAGACTAAATTTTATTTCAAATCTTTTGTAATTAAAAAAAAATTCAAAACAGATCTTATTTAAAATATTTCAAATATAAAATCACTTGCAAAAAAATTAAAGTGTGAAAAAATTAAAAGTTAACAAAATTAAATACAATAAAAAAAGATAAAATTAATAATAAAAGCGTAATTTTGTTATTGCTTTATAAAAAAACTAAAAGCTTATTTATAAAACAAACAACGTTAAATATACGTTATTTATTCAAAAATAAAACAGTTCAAATATTAGATGAATAATAAATTAAAAAATACCATTTTGTAAAAATCTTCAATACTTTAAACAGTTTAAAAATCTTAAAAGAATGAAACAAAATTAAAGAATGAAATGTTCTTATTCTCAAGAAACTTTACATGGCATTTTGATTACTCTCTGAGGTTTGCCATTGTCTGCAGAGAGGTGGCGGCCGTACAGAAAAATCATTTTTAATTCAAATTTGAACATTCCCTTCATCGCCGTTCGGAGTCGGCGTTAAGCCTGTAGGTCCATTTCTCGGTCAATTGTGTACAAACTTAATAACACGCACAACACAATTGATCATAAGAAGCTAGGTCAAAGTCCTTTCAAGGGCTGAAATGGCCAGTTATTTATTTATTTTATTTTAAAATATGAACATAATAAATAATTCTTTGAATAAATTCGTTATATGGAGATTGAAAACGCTTCAATCTTGAAGTTACGGTCGCAAAAAAGTTTCGTTATAAGGAAATATTCGCTATAGGGAAATTCGTTATATAGAGATCATAATCCACTCAAAGTAGAACCAAAACACAGTGTTCTTATAATTGCTTCGCAATAAAGAAAACATCGTTATATAGAAGTTCGTTATAGAGAGTTTCGACTGTATTTATTTATCTTAATTGAAAAATTTAATCTTTTTATTGAATATTTCAGTGAAAACAAAGTAAGTACAGCAACAACAATAAAACGTAGTTGGTCTATATACATATAATATGAATAATGTTTATAATTTAGGTAGCTATCGGGTGGATATAAATCAATAGGTAGATAGATACAATATAAAAAAGTAGTTGTAATATTGAAAAAAAAATAATTAATTTAGTAAAAAAATAATTTGAGATGCCTTGGGTAGTAACTCAATCAGAATTGAAAAAGTTACAGCGATTTTTCTATAGCTTCATAATTTGAGATATAGGTACAAAATCGCGTAACTATAACTTTTCTAGCGCTCAATGAATAGTTAAAAAAATAATTTTTGATGCCATTTAAAAGGTTATAAAATTATCTACAATTTTGTCCTTGGGTGCATTTCAATCCGATCAGAATTAAAAATGTTACAGCGATTTTTCTATAGCTTAATTGAGATAGACAAAATCGCATAAATATAACATTTCTGAATCAATGAAATGCAGCCAAAACAATGAACAATTCTGCAAAACTGAAAAAGTTGAGCAACAACAAAAACCATGCAAAAAAATTTTAGTAAAAACAATGAATAAATATAGTTAAAAAATAATTTTTGATGCCATTTAAAAGGTTATAAAATTATCTACAATTTTGTCCTTGAGTGCATTTCAATCCAATCAGAATTTAAAAAGTTTCAGAATTACGATTTTTCTATAGATCCATTGAAATAGACAAAATCGCAAAAATATAACTTTTCTGACGATCAATGAAATGCAGCCAAAGCAGCAAAGAAAATCCTGCAAAAATGAGAAAGTTGAGCAACAACAAAAAGCATGCAAAAAAAATGTAGACAAGCAAGCCGTCCGTCCGTATAGAATTCAGTGAAAAAATAAAATAAACATGGCTAACCTACAACTTTGTTGATAAGGTTTTGTAGTTCTAGAGTCTATCAACAAAATCTAGCAACATAAGTTTATGATCAGCCCTGCTTTTTTGTTTCACGTTCTCATATTTTTCCAGGTCCCAATGTTTGCGGGCTAAACTTCGAGAGGAACGTTTCGATTCATTCTTATGCAAAGTCTATAGAATATATAGTCTCTGCATAAGATGTGTTCGACAAATAATTGATAAAAAAAGTAATCAATAGATTTCCTCAGCTAGATCACTGAGTAACAGAGAAAACGCATGATCAATTGATCAAAATCATTAAATCAATAGATTTCCTGAGCTAGATCACTGAGTGACAGAGAAATCGCATGATCAATTGATCAAACGATCACAGCTTAAAATGATCAAAAGGTCAAAAGAATAATTTGGAGATATTCTGATCGAAAAATCGAGCGATTAACAGATCAAGTAATCAAGAGGTTGTATAAAAAAAAAACAAAAAAATTGAGATCGAGTAATGATGTGGTCAAGTTTTTTAACGATTTTGGGTCAATAAAGAACTCAGGTATCAAAGATCAGATTTTTATCAGAATCACTCTCGGAATCCAGTTTGCAAGATGAGACATTAATGCTCCAAAATTAACCAGAGGGTGGAAATTTGAGAAATGATGTGCTCGACAAATCAAATAATTAAAAGAAATAGCAATCAATAGATCTTATAATCGAAAAATCCAGATATCCAGTAATTGAAAGTTCAGGTGATCAAATAATCAGGTGATCAAATGATCAGTTCAAAATATCGAGAAGTTGTAAGATCAATAATCAAGTGTTGAAGTGATCGAAGGATTCAGAAATCAAATATCCAGTGATTGAAAGATACAGTGATTCATGCACTGAAAAAAAAATGTTTTAAAATTGACGACAGTTGTTATTAATTTGACGATATTTGTGTTTAAAAAATAGCTTGCAACAAATTTCGTCAAAGTAAGAGCAAATGTGTTTAAAAATTTTGAAAATGGTATGAAAAAAAAGTCAAATTATGAACACATTTTTTGAACACATTGTGTTCAATTTTAAGCTGATATATTTTTTTCAGTGTGACATTGAAAAATTCAAATTGAGAAAAATCGAGCTATCCAAAGAGATACCTTATTATCATGAGTTCATTAAATCGAATAATCGAATTATTAAGGTATGATAACCAAGCGATCAAATAACCGCTAGATCAAAAATACATCAAACAATTATTTTATAAAGATACATACGTTCGATATGTTTATCAGGATATAGCTTGTACCAAAACAGTTGGCGAATCGAAGTGTGGCAAAAATGTTTTTCAAATTATCTGTAAGCGAGAAATTTCGTTTCTCTGAAGAAATATAAAATATTGTCGAATGGTCAAAACGAAATACCACCTTGATCAAAAAGTTCTCGGAATTTATTCAGGAAATTAAAAATACAAGATTATGCATCGAAATTGATATTGTCCCCTTTAAAGTACTCTCTATCGGCTGCAGCGCACTTCCGCCAGCACTTGATCCAATCCTTGAAACATTTTTTATATTCGGTTTGGGGTATGGTCATCAGAGCCATCTTCGAATTTTCCATGATCTCATCTTGGGTGCTTAAACGGGTTCCGCGGAGCGATTTCTTGATTTCACCGATTAAGAAAAAGTCATAGGGAGCCAAATCAGGTGAATTCGGTGGTTGTTGAATGGTATTCTTTTTATTTTTAGGCAAATATTCACGGATAAGGATGTCTTTGTGCGACGGTGCGTTATCGTGGTGCATGATCCACGAGTTTTTTGGCCACAAATCCGGTCTTTTTTTGGCGAATTGCTTCACGCAAACGTCTCATAACTCCCAAATAATACTCCTTGTTGACTGTTTGGCCTTGTGGAAGGAATTCATGGTACACAACACCCTTATAATTAATGAAAACTGTGAGAATAGCCTTCTTTTTCGACTGAAAACGACGTGGTTTTTTCGGTCACGGCTCATTCGGTGCACGCCATTCACTCGCTTGATGTCTGGATTGCGTGTCATACTCATAAATCCACGTTTCGTCTCCAGTAATGATCCGTTTGATGAATGTTGGGTCGGATTCGGCCTTGGAAATCATGTCTTTTGCGACGTCTACGCGGTCCTTTTTTTGCATTATATTCAGGTCTTTCGGCACCAGCTTTGCAGCGACACGTCTGAGGCCCAAATCAGTAACCAAAATGTCTCAAACGAATCCAAAAGCAATGTCCAATTCCTCTGCCATCTCTCTAATGGTCAATTTGCGGTCTACGGTCATCCATTCCTTGATTTTGTTGATGATTTTGTCGGTTTTCGATGTCGATGACCTGCCACTGCATTCATAATCGTTCAGGGATCTACGGCCGCTTCTGAAACTCAAATCGGGTGACTGAGAGCGCCACACGTTGGTGATTCCGGGAACTTATTGATCAAGGTGGTATTGACACATTGTTTTGTATTAACTTGAGATGTTTCTCTGATCAAATAAGTTAAATAAGTCCACTAGTTGTTTTTGTACAAGCTGTAAGTGGCTGTTTTTGTTTCTGATTTAGATTCAAAATATTTGCACTTCAATGCAATAACTTTATAACGACTTCACTTTGCTTTCATTATAAAAACAGAACATATTTTGAACTATGCAACCATGTGTGTAGAATAATTAGGAAGTTCACAGATAAGTGTGATTTTAAACAAAGGTTTAGTCAAAACACCGGCAAGCCTTAAAAAAGTTTGATGTATCTGTTGGCCTAGTAAATGTTTATTGAATTGTTTTACTTAAAGATATGAAGAAGAAACTACGAAATATATAAGAAAATATGAAGAAAAAGAAAAAGCACAACAAGCCGTGTTAATAATTTGTAAATAAAAAATATTTGAAATTATGAGGCACGTATTTCTGAGCAAAGAAGCCCATAACGCTTCGTTAAAGTACTCGTTGTTTTAGAAACTGTGTGGTATTCATTTAACTAATTTCTGCCATGTGCTTGCATAAATGTCTTTCAATAACTTGGTGTCTTGAGGTGGAGTTTATGGTATAAACTCATACAAATTTTAAATTTCATGTTGCCAAGTTGTATTTTGTTGCCCTGCGGTCTTTTTGAGCAATTGAGACTTTCGCAATATTTGCCAAAAAAGGTGTTAATTGAAGCTTATAGTTCGCCTCGTTGCCAATGATAATGGATAAATCACGAATTTCTGCTATAAACCAAGGCAGTTGTGAATAAGTAAATTAATATATGAGCCAAAACTTGCTTATTAAGGTAAACTAGCAAAACATTTTTATTTTTACATGAAACCAATTGAGCCACTAGATGGGCGCTTATGATGCGAGCATTATGATCTAAGCAAGCCGAACAGATGTGATGTTTTTCGATGTATGTGTCAACAACGCACATTACTTCACTTGATTCAATTTTACATAGTTGTTATATTAACACATACAGTTAATTATATGAACATTTTTTTTTTCTTTATTGCCATAAAATAAATAAATAACTTTTACAGCGTTACGATTTCAAGGCAAGTTAAACTGTCTTCGTTTGTTTATGTTATGCTATATAACATTTTTTTTTTTTTGACATATTTTTTTAATTTAGTAAATACCATATTTTTATTCTAAGCAATTAATTGTGCCATTTTAAGTTCTCTTCATTCCGTTGCCATAACATTTTTTATGGCGATAACATACCATAAAAAAAAACGATTTTAAACTCTAAACTAACTCTCGCTCTTATTGATATTCCTAACATTAACTCTATAAATAACTATAAATCGTGCCTAGCTTTCATAAAAATTTCATTATCTGTGTTGCAATCGTTCTGAAAGTGTGACTTGTTATGACTTCCATCACGTTTCTCTAGCGATTTTTAATTAATACTAACTTTTATTAAGTGATAAAAATTTGCAGATTTAAATGTGTTAAGCAAAAGGTTCATTAATGCCTAGTTGCCAATTTTTATAGCTGGTGTATAGACTTAATAATTCTTAAGCATGTATGACAAAAATAAAAAAAAATTGAAATATTTCTTGCTTTAAAATAAACAACTTCCCACTAAACCAAAAACGTTAAATCGCACGATTTTGCTGCGATCTTTTGCGCCTTATTTCGAGAAATTTCGTTCTTTCGTAGGAAAAGTTTCCTTGACTGAGTCGATTATTTGACGCGGTGTATAGCATGTGGCGCCGTCTAATTGGGAAAACATATCTTCAATAAACACCCCATTCAATTGGGTCACAAAACAATCGACAATCATGGCTCTATAGCGCTCTCGTCTTTGACGGTAACGCTCTCGCCTTTGACGGTAACACTCTCACCAGCTTCATTTTTAGAGAAGAAAGTATTAATGATTCCACCGACCCATAAAACGCAATAAACAGTAAAGGCCCAAACATAATAGGCTCGAGCTGGCTGCAGCTAATGTCCAAAATAAACGAAAAGCTAGCTCAAGTTCTGTCAAATGCTTAATTTGACCAAAATGACTTGAGCAGCGCTCGCCTTTATGTCATAACTATTTTCACATTTGCTTTGAAAAATTCAACAATTTCTACATCAATTCGTTTTGTTCGTTTGAATTTATAATTATTAAAATGGATTGCGGAAATAAATTTATAAATAAATGAAAACAAACGGAGCATTCGATTTGAATCGCTCTGGCTGCAGCTAGATCAAGTTAACGAAACTTGACGAAAAAGCTGGCTCGAGCTATTATGGTTTGTACGCATCATTTCTATGTAGTCGTATAAAATTTGACATTAGCTGCAGCCAACTCGAGCCTATTATGTTTGGGCTTTAATTGTTTAACCGTTTGATAAAACGGTGCCTCAGGATTCTCTAGTGGATTTTCTGCACTCTAAACGTGGCAATTTTGCTTATTGACCTACCAATTGAGTCAAAACTGGCCCTCATTATTAAACAGAGTATTTAAATAAAATGGTGGGTTGGCTTCTAATTCCTTTTCAAGCCCATTGACCGAACATAAACCTCAAACGATGGCCAATCATAAAATGGCAATATTAACAGAGCACAATTGATAATAGAGTTGCCAGATGTTACCAACATATGATAGTTTAATCCTTACTGAAATAACACTCTTGAAGGGATGTACAATTTGTTTTTTGAATAAAACAAACAATTGCGTGGATGTCTCTCAAACTTATATTGGATTATAAAGAAGACTAAGAAAATAAACTTTAATATTAAAAAAAACTTTTATCAATATCTTATTTGTACATTTTTAAAGAACAAAAAACTTAATACATACATACTTCAATAAAACAAAATTGTGGTGATAAATTTTATGAAGTACAAATTTGTTTGAAAAAAAAAGTCACGGACAGAAGTATTGAATAAAAAAAAATAAAATGTTGTTGAAAAATTTAGTATCTTGTAGGATTTCCTTTGACCTTAATGACTTCTTTTAAGCGGTTTCTCATGTTCTTACCAATTTTTTTTTTTGTAGTAGATGGCTCAATTTAGAACCATTCTTCTCGAAGCCTTCTTTTCAAGTCTTCTTTTGAGGTTATATTGAATTTTCGAATCCGGCGCTCTAATTCATCCCACAAATGTTCGATAGGACTTATGTCAGGTGATTATGGGGGGGACAATTATAGAGAAGCCATCCGTGGCAATTATAGGTGGCGTCCGTGGCGTAGTTGGTTGGAGTGCGTGGCCTCTATGTCAACGAACCTGGAGACCCGGGTTCGAAACGCAGCAGCGACAGAAAATTATTTGAATTAAAATGATTTTTCTGTACGGCCGCCACCTCTCTGCATACAATGGCAAACCTCAGAGAGTAATCAAAATGCCATGTAAAGCTTCTTGAGAACAAGAACATTCCGTTCATCGCCGTTCGGAATCGGCGTTAAACCTGTAAGTCGGTTCTCGATCAATTGTGTACAAACTTAATAACACGCACAACACCATTGATCATAAAAAGCTAAGTCAAAGTCCTTTCAAGGGCCGAAATGACCAGTTATTTATTTTTTTTTTTTATAGAGAAGCCATAACTTGACAATCTCAGCCTTATGCTTCGGGTCGTTGTCTTGGTAAAATTTAAAAGTTTCTTCTATTCCAAATGTCACAGCATTTTGCTTTAGATTGTTTTTTGATATGCCTAGGTAAATAAATTTATTCTTAATGACGTCAATAAAAACCAATTAATCGACTCTTGCGCCTGCCATGCACCCCCACACCATTACCGAACCTCCTCCGTGCTTCAAAGTGGGGCAAAGGTTTTCTTTCCTCATTTCTTCGTTGAGCTTTCGCCATACCATGACACGACCATCCGATCCGAAAACATTATATTTGCTTTCGTCCGCAAATATTACATCATCCCAGTAGCTATCATCATGTTGGATCATTTCCTTGGCATTCCTAAGGCGTATTTTTCGTTAACAAAAAACTTTCGCCGTACAACTCTTCCGTTGAATCCAGCTTCACGTATAGTTTACGTATCGTTTCTGGATGAACTGAAACTGATGTCCTTTCTTCATGATCTGCAGCTAATTTAGAGGCACTTTTTCTGGGGTTCCTTTTATTTTCCCTTTCGATAGGCTGCTTGTCTTTAAGTGTCAGCAAAGGTGGGCGCCCAGTTCTGCACTTATTTTCGATACGGTGTTCTACGTTGAACCTTTCAATGATATATTGCACTGTCGATCGACTCTTCTGAACTTTTTGGTACAGTTACCGACAGTAACCATACAAACTAATTTACAAATTTTAGTCTAATACGACAAAAAAAAAAACTGATATATAGTATTTTTATTGTTTTGTAGGCGGTAAAAGTGGGTGTGGGAACATTTTTTTCTCATCTCGTACTCGAAGAAAATTTACTGTCAAAATTACTCATAGCAGCTACTTACTAAGTTTCACGATAAAAATATGTGCAACTCAGAAATTATAAAAATTTATGAAAATTGGGCGTTGATATAGTGAAACCACGCCCATTTTTATTAAAATAACCAACAATAAACATACAAATTAATTTCCTAAATTTTAGTCTAATACTAAAATCAAATTTTTTTTTATTTGTGTGTGGTAAAGTGGGTGTGGCATCATTTTTTACAACCATTCCATACTAGAAAAAATGTACTGCCAAAATTTTAGTTCAGCAGTAGAACTGCTCACCCACCCGTTTTAGAGTCTATAGCCATCAGACAGATATTGCTTTGCTTTTTATAAATATAAATCGTCCTCTTACTGAACATTTTTTGGAATTTAAGCAATCTATGTTCTATTCCGGGGTCAGGAGAATTTCATACAAAATTTTATCAATATTGGTCCAGTCGTTCCTATATAACCTTTATGTGTTGGAGCCTTCCATACCAAATAAATAAATTATTGCATAAAATTCGACAAAAGCGCCACTTATCGGGTCTATAACTATCCTATATTTCAAGCTGGAACCAACCCTACACATTCACAAAATTCCACTAAAATCGGTTGGGTGGTTTCGGAGATTAGCGAAAACAAATATTGTGACACGTGATATTTATATATTAAGATGAAATATATACAAAAGCTTTCAAATGGCCGTCTCGGCTTGGTTTACAGACATAAATTCTTTTACGAAATTTACGATTACTCATTTGAATAATTTTTTTTTTAGCTTTTGAACCAAAGATTTCAAATGTTAAAGCTATTCAGTCAAATCTGTCCTGGTTCGGAAATTAGATGAAAAATTAGGGGGGAAAAAGGGGTAATCAAGTGAAACATTTGTAGCATGTCCTTAACGGAAAGCCATAGGAACTTGTGAATTTGTATCTGATGCAAGTGTTATGCTTTTATCTCAATCAATTAGAGTTATTAAATGATCCACCTCTACCACTAACTACAACTTTTGAGTCGTTAGTTGGATTAGTTTTGAATTTTAGTTGGATTAGATTCGAAATAGGAGAAAAATGCTAGAAGGTTAATGTGTAGGATCATAGTCTGGCAGGGATTCGAACACGGGACCTTTGGGGTGGCAGTCAAACCCGATAACACCCGACTACCAAGGCCGCTTAAACTTTTTTTCGAAATTTTCAATGACTCTTTCACATAATTGGGCTCTATTTGGTCATGACCGAAATTTAATTTTGTCGTTTTCAACACTTTTCTTCACTGCGTTGATATTTTCGGTCGAACATCCGGGTAAAGTAGTTTCGGTGTCTTCACAACTTGCTCTGAGACAGTCTCTTCGAAGTTTTTAATTATAGTGAGCACACTACTCTCAGACTAGCTGTTAAAAAATACGTCTTTGCAACCCTACACCTCTTGTTAACATAACCTTTATAAAATATTCGAAAATGTCGAATAACTTGACTCGACATAACTGGGTTTTCAATTGAACCGAAATTGTTACTTTCAAGAAATTCCAAACCGGAAAAAAACACAAAATTAATAATTAACCGGTTACTCGACTAATCCAAAACCGAGTTTGACAACTCTAATTATTGCAATCGTTTAAAACCAAACTTTCACAAAATATACAACCAAACCTTTTTAATATTGACGTAATTGATTAGAGCAATTGTAAGTTTTGGCGTTAATTAATGTATTAAACTTTCAAATGAAGCTTAAAGTTAATTATCTTTGAATACCTATAATTTTTTTTTTCAAACAAGCTTTTAAATAATTTTGATTTATGAAACATTTTGCAATAAATATTGATACGTTTTCCCCCTGAGCAAGTCAATTAATAAAGATGCAACATTGCGGCATATAAACTAAGCTTCGATTAAGGGGCTGGGCGTAAAAAATCATTTATATTTAATAATATATGGAAAAGCATTTGCTTAAAGCCATAAATTAGCACCAGCTAGCATGTAAGTAATAAACGTTGAATATTTACATGAAGATGATGCACGAAGATTGTTGGCTTGTTTTTCCAATTGCAAGCATTTTTGATTTAATGGTTAATTAAATGTTTTGGCGTTGATTCTTCTTAACAGCAATTGTTTTGATTTTCCTAGGATTTTATTGATAATTTTGTCATGAAAAATTTTAAGGCACGTTGCACAGTGCTTTGTGCTCATACAGTATTGAGTTGTATACTTAGTTAGCTTAAACTACCTAAGAAAAATTTCAAAAATGGTTGAAATCGGTCAGCCCCTAGTAGTACCTCTCTCAGACCTATATTAATTTTTCCCATGATTTTATATGGGAGGAACATACAAAACTTCACCGATCTTAACGAAACTCGGTCAAAAGAATTAGCGAATAGAATAATAGATTTGTACTAAAAATGTATGAAATCGGTTAGTCCCTAAGGGTACCTCTCTTGGACCATATTAATTTACCCATGATTTTATATGGGAAGTACATACAAAAATTCGCCGATCTTAACGAACCTCGGTCAGAAGGTTAAACAAATCGAAAAATGGACGCGTACTGAAAATAGTTGAGATCGGGTCTCTAGGGGTACCTCCAATGAACCTATAATAATTTTTGACATGATTTTGTATGGGTGGTACGTGCAAAAGTTCAATGATTTTAACGAAACTCGACCAAAAGGCTCAACAAATAGAATAATAGATGTGTACTAAAAATAGTTGAAATCCGTCGGTGTCTAGGGGTACCTCTCTTGGAACTATATTCATTTTTCACATGATTTTGTATGGGTGGTACATGCAAAAGTTCACCGTACTAAACGAAAATCAGTCAGAAGAATAAGTACATAGAAAAATAAATGTGTGCTGTAAGTGGTTGAAATTGGCCAGTCCCTAGGAGTACCTCCACTGAACATATATTGACTTTTTACATGATTTTGTATGGATGGTACATACAAAAATTCACCAATCTTATCGAAACTCGGTCAGAAGGAAAGGCAAATATAACAATAGATATGTATGTACTTAACCCTGGATAACCAATCATATTTCTAAGGGGGTATATAAAATACGTTTAAAGCTATTAAAAATTAAAAACAATAGAAAATTTCACTACAAATCAAAACACGTAAATATTGGTCCTTGATTTTTATTTAGTTGTTGACATATTAATACATAAGTTGACATAAGTAAGTAAGTAAGTTGACATATTTCGATAAGCTACTAAATTCTTGAGATAGAAAAGAGATAACAATGTTTTTTTCCAAAATGGATTTTTTCAAAAGGCGGAAAAAAGCAGAATTTGTCTTTTCATAGCCTGTTAGATACAGGATCAAAATTATTTACTAAAAATAAAGCAGCACTCATTTTAACCACTTTTTTGTAAACGTCTATCAAAATTTGAGAAATTTGCCTTTTTTTGTAGTTTTTTGTTTTTTAATTTTGAAATTTCACCAAAATTCTATTTTTTACTTTATTTCCAAAAATTCTAAAACCAAAAATGGAACATAACTTTGTCTTTTAATTAAAACACATCGGACACCACTTTGCAAATTACTAAATAATTAGACAACTTTTAAATGATAATGATTTTTAAACAATAATATTTTGGATTTCCTTAAAGAGGAGTATTATTTGTCGTTAATAACAAATTTTTACAATTCGGAGAGTTGTTTTATTTAAATTTTATTTTAAACAATTCTGAGAGAATTTTTTTTTTATTTTATAGCAAATTTTTTTTATGTATTTCCACTGCGTAAAGCACTGTGCGTTGTCTAGCAGCACGACGCGTCATGTAAAGCTGAATTTATAAATGGATTTTTTTTTACATTTTTTTTTTCGAGTGTAAAACACGTGCTTGAAATGGCAATTTAGCTTTTTTATAAAGAGTTGAAATGCCGTTTATAGGTTTATTGCACTTTATTAATTAAATGATTAATTATTTGCAACAAATTTGCAACTAACGGCTGCCGGAAATCTTCAGTTTACTCACGATATTTATGAGTTACAGCGAAGCGACAGATTCTAATTAAAATTGCTTAATTAGTAGGAAGAAAATGTGTTTGAAGCAAAATATAAAAAACAGTTAATTTTCAACAGCAGATGAAGGTTTGAAAATACTCTCTAGAATTATTAAATATTGCGACGATTTTGTCATAATTTTCGCAATAGTTTTATTTCTCCCATTTTATATAGAATGTACCAACAAAAGTTGTAGGGTTGCATAGGCATATTATTTAGTAACTGGTTGCTTGACAGCAGTCAAATGTTAACAGCTGACATTTATAAATACCATAAAATTATCATAAAATGCAACAATGTCAATAAAAGAACGAAGTTCCTTAAATTTTATTACGAAAATTTGCGTTCAATCGCAGTTACGATGCGCAAAATTCGAGCTAATTTTACTCGTAAAATTACTCGTACTTCTGGGGCATGTGTGTGCAACATAATCAAAAAATTCCAATAGACTAACTCAAAACAAGATGCGAAGACACCAAAACGACTTCATCTCGAACTTTCGACTGCAAATATCGACGCAGTAAAGGAAAGTGTTGAGAAAGATAAAAACATTCCAATTCGCCACTATACTCAAAAACTCGACCTCTCCAAAGGTCTGCAGCGAATATTGAAAAATATTGGGCAACATCCAATTGACTCAAAAACTGCAGCCGGCGGATCACCAAAAGTTTAGTACATTCTCTGATTTTGGCTTGGAAAACATGAATGTTGACAATGATTTTTGCAAAAAAAAAATCATGTTTTCTGAAGAAGCTTATTTTCACTTTGGCGAGTACGTTAATAAGCAAAATAATTGATTTGGATATCTGAAAACCCGCAAGTCATTCAAAAGATGCCAATGCACAGAGAACCTGTGACTATTTGTAGCGGATTGATGACTGAAGGCTTCATAAAGGCCTTTTTGATGACGAAAACTTTTTTGAAAATGATGACGAAAGAGCAATTACAGTCAATGGCGAGTACTACAGAAATATGATAAACAATGTTTTTGTTGTTGAAGATGGATTATAAGGACATATATGACCTCTATTTTCAACAGAATTGTGCTACGTGCCAAACAAGTCGCGAAAAAAAAAGCTCAAGCCTGTGTTAGATAACACGGGCGCATAGGTCAGACGTAGAATACGTTAGTCATTTTGCAATTAACACAGCCATATGTTGTAAATGCACATTGAGGATGTCTTAAAGACGTGGCCAACTGGGTGAGCACAATTTTGTTTCTCTGCTTCGCTTATCTATGTTGTGTATGTACACATCGTTCGCTCTTTTTGCATTTTCAGTTTGCATTTGCCCATACTTGGTCATTATACTTCTTCTCTTTCTCACACTGGTTCTGTGATGAACACACAGATAATCGTACTGCTCTTACACATGATGTTATAATACATAAAATACAAAGCATATGAAAATTACTACAAAATTTGAAGGAGTTAAATTTTGATTTACTTATAGAATCAAAAAAATTATATTTAGCAATATGATTATTTAAATACAAATCAAAAGAAGACATATTAAATATGTTACGACCATACTTGAATTTTCTTCAGTGCATGCATAAAGTATTAAAAACTTATAATGAAAGTGACAAACATTTTCTCAAAATTTTGTGCTCCAGATCAACACCCTTACCTTACCGTATAACGTATTCTACTTTAAAATAGAGTTATTGTACACGAAGTTCCCTAACTGCGTAATTTCGTACTGTGGACACCAGTTGAGTAGCAAGAACTTGCGATTTAACACCGATAGATTTATTCCTTTAGGGTTATGTTAAGATTAAGGTCTATACTTATCATCATTAAACAATTTCAACTCTCAAAGCGAATATCAAGGTCACCAACACTGAAATAGAGCCCAAATTATGAGCAAGAGTGATCGAACATTAAAAAAAAAGGATTAAGATCTGCAAGCTTAGCCAACGCAGTCATTTGAAAGATGTTATATTACACACATAATCTCTATGCATTTACTTTCCCTATGGAGAAAAGAACCAGTTCTAAATCTATCAAGTGATAGGTCCCCAAGGGAGAGGTATAAGTCCCAATTCTGCCACCAACATATGAAACCGACCGATCAATTTTACACGGCGTTGTCATTGACAGGGGTCAATTGCCATCTGCTACATCACTTTGGACCTTTCCTGTGACTCGAAGAACAAATTTTTAACCTATGGTAACTATTGAGCAGTTCGTTGAGCAATTTCATTTGTTCACTAAACAATCATTCGATATTGCCCTTTACTTTGTTAAATAATTATTCTGTTACAGATGCAAATTTTCTTTTTTCTTTTCAACTTTGAATTTCCACACGATACAAATACAGCTATGAGTTTTAATCGATCTGTCTCCGCTTGAATCATAATAAATTGGTCCCATGCTGAGTAAAATATGATCTACCCCGTATCAAGCACAAAGAAAATATTCCGTGACAAGTTATATCAAAACTGTCCACTGATAGGTTACATGTGAGCTGTCACGGGACCAGTCACTTAAGAGTAATTTACTCTTCTTTCTTCGTAGGGTTATCTACATATCGCTCGTTTTCTGCAATAACGTTACAATTAAAAAAACTAGATTTTTCAGGAGAAGCATTTTAAGTTTTGAACAAACAAAGGAAATTAAATCACTATTTTCAAAATATGGACAAAACATCATATATACAAGTACTATTGTAATGTACATGGTTTAATCCATACAAAAAGACAAAAAAAAAACCGGAGATTATCTATCGATATATGATAAGATCTAATCGGAAAAATATTGAGGTGAATGAATCACAAATTCTACTCTCCTGCAAAAATTAAAGAAGATATCGTTACCAAAATTGTACACAGCATAGATCATGGTAACACGAATGTTGCTGTGTAATTAACTCAATTTTTATGTTTTTTGGATTGTAACGTTATTGAAGAAAACGAGCGATATATATATATATAAAAAAGGAGTTTTTGTGTGTAACTATGCAATAGACTCCTAAACTACTCATCCGATGAGCATGAAAATTTGCGTATAGAAGTTTTTTGGTACGGTGGGTGCTTGTGGACTATCAATTTTTATTCACCTTGAACACCAGAGGGCGCTGTAGTACAATTTTTTTACAAAATCGCATATTGTTAGTTGTTAAATTAAAAAGAAAATTTTTTTTCGGGCATTTTTTTTTTCATAGAAGGAAAAAAGATATCGTTTTCAAATTTTGCACATATATGTATTGACATTTAAAGAATACAAAAAAGTTTTTTCATAATTTTTGAAGCGGTTTTTGAAGTTATTTAATTTTTTTTTTTTTAAATGCCAAAAAATTGTCGGTGTGCAATTATTATGCAATTATTGAATATATGTGCAAAATTTTAAAACTATATCTTTTTTCCTTCTATGAAAAAAAAATTCCCGAAAAAAATTTTTTTTTAATTTGTAACCTATATGACCCCTTGAACATTGTTTTTGATGTTAGACATTTTTTTATTAATAAATAGTAAACTGTTATTAATATGTTGTCTATGATACAGGTCTATGTCAATTTTATTAATATTTTGTCTATGACACAGGTCTATTCAGAAATAAAAAAACAAGACATGCATTAATATTATCCCACTCATGGTGGAATATACAAGGTAGAATCGCGACGAAAGACAAGAGTCAGAATTGTCAGCAATACAACGAACTACATACACCAGCAAAAGAACTAAATATTTGTTTGGATTTTGACAGATTTGACTCAGAGCGAAAGAGGATTTACAGCCACGAGACTAGCTTCTTTGTTCTACCATGATCCCACTCAACAAAAAATATTTTACATTTTCCGCAACAGTTCTCGTTGAGCCAACACGACTTGGCCATAATAAATATGATAACTTTTTGTTTTCGCTTTTAAATAGAACACGTTGTATTAAGTCTACGTCGTTGTTTGTTAGTTTGTTTTGTATCACGTATCTTCTGCAACCTCAGATAAAGTTGGTAACTATAGTTCACTATCTAGACCAAAAAGTAAATAAGTCGAGTGAATAAATCAGTCAAGATATATATATTTTTTTTTTCGTTTTTAACAAGTTTGAGCCATAAAAAATAACGCAACTCTTTGGTTTGCAACTCTTTAAAATTCTTGGAAATTCTTGAAAATTCTTGACTTTTGATGCAAACAAGGGATATTAAAATTTTTTAATGTACTGCGTATGCTCTACGATTTGTTGACTTAAGGCCACAGATAGAAGAGGAAAGCACTTTAAATGAAAGTTATCAAGAAAGTTTTTTATAATGTTTTGGTAGGAATTTATAAAATTTTTTTTTTATTTTTTATATAAAAATAATATTTATGAGACCGCTTTTATTACAAATTTAAGAGTAATTTTATTCACTTTTTCTTACTTTTCATTCCACGTAACTTTTGTTGACTTTTTATGTAAAGATTTTTAAGTTTACGAGTTAAAATATTATTTTTTTTTTTTAATTTTGTTAAAAACCAGCTGCTGATTTCGGCGCAAAAATTGAATCAAGTCATAAATGTTCAAGTTAAGACAAAAATTCCAAGCTTTTAAATCTATATTTGACAGGTTGGGGAGATTACGATTTTTGGGGCGCCGCGATTTGATAATGGATTCATAAAGTACTTTCAATAAAAATAAGAATGGAAGAAGGAAAATCGATTTATCGATTTGTTTTCGAGTTATCGAATTTTTAAGATAATTTTTTTATAAGATCTCCAAAGAAAACTAGCTTTATTTTTCTAAGTATATAACCGATATTAATTATTGAGGTTCTAAATTGTAGATAATACAATTAGCTTTCAGAAAACTTTTAAAGTAATGAAAGCCGTAAAGTATTTCAGATTTTATAGATGTTTGTATGTAAAAGTAAATTTTTTTTTACAAAAAACCGTTATTCTCTCTAAAATTACCGCTATTACTATGGATTAAAGACAATATATTATTAAGGTTTGGAAATTTATCTTTCATTTGGTGTATAAAATTTAAGATTTACTTGAACTTTTATCGTGTTTTTTCTATGATATAATGATTTGTACGGAATGCTATAAAAAATAGGGTAGATAACGATTTCTGTAACGCCACAATTCGACACTGGATTTGAGAAGTTCTTTTAACTAAAATAAGAATGGCTGAAGGAAAAAATCGATTTATCGATTTGTTTCCAAGTTTTCGATTTTTTAAGATATTTTTTTTTATAATATGTTTTAAGAAAACTGGCTTTAGTTTTATAAGTATACATGCGATATTAATATTTAAGGTACCATTTTAAAGAAAATATAATATGCTTTCAGAGCAATTTTAAATTAACCAAATCCATTTAGTGTTTCATATTTTATAGCTGTTTTTATGTAAAAGTAAAATATTTTTTTACATAAAACCGTTATTTTCTTTAAAATAAACGTTATTACTATGCATTATAGAGAATAAATTATCAAAGTTTTAAAAATTATCTTTCTTTGGGTATATAATATGTAAGATTTATATGATTTTTTATGGAAGTTTTTATATGATAAACTGATTTTCCCTTGTTCGAAATGTTGTTATTTCAAGCATTAACATTTCGTACAAGGTTAATTTAAAAAAAAAAACTTTAAACTTTTTTATACCAAATGAAAGGTAAAACTTTAGGCTTTAAAAAGAAAATATATTTTTAGCACCTTAATAATGCAAATTTTTGAGAAATTAGTGGTTTTGTTTGTAATAAAAAGTAAACATAATATAAAATTGCTTATAAAATTCAACATAATTTTTAAATATAATTTATTTGTAATTTTTCTGAAAGATATTTTAATTATCTTTCAAATGACGTGCCAATCTTTTCAATCCATTGGATAATGACGAAGATATAGATATTTTTTTGAAGAGATCTTTTAGCAAGCAAAACAAATTAAAAAAAATCGATAACTCGATAACTAGATGAGTTATCTTTTTTTTGTTCGGCCAATCATATTTTTTTGCTGTTCTGAACAAAAAAAAAGAACACTTTCAAATCGTGGCGCCCCAGAAATGGTAATCGTGCCGACAGGTTTAACTTGTGAAAATAAATTTGTTTTGAAAAAAAAAAGAAAAAACGAAGAAGAAAAACTTAAAATCGAATTCGATAGAGAATTTACAAAATAACAGATCCCAGTAAATACTTTAGAATTTATGTAAAAACTCACAGATTGATTAGGTAGCGAAATCGATTCCCAAAAATCAACTTTACTCTATAACACAACACAACAAAGTTCATCAAAAATAAAAAGCGCAAGAGTTTGTCAGGACGAAGTCGCACATCTTGTTTTCATTCCACATTAACTTAATAATTTCAATTTTATTTAAAATAATCACTACAATCACTACATAAAATAACCCGAAATCAGTTTAAGTTTAAAAAAATATTCAAATTTTTAGCGATTAATATGTTTAAGCCACACTTGCACTTGCTTAGGTTTTTTATTTTTGTGATAATTCGCCTGCCAAACAACACTTGCTATCTCGTTCATTCGCAATAGGGGGTTTCAGACTATCCTACATGTAGGATGGGCATGTAGGATGGACATGTAGGACGGCAGAATAACGAAAAAGCTTTCAAACTATCCTACATTTCTATGCGTTCAAGAAGATAGCATCTTGCAATGGCAACACAATAGGCCAAAACACATAGAAAGCATGCATGCCTCAAGCATGCATCATGCCTGCATGCTTGGTTAAAGCACATAGAAAGCATGCATCGCATATGTGATAAATTTCAAATATGTTAAACTGAATAGAAATTTTAACCTTAATCGGTCCCTTGCGTAAATTTTACACACACTTTTCAACTTCAAGCTGTTAGTTTTTTAATATAATTTCAGCAAATCGACAGAGCTAGGATTTTGGCTGTTTTTTTAAAAATCTTTTTTTTTTTAAATAAATAAAATAATGAATAATAAATCATTTTTAACGACTATGTCGCATTAATTTCATTCATCGATAAAAATATGGCTCTTGAAAAATTGTGTAAAATTTACACACAAGGAACTTATTCGTTTCTAGAAATTAGGGACCGATGAAGGTTAAAGCAATTTTAGTGAAAATACATTAAATTTAATCAAAAACAATTAAAAATGCAATTGAAGGATATTTAATGGTTAATGGTTGTGATGATATTGCTTTTATTTCACACATGTCTTCCGTCAATGCTTTGATGCCTGCAAAAAGTTGAAAGTTCGTCAACTTCAGGCATGCTTCAAGCATCATGCATGCGTGCATGCTTTTAATGTGGGCTACTTCATAACAATACGTATATTAAATCACAAATGTCAGATGCTTGAAGCATGCAGGCTTCTTATGTGTTTCGGCCTAATTTCTTGCCGCAATTATTGATGAAGTTTTGGGAGAAGAGGAAGAGGAAATAGACAATAAACACAGTATGCGAAACAGTTGCCATTTTAATATTTTCAAATTTGCGCTTTGTATCTTTTTCTTTATATGTTCCTTCTACGAGGTTTTTTTTTAGAATGAGGAATTGTATGAAGTCGGATCACACTAACTACATGTAGGACAAACCATTGCGCCAGTCACACGATGATCTTTGATCGGCGATCAATTTCGACGTTTCAATAATATTAAGTACTTTCTCTGCTCCAATTTATTTCGAATTGTTTCATGCAACTTTTTTTATAATCCTTTCAGTCGAAAAGTAGTGCTTTTAGTACTTTTTAGCTGCTAAAAGTCAACACATCTAAAATTTTGCCACCCAGTAACAATGTTTTGATAGTATGATACCCCGGCTTAAAGGTTCCAAAAAATCACCTTCACAAGCCATAAGTTCTAAAATATTATTTGTCATATACGAGGTTTGCCTTTTAAGTCTTGCGAAAAAGCAGTGGGTTATTCACTGAAATATGCATTCGTTTAAACCAATTTTCTAATTTTCGAAACAGTTGTGACACTTTAGAGTTTGTACCTCCGAAATCAAGTTTTTTTAAGGCCTCAACGGCCTGTTGGGCCGCTCTCCACGCATTTTTTTTTTTTTTTGCTTTATATAAGGGGCCAAGAAATTATTGGACGGGGCCAATTTTTGGCTAAGCGGCTATGTCAACATCGACATCGTTATTGTCAATGGCCCTCGCTATATAGCTATGTTAACCGACTTTCTATGGCCAGAGCTCGCCAACATCGATATATCCGTCGATTACTTTCTCTGGGGCTCCGCCAAGTCCTTAGTTGGATGACTTTTTACTAGTGTCACATGGAATTTGCGATTGTGGCACCATCACTTTAATTTCAGGTACTTTTCACCTTTCTTCCTAATCTGTGACATACGTCATTCTTAGTCATTTTGCTTGCTTTTCAAAATGTTTGCATTTGTCACTCATTTGATCGTAGGATTGGGATCTTTTTAATACCTAATCATAATCTGTAGAGACAGCTTGAGATGTATCGCAGTGTGTCGCAACATCTTTTTCTAAGTTGCATTATTGAATAAATATGTTATTAAATATAATTTAAGTTATTGCGATGCACACTGTTTGACTAAGGATTAAAATTTAAATTTCTTGGGGAAAAAATAATTTTTTGGGGATATCAAAGTCGCGTGTGATGTGTGGCAGAGCCAAACGCTTGTGCGAATTGTTTAGACGCTCAGATTATTAATTTTCTCTTTTATTTTTTTAGCAATTATTTATCATTGTTTATTTGTGTTCGCATTGAAGCGGAAATCAAAATATTTATGGGAAGAAAAAATCAACATTGAAAATAAAATTAAAAAATCTAATTATATAAGTACATACGTATTGTAAATGTTACAAGCTTGTTTGTATGTGTGAAGCAATTAATAACAATTGCTTATATTAATTGATGATAAAATCGGACCGTATAAATCTGAATGCAGTTTGACTTTAAATGTGCTTCAAGCAATTATAGCAAACATGCTATAAATTTTATATCCTAGGCATTTTTATACCTAATAACACTGCTTACTTATTATTTTAACTGTGCTTGATAAAATTTTAAGCGCAAGGTCTTCAAATTTGACACAGTTAAGGTTGACGTGAGACTAGACGTTAGGGCACTACAGCTACTTAGGCAGTTATGGGTTCAAATCATGGCTAATAGTGAAAGCACTGGGGCATTAACTTAATAATCTTCAAATAAAGTTGAATAAACCCAACAACTAAGACTGTGCAGCCAGTCTTTGTTATGTCATAAAATTTTAATACCACACAAATAATACAACAAAGATAGAGCAATAAAAATAAATGCAATAAAGTAAGAAACACTTTAACAATTGCAAGACAAGTAATTAAAAAAAAAAAAGTGTCATATAAGATAATCTGCTGAAAAATTAAATGCTACTGGGTAATAGCTGTATTGTTTAGAAAAACTTACTTAATATTTATATGGAGCAGTTATTTTTAAGCCAATTTTAAATTTAATTAAAAATTAATCTTTTTTTCCTCTTTCCTAACAGGGTCTTGAGCATTTAATGTACAGCCTAGGCTTGGGACAAATCGAATTCGATCCCACACACACAATCGACGAACATCGCCCTGAGGGCTATAAACAGGGAAATCTAGAGAGTGATAAACTTCTCAAGTCTTACATGGAGCAACAGACAATAAAGCTACTAACCGACGAAAGCGATGTACAATTGTCGCAAGCAAAAAAAGACTCACTTAAACCCGCCCCAAGCAAGCCTACAGCCGTAGATGATGTGACTATTGAGCATATGTCCGGCACAAATATTGAGCTAGAATTTAAAGAGATGCACGATCCTAAGCATAGACATCCGCGCGATAATGGTGAGTAAATCGCTTAACATCAGCGACTGTTGACTAAAAGTAATAATTTACGAATTGTAAATTTTCCCACGTAAAGTAAATGTAAATGTTTTTAAGCGAGAATTTGAAGGCAAAATCGAGGCAAAATGTGTCAACTTACAAGGTTTTCACATAACTGTCAAAATATTCGGTCACTACTTGATTTACACAATGTAAAAACCATTGGTTTTCTCACCAACTTTTCGAAAGTCGTCACTAAATTTGCATTTTAAGAGACTTTACCGTTAAAAATAATTTGCAATGAGCTGTCATTTGGAGAATTGCCGCCTTTATTCAGAGCAGCAGAACTGCCGAAAAGTAATAAAAACGACCTTAAAGTTAATTCACAGAAGTCAAAGAACTTCAATTAAGCGTGTTTTTTCTTTCTTTATTATTTTTTTATTTTTTATGTAAATATTTATTTACATGTAGGCGAGACGGTAGTTACAGTTTACTTATAATTTTGACAGTTAATGTAATGTTACTCGTAAGTCAGTGTTTGACAAACTTTTGTACATGATAGAACTTTTTAAGTTAATCGAAGAATTTGGGTATGATTATGATCATTTCAAATTTGAATATGAAGATTGTATGAGTATGATATATACATGTTGAAAGTTTTGAAATTTTTTCCTCAAACACTATTACATTTTGGAAAAAATGGCAGTGAAAACATTTTTGGAATTTTTTAAAGAATATGCAGGAATTTTTCAAAATAATAAAAAAAATTGTTTGTCATAGCAAAAACTTATTCAACAAAACGAAAACGATTCAATTATTCATCAATTTTAATTTTATTTCCTAGAAAGTAATCTCCATTGCAAGCAATACTCGTACATATCGATGGCTTAATATAGAAAAGGCGTAACTCGATTTTTTGTTACTTTTCAGGAGAATGAAAGAACTGAATAAAGTCTGGAAAAATTTGGATATGAAACTTTTTTAATGTTTTAAAAATGCATTTATTTTTTTAAGGGAGGTGTATTTGAGAGTGCTCTACCAGAATAAATTAAAAACGCGATTTCGGTAAAAAAAAACGAACGGGTGGCCACGGTAGCCAAGAAGGTAACGTGCTCAACTGCCGCCCAAGGAGTTCCGGGTTCAAATTCCAGCCAGGTTATGTTCCTACGCTTTAACCTTTCTACATTTCTCTCCTCATTTCTAATGGATTAAAATTGTAATTCATCAAAATTGACCACTTAAAAGAAGTTTGTAGATGAGATTGCCTTATAATTTGAATTGACTAAGGTAAATGCATAACACTTGCCTCAGATTTTAATTCCCATGTTTATATGGCTTTCTATCACGCTTAGAACATTCTACACATGTTTCATATAATTGGTCCATCCTTCCCACTATCACCCCATTTGGAAACAAGACAGACTTGGTTAAATTGGTTTTACAACTGAAATCCTTGGTTCAAAGCTAAAAAAACAAATAACCTCCATTGCAAGCAGTAAATTAACGTTTCCCCAAACTTGAAAACACTTTTCATAGGCTGATTTTGCAATAGCCTTTAGCTCCTTCTGCGAATTCTCCTTTATCGCCTCAAAATGCTTTCTGCAAAGTGGTAACTTGAGTCGTGGAAATAGCAAAAAGTCACAAGGAGCCATGATGAGTTGCGGAATGGTTTGAACGTTGTTTTTGTAAAATAATGGAGAACAATTTTCTTACCTTTCCGAAGTTTTCGGTTAGCCACACTGGTGGATGGACGACCGGATCGAGCCAATTTATCAATCACAGTACGGCCCACTTTGAACTCTTTGTACCACTCGTACGCTTGTGTTTTCGACATTGTCGAGACCTCGTAAGCTACTGTTAACATTTTCAACTCTTCTGGACAAGATTTTTTGTTGGAAACACAAAATTTTATACAAACTCACAGACAAATGGCGCTCAAACAGATATTTGACCACCAGGTGACAAATGTACCCACCCAGAAAAATATATTTTGACAATACTTTAACTGCGGTTTCTTTAAATGGGATATTCCGGGTATTATTATTTTGATTAGAAGGTATTTTGAGTTAGAGCGTCCTAAGACTTTTTAAAAAATTTTCTTTTTGGACCATTTTAGAGAGCGCCATGTTGAATTTTTTCCCAGGCTCTATATATCTTAAAATTTATGACTCGAAAGCACTTTTATATTAGAAAAGAATGTGTATTTTGTCGGTTTCATATAAAAAGTTATGATCTTAAATTTTTTATAGCTTATAAATTTTTAAGCATTAATTTTAGATAAATTCTGATGCGATAGTCAGAAAAGGCATGAAATTTAATATCGCATATCATGTGTCTGAATTTTGAGCCGGTGTCAAAGAGAATTGCTTTTATTGACTCTCGTCCTAAATAAAGAAAGAATATCAATCCGAAAATATTCGCAATTCTCTCACTATTCACCACACCTTCGCTTGTGATTCTGTGGGTTTCTTATACCACAGTTTAACCCGAATGTGCCCTGATGTGTTTCCGATGTGTTAGTACAGATAAATGAAAAAAAAAACATAGAAATAAATGAAAGGATGAAAATTCATTGAACATTGACGACATTTGGTACTTAATGGGTTAAATTAAAATAATTTAGCAAATTAGTCTGAAATAATCAAAGTTTAATCCTCAATTTTACATATTTCTTATCTCTTCCCTTAAAACCTTAAACCTTAACTCTAAAGTTAACACTTATTTAACTAGAAATCTACTGAGAGCAAAGAATTTTTACTATTTTCTGGGCATTACCAACAAACTGGGAAAAAAATACCGAATAAACAATGTTAATGTTGATTGTTCCCTTTTTTTTTTTTCTTTATAAACACGTTTCAAGCCTGTTGTCACCGTCATAATATTGCGAAGTTGATTTATTCTGATGTTTAAATGAACTTCCGTTCAACATGGCTGACTACATAAAAAAAAAAATAACAAAAGCTTATGGCATTTAGCAAGAAAGCTCAAGTGGTTGGATGACAATGCGCAAAAATCATTATTGGAGTGAGTTTTCTAAACAATAATGGAGAGTTTGGATGTCAGTTTTTTACGTTTTTTTTTTTTTTTTTTTTGTTTACGTACAAATATTTCTTGTGGGTATTTCTATTATTACTTTGCTTATAATTAGCTTTGTCAATGTGGATAAAGCCCGACTAAATAATGAGCTTGAGAAAAAGTCACCATTTTAATTGTCATTGTTGTGGTTATTGTTTGGGAATCATCAATAAATTCAATGTCATTATCAATTTTAATTGACGGGATCGTATATTTCTTAAGAGATAATTTTTTTTTTGATATTTCTCTAAGGTTGTCAATAAGTGAAGGTGATATTTTAAACGGTGCTGAGGGTAACAATTTGTAATGGAATAAAAATGTTTAATTTTTGTGGAAGGTAAAATTCTAGAATGGTGACTGTTATATACTGAACACATTGAAGACGACAGCGACGACAAGCTGTCAAATTAGGAATAGTTCTATATCGACGACACGACAATCCGACATTAGACTAAATTCTCTCCGTAAGAAATACATGTAAAATTATTGGAAATGTGAGAACGAAATTCAAATAATTTGCGTTGAAGATTTTGGAAATTTTTATATTTAGTAAATCACAAAATGGACGAGTTTGTTGTTGACGCTGTTTTGATATATTTTTTTTTTTATTATTATAATTTTTTTTACAACATGTTGTTTTCTAAAGATATTCTTATATCATCTTTTTTTCTCTGGTAATGCGATAACATCTAGCATCAAATTGATATCTTGATCTCTCGTATCATAAGTTAATGTCAAGGTATTTTCTTGAAAAAAAAAAATTATTAAGATAAAAAATTCCAAGATAATAAAATTAAATGATTTTATTTAATTTAAAATTTGACGAATTACGTAGTTAGAAAAACATAACCCCAGCTATTACGTTAGATATTTTATCGCTTAAAAGGCTTAAAATTTAGACGCAACTGCTAAAAGTGTCACATCCAATGATTGCGCCTAGAGCTCTTAAGCTTCTAGAAAACGTTCAACACACGTCAGTGAACAGCTATGAAGCGAAGATTTTTCTAAAGTAAAGCAAATGATTTTACTTTAAAACGCATTATTACTACAATAAAATATTCTTTTTTTTTAAAAAAAAAAAGGAAAGAAAATTATTGTTGTTTTCTTTTTTAAAAGGAGATTCGCTAGTTCTACGGAATCGTCTGTTTGTGTGCCTGACGATTCAAAAAGATACACAAGTAATCGAACACTGACACAAACGTCAACATATTTGCAGTTTATATTATTTTTGGGCCATGGTATAATAATACAAGGTAGCATTGACAGTTGCTTGGGAAAACATCTTCTGTCAAAAAATATACTCAAAAAAAGAGCGCTCACAATTCGCCATTGAAAACACAAGTAATGTTGAAAACGTTGAAGTGAAAAAAAACAACAACCACAGCAGCTGCAGACGCATTTTCACAAGCAGCGGTTTTTGACAGGAGATGTTTTCTTGTAGAAGAGAAAATAAGCAGTTGTCAATACTACCTTGTATTATTATACCATGTTTTTGGGCAACTACAGAAATTTAGCAATACCATTCAACAGAAACATACTGAGCTAGTCAATCGGAAGGGGGTGGTCTTCCTCGATAACAATAACGCACGGCCTCATACCATACGAGTTTGGTGACGCGCCAAAAATTTATCGAGTTCGGATGGGATATTTTGCCCCATCAACCCTATAATTCAGAATTTGCCCTCTCGCTATATAAAAAAACACTCCTTGCAAAACTCACTGAATAGTAAAACCTTTGATAATGAGGGTCTTATCAAACAGCACCTTGAGACGTTCTTTGCAGAGAAAAGTGAAGACTTCAAACTATGGGGAATAATAAAGCTACCTCAGAGATGGGAGAAGGCAATCGAATAAAACGGGAAATATATCATTGTTTAATGTTGATTTACTTTATAAAATAAATGAGCCTAATCTGTAAATAAAAAATCGTATTGACTTTTTATACAACCCAATATTTTGTCGCTCTCGTCAACGACCACGTACTTTTTGATTAGACTTTGAGATCTCATTCCGTGAGCAGATGACACTTTTGATACCCATAAATGAGATAGTTCTTGAGCCGAACACGGCAAGAATGAAAGCTGGGCAGTTCCATGATACAGTTATACAAGGTAGGAGTGACAACTGGCTACTTTCTCACGAGTGCACCTACTGTCATTTGCCTGTATATTTTTCTTTCTATTTTCTTTTTTACTTTTTTCTTTCTCTAGTTTATACTAGTTTTGACAGTTGGTGCATGACGAAAAAACTGTCACTCCTACCTTGTATAATTGTATCATGGGCAATTCAAAGAAATATTTACATAGCTCTCTGCTGAGTCATTGAAAGTATTATTTGTGTGGATTTCTTGACATGACTAAATATTAGACTGATAGAATCAATGCAGCCCTTCAACAAATCTTTTAGTCTATGGCCAATGAGTTCATCCGAGACTATCTATGAAACAAGGTGGATTATTGGATTATTTTTAATTTTACCAAAAATTACAACAATCTATGAATATCTAACAAATTCTATAAATATCAGTCAAATAGATTCTACTGGAATTACATATGAAACTGTTTGGGTTACTAATGTTTTTTTTTTTTTTTTTGGGTTTTGTGGACTACTTGGATAAAATCTATGAACATTAGTCCAATAGGTTGTACTGAAATTTTTGAAAATCAGTCAAATAGGGTCGACTGCATCAGTAAAATAATTCCACTCCACTGTTATTTAGGAGTTTGGGTCATTGAATTTTTCTTCGTATGAACTTCTTCGATAACCCATGAATATGCATGGGTATTCCATATCCATAATAACCCATGATTATATTTTTTTTTTTTTGGTTGAACCAAGGATTTCAGGAAGAATACCTACTCAGTCAAGTTTGCGTTGGTTCGAAATGGGGTGATAGTTTAGTGGGAAGGAAAGGGCAATCAAGTGAAACATGTTTAAGATGTTCTAAGTGTGGAGGAAAGCCACAGAAACATGTGAATTTGAATCAGAGGCAAGTGTTATGCCTCTACCTCAGTCAATTTAAGTTATAGGACAAACTCATCCACAATCTTATCTGCCACTAACTACAACTTCGATTCGTAAACATTGGTGAATTTTTAGTTTCAGTTGATTAGAAATGAGAATAGAAAATCCAGAAAGGTTTAAAGCGTAGGACCATGGCCTGGCCGGGAATCGAACCCGGGACCTCTGGGGTAGCAGTCGAGCACGCTACCTACTCGACTACTAACGCCGACTAAACCCATGATATGGAACTAGTGGGAGTATTGGAATTTTTGTTGATTGTATGGACTTCTTTGATAAAAAATCAATGAAAATCAGTCTAATAAGTTCCACTGCAATTATTTAGGGAACTAGTTGGATTATTGTATTTTTGTTTTTGTTTTGTGAATAATTCGATCATTCATTAATATCAGTCAAATAGGTTTCACTAGGATTATATATGGAACTAGTTGAGTTATTGAAATTTGTTTGGGTTTTGATTACTAATCGGAAAAAAAATCAATGAACATCAGTCAAATCAGTTCCACTGAAACTATTTAGGAAACTAGTTTGATTGGAATTTTCTTTTTGGATTTTGTGAACTACTTCGATCATCCATTAATATCAGTCAAATCGGTTCCACTAGGATTATATAGGGAACCAGTTGAATTTATTGAAATTTGTTTTTGTGTGGATTACTGCTTGGAAAAGAAAATCAATGAACATCAGATATATAGGTTCCACTATAATTATTTAGAGAACTAATCGCATTATTAGAATTTTCTTTTTGGTTTTTGTGAACTCCTTCGATCATCCATGAATATCAGTCAAATATTTTCTACTAGAATTATATATAGACCCAGTTTAGTTATTGAAATTTTTATGGGTTTTAATTACTTCTTGGACAAAAATCAATGAACATCAGTCAAATAGGTTTCGCTGAAATTATTTAGGAAGATAGTTGTAATATTGGAATTTTTTGAGTTTTGTGCACTCCTTCGGTAATCCAGGAATATCAGTCAAATAAAATCCATAGGGTTTATAAGGGGAACTTGTTGGGTTATTTGATTGTTTTTATTATTTTTTTTTTTTTTTATTTTGAGTTCTTGGACAAAAATGTATGAATATCAGTCAAAAAGGTCTATGGATCTTTATTTAGCCCACAGAACGCATTCAAATTATTATGGTTCATAATGGGCCTTATATAACCCAAGTGAAAAAAACATAAAAAACTTTTAGTTCGAAGCACATAGAAATATCTGACTCATCTGTGAAGTCTACGTAAATATGTCCTCTTTAATTTCTTCCTGCAGTTTTTTCTGGTGCAATTCTTCTGTTATAACTCGTTTTAATTGTTCCTTTGATGTTATAGAATGCTTTAGAATAGATTTTTTTAAATCCGCCGATAAATGTTCGATCGGGTTGAGATCCGGCGACTAAAGAGGTGTTCTTCAAATGTTTGGGGTATTTTTCAGGGTCTAAAGTCAAGTATTCTTAGCTGTATGCTACATTTCTTATTGAAATATGTTACGACCCGTAAGCCCAAGGTTTTTGGCACTTGATTCCAAATCTCCCTACAAAATCTGTACGCATTGCTGATAGTTCATTCTATCAATAATGAACTAGATGTTACCAACTCCATTTGCTCTGATACAACTCCATAACATGACGTTACCACCTTCATGTTTAACAGAAGGTCATCTATTTTTTTGTTCCAATCCAATGCATCAAAAAGTGTGGAGATTACTTTATGCACATAAATTTTAGCAGAACATTCCTCTTTCTCTCTCTCTACACACATTGATGTTTTACTAATTAGGCTAGAAAGATAAGTAGTCGGTCTAGACCCAAATGATAGTCAAAATAAATTCATCGCACGCCTTCTTAAGACGTGACCGAGCTTTGTCAGACAAAATGAAATATTTTGCTTTATTTTTCACAAATCAACGAAAGATTTCATATTTTTTTTTTTTATAAGAAATCAATTGTGCTTTTTTTCAAAGGAGCAACGTTTTAAACTAATAAGAGCTGTACAAGAATAAAGAGCAGAGTTAAGTAACAAACTATTAAAAATACCTGCACGCTTTCGCCGTCGAAGTGCGTTATAACGTGTACACGTTTGTGTTTGAATGGAGAATATGATATAACAAATGTTGAAAAAAAATATTTAAAAATTGTTTCATATGATATTCAAGTAAGTCTTGGTTGAGCTCAAAAGCCAGCAATACTCCTCAAAACAATGACAAAAGCAGCATTTTGTGAGCAGTATGCATAGCACGTTTTGGCTAACAAAACGTTTGGCATAATTGAGGAGGTAGCAAAAATTTTGCCGCTTGCATAAATTTTGCAGTTTTATTACAACAAAACAAAAAGATGCATGTATATAAAATCACTTGAAATTGTCAGTAATGCATAAAGTAAGCAGTTGGTCTGAAGCATTGAAATTGAATTTTTTTTACATAAATATATTTAATAATTAAGCAATAGGCATGAAAGGGTTAAGGATTTTTTCGAATCACATGGCACTCTGTGAACATTACACTAAAATTAAGAAAAATTCATAAACTTTTAAGAGAAACTAGCTTTCTTATAAGTTTACATACATATTTCTACTTCTAAGACTTCAGCCCTTACCGCGGTAATGTCTTCAAAAATTAGCGCTGAGTCTACTCAAATTGCTCTGTTCGTTGCCGCTTTGTTCAAATTACACACAAATAAGAAAAATATTTCATTCATTAAATTATTGCTTTTATTAACTTTTTTTTCTCTTTTATTTCCTTTTATTTTCTTTCCTTACCAACAGATGCCACTTTTGCCCTGCCGCCTCTCACTGCCAATGTCTGTTTGTCACCCAAGTCGCTGCTGCGACTGGTCATCGATCATGATGATTTGCACAAGCGTAAATTATACAAAACCGTTACGAATGTCGATGCTGACGAAGCCATACACAATCACGAGGAGGAGTACAACAGATTCATCAACAACGTCAAATTAACTCCGGTGGCGTTTATGAAACTTTGTCCAGCGCTGCTGGCACAAATCGATCAACAGGTTTGCATGCGTGCCGCACCGCTGACACACGGCGATGATCCCAAGGAAACGTTGTGGAATGGTAATTTACACTTAACGCAAATTACCCATTATAACCCAGGGTAGGCCAAATGTGTCAAAAAGACAACAAATTCAAGTTTACATATATCGGTGCACAGTCGTCTCATATCAAAGTGTCACGAGCTCCAACCATATTGATCGATAGATTATTGTTTAAAAGAAGATCAAAACAAAAATAAAAGAAGTTGGCTGTATCGTGGACACACCCGAAGATTTTGACGTGATAGCGTATCTCAATTCTTGTCCCTTACCTTTCCTTTGTTCCCAAACTTCTTCTCATTCATATCCTTATTCTTATATTTGTTCTAATAATTTTCCAACTTCTTGTTCGAGTTCCTTTCTTAATCCTAGTCCTACTTATTTTTCCTTTTTTTCTCGTTAGTCTTGATCTTAGTGTGTTCAAATCGTTGTTGTATTGCTTGTCTAATTTCTTGCCCTTAAAAGCTGGACTAAATAGCTAATTGATGTTGGTTGGACGTTTTTTGTTTGGCCCTTTTGCCTTCACTAATCTTTTCACGCAAACTTTGGACCAAGACAGCCTTGGCCAAAAAGATAAAACAGCTTATTTCCTTGCTTCAATGCTATACAAAAGAGCTTGGGTAGAATAGGCAGATAACTCAAAATATTTAACAACAAGACGATGATTACTTAAAAAAAACTTCCACAAACTAACTAATTTTTTTTCTTCTTCCCCCAGCATGGATCTATGCCAGCGGTTCTATATTCGTGCTCTCGTGCTGCGGCCTACTCGGTATACTACTAGTGCCGCTGATGAAAACCATTGCCTACCAGGAGATACTCAACTTTTTAGTGGCCGTTGCTGTAGGTACACTCAGTGGTGATGCACTAATGCACCTGTTGCCGCATGCATTAGTCACCGAGCATGCCGCGCCAGACAAAATGTTAACCCTATCTGCCAACGATGGACCAGAGCAACATAAACACGATAATGGGCCAGTTTGGATTTGTGCTTGCGCCTTTCTTGCGGCCTGTTTCATGTATATCCTGGAAAATCTGCTACCGTTGTTGAAGGGCGACAAGGAGTCGGGACACGGGCACAGTCATGGTCACGGTCATAGTCATGGTCATAGCCCTAATCATGATCACAGTCATGCTCATAGTCACAATCCCAGCCACGATCATAGTCATAGTCACAAGAAGCATGAGCACAGTCAAGGCTTGGAAGCAGCAGCAGATACAACGACAGCAGTAGCAAATTCAGCTGACGATACCACACAAGTAGCCGCAGTCAGAAATGTAGATGCGCGTGAAATCAATGTAATGCTCGATGAATTGAAGAAGGATAAGAAAACGGGCTCACGTCCTTTGACACCCGTGGCTTTTATGGTTGTCATTGGTGATGGGTTGCATAATTTAACCGATGGCTTGGCCATTGGTGCTGCTTTTGCTACAGATCCTGTAACAGGCATGGCCACTGCCTTTGCTGTGCTCTGTCACGAGCTGCCACATGAGCTGGGCGACTTTGCTCTGCTACTGCAGACTGGCGTTAGTCTACGCCGCGCCGTTTGTCTAAATATCGTCAGCTCAGTGTTGAGTTTTGTTGGCATGGCCATTGGGCTACTCATCGCTGGAGTGCATTCGGATATGACGCGCTGGATTTATGCAGGAACTGCCGGATCTTTCCTCTACATAGCATTTGCCGATCTTGTGCCTGCCATGGGTATGTCGGGTAAACATGATTTGAAGCGAACCTTAATACAGATATTTGGGCTGCTTTCGGGTGGCGTCATAATGATGCTGATCGCGCTTAATGAAGATGATCTGGAGGAGTTGTTCAAGTAGCATAGATAACTACGAATTGAATGCGGAAGGAATAGAGTGAAGTTTTTATGCTTTCGGTTTTAAATTGTTAACTTGAGTCTCGAGATTTTAAAAACACGATCGACTGCATTTTGTATAGATTAAGCTATCATTTGTAAAAAAATTAAGAGCACACGTGCTCAAATGTTTTGTTTGAACTAAGTATTATTTTCTTCTAGAAACTACGGCAAATTATTTTAAAATATGTTCTAGTATTTTATGTGTTATTTAGCAGATAAGTGATTAAAACGAATTTATAAAGTATTTAAACGAAATAATAGAACTTATGCCAAGACGAGAAAGGCAAAAGCTTTCATTATTTTTTATCCTGCAAAAATCTTAAAATAAAAGCTTTTTGAGTTAATTTAATTAACAAAGTGTGTTTTAATTACAAAAAGTGTTGAAACACCAAAATCCATTTATTTCGTTTGCTAAACTGAAGGGATAAAATATAGTAGGAACGAATTCCGCTCGCTATTTAAGCTGTCTCCATGGGTATGATGTGGACTTCCTCGGTGAATTCGAAATTTTTTATTTTTGTATCGAGAACAGCTGTAGTGCCGGCTTTGAAGGCATAGTCAAGCTTAATAAAAATTTAATAAAATTTGAAATAAAATGATATAAAATTGTTTGAAATGCTATTTGCGCTGCTCACCTGTCGCTCTCCCTTCTTGTTGGCCAACTCGTGGTTTCGCAGATATTCGGTAGAATCTTTGCGTATCACACATAAATCTATGTTGGAGCCGGAGCCCAAATCGTTGAAGACACCTGCAGCTATAGCATCACGTACCAGCTGCTTGCCCTCTGCTTCAGTCATCTGGGGCTTCCAACGTGATTCAAACACAGACATGGCAGCCAAGCTGCCTGAGCCCATGGTCACGTATGGCAGTTTGTCGGTAGAGCCGTGTGGATGTATGGAGTATATATAAGCGCCGGTTTTATCGACGCCTCCCAGCACTAAAGCAGCGCTGATGTGTCCCTGATAGCGAAAGAGCATTTGTTTGAGCAGCGTGTTGGCTGCTACAACAGGCACTTGACGTCCGGTATTAAGACGATGTAGTTCCAACTGCGAAGCAATCATATCGGTGGTCATCTCAGTATCCGCAGCCGTGCCGGCACCACAGCAGCTGACAAAGTAAAAAAAAAAACAAAAGAGAATAAAATTTTGCACCCAACACCCTACCCGCTCCGTAACTTACTACATGTTCTTCGCCAAGTAATGTATCTTGGCACAGTTCTTGTCTGAAACAATTGGTCCTTCCGTGGCTCTGGTATCAGCACCTAAAATAACGCCATCCTTGAAGATTATCCCAGCAATTGTTGTGCCAGTCTTCACGGTTTTTGGTGGTTGGAAACCACTTCTCAGCAGCTCAGCATTTCTGAGTTTTTAACAAGAATAAAGAAAAATATTTATTCGTACGTGCTCCACCATCGCAGGTTATGTTTAAGTTGCTAGTCTCCCGTTTCAAGTCGCCGCACTCACCTTTTGCAGTTCTCGAAATTAAATCCACTTCTTGGTATATCCCGCGCCAACTCCAAAGCCATTTTTTATAAGAATTAATTTTATTTTACTCTACAAAGTGCTGAAATTTATATTGTTTAAAAAATTTTTGCAAAGTAATCAAGACACTGCTCGCTATGACAAACACAAAATTGCTGACAGCTGTCATAAAGCAATGTTCAGTGGTAACTCGACAGAAACACAGTTAACTCCAAACTGTATGTAAAATAAGGGCTGCATTCTCCTAGATTGAGCGCTCTAAAATCAATTCAGAATTTTGTTTGACAAAAGTCGAAATGGTATTTAACAATTTTTCTTTTTTCGTTTTTAATTAAACTGTTTTGCAATTCCTGTTATATCTTAAACTCTTTAAATAATTTGCTTAATATTTAACACAAAATAGATTGCAAATAAATTATTTAAAAAAAAAAATATTTAACTAGTAGGGGAGAGGGGGGCACCTTAGAACACTTTTTGCTTTCAAGCCTCATACAAATTTATGTTTTTGAATAATTGCCTTTTTACATAATTTAACGCATATATATGGAAATAAACTTTAGTTGAAGTCTACAAATAACTTATTTTTAGTTCGATTTCAATTTTTTTTTATTTTTTAAATGCATTAAGTCGTTGTGTTCAAATATGCCCCCTATACGGGGCAGCTTTGAACGGTAATTTTTACCTTTAGCGTTTATGTACAAATAATACCATAAACAGTTCTTTATTTATATATAACTAGCTTTTTCCCGGTGCGCTTTGCTGCACCTTAGTAAGTACCAGAAATGTACCGGAAATGTTGCAATGCCTTCAGCGTTATTATTTCTAAACTATCTCGTACTCGAAACATAGGGGTCGTTCATGAATTACGTGACCGATTTTCAATTTTTTAGTGCATTTTAAAAACACTCCCCTCCACCCCATAAAGTAACGTAGTATTACCAAGTAGTAACTTCATTCTTACTTCTATGTTCTTTGTCTTTTACTTCCATAGCTTTTCTGTGTCATAATTTTGGCTTGTATGGGTGGAGACACACCCCCTTGCCCAATGCATGTCACCTTCTCTGGTAAAATGAGATCACCAAATGGTATCTACATTCTGAGTTTCAATGTTCTGTGACTTTTACTTCTATAGCTATTCTGTATCGTTAATTTGGCTGTCTGTATTAGGGGTGGAGCCACGCCCCGTTTTCGAATGCCCGTGCCAGTTTTTCAGTAGAAAGACTTTCGACATTTAGTTCCAAAGCAATTCGATATCATAAATTTGGCCTGTGTGGCCAAATTCCTCCTTGTCTAATGTTCGCTTAAATATATAGTAACTGCCTCTTGGGCCCATAGCATCTACATATCAAGTTTCACTATCAAAACTTGTACAGCTCAGGATATTTCGCCTGTGGCCGAAATACGGCCATCTGTTTCTGTAAGGTAACGAAACTCAAATTGTTTTTCACATTATGAATGGTTATTAATTTGCATGGAAATTCTTAATGCTTACCTTGACGCTATGAGGAAAATTGTGGTAAAGGACAAAAAAGGAAACATATATCAATGAATAGCAAAAATTTATTCAACATATAATATTAATTTAAAGTAAATAAATTAATTAAAAGTAAAGTAAATAAAGTAAAAGTAAATAAATCAAGATAAATGATAATTCTCAAGATAATAGAAACAAGCAGCAGTTTTTTTTTAACGCTGAGAGATATTAAGAGAAAGAAACAACCACAACAACAACAACAACAACAACAACAACAACAACAACAACAACAACAACAACAACAACAACAACAACAACAATAACAACAACAACAATGCTACTCAGCTCTTTTTAAGTGTTTGCGTCACTCCCGCATTCTACTCTTGCTTCTCTTGCTTTTGTAAGATACAGCAGCGATGTTCAACAGAGCTTTGTCGCTTTGTAGTTTCTCATTGTCCCATTGGTAAAAAAAGCGTTTTACATTTGCTCGGTTTTACTTATCTTAATGACAACATATTCGAAAAAAAAATATATTGTGCAAATCTACTAGAAAATACTTACCCATCGATAAGTATTATGTGAATATGTTGAAGGTAACACAGAAAAAAAGGGAACACAAACTTTTTGTTTGCCTATTAATATATAGATTGTACAGGCTCTCCGCAAAATCGCCCAAAGAAAAATCGCCCCAAAAAAATAATGAAAAATCACCCAATTTTTTTCCATACGAATTTTTGTTGCCCAAAAAAAATTGGGCGATTTTGCATTTTTGCTGGGTAAAATTTCGTTTTTTGATTTTGGGCGAAATTTCACTTTTCGTTTTTGGGTGATTTTTCGTTTTCTTTGGGTGATCTTTCGTTTTCAATATTAAACCTTAAATGCACAAGGACCCCGATTTTTACCGAAAAAATATATTTTATGTTAAATTGAGTAAAAACAAAAACTGCGTTTTTAGTTTTGAAAATTTTTATTAGTTTTATATTTAGATCAAAAATTCTTTTAGTTTTAGATCGAAATTTTTTCGATCACTAAAGGACATGTTTTGAAAGCAGTCAGTATTTTTTCCTAATCAAAATTATTTATCTGTTCCTAGAAGTTAAACTGTTAAAAATAGTGTTTATTTTGTATTTTGTATTTGTATTTTGTATTTATTGGACTTAAGAATTAGTACAGTAAGATCAATAAAGTTCTTAAGCGTACAACAATTTAAAAACATAATTTAATAAAAAATTATTAAAAATTAATTGTCATAATTTAGTTAAAAAAAATTACGCGTAGTGCGACGTATCGCATGCGCCACCCGTCGCTCCACCCTGCTCCCCCCTTAGTATTTTTCCCTTGTACGAAATGTTTTTATAGATTTTTAAGTATGAGATTATATTAAATTAAAATTAATTAAATTTTTAAATTTAACGCACTTCCTACATAAATAGTATTATAATATAATATCCACATAAAAAGTATTTATATCATCAAATGATTGAATTAAAATAGACTTAAAAAAAAAATACTGGCCTTAAAAATGCTCATTTCGTACAAGGGAATCTCGTATATCGTGTGGGAACACAATGTAAAATATTGGGCGATTTTTCATTTTTTTGGGTGAATTTTCGTTTTTTTTTTGGGTAATTTTTCCAAACATTTTTGGGTTTTTTTTCGTTTTCTTGGGTAAAATTTCGTTTTTTAGTTTTGGGCGATTTTTCATAAATTTTTGGGTAATTTTTCATTTGGGTGATTTTTCCTTTTTTTTTTGGCGATTTTGCGGAGAGCCGATTGTACATGCAACTTCGAAGGTAGTGTATGTCTAAAACTAAAATGAACCAAGATTTGATATACTTATGATTGTCTCACGAGGCAAATATGTAGTACTACACTCTGTTAAAAAATAACATTGAAGGATTCAGTATTTTTTATCGAACATAAATTTCTTACATTTTTCGATTTTATAATATCTTATAAATATGCTCACAAAGTTTGAAGGAATAGATGCTACTTTGTAAGCCGAAAAAATCGCACATTTTTCTCGGAGCGTCTTTCTCAAGAAAGGCGAAACTTTAAAAGCGTTTTTTTCGAAAACTGCTTTTTGAAACTGCTGACCAAAATTACTCGAAAACTATTTCAAGGACCTATACAAAATTTTAAGCTAGTAAATTTTATAGTATATATCGTTCGATTTTTATTCTACAGAAATACTTTTCTTATAACCTAAATAGTATGATTTTTTTAAGTAAACAAATCTATATTTCAGTCAGCATTTTGGTACAAATAATAATTTTTATTAAATATTCGATTAAAAACTCAGAAGTTGTTAGTAGAACCTAAATTATTATATAATTTCTTTTTTAGATAATGAGCTCCGAAAAATCATTTTCACCGCATATTTAAAGTATGTCGCTAAATTTTACTGATTTCTGCTATATTAGCAAAGTTTTGTTACCCAAGATTTAATAAAATATTTTTCAAAGGTTGTATACTATAATAAAAACAAAAAATTACCTAAAATAAACAGTTATTAAAAAAAAACTTAAAAATAAAAATTTGAGTACATTGTTTTTTTCGCTTAAAAAATTTAGTTAATACTTAAGATCAAATTATAACCGTATATAATAAGCATTCCTAAGTCCAGTTTCTGTGCCGATTTAATTTTCCCAAGTCACAACTTTTAATAAATAAAAGTTTGAAATTAACTGTCTGAACAGAATGATGTAGCTTGTAGTGCGTAGTAAGACCTGTCAAAAGTTAAAATGTGCTAAATTCCATCCACTATTCAACCTGAATAGAATCTGTAGAAATCAAGTGGCTCGTAGTTGTGTCTGCTGCTTGAATTTGAAAAAGATGGACGATACAAAAACAGAGAAATTAATCGACACAATAAAAAATAAAAAATTAATATGAAATTTGTGACATCCACTGCATGACAATGTGAATAAATAAGCCGAAGCATCTTGTGCCTTGGCAGTTTGCTCGAATAATAGCACATATGTACAACCGCGATTACAAATGCAATTTCTTGCTGCTCCTTCATTAAAAAGTAAATAGCTATTTCTTTTTTCTTTGTAAAATAATTAAAAAGTTGACTAAAAGTTTTTTTTCACAAAACTGAAAATTTGAATTAAAATTTGCTTAAGTCAAACTAAAGCGATACTTCCATTTGACATAAGCAAGCTACAACATTCTGGTTTTTTTTTTTATAAAAAAGTTAGACAGACTCGTCCGTCAGTCACAGACACAGTAATAGCCACTTCTACAACCATAGTCATTCTGTTCAGGCAGTAATACTTAAATATCTCAGAGTTCACTTCAGTCTGCTCTCTAAACTTTCGGTCAATATGTTTCTACAACACTTTCAAAGCCAACCTCAAAGTGAAATATGGATCAATTGTTTCCCGAGAAAATACAACAATTTTTGATACATTCCAACTTTTGACTAATTATTGAACAACGGATATATAAAACTAACTTACTTAACTTGGGAAATTTCGATATAGAAAGCCAAAATTAAAACTGCAAGTTTGACTGAAAAAAATGAAATTATCAAAAAAAAAAAATCCTTAGTGATTTCAATAACGCTCAGTGATATTACTTAGTACTTAATGTATTTGGTTTATTAAATAACATATTATGTATTACTTATTCAATTATATAATCAATAATATAATAATATTTCTTATTCAATAATATAATCAAATTGGTGAAGTTAAAAGTTTCTTGTTTAAAATTTACGCTTAAAATACAGAGGGCATGTGCAATATTTATTTTTATTGTTTCCAGATCTTATGTTTTTTCAATTGATTAATACTTTTAAGCAGGTCTTTTGTACTAAAATATATTCGTGTAGCTGCTGATTATAAAAACAAGAATATTGTATTTTGCACTGTACCATACAGCGTGGTATTAAGAACTTAATCCAAAATCAGAATAAGTGAGCGAGGGATTGATTTTGATTGATTTATTTATTCTAATTATATCTTTTTAACTTTATTTGCAAGACAAAGATTAATTTGTGTACTTAGTTAATTAACGTTGAAGTAGAACGCTATTAAACGCCATGATTTTTTTTTAAAGTCAATATTTAGAAAAGTTGGAGCAACTGAGTAGATGTCCACAAAAAATTAATATAACTACGAACAATTTATATGCATGATGATATTTTAAGTTAACGCATTCGCTGTCAAGGAAAAAATGTTACTTGTTTCAGTGGTCTCGTCTGCCAAAAAAATCTGGCAAGATTTATTATGTAAATGGTCTTGTCAAGTAGCAAAAAATTTTACTTATAATTTCTTTTACCATTTGCTATTCATATATGATATCAGAAGTCTTAAAATATTTACAAATACTCAACTTAAAAAAAAAAAAAAATACTCAACTTACAAAATGTTATATCAGCATTTGGGAAAATTTTAAATTTTTACTTCAAAAATGCAATATAGAACTCACGTCGACGTTGAAAGTTTGATGTCAACTGGAGCTTGTAGACGACATGGTTATAATAAGTGATATGGCAACATTGTGAAACAGCGCATGCTGCAAATCAGCTGTTAGTTAGCTGTCAAATGCAGCTGTGAAATTTCCTTTGGTTTTGTAATTATTTAACAAATGCAATATTAAATATTTAAATTGACTTAAAAGATATTTTATATAAAAAATTAAACCTTAAAAAATATGTCAGCGGCAGTCAAACTACTGCAGACACCATGGAAAGCACTTGGAGTGCTGCAAAAATTCACACAACTGCGTAAGTTTGGTCTCGCTAACCAATAACCACAATTATGCCGAATAAAAAAATTATAAATTTTTTCCCGCAATAAAATAGGTTTTCATTCTACGGAAATGGTAGCGCATCGCAATGAGCTCTTTGAGCAAGAACAGCAACGTCAGCGTGAACAAGTGGGTCGCATAGAAAAAATTGAGATACGCTACTTGGGACTGCCGGAGGATGTAACACTGGTGATGAATCGCGGTATCTCAACACCTTACAATTGTGCCCAACACATGACAGATGGGCATTGCCAGTGCTCTGCTCTGGCTCTGCTCGATGGCAACATTCCATGGGATATGCATCGGCCTATACAAGATTCCTGCACACTGCAACTGCTCAACTTTACCATAGCAGATCCACATGTGGTCAATAAGTAAGCAAAGCAATAATTGTAGTATTTTCAAATAATTTATGGGTGTTTGTTTTTTTCTTTTTTAATTAAGAGCTTTTTGGCGCACTTGTTCTTTCATGTTGGGCGCTGCACTGCAAAATGCCTTTAAGGATGAAGCGCAATTGCAGCTGCATAGTTTTCCTGGTCCAAATATTAAAACCGGTAGCTTTGTGCATGACATTGTACTCGGTACGCAACAGTGGGAGCCAACAGCCTCTGAATTGCGTGCCTTATCTGCAGAGATGATTAAACTGGCTGCTAACGATTTTAAAATCGAGCGTCTAGAAGTGAACAGTGATTTAGCCATGAAAATTTTTACAGGTTCACGGTATAAACGCCAACAGCTCCCAAGTATTTCACAGCAAAGTCATGGACGCGTAACGCTCTATCGCATGGGCACGCACATCGATATATCGCGTGGACCCATGATGGCCTCATCACGTTTTCTAGGCAAGTGCACAATTGCTGCTGCACACAAGATAGCCAATGAGGGCGACAAAGCGGCTTTCTATAGAATGCAAGGTGTGGCTCTGCCCACTGGCTTTACGCTCAATCATATTGCCTACGGTCAACTAGAGCAGCGCGCTAGAAAAATGGTGAGTAATTCTTTGTTTTTATATAAAATGACGGCTTAAGTATTCTTGTCTTCGAAATAGAATCCTGCGCATCTGCCGACTGAGCCATTTGAGGAGTATCTTGCTGCTGGCAATGGCGGCGAGCATCAAAAGCAAATTGCTTAGTCTAAAGCGTAAAGAGTTTAATTGTTTTCATTAATTAATTTAGTTCATTTAATAAAAAGTTTATAATACTAGGCATAAATAAGTCATACAACTTGAGACGAATAAAGTAACAAAAAAAAAAAAAAAAAATTTGTAAAATCAATATCAAGCAAAGGAATACTTTTTTCTCAAAATTCCGCGCAAAAAGAGCTCTGCAAATAGCTGCCTACTATTTACGCTTTTCCAAGAATCCTAGCGGTTGTTGACACTACACGTTATCTTAGCTTGCCTAAGCGTTAGTCTGCAGCAGTTGCAATATCTGCGTCTAGTCTCAAGTCTTCGGTCAATAGTTATAAATAAATAGTTCTGAAATTATCTGTATTGCTTTGTATATATGTATTTATTGCATTCCTTTGCCAATATGCACTTTAGCTAAGCAGCTGTTTTTTTTAAGATTGTGTTAACAGTGCGATAACCTTTGTTATTGTGGTCATAAAACTAAAGATTGAACTCTTTGATCCTTAAATGTTGTTGCTACTATTATATAAATAATTGATTTGACTGAAGAAACGATAAGAGATAAATGGGAATTCCAAGCAGAGCAACATTTTTCCCCTAGAAATACAAAATATAATTCAGTAAGGGAATTTCGTATTCTTAAAGGAATAAAATTGGTAAAAAAAACCAAAAATAAAAGAATTTTATTTAGAATTCGCTTTGTAAAGCTGAAAATTCGAACATTGTCAAAATTACCGTACCAAATTCTAAAATTCCAAACTGAAGTCATGTGCATTTTTACACAGACAATAGTTTAGTGGGTTATATGTAAATTTACCACCTATACAAACTGATTTGCTTAACCTTTTCCAAGTTGAAATCATGTGAATTTTTCAACTGACATCAGTTTAAGGGGCTATACGCAGCAGGAAGACCAAACATTATAAATGAATTGAAAATAAATTTATTTTGTTGAGAAGCTGCATTTTGTCATAAAATAAAAGTTGGCTTGTTCCTTCTGTTAAATACTAGACAATACCTTAAGCTAACGATTTTTCTTTTTCATTTTAGATGATCTAGGACAGAGATATCGTGCTCACCGCAAGAAGCTTTTTTTAGAGAAGCTCCCAGAGATCGACTACAGCAGCTTAAAAAATAATTATTTTTACAAATAAAAAAAGTTAAAAAATACGTTAATTTTTACGTACATTCATGCACTGAACACATTGAAGACGACAATGACATTACGACATCTGTCAAATTTTTGGGAAGTATTTCTTATGGAGAAAATTTGATCCAATGCACTGAACACATTGACGACTACTCGACTTTACGACGTGACGTGAAGAAAGAATCAACAATCTGGAAATATCACACGGTTGTTTCATTTACGCATACCTTATATTTGCACTTTTGTCGCTCGTCAAATTAGAAATAATTCTATATCGAGATCCAACATTGCTATGTCGCCGCGACATTTTCACCACATTCACCTCCATAAAAAAAGCATGTAAACAAAATTTGACAGATGTCGCAATGTCGTTGTCGTTGTCAATGTGTTCAGTGCATCATTTTTACGTTAATAATTTCAAATGTCTTCTTACGATAAATTGTTGACAAATCGATTTTTTTCGGCATCAGACCCTTTAGTTTTCAGTAACAAAAACAGAATTCAATGAATTAAGACTTTATTTTTTTTAATTTTCGAATTTTATTCGCAACATAAAGCGTTGAAAGGCATTCACAATAAATTTGTTCTTAACATTGTTTTAAATTTGTAATATGTAATATTTTTAAAATATACGAGGTTGTTTTGAAAAGTTTCCGGAGAAAAAGTTACAATAGAGAAAAACCAACATATTATCTTCTAATCACCATATATTTCTCTTTGAATTCAGAAACCCATACTTCACTGTCGAATATATTGGAGAGAAGTCTTTCTGTGTTGCGTCAGTTTCTTCATGGATTTGAAGTTAAATGAAGAGAATTATTTAATAGCCACATGATTCTCCCATTTTTCCTTTTTTCACTCAAGCAACTGAGGCCTCTTGTTTAAAAGCCTGTCAAAAGAAAACACTTACAGAGCACTACGGAGTAAACTAACGTCCTGAAAGTTGCATTGCAAGCTAGTCATGGATAGCACAAAGAAAAGAAGAAAAATAAAAAACGGGTTAGCCACTTAAGCCCTTGAAAGAAAGTTTTTAGAACACCGATTGGCCAATGTTCTTTCAGTAAAATTAATTTCAATTGACAAAATTTTTCATCTCCGATGAGATTAAAACGACGAAAATCTCGATTTGTTAAATTTGCAACAAGAGTCCTCCACGTAATGCGTTTGACTTTGGCCGTCACAATATCATAGAATAGGCTTCAAAAATAAGACAAGCAGGCGTCATCCCTTGATCAGATTGTTAACTTTTCAAACCAACCTCGTTTTCTCTGAACTTTGCTTTAATATAAGCGTGTAAAAAATTATGATAATTCTATTTTAAGCATTATTGTTTTAAACTTTCTGCCATTCCTTAATCAATACCAGCGCTTAAACTTCATTTCACCGCTGTTTTAATCTTACATTTCTACATAGGTTGGCATCGTCATGACTCCGCAGTTATTTTTACGTGCCGACATCAAAATGTAGCCATCATTGCCCCAGTAGGTGGACCATGAGTTCTTGACCAACCAGTAGTCTTCGCCATTTATTGTGCCATAGCCAACGGCCAGTACCGCATGATCCAGCTCATCGAGTCCATTCTTACAGGTCGGCTCAAAATACACGCCATGTGAGTAGAAACTGAACGACTTGGGTGAGGCATCAATGGCAACCGAGATGGGGCCATGCTTGAGCAGGGCAATTTTAAAGGCATTCGGATCATTGGCTGTGATATTTACGAATCCCTTGATGGGTGCCACAACCGTTATATTGTCGATATGACAATAACCGTCCTGTCCTAGATAGGGTCCATATTCCTCTTCGGTTGGTACGCCACCGACCTGCATTATCCATTGATAGGCGCGGAAGTCTTCGCCGCCATCGCATCCATTATTACCATACTGCCAAGAGCAGTCAATAAGAGCCTGTTGTGATAGACGCACAAGGTTGCCACCATTCTTCAGGAAATAAGCGCCTTCAATATGACCAATCGTGCCAAAAGACCAACAAGAGCCGCAAACCGATTGATCTAGAAAAGCAAATAAATATCTACCCCATCAATCCGATAATAAATACCTTTGACGGGCGTCACAGCGCCAAACAAACGCCAATCGTACTGTTCCGGCAGATCATTCTTAAGTTTCCCGGTATTATAGGGGAACGGCTTGCCCGTGTTGTATACGCCTGATGAGCGGAAACCGCGACGAGCACGCAACTCTTCATCAGTCTTATCTGCCATATGGTTGACAGCCAGAGTATAGCTAAGACGAGCGCGATTTCTGGAGTGTATATAACGCAAATTCTGTCTAAAGACATTCTGTCGATATGCCTGCTCCTTCTGGGTCTTGTAGCTAACACCATGCTTGCCTTTGAAATGCTGAAACTCATGCGCGACATGATGATCAACAGCGGGATGTACAAATTCTTGCATGGGGTTGAAGGTGGCATAGTGACCTTTACCGGGTCCCGGGAAACCAACACAGGTCATATCTGCAGGGAAAAAAAAGTTTGTGTTAAATGCAGTCTTTGTTTATATTGATTGGCTTATATTTTGTGTCTCACCCTCATCGATCTCGAACACCTCGTTGGGAATATCGTCATGCTCGTAGCTATCGTAGTCCAAATAGTAATGATCGTAGTGCGATCCCAGCAACGTATCATAACCACGCATCTCGTAGCGCACTGGAATGGGCATGCGTGAGGCGGGATAGTGTGGTGATTTCTTGTAGCGCACCCACAACGTGTAAACGTTCTTCTTCTGGCCAATAGTCTCCTCCAAGCGGAATTTGTCACAGGTAAAACCCAAAAATGATTCAGTGCCTATGAGACTGAAATCCTTGACATAAGGCAGTATAGCTTGAATTTGCACTTTATTTTCGGCGGTGCCATTCAACTGCAAACAGGTAACCTTATTCAACTCTTGTTGAGTGGTAATGGGTGCCAGTTTCAAGGAGACACCAAACTCACCCTCATTGGCTAATTGATATGTCTTCACCATGCCACCATAGTAATCGATGCGCGAGCGTCGAGTATTTTTGTCATACCATGCATAGAATGGTTCGGCAATCTCAGCATAGGGTATATAGAGGGTTCCCTTGACAATATAGTTGGGATCCCATCTGGGTGGATTGGTTGCTAGTGCTATCGATTGGGAGCAAAATTAAAGGCAAGCATTAGAGTTTTTAATTAAAATACATTACAATACATGACATGACATGACATGGAATGACATGACATAACATTACATTTTATTACCTAACATTTCATTACCCTACATTACCCTAAATTACAAAGTTTGTATGTAGTTTAAGACAAAAGCAAGTAATAACATAAAGTCAAGTCATGTTGATAGCTCTATCTTAAGTAGTGAAGGACCATTAACGATAATAGAGATTGGTGAATGGTTCCAATCGAGCTTAACGTGTTGATATGAAATTTAATTTTAATAAATTCCCCTTCTTAATACATTATAAGTCAAAATGACTCATTTCGTATTGATAGATAGGCCCACTTCTGGAGCTAAAGTATATGAAAAAAGGTTCTTATTTTCACCACTTTATATAAAATAGGATATCAGACTTAAAAAAAGATACAGTAGTTTCGACTATGTCGTAACACAAGACGTAGAATTATTCAATTCGCTTTTGATGACATCTTTTTTAAAAATATTTATTCTATACACCTGAGGATATGACCTTTAAGAGAGTGCCGGAGAGGGTTAATATGTATCACCAACCCCTATTACTTTTGCAAAAGGAACATTTTTGCCTTTGACACCTATTCCCTCCGACCACTCCTTAGGGGCGCTCCCATACAAATTTTATGCTTTTGTCGATAAAACCGGAAACTGTCCATAAATAGGTAGAAAACTTAAACAAGCAAACAAAATTTGTTCAATGCTATCAAGTTCAACAACCCATGTGTCAAAATTTCACTGTCGATAATATGCCCGGATATTTAATTGGCTGCGTTTGACATTTCAATAACAGATTCTGTTAAAAAAGCCCCTCAAAATAACTCAGTATTACTGGGCTACGCGAGTCTGTTAAAAACAACATGCCCCCAAAAGTATGCTTTTTTTTAATTATAAGATTTATGTCTTCACGCTAGATGGCGCTGTCTTCGCCGTCGAAAAAACCGGAAGCCGTCGATAAATAGGTAGCAAGTTTAAGCAAACAAAAACATCAAATGTTGGCTTTATATTTCATGTAATTGTGTAAAATTGATATTAGTTAGAGAGTTCTAACATGAATTTTTGTCGCATTGAGGATCAAGCAGACCAACAAGTGCTAAGATCAACATTGTACGATTAGTACTTTAGGCCCACCAAAGGCTCAAAAAGTAATGTAAATACCGACACCTGATCACTATCAACCACCCTACTTACCTCCGAGAACGACGTATTCTACGTCAAAAATTTTAATATTTGATTTTCGACTGAAAAACATTTTATTTCGCATTTTGTACTCATTCAGTTTTTTCAATTCAAAACGTTTGAATTGAATCGTAGGTTGATACTTATATTTCGGGAATACTATAATGTCTCAATCGGAATGGAATAAATGTTATGACAAATGGCTCCAACGCATGAAAAAATGTATTTATCATAAAGGAGAAAATTTCGAAAAACAATAAAGAAAAAAATTATCCCATTATATTTATTCCCGAAATATATGTAGCAACTCTCGTAGGAAAGGAAATTAAAGGGAAGTCTTTATAAATAATGATTTGAGTTTGTAAAACTGACTATTCCATTTTTTTACGAACATTTTCGAAAAATTCATATTTCGAAATTCTTTTAAACAAGTAGATTTTTCCATGTGTTATTATACACGGTACAGACGGTAGTCTTCAAGGATATTAAAACATTAATCTTTAAAAGAACATTTTTTAGAAAACCGACCATTCTCTTTCCTTTGATATTCAATTTCATCATATTTCAGCGATTCTTTATGCATTGGAAAAATGTTCGAAAAATTTAATTTCTTCAAAGTTTGAGGTCCTTTAGAAAAAAGATTTTTCATGTCTTAAAACTACTGTTAAAACTATTGTAGACTTATAAAATATTATAAATAGTCCTATCATAAATACTCTTTTAGAACTCATATATATTAGTCTTTTGGACTCAAAATGAAGACTCTTTTAATAGTCATATTTAATACTCTTTTAAGAATTATGTAATGGAATCTTTAAAGACTCGTAATGAAGACTCTTTCAGAACTCATAGAAGTAACAATGATCCGTTTAGGTTGAAATATATTTTTAGATTAAAATTTATTTAAAATATTTTATAATTGAAATATAAAAAAAAAAATGAAAAAAATTATATTTTTTTTTAATATTTCAAATACAAAAGTAATTGTACAAAAATTTAAAGTTAAAAATGTCACTTTGCCATATTCGATTCGACTTCATTCGATTCTACAAGCTCCTCAACTGCACACTGAACGACTGAAAGATAAATTATGACGTGTTGGAGCATTTCCTCGAAAAAAATATTCACAAATTACCATTACATTACAAATTTCAGAGGATCAGCCGTGATGGTCGGACGTACATATGCACCAACGTTTTTATATATTAAGAAGATACAAATATAACTTTAAAGTTTATAAAATCTTCTCAGAACCTAATTTTCGAGTTATCATAAAACATTCATATGTATATAAGACTCTTTTATGAGGCCTTTTTAAAATTACGCATATATCAAGGAATATAAATATAATCCTTTTGTGAGTCTTTATTATGAACAATCATAATACCGTCTTATTTAGGACTTTTTAATGAGTTTTTTCTATGAAAACTCATAAAGCAGTAATTTTACAATCATATCAAAGACGCCTTTAGGAGTCTTTTAATTGCGTACTCATAAGACATGTATAAAAAATACTCTTTTTAGAGTCTTATTTTTGAGCAATCATTTCACAATCATATCAAATACTCTTTTGGGAGTCTTTTTATTGTGTACTCATAAGGCACGCACAAAAAATACTCTTTTTAAAATCTTATTTTTGAGCAATCATTTCACAATCATTTCACAATCATTTCAAAGACTCCTTAAGGAGTCTTCTTGTTGCTTAATCACAAAACACGCATAAGAAATACTCTTTTTAGAGTCTTTATTTTTGAGGCACTCAGAAAATGATTGCAGGGAGTGCAATACCTTAAAAATATATAAAAAAAAATACTTTTCCTATTTAAATTTCAAGTTTTGAGTTATTTTTCTTAAAAAGACCATCGAAACGAAATTTTTTAGAAAAATTAAAATTAGGTCATCCTTATTGCAAAATAAGTTGTTGGAATGGAGCATTGAAAATTAACAAATAAATTTAAAGCAAATAAAATAATTTCATTTCAAATAATGTTATTATCACACTTTTTTGAGAATTTTATAATTAAATATAAATGAATTTTTTATTTAAATTTAAAATTTGCAAACTACAAATTAGTGTAAATTAAATGGAAAACATCGACGAAAATACAAATATTTAACAAATACGTCAAAATAAGACCGCTTTAATTTTTTTTTTAAGCTACGCCGCTGAAAAGGCGCCAGATTTTTTATTAGGATTTTTGTCGGTTTGGCTTCTTCTAAGCTTCAAGCTTTCTCTTAATTTTTTTTTTTAATAAATTAGAGAAAATGGCGTTGGATGCCTATCCAAAAATATAAAACAAAAATCTCAGAACTGTTACAACTGTTTGATCTCAGTTCTGTTCCTCGTTTGTTGTCTCTTTTTCGTCAATTTCTTTTGAACAACCAACTTGAATATAAAGCGGATTAAATAACAATTCTTGGAAAAAAAATCTCGAATTAAAATTATTTTCTATTCTATTGTTGACCATTAAAACTGATAACTCATGAACGCCATTTAAGATTAAAAAACAAAACAACACCTCACACACACTACAAGTTAATGCTGTCTCGCTCTAAAGCACAACAATTTAATTAAATTAATTGCAATAAATTATATCAATTACATATTTACCTGTAGCTGCAATACTGCACAAGCATACAAATATATAAACGAATCGCATTATTAAGAGCTCTCAAAGAGCAGTTTTTCAAACTTATTTAAAATCCAAACTTTTCAGCTGTTGTGAAATTAAAAAAATTCTACACTTTATTGAATAATTAATATAAAAAATAACAATTTAAACTCAACAAACAATTAGATGGCACAACCTTTGTGGTCGCTAGCAAGCCATATACTGAATTTTGTATTCATTAATTTAAGCTCTAGAAGTTCTACAGACAACGATTTAGCCGCCTGCCTGCCTGTCTGGTTTGCTCAGTTTTTTTACCCAGAGCGCTAGATTTAATGGCTTTTTCTTATCTACTTTTATTTGTTGTTTTATACATGTTCATTGCTGACTGTATTTCTCAGTGCTCACTGTACAAAAGTTGAGCACTAACTTAAATACTCTCCACTAATATGAGTGCTTAAATAACATTTAGCTGAAGAAGTAGCAGTAGCAGTTATATTAACCATGTGTGAGTAGGTTCTGTTTCTGCTACCAACCAAACCCGATAAAATCAAACAAAATTGTTTATTTCTCTTTGTGCGGACTCATTAAAATCAGTGTGTTATTGGGCGTTTGGTATTGAAAAAGTTCATGACTCTCTATCTTACGGCTAACTTGTTTATCAAACCATGAGGAAACACTAACAATTACTAACTAACATTAACTTACTAACATTAACTAACTAACATGAACTAACTAACATTAACTAACATGAACTAACTAACATTAACTAACTAACATGAACTAATTAACATTAACCTTAGCTCACTCTCTGTTATTCAAAATGCCGGTATGTGTAAGAATCCACATTGAGTATTTATATGTGAAGAGTTTTTATAGGTGAAGCAATGAATATACATAATTTTTTAATGTCTTAGCTTACAGTCAAAACAAAAAGTTAATAAAGACTATAAAAAAATTAAAGAAATTTTTAAAAAAATATGTTTGTTGCTTATTAACATGAAAGCTACTAAAATCAGACGGAAACTAATTTATTCGTTTTATTTTTTTGTCGGTAGGTGAAAAAAAATACATTAGTTCTTTCACAAAGCCTTAGATAATCATAAAATTATTTACTTCCCATAAAAAATCCCAGAATTTTTATTGAGTTCAAATCCCATAAAAAAGGAAGACTTCAAACCTTTGTTGATATTTTTATTATAGTAAATTAACTGTTAACCTTCATACAAACGTCATATAAACTTTTTCAACTTTTTCACCAGTGATAATTGATTCTCGCCATAAAAAGGGGGATGAATATACTGCTACTCGTATGGAAAACTATTTTTCTGTTTATCTATCAACAAGTCTCTCATAACATTTCAACATATCTATCAAAAAATTAAGATCAAGCCCAAATAGAATGAATACTATGATAACATTCAATGCAAAAAAGTAATCAAATAAGTTCCCTAATAATTTTTTTTACTAATTTGATATTCCACAAATAATTTGAAAGTTTGTCATGGAAAACAATCTTAATTTCTTTATCATAATCATTTCTTTTTATACAAATTATCGATATGTAATAATAAATAACATAATGCAATAGTGAAATTTATAATTCAAAAAGGTACATTTTTTTAACTCATTTCTGGACAACAAAAGGTTGGTTTTCGAAAAGCAATATGGTCCGGCGATTGATTCGAAAAGGGTTCATTTCCAAAGAAAAAAGGGTTATTTACTGAGACATTTTCGTCCGGCGATTGATTTAAAAATTATTAATTTCTGAGTACCGAAAAATAACATTTCTATGGATTTTAACTCATTTCCGAACAAAATAAGGTTAATTTTTGAGAGGCATTTTAGTCCGATGAATGATACAAAAAAGATTCATTTATGAGTACCAAAAATGAACGTTTCAACCCGAAAAGGTTCATAAAGGAATTCGAAAACGGTAGTTTTGGTTCACTGGGCGATAATGAATTGATCAAATTGCTTGTATAATAATATGCCAAAATGTCGAACATTTCCTCAAAAGCAATAACACTCTTACTCCTACTTTAAAACCATCAGAATTTTTCAAATTAATACTAGGTATTTTTTTAAAATTTCAAAATAGGTGGTATTAATAGTTTTCCCTGTAATACATTAAGGGAATGTTGACTCAGAGTGACTTTAGCCCTTTAATGCTCCATTTTCTTGTAAGTTGACCCATTGTACGTTAAATTTTAACAGAACATGGACGTCTTAAGGCTGGTTTTAAAATCTAAAGTTACTTTTAATTTTATTCTTGTATAAAAAAATCACCTTATGTGATAAACGAAAACTTTTCCACTGAAAAATATCAAAATTTGCAATAAACACAAATTATTTTATGGGAAAAATTGAATAAAATTTTTAAAATTTAATTCAAAAAAACCGCTTGACCAAAAAAGCCTGAAATTGACGACAACAAATAAAAATCAAAGAATTGGTCAAAAAATATTTCTTCAAACACAAATTATTTTTATTTTTTTATTTTTTATTTTTTAATTATTTTGTTGCTTTTGAAATTCAAATTTAGTCTTTTTTCTTGTAAGAAATAAGTCTGGTATCTGGTAAGAAATAAGTGTGTTGGAAACTCAATGTGTAACAAAATGTGACTGTTTGTTTAGGCTTGAAAATGTACCAACAAAATTTAAGTTTGGTGCAAAAAAAAACGGTTTTTTTTCAAGTGTTCTATCATATATAAATGTTTGGTCTGGTGCCAAGTTTTTTCACTGTCACACAGTGTCACACTTTGTGTAAAAATAACTTCTATGAAAGTTTCTTATGAATTAATTGCCAAGGTGCTTTTTTGGGGACCTTGGGATTGCACCTATTCACAAGTTGTACCTCACACAAAGGCTAAGCAAAAATTTTAGCAACCTACTTTAACGCAATAAAAAAGTGTTGCATACTTACAGGCTTAGATGGTTAAAGTATCAGCAAGAAGAATGCTGGATAATGGTTAATGATGGAAAGACGTAATTTAAATATTTTTGCAATATAATAAATGAGTATTTTATTTATTCTTCTATTTGTTTATTGATAGACTAGACTAAATATAGCGCGAAAGTTATAAATATTAAACGTCTTTTATAGATGCAATGATAAAAAAAAAATTAAAACTATGAATACAAAATTGTGCTTTGGTACTTTAATTTGTTTAATATTAACACTTGAATGTGAATTTCAAAATATAACAAAAATACAATGAAACAATAATATTAAAAATTTAATAAAATAATAGAGATATTTTAATACATGTCTATAAATTAACTTCTTATGACTACTATGAAGACTTTGATTTTATTCATGGTCTAAATGTCTTTTTAAATATGAGTATTTGATAAACTTTAAACTACGCTCTAATATCACAAAAAATATTCTTTTTACTAAACAGACGTTAAAGCATCAGCAACTAGCCAATTTGCATATCTTCAGCTAACTGTTTTTAAAGTGGTATTTACGTTGGTTATATACCTATTTTCCAAGGCACTGCAATGCAACTGCGAAACTTTGCCGATTACTTAAACGCCGTCTACAAACTATTTTGGCACCAAGAATTCACTTGATTGTTTTTTGCTGCGGTTAACAAAAAACCGTTAAGATTACTTAAAAAAAAACATTCACTATATAATGCTCAACTTAAACTACAAACTATATAAATAACGACATGTGGCTAGCATCAGTATCCAGAATAGAGTTGACGTTAAGCTGCAGCAACTGGCCGCGCTCTCCACTGCTGATTCGATCATGTGTGCCACCGTCAGACCGGAGAGCACTAGATTTGTGGTGATACGATGCGACTGTGCCTCAATCAAGTTGGCGATCTTCTCAGCCTCACGCATGCAAGCTTCGATTTGAATGCGGGTCGGTGACGTGGTGCGTGGCACAATGCCTATAAAGATGCCCACCTCCATGGTGAGAAAGCCTGTCAGTTGACACTCGGCAAACTGTACAAGCAAATCCAGCTCGTGTAGCACGCTGTGCAGTGTCAGCAGCTGTTTGTTTTTGCCTCGCAGCGCATAGAGTGCGCGATCGATCTGCTTGCGCGAGTAGATGACACGAAAGGCTCCAGCGCAGATGGGACAACAGGCTCCTGGTGGCACAATGGTCGGACAGTGTAGTGAGGGTGGATTGGGACACCTGACAGTCCGACAGCGTCGACCCATGTCGTGTGCCAGCAGTCCTACCTCGCGACAGCGTCCGCGATAGTCGACAAGCACATAATCAGCCCAAGCAGCGCATTCGTGGCGATATGTTATGCCGTTAATAGCACAAACGGGTCCTCTCCAAGAGCAGCTGCGGAAGCAAGAGCCCCAGTGCGCAAATTGCGCTTGAGCATTGAGCAAATCACAGGCGGATCGATGTGTTACACCCTTGCTGTCGCATACTGGTTGATCGGAGTGTGAGCAATTTGCCGATTGCTTGACTGGCGGAAGGTGAAAAAAGAGGAGTGAACAACTTTTTATGATTTGTGAACGTGAGGTTTTCAGCTAAACTTACCGCATTTATACTGTAAGCATGGTCGATGCATTATCGAGAGACAAATCTGGCGCTGCTCTAGGCACTGCATGCCGACCGGACAGCTGAAGGCACCTTCGCTGCATGGATCCCAACTGTTGCAGGCACCATATTCGATTTCGCTATCTTGCAGGCCCAAACACTTGGCTATGCAGGCCGAATGGTACGTGTTGCCATTCCGTCCACAAACGGGCACATAATGTGTGGGACAGTTGCATGGCAGGCTAGTGTACGATCTATCGGAAAGACCTGAAAAGTTGAGAGAAAAAAATTAATTTTGGAAAATCATCCCCAAATATTAGGAAATAAGTGTTCTATCAGAGGTTCTATCAACATCACAGAACTATTCCGATCCTGTAAATGTTCCCGTGCACTGTTACTAGCGGCAGGAATTCAATATATTCTGATCAAGGTTTGATAGAGACAGTGATATTCTTTAGAACTAACATTTATTTAATGGTATCAATGGTATCACAATGGTATCATAATAGAATTCAATGCTTTGAAAGCAGCTTGACTATCAAAGACGGTTTTTCCTAAAGTACGTGTTTTAAACTATAGATTGGTGTCAACTGAATCGCGTAAACTAGAGGATTTAATATTACAGGATAGGCCATTTAAACCTTTGGCATCTGACAACCTTATAACTTTTTCTTTTGTTTTCAGACTGGCTTATGACACCCCGCCATCGATGCGTCAGTCCAAGTGAATTTTCCCCATGGAATAGTACACGCCACCACAGCGCGCTATTATCGTACGGCTTTACATTCAAAACATGTTCTCAATTGTGAAAACGCGACGTAAGTATCGTGCAAAATATCGAGCGGGGAGAGCGCCTTCAGACCACACCATTAGGCATTTACATCAAAAATTTATCGCCACCGGTAATCTTGGTAGTGCCAGTCATCAAGGCCGATTGGCACAAACCGCCAATAATTATCATGATTGATGAGGTATATTTTTCTTTGAATGGTGTCGTGAATAAACAAAATTGTCGGTTCTACGCCAATGAAAATCCTCAATTAATTCACGAGCAATCTCTCCAAGACCAAAGCGTAACTGTTTGGACTGGAATTTGTGCGGAAAGAATCATTGGACCGATCTTTTTCGAAGACGACGTTGGAGTAGTCATAACCCTCAATGGAGAGCGTTATCGGACCATTATAACTCATTTTTTAATGCCAATTCTGACTGATAGCGGCATGGAGAACTTTTAATTCCAACAGGACGGTGCCACAGCTCACACCGTCCTAGCCACGATCACTTTATTGCGTCCTTTGTTAACCGGTCACCTAATTTCGAAAAATGGTGATTTTGACTGGCCTTCGCGATCGCCCGACTTAGCCCTTCTAGACTTCTTCCTGTGGGATTATTTGAAGTCCGAAGTTAATGTCAACAAGCCACGGACCCTGGAAGCTTTGAAAGACAATATTTGGCATTTCACCCCGCTATTCAGCCCGAAACACTACGAAATGTGATGGAAAATGCGGAAAAACGAGCCCATTTCGCCATTCGCTCTGGCAGCGATCATTTAAGTGAAATCATATTCCACAAGTGATCAGAAGAAATGTAAAAAAAAAAAAATAAATAACTGGCCATTTCAGCCCTTGAAAGGACTTTGACCTAGCTTCTTATGATCAATTGTGTTGTGCGTGTTATTAAGTTTGTACACAATTGACCGAGAACCGGACCTACATGCTTAACGCCGACTCCGAACGGCGATGAACGGAATGTTCTCGTTCTCAAGAAGCTTTACATGGCATTTTGATTACTCTCTGAGGTTTGCCATTGTCTGCAGAGAGGTGGCGGCCGTACAGAAAAATTATTTTAATTCAAATAATTTTCTGTTGCTGCTGGGGTTCGAACCTGAGTCTCCAAAGTTCTTTGACATAGCGGCCACGCACTTTAACCAACTACGCCACGGTCGCCACTAGAAGAAATGTACATGGTTAAAAATAAATGAAAAATTATTTCACAGGAAGTTTTTTTTTATGTTATTATTAACAAAAAAACATCCCGAAGCTTTAAATGGCCCATCCTATACTTCTAACGGTTAAATATTATAATTCCTCTGATCGACTTAAAGTAGATTTTTTGTAGGATCTATTTTTTCGGTATGTAAAATAATGTCTGAAAGACTCCCAATATTTTCATCTACGCACAGATGGGCTCTTAACAGGACGTTTTGCATAATAGCCCGAACTTAATGTTGAACTTTTTTTTAATAAAACGAAAAATGGTTTGGATCCCTTTGTATGCCTACACCTCTTGTTGATACACCCTTTATATTTTAGAATAAAACGAAAAATGGTTTGGATCCCTTTGTATGCCTACACCTCTTGTTGAGACACCCTTTATAATAGCTTACCTGGAAACTTGCACTGCTTCTTCGTGCAAGTGATCTCCTCGGCGAAGCAACTGCACAAATTACACTCCAGATAGAAAGAGGTGCCATGCTTAAAACTACGTCCGCCCGGCAGCATGCAGTTGTCATACGAGAAGCTCGGCAATGGCTGGCAGTGCTCGATGCGTGCGTTTTCGCCACAGCGACATACCTTGAAGCCACCACGTTGAGCTGTTGTGACTGGCACGCGCACATACGCACCAAAAGGCACCAAGTACGAAGACGTCTCGCCCAGACTGCAACCTGGCACGCAATCATAGCCGGTACTTTCGTTACGACGCGAAAAACAAACCTCGCTGGCATTGCAAGGATGTCCCTTGCAAGGTGCCGTCAAACGATGATGACCACCTGTCTCTTTGGGTGCATCGCTAACCTCCAAATAGGGACGCAGCGAAACACACGGTATATCTTCACCATCGGGATGCAGACGCAAACATATCGAAGCCGCGCTAACCGATGTGCTCATGCGTGACCAGTCCATGCACTCACTTAAAATCTCGTAGCAATCTTCATGGCAGATGTGGTTGTAGTGTCCCGCACGTGTGCATGGCTTGATTTGTAGAGCACATGCAATGCTGCGCCATTTTTCTGGCGCACAACGTGTCATATTCTTGATGGGCAAATTAATGCCGGGTAAGCTGACGAAACCACGTTGCTGCCACATCTTAAGATCGGCGCGTGCTGCTGAATCGGCCTGTGCATTGCAACTGCGAAAAAGATCCGTCGGCCGATTGTTGAAGTGCGTACAAAAGCTAAGGCCATCGCAGCCGAGCTCGCAGGATTCCTCCACTTCGTCGATGCATTGGCGCAAGTCCAGCTCGTTTTGTTGCATCAGACACTGGGTCTCAAAGTGCGTGCTCGATGTTGTCCAATCGGTGGTGTAGGTTTGCGTGCACAGCCGACGACACTTGGGCGAAGCGGCCTTGGGGCAGCAATGCAATTTTGCGGAATCGATGCCGATTTCGTTGATTTGCGAGACGGCAGGGGTGGCGACTGCTGAAGCCGCGGGCACAAAAATCTTACGATCGGCGGTTAGAAAGCATTGCCAGAGCGGCAAATGCGGCAAGGGCGTGCCGCAGCCGCCAGCTTCGAGTTCGGCAATAATGCTGTCGGTGCTTTCGCTGGTATTGAGCGCTGTGCGACAAGTGTTGCGACACAATTCTACTTTCGAGAAATCACAGCAAGGCAGATCTGCGGAAAAAGATGAAAGTTGAGATGAGTTGAGAAAAACAAAAAAGAAAAAGCTTAACTAGGACAAAGTTCAAGATATTTCCATTAACCTCAACACGCTAGCGTCTCGAGTTGTCTCACTTACATTTATGTGAATTTGTCGCTGGCGTCATGTCGGTGGCGTTGTGCACACATTGAATGACATCTTGGTCCCGCTCGCCGCAAAATTCATGCAAGCGACGACGATTGTTGCGTTTGTGTGGCGTATGCAGCTCAAAGATCTCGCGACAGGCCTGCAGGGAGTGAAGAGAACGATCATTGTCTTTAGTCAAAAGTTATTTTTTATCTTTTTGTGAAGATCTAGGCTTAAGACAACATTTATTGTCATATTTTCTTAGTTTTGCAGTTTTGTTGAAGTGAATTGTGGTTTGTGGAAACTTTATAAATCAGCGCTCACCACAAAGTGCGCCTCCCAATTAGCACCTCCTACTTTTTTAAACCTTAATTAACCATAAAAAACCAAACAATTAGCCCACCCACATATTTTCCATAGCCTTAAGTAACGATCTATTGCATTGATTTTTCAGTTAGCAGGTGTAGAGTTGCCAGGTTTATAATAAAAAGACATAAGATTTCGAAGGAAACAAAAAATTAAAATTAAATACCAACGGAGAAGAGGAAATTATTTCAGAAAGAAATAAATAAAAAAGTGAAGGTGAAGGTGAAGGTTTGTGTATTATTGACCCTAAAATGGAAAAGTATATTTATAAAAAACCTTCTTCAAGAGAAGCTCTTCGAAATAGCAAAACATAGTACTTGCCGAAAATAGAAAAATTTTAAAATAGTTCTAAGCTAGTTCCAAAAAGTCAGTAAAAATTCAGTACTCCTTTTACAATAACCTTTTAGTAAAATTGTTCGAACAGATAATTATGAGAGTCTATTAACGAACGAAAAATTATTGGTCCACTTAAATTATTGGTTCACTCTTACTCCTTATCTGAACTTATCAACTTTCTAAACCTTTTTCTTAAGGAATTCGAGGGGGTGAATTAGTAATTTGGTATTTCTTATGACCCTCTTTTTAAATTTCAAATACAAAATTATTTCTTAATTCCAGATCAATGCATAATGTAGAAAATGTTGACTCTTAAGTTGGCTCCTCTTTAAATTAATTGGATTTTTTTTAATCAAATATGTGGTTAAAAGCGGTGAAAAAATCAATAACGCTCTTATTTACCATAAAAAAAAAATGCTGAATATATTATGTCGGGTTCTTTTTTGTCTTACTTGGGGTGTTATGGGCTAAAGACGACAAATTTTTACCATAAATATATTAAAATGTTCTTCCTTAAGATAAATTTGCCATTTAAATACAGTTTCTTAGTTTTTAATAGAATATTTGATGGTGAATGAGTTAAGGGCTCACATTACCCTAAAATTTTTAAAAATATAGTTTTTATAGGTTTTTATAGTTTTTCTTTTTTATTTTTTTATACTTACAATAGGGTTTCTTATAAAACATGGTGGTAAAAAAAATCAAATGTGAAGATACAAAAATTGAATTGTTCTGTATGAAGCTGGAATGGGACACTAGCCGGAAGTAAAAGCTGTGTACCTACTAGAAACTTTAAACGAATTTTTCTAGAAAACACAAAACAAAATTCTGTTGAAAAACAAAATTCTTATGAAAATAATTTGAAATTTTATGTCAAAACTGAAAACTTTATTCAATTTACCAAAATTATTAAAAATAAACATTTATTTTAAAAAATTTTTCAATTGTGATTTTAAGTGATTTTTATGAAACCCATTATTGAGTAACTAAGCTTCACACTAGACCAACATTTTGCACACAATTTAGAAACGTACAGAAGATCAAAAGAACAATTTTTTTTTGCTACAATATTTCAAATTCTAATTTCGACACAAAAAAAACTTGATAATGGCAACCCTTGACTCACCTGCAGGCATTCTGATGTGCGTGAATTGCTGCAGCAATGATCGCCCGCCTCCTGACGTTCAAAGCAGGCAAACATGTGTTGTTCATCACTTTGGCGGCAAGCATTGATCAATTCATCCGACGATGATGATGTTGCACAAGCGTTGCGACAACGCGGTGACAAACCAAGCGTGCAGCAACGACGGCCGGTCCATTGAGAACCGCGTGCAACAGCTAAAAAGGGCGAGAAAAAAAAACGAAAAAGACGATGTAAAGAAAAATAAAACGTTTAATAAAAAAAGGCTAGAGAAATAAATAAATACTTGTTTGATCTGATTAGAAATTGTGTTCAATTAAGAGCGACGCTCTGAGAACGATTATTGATCGGCAAATGATTGCACTTGATTATGGATGGTACAGGCTGCGTGTCAGTAAATCAATTTATTGAAATAAATGAAAATGATTGCAGTTCGATAGAAGGAACGATCTTTTCACGAGACACATAAGATGCACAATTCAACAATAGACGCCAATGGGGTGGAGGGGGTGGGTGAATTATTTGTCATATCAACAAAATCATAGTATATTAAACAAAGTAGCTACGATACTGAAAGTCCGAATTAAAAAAAAAAAAACACTGAATAACCAACAACAACAAAAAATGCTGTATGGTTTGACAACTCAAGAGTTCGATTTTTTGAAAGAAGTAGACGAAGAGTGGATAATAAAAGATTGACTAATTGTCAAAATGGCGAAGTTGGTAGAAACCTCAAATGAAATAAAAATATCATGTTTTCAAGTTGTAAATAGTACGGACACATGTGTTAGTTTTGTGTTTATTTGAGTGGAAATATTGTAAAAACATTATAAATAAATCTATAAAATGCCGAGGAAGTGTTAAATTTATAGAAAAGCTTGTAAAAAGTTTAACCTAAAATCAACTGCGAAAAATGAGAATAAAAAAACTAGAGATGAACAGCTGATTTTGACAACTAGCCCGCTTTTCTCTGCATTCTACTCCATTCTTCTCCGAGTCGGCCCTACCTTTTAATTCTACCATGCTCGACACACAAGTAACAGGACAATCAGCTTCAGCATCGACATCGTCGAGTGTGCAGTTTTTATTTTGGCTTTGCATCCATTTGTTTTCGCAAAATTCGCTGGAAAATGTGCTGAACAGTGAACGAGTGCGGTTTGTGTTGTTGTTTTTTGCAGGCGTTATTTAATATAATGATAAAATTTTTAGAAGTTGAAAATAAAGATGATGCAGATTATGCGTTCCCTACAGAATCTTCAGAGAGTAAGGATATCCCACAGGATACTACTGTTTATACTATACACCTGAACAGGCCAGGGTACTTATCAGTGATCTGCAACGAGTCACGTTTTTGTGATTTGTAGTGATTCATTCAAAACCGAGTAGTAGTGCGTAGACATCAAACAACAACCAGCACTACTACTCGAAGCACTCTTGCTACAAAAAGTAACACACAGTTCAATGTTTGATTCCTCAATCGAACGTCAGAGTACAACCAAATACTCATCAACCTTTTGGTATGAATCATACCATGTACTCATAGCTCAAGTAAAAGTCCCATAGCCCATTAGCAATACTTTTGTATTTTTCTTTGTTCTTGTCGCTGTTAGAAGAGTTTAATTGTTTTGTTTGTTTTTACCAATACCAAATTGTTTTTAATGTTTTTTTTTTTATGTTGGTATTACTAATAAAAAATCAAGCTTTAATTCTTTACTTACGCCAAAGTTAGCAACCCTAGAAAAGTCATGATCATTCATTTCAAATACGTGAAGATAACTTATTAGAAGCGAGTCTAGATCATACCGACTACTCACAACCACGAGTCAGAGTATGAAGCATGAAGCATAGGAGTTAAGTTGCGTGTTATGAATACCGCAACCGACTATGAAGTTGAAGCCAAATTAATACGTATACACTCGAGTCAACTCTGTTTATAACTACTCGCTGCAGTTCTCTGGTACTTATGTATGTATATTAAGTTTGTGTAAACGTTCGTAACGCCCAAAAGGAGGCGTGGCAGGCATAGGAAAGCACATATATTTTTAATCAGCATCACCTCCTGATATCCGCCATATCCGTTCGTCAGTCCATCTGTCCGTCTGTTTGTCCATCCGTCTGTGTGTTGTCTCCGTAGCCACTGGATAAGGAGTTGAGATGACGGCATGAAAATTGGTACGGATGTTAGTAGGGACCAACGGATGCACTATTAAATATTTGCGCTGGTGAATATTTTTGGAATCCGCCCACAGTCACGCCCACTATCGAAAAAATTTCATTAAATATAGATTAGTTGTAGTATCCAAACTAAGTTGTGTTCAAAACTTGGGCGTGACATGCCCACTTCTCATACAGTTCATAAAAGTTTCCTTTAAGATAATAAAAAATAAAGTTTTCTTTTTCTTTGTTGTTTTTATATGATGACAAATTTGACTGTCAGTATTTTGTCTTTTTTTTTTCAATTCTCGAAGTGAAAACCATTATTAAGGATCGAAATGGAATATAACAAAATATAAAAATATACTTTCTAGGAGTTGATATATGCCATGCACTTTTTGTCCTTGTATCTCAAAACCAGATTTTATGACTTGGTCTAGTTCAACTCTGAAACGTCACCGTATATAACTTTCTATCTATAGTTATCAATGGAATTAGTTGGTGTGAACCATGTTGTAATAAATATCTCTCTTAAATCGGTTATTTGAGCTTTCTCGACAGATCTAGCAAACATATTTCTGATCACATAAGGCCGAAACACATAGGAGGCATGCATGCTTCAAGCATCTGACATTTGTGATTGAATATACGTATTGTTATGAAGTAGCCCACATCAAAACCATGCACACGCATGCATGATGCTTGAAGTAGGACTGAAGTTGAGGAACTTTTAACTTTTTGCATGCATCATAGCATTGACAAAAGAGTTGTCAGAATTATAAGCAATATCAGCAAAACCATTAACCATAAAAAATTCTCCAATTCCATTTTAAACTATTTTTGATTGAATTCAAATGTATTTTTACAATTTTTTTCTTTCAAATTTCCATTCAGTTCGACAAATTTGACATTATTCACATATGCAATGCATTCTTTTTATGAGTTTTGACCAAGCAGGCTTCACAGGCATGATGGATGCTTGAGGCATGCATACCTTCTATGTGTTTTGGGCTATGTACCTTGTTTATTACACCACGGTATGAACCATTGCTCTCAGCTAAATTTGAGTAAAATCTTTTTATGAAATTTTTTATCTATTCTACATAACAATGTCTAATTTGTTTTTACAATTTATCTCTCTTAACAATGTCTACGATATCTGAGCAATTTTTACGATCTACTTAATCTTCAGCGTATGTTAAAGTTTTAATTGAATTCATTGCAAACATCTGAGTGTCAGTTTTGAAGTCACTTATTCTCTCTGTTCATCTTTTTGACTCCTCTCTCTCTCTCCCCTCTGTCTTAACATTGGCTACGTTCCAATGACGTTCTGACGCGCACTTAATCTGACTAATGATTATCACATTTATACCAATGAACAACGTGATCCCTTGAGGCAATGCGTCTGGTCGCATCACTAAAAAAGCAGCGAAATGCTTCAAATGCTTTTGCAACATCATTGGTTTTGATTTTTCTTTATTATGTGATTTTATTTTGTGTGATGTGATTTTAGGCAAAGTCTTTGACACATCTTGCCAGACGCACGCAAATGGCGTTTAAGGAATTTAATAGCAGATCAAAGTGGATTTGCTGCATTTGAAGTGGCAACGTTTGAAGGAACGCATATAAATAGTTCTGTTCTCAAGTTGTTGACATTTTAAAGTGTTCTTAAGTGTTCACAAGATGAGTGCATGTGGAAAAAAAGAAATCAATTTCGTATGGTTACATATGCGTGAAGTTTTTGACATCAAAGCATATTGGCTGAAATTTGAGCGATAACTTTGAAATTATTTTCTTTTACAAGAGAATTTCAATCAGCCAAAGAACGTTAAAATAATGTTACGATAACATGATGCTGCAAATATTAAAGTTCTGTAAATATTAGTAAATACATTTTTGTAGAAAGAGAGAGTTGTAGCAACATTTGACGAAAAAGAAAGAACGAATTGGCCATTTCAGCCCTTGAGAGGACTTCGACCGAGCCTTTTTGATCAAACTATGTTGTGCGTCTTATTAAATGTTTTTGTACACAAATGACTACAAACTGGACCGAGAACTGGAACTACAAGTTTTTGGCCGAGTCCGAACGGTTGATGTGCATGTCCTCAAGAAGTGTAACATGGTGTTATTTACTCTCTGAGGTTTACCATTGTCTGTAGAGAGGCTGACGGCTGATCAGAGATATTAATTTCAATTGAAAAATTTTCTGTATCAGCTGGGGTTCGAACCTGGTCTCGAATTGGAATCAAGTAGTTTAGGTACTTCTTAACGCACACGGCTACGGCCGCAACAATTGGGGGATACAATTTGGAGATATCATTACATGCTCTTAGTAAATACAAATTGGCATATATTTGGAAAAATATCAGAAGATTTGACGAAAGCTAGACGTTATCCTAAACTAACTCTCTCATTTACATAAATCCATACAGAATAATTATTTTATACAAGCCTGTGGCTTTTTTTTTCTTAAATATTCATTATTTTTACAGCTGCAACAGATCAATCAACAGATAGTTGACAAGATAAAACTAGTTTTTTTTTTTTAAGTTCAAATGGCATTTAATCACCGTTCATTACAAGCTGCAAACCTGACTTAAAAGCTTATTTAATTCAAGCAAAAAACCATAGCTTCAATTTTAAAGCTAATTTAACTTTACGAGCTGGTTTACAATAATTTATTACCTGCTGATTAGATTACAGGAATTTTTTTTTATGATTCAATCTAATCCAATCAACTGCTACCAACACTTACCCTCCAAAGTGCGATTCATGCAGCTCCAAAATTCCAATTGCATCGATGGACAATATTTCTTAAGCTCCAAACGAAAACTGCGCTCACTGGCATCCGCATCGGCCAAGTGGGTCAGGGACAGCTGCAAGAAGAGCAGAATTAAAGAGTTAGCAAAAAAAAAACAAAAAAATTCAAAATATAGGATTAAAAAAACTAGCATTTATGACACTCAGTGCATGTATCACGACACGACACTTAATATAAACCATTGATTAATGACAGCCACAGTTTTTTGCTGCAGCTTTCAACGCATGCGCAAATATTGACTGCCGGCAATTGAACTAGTTTGTAATTAAAGCACGGAGAAAAAACTTAAAAAAAAACTTTTAAAAAAATCAAGAATTAAAAAAAAAAATACCTAAATTGATAAACATAAAGAAACCCCTGGGTAGATTGGCGTAGCAACAATTGGCGCAGCGCAGATATAAATCAAAGCAACATGTTGCTGTGCTAAACTATAACATGCTGCATGGCATGTTGCGCTGTCCGGCAATAGCTGCTAATAACGCTGACACGCAGGAAATAGATTAAAATTGAAATTAAGTTTTTTTTTTCGTTTTGTTTTAATTTTTTGTTTTTATTTTTTTTTAGCTACTAGATATTTTCGTAATGTTGCTACTATGACAACAACTGTTGTTGTTGTTTGTTGCTGCTTGTGCGCCTGTTGGGTGGCCTTGCTTTTCCCACACATCCACTTAAGTTTTTTTAATTTCCTCAATGAAAAATTATGCTGTTCTCTCTTGCGCAGCTGTTGGCTGTTTGGTTTCAACAAATGTTGCCGAGTTAGTTGGCTCACTGACTTGGCTGGTTGACTGGCAACTCATTTGTCATTGCTGACAGTCAATCTTGTTGTTTATGACATTCATTGCGAGCATGTTGCGTGCAAATCAATTATGTGGCGTTTTTCATTAAAAGATCCTTTAAAGCAGTGATGTCCAAGCAGTGGCTCATTTGGGAAAAATTTCAAAAATTATGTTTTGTACAGTGTACACTATGGTTGAGGTTACGTGAAAACAAACACATAGGCAAACATTTAAAAATTATAACGCATTCAGAGATTTTATATAAGCATTGGTTGTCTGGTACCAATAAAGAACATTGGGCTGGTTTACAAATAAATAAAGAAAGAAACCAAAAAAAAAAAATAAATTAAAAAATAAAATAAAAATAATTAAATATTGTAGTCAGAAAAAAACAAAAAAATAAATAAAAAATTAATAAATACATAAAAAATTATGTATTAAAATTATGTTATAAAATTATGAAAAAAAAATCTTGTGTCGAGATACAACGATAAAGTGACGTCATTAGAAGCGGAAAAACAGGCTTTTCTTCACGTGGTAGAATACCATTGTAAGCTCTTTCCATGCGGTACAACAAGCCCCAATATTTCTGAACGCATGCTGCCAAAGAAAATCCATATTCACAATGATTAAAATTAAATCCTTTAAAAATCACTATACCAAAAATATCGTATCTCATTTAAAAATGGGTCGATCCTGTTTTTTGTTTTTTAATAATTAATTCCATAAAATGGGCTGCAATAATGCGTTAATAAATTTTGAAAAAATGTCCTAGATCAATGCAAAGGACAAACATGAATAAAAAATTATGTGAAAAAATTTAAAATTTTAAATGTTTATTGGGACCGGACTTCATTTTACCTCAAATCTAAGTACAGAACCAGATTCTTCAACTAGTTAAACATAGAAGTAGGTACTTTTGTTTTTTTAAATTTGAAATGCAGTAGAAAAATGTAAGTACATTTCATCTATAATTACTCTCCGAGAACCGGATTTTCGACTAGAACCGGGCCATTTTTGACAATTCGTGGACCTTAAAGAACTCTAATTACTTCATTTGCAACCATCGTGTTTTTCAGGGGGGGAGGGGATGCACGGAGGATTCCAGATACTCTAACAAAATCCATACAAATGTGACTTGCTCTAATACACATAGGAAATACAAATATATAAACATTTTCCAGTTCAGGGAGGAGGGGGGGGGGAGGGCGAGTGCCCCCTGTTTCCCAGTATAGGCCGGTCTACCTACATCTCTTGTTGATACACCTTTTATAAAATAAACCTTTACAAAGTTACACCCTTAACAAAATCATGTTTACTTACAATCACTATGCGGAAAAGACTTAAAAAATACTTTCTCCGTAGAATTTTGTTTTTGACGACTATGTTAACTTTGCAAGAAGGGCACGATATCACCCTTAGAGTCTTTTTCAACACAAAATTTCGAATTCTTATTCTTAATTGTTCATAGTTCTGAATAGATAAGAGTATATAAAATAACCTAAAATAAAAAAAGGTCAGCCTCGGTAGTCGAATAAGTAGCACGCTTGGCTGCCACTCCAGACGTCCCGAGTTCGACTCCCGGCCAGGCCATGGTCTTACGCTTTAACCTTTCTTCATTTGTTTCCTTTTTTCTAATCAACTTAAAATGAAAATTCATCAATATTTACGATGTAAAATTTGCGGTTGGTACTCTATTGAACCAAGTTTGTGAGTAGTTTATAACTAGAATTACCTGAGTTAAAGGTATGGATAACAATTTTTTACGGTTTCCCGGCTTCCCAAAACTAAAGAACATTCTGAAACTTAGTTCTTAACATGTCATAATTTCCTTGTGATTTGAAAATAAGAAAGAAACTATTTCAGGTTGGCCGCAGTTAAAATTTCCCCTATGGCTGTGTTTAAATATATTCGAAATTATGAAGGTTTTACTATTTTGATGACGTCAGTTTGTATGGCGTATAGACGTTGTTTTTTTATGTAACTTTTCAAAATATTAAACTCAGATTAATTTTCAAGATACAAAGCTTATTTTAAACATATCAACTAATTCATTATTTTTTTTTTTAATTTATGAAGGTTTAGCTATTTTGATGACGTCACTTTGTAAAGGAAGTAGGCGAAGTTTTCATTATTTGCTTGCAAAAATTTAACTTAGGGTTTATTTGTGTTTGTCACTAAAGCTTATTTGCTTATTCACTTATAAAGATGTGAATATAAAGATGTGAATTATTTTTCACTTATAAAGATGGCGCTGAATTTTGTGTATTAATAAAAAGGTGAAAATCGGGCCACATCATGGCTCGGCTCCAGATCGTCTGAAAAAGAAAAGTAAGAATTCGTTCGAAAATAGAAACTTGAATACACTGTCTTTTACCGAAATGAAAGAAAATTATGAAAAAAGAAATGTTGAAAATTTGCGTTACTTTTTACCCTATTGTTGCGTTTGCCAACTCAAATTTCTGAACCGTTTTGAAAATATGTTTCGAAAAAAAAGCGTTTAAAGTAAAATTTACTCTTTACAAGAACTCTGGCACACCGGATTTTAACAGCTGTAGAATCTTTATTATAAGCGGGATTGATTAAAAATTGTTTTACATAATCTTATTGTACAACAAAAATCAATTCAAAAAGAATTTGATTTTCAAAAAACCATTTTGCCTAAAAACTCCCTTGGAAAAAAACATAAATTAAATGAATTTGAACACCATACAAACAATTCAATTTCATAAAAAAAAAACAAAATAAAAAAAAAATAAAATTAAATAAAAAAAAGCAATTTGAACTTAATTTCGAAAACATTTGAATATTGGTCCTTCAATCTCAACTATAGCTTGAGACAAAATTTCGATAAAATATTAAAAAAAAAAAAACATCAAGTTCGAGGCATTGCGATTTTTATCTCAAAATAATGTTTCGAAATCAAATTCGAAATTCGAATTTTTTCGAAATTAAGATCGATTTTTTTTTTATAATAAGAATTTCGAAATCAAATATATTTATGCAATTTCACCTTCATAGTAAATTCTTTTCAATTAAGAAAAATGCACAATAAAGATTCGAAGATAAGCTCAGCGCATAGCGTTACATCAAACGAAAAGTTTTCAATGATATGCCGTTATGTTTTTATGATAAAAAATTTGCCTCTGTAGCATGAAAAATTTTGAATTTATAATGGCTCACGCAGGAAATTATGAAATTCTATAAAAATATTTGGTGACAAAAATTTTATCACTCTATTAAAAGGAATCGTAAAATTTGTCAATAATGGCGTTGCATATTAACAACATGGGTCATTGTCTTGTATTTTGTTTTTATTTAATATTTTATTAACAAATATCAAAAAAAAAAAATAAAACAATTTATTACATTTGAAATTCTTGGCAGTGGCGCTTGTCATGCCGGTCACATCTTTAGCTCGCTTTTATAATGCGTATAAAAATCAATTCCACAACGGAAATAATTCCAGGAAGCACCCAGTCAACACAACAGATACGAATAGCGACCGACAACTTTGTTCGGTGGCTTATAAATTTGTTCGGTGGCTGTACGATGAGTTGCAGTTCGAAATGTTCGAACATGTTGTTAGTATGACAGCGAGTGTTTTTTTTAGTTTTTTTTTCTTGGCTAGTGATGAAGGGTCACTCATTGATGTTGATGTTGTTGTTGATTTTGTTTTTGGATGCTTGTGATAAGCGCATGAGTAGGATTACAGATTGAGAAATTGTTGATAGCGAGCTGTGAAAATAGTTATTTATGACAATTAATTTGTTTTCGAAATAAAAAGAGTCATATTTTAAATATTAAATAAATTCTATGAATTCTTGAGTAATTCTGTGAGAAGTGAATACATAATACATACATTGCGTACATTGCTTTTTGGAAGGGATTTTGAAAATAATTATAATATAGAAGGGATTATAATATTGAAGATTAGCATAGAACGAACACTACACAGTACATATTTTTTCAAGCGATAAATTGAAAATGGCGGTGCTAACTAACAGCACATTTGAACAGGCTTCAAATTGCCCATAAAGCAAAATAAAATGAGCCATTCAACTGTTTTAACAAAAAGCAAAAAAAAAATTTGAAAATTTTCTTGTATATTGAACATAATTTCTTTCATTTATAACTCAGACCAGTCATTTATGCCACTCAAACATTGCTTCAAAATTAACTTAGCTGCTTTTTAATTCAAACATATTTCACTCTGATTGCCAATTAATACATGACACCTTAACGCTCACCACATTTCTACCAACGAGTAGGAAGAAATTTCATTTAATATTTTTTTTTGTCCACTTAAATTAAAAGCATTTCTAACAAATCTAAGCTAAATGTGCCTAAATGACAGCCAGTGATAAGGATTAAGCCACAAACTCGTTTAACCACGGTTAACAAATAACAAACATTGATTTTTTAATTTGCCTTAAATTAGTCAAACAGACACTCAAAGATGTGGGCTAAAAGACTGCAAGAAATTTGCACAAATTTGTTAAGAAAACTAATGTATTAGCTTGTGGCTGGCATAAAGAGCATGCGTAGGTTTATGGCTACAACTTCCTGCAAGGTGTTGCCTGGATAGAGCCAATAAAATGCTTAATTTAAGCAGGAAAATAATTGCAAAAAAAAGATTAAAATATAAGTCTGTCAACATGTTGACGCTTATGCATTAGAAAGTAGGGAGCAGTAAGAATTTCGATTGGAATCCTAGCAGGCGTATCCAGCAATAATTTCAAGCACACTATTTTATCAGACAACTGCGATCAATGCCCAAGTGCAGCAAAACAAAAAAATTGCATGTGATATGAACGTCACATGCGATCAGTTGATCAGTTGATCAGCTTGTCAGAGAAGGAAACAGAAAAAAGTAAAGGAAGTGCATATTTGCTGTATGTTGCAAAAAAAAAAAACAAAAAGAAATCCTGCCAACATTGTGTGGGCGTGCATGTTGTATGCCAACAAAGTGTCGCACTTCATTAGCAAGTTGTATGGGGGCAGCAGCAATGGCAACAAAAGCAAGATCGTCGTCACAAGAGAATCAATAAAATTTGTTCGCTACGCGCTCAATGAAGTATGTGTTGTATTTCCAACAATATCAAAACCAAAAACAAGAAAATCTCAAAAAACTCACGCTGTGTCTGTGTGTCAGTCGGAAATTTATAGACTTGTTTGTTGTCTTTCTTTTAAATAAGGATCGCTACAGTGAAGCCTTCCTGCCAACCAACGATCGTTTCGTTCGATCGTGTTGTATCGAATTTCAGGCACAATTTTTCACTATATTTCGATTGCTCAAATGGTTTATTGTTTCTTTTTGAGTGGCTTGTATGCATGTATGTGCCTTTGTATCGATCGTATATTGCTCACTGGTAAACCGAAACCGTTTAATCGTTGCAAGATCACTTCGACCTGATAATAACCACAATGCAGTTAAAGAGGATATTCTACGGCAAAGTGTGAAGAAGCTGTTGTAACAAAGACATCGCTTAAGTGTTAAAAATTTATGAGCATTAACAGTAAAGCTGCTCAAATTTTTATAAAAAAAAAAACAATTGTTATATTATGATGGGAATTGCTAAAAATGACAAAAATATAGCAACAGCTGGTTGAAGAAAGATCCTTAGATATGACTTGTATTTAAGGTTTGAATGGAATTTATCAATTAACGAGCAACTCTAACAGACATTGTCAAAATATCGAAGTAACTAAATAAATTTAGGAGTGGGAAAAGGAACCCATGCTATACACCAATAGAAACCCATGCTAAACCAATAATTTATAAAACTACGTTGTTAGCCCCTCTGTTATGTTCTGGGAGTCCTTTTATGTCATTTCCCTTTTTACACAGTTCAACAATTTGAAACTTTTTGAATGCATCAGAGTAATCATGGTCTACATCTGAAAGAGGAGATCATGCTGATTATTTTTGCGGAACAAAGTCCAGCATGCCTGAGTTCCTTTTTATTTGCGCAGATAGCTTATAGCGGTGGACATATAAATAGCAAAAATACACGTAGGGTGTTTCACATGAATTCAAATCAAATACGTAGAGGAAAACAAAAATTTATTTCATGGTATTTCATGGTATTTCATGGTAAACTTAAAATCAGTGGTAACTTTTTAATTACGAATTAAAAATTAGAAAATTAATCAAAAATCTGAAATTGCTCCATAACTGAAGTGGACATATAAATAGCACAATTTGGATTCTGAAAAAAAGACAGAAATTTATTTTTATTTTACAATGAGCTTACGAATATGCTTACTAGTACTTGGTACTGTATCCCGAATTGTCTAAAACAGCCCGACATCTTCGTCCCATACTTTTCACAAGCTTCCTTACCTTATCTTTCGGAATAGAGTACCAAGCCTTCTCAATTCCACTCCATAACTCATCTAAATTTCAAAAATTTTGGTTGCTTATGCTGACCTTCACATCATTCCATAAATTTTCTTTGGAATTGAGGTCTTCGCTTTGAGCCGGCCAATTCAAAATATTTATTTTTTCCTTTTTTAGCCAATCAATCACAATCTTTACCGTGCGTTTTGGATCATTATCGTGCATAAAAGTCCACCTAATAGGCATGTTCTCAAATGCAAATAGTTATATCTGGTTATTAAGAATAGCTAAGAACATATTTTTCTCCATTATTCCTGGTATACGAAAGATTGGCCCAACGCCGTGCCAGGAAAAAGCTCCCCATGCCATTAAATTCCCTCCTCCATGCTTTAATGATTTTGTATACTTAGGATTCAACTCTTGGTGTTTGGGGCGCCAAACAAAAGTTTTTCCATCTAGTCCAAACCTATTAAATTTAGTTTCGTCAGTCTAGATCACGTTCTTACAAAATTGGTCTTCTTTATTCACATGGGCCCTTGCAAACGCTAAACGATCCTTTAAATTTTTTTTTGTTTAGAGTGGCTTTCTTGGGCTAATGCGTCCATAAAGATTGGCTTCATGTAGTCTCCTAGATACCGGTTTTCTTAAAACATTAAGGTTATTTTCTTCATTTATTTCCCTCATAATTTGCTTTGCTGACTTGAAAGGATCAACCTTACTTTTGCGAACTATAAGTCCATCAGTAGAAGTGGTGGTTTTACGCGGTCTAGGGTTGCGCGGCTTATTCTCGAAATTATTCGAACCATTTGATTTCACCAGCTTGAGTTCATTATAGACCATTTTTCGCGAAATTTGAGAATATCCGTGATTTCAGATGGTTTTTTGCCTTTTCGACTTAGTTCGTGAATTATAGACCTTTTTTCCGGAGTGCAATGTTTTCCCCGACCCATTTTACTTAGAATCGGCGAAATTAACTGAATAAAACTCTAAAATTTTTAGAAACACCCGTTCTTGTTAACTTTTATTCACCAATTAACATGTGTGCTATTTATATGACCACAGCAGATCGTACATGCCTATACAAAAAGAGATGGCCTGAGCAAATAAAATTAAGTAACGGCACATCTCTCTCGGAGTTTTAAACAACGTCACACTGGAGTCTCAAAAAATTATAACTACAGTTAATGAATGCATTATTAGGTTCAAACGAAACGTTTAAAAAATAAGTTGACATTTGTGCTATTTATTTGTCCATGGCTGTGTATGGGTTTTTGCACTAGAAGTATAAAAAAATTTTTAGATCACAACCTGTGATGCTTGTGAAAAAATCTTTACTAACCTAACCTATACTAACGCCTTACCCCACATGTAACCTCCTATTTTCAAAAATAAAGAGCTGCGCAACCATAACAAAAAGCACTTCCAAGCCATTTGCCGTGCTTTCAAGTACTTCATATATTTGTAGTCGCCATTCACGCACATTACACGAACAGTGTAATAATCAGATGTTTTGATAAACTGCATAAACAAACAAAATAACATCCAAGCATAGAACTATAGATGTTCTATAAGCATAGAACAAGAAGACTTAAATAGAATATTAGACAAATGTCATGCATTAAACCGATGCATTTCACATGTTTTGAATCACTCATGGGCAGAAAAATAAATTGGTGGGCCAACGTTTTTTTTTTTGTTTTTTTTTAAACAAACACAAAATTGTCCTCATTAGTGCTTTTGCTCATCGTTGCAAAAAAAAAAAAATTAACAAAGAAAAATTGTCTCTGCCAAGACTAAATTTCTATTTCTGTATATAACAAAATTGATGTGCAAAACAAAAACAAATCGTGTGTGTTTTTGTGTTTTTGTATTACACAAGTAACGGGACAATCCCCTACCGTAGCATCTGAACGAGTTAATAGATATATCCAAAGGTATCTACAAGGTATCAATTGATGCCTTAATAGATTTTTCGATACGGTGAATAGATATGTCCAAAGTTATCTACGAGATATCAATTGACCCCTGCCAATAGGTTAAAAGATATGTCAAACATATCTATGAGGTATCAATTGACCCCTTCCAATGACAACGCTGTGTTAAAGTTACCGGTTGGTTTCATACAAAAGAGTGCGATTTAGGACCAGTCCTAGGCACTTAATAACTAACCCGGTGGCTGGTTTAAGACCGGTTCTGTTTCCCGTAGGGTCATCTCAAACTCAGCCTCGTTGAGTGAGGCTTTGTTTTTGTTGCCTTTGCATGCAATTGTTGTTGTTAAAGCGAGTTAAAAATTTGGTGAACGTCGGTTTTGTTGTTGTTATTTTTTGTACGTGATGTTGTTTTACAAATGTGCAAACACAAATTTAATAGAATAAAACAAATTTGTAGCTGGGCCAATTGGGCAAATTGTGCTTCTGGAAGCTCATGTCTGTTTTGAGTATTGTTTTTTTTTAATATTGGTTTAATATAACGTGTATGTCCTTAATTTATATTCTCCTTTAGAAAATGCGTACAATTTTTATATTCGGCCTAGCTTGCTTCATTTTCGAGATAAAGCGTTTTGTCTATATTTTTAAGGCTTTTTGAGGATCATATCGACTGTCTCCTCTACTTATGCACCGTGAATTTGAGCTCCCTTTCGGAACCCCGAAAAATGTTTTGTCTATACTATTTTGTTTTCGAGAAGAAGCATTTTTTTTGTTTTGTGAGTGGGTTATGATATCTACCGACCACTCTATGTGTTCTCGATTTTGAATTCCTCTCTAATACCCCTAAAAATTGTTATCTTGCTTGGTTTCCAAGATTTAGCGATTTTTTATTTATTTGTTTTGTATGTAGTCATATCGACCGAACTCTCTATTAATGTGTCCCGAATTTGGGTTCTCCTCTCGAAAACTAAGAATGATCTTTGCACATTTGTCGATGCTGATAAATGGTGCACTCGATGTGCTCGCTACATATGATTTCCCGTTGCTTTTACTTCATTGTCGCTCTTTGTTTTAATATTTAAAAAAAAATCATGCATGCCTTGACAGAAACGAAAAGTTTTCAAAATAAGCTATGTTTGTTTTGTTGGCTTTGCTTCATACGAAACATTTTTGAAGTGAAACTTCTTCAGCTGCGATGGGGAGTAAAACCGATGAATCAATTCGCCGATGAAACACAGTCTTACGCAGAACTAAATAATTATAACAAAGTATGGGCACATTAGCTTTTCAACTGCATGGTTCATACATTGAGTAATTATAATATTGCCAAAAAAAAATTCGCCGCAAATGGAGCATGTCTTTGATATTCATATTGAAAACATCAACCTATAACAAAAAGACAAACACTGACTGCTGCTAAGTAACAGAGTTGTAATGAACAGCATTTTAAAGTATACTTCAAACTTTTGTGCAGAAATTTTAGAAAATCAAAATGAGTATTTCTTGTAAAACATTCGGCTGGTTGCACACTATTTGGTTAACCACTGAAGAGCAGATTGCAGTGATGCCTGTTGAAAAAACAGTATGTTCACCAAGAAATAAAGAATACACAAAGTATATTTCTGTATTGAATTTTTTTTCCTTATATCTTTATGTTTTTGATACAAAATTCTACATATCACATAGTTCTATGATGCAGTATAATGGCATAGCATCATGGTATGGTATGATGGTATGGTATGATGGTATGGTATGATGGTATGGTATGATGGTATGGTATGATGGCATGGTATGGTGGTATGGTATGGTGGTATGGTATGTTGGTATGATGATCATGGTATGATGGTCTGGTATGGTACGATATGGTATGGTATGGTATGGTATGGTATGGTATGATTGTATAACTCTGAAGTTGTTCTTATTTGTCTTATTAACATTAAACTTTTCAAAACTGTATTAAAACAGATTTAATTTACTCTTGTCATTATATGAAATGGGACTTTTTTAATAAAAAGTAAGTCAACTAACCTGTTAAAAATCGACTTTTTAATGATCACAACTAAAATTTAATCTTTTAGTTGAAATAAAGACAAAACTTTCAGACATTTTGTACTATCAACAATAAAAAATCACACCAATCGGACCAACAGCCCGCAAAATTTTAAAATTCACATTACTTTTTGAACAAACCTCGTATGTGATGCCAGATAATTATATAAAATGACAATTATGTCTTAGAAATCATTATAATAGAAAAAATATTGTCTTTTCATTAGTAAAACTTTCTCAAGGTCAATGCTCAGGACTTATTGCCAGTTAAAAAATTAACATATATAAAATTTTTTTAATTTCTATAGAATTCTATAGCATTCTACTTATGTTTCTAATTTCCAATAAGAAAGTATTCTTAGATGGAGAAATAGTTTCTTAAATATGTTAAATTGATTTAATCGCTTTTTTATGATCACAAATATTAACTCAAAATCAATATAACTTAAGACAGACTCAAACTGAAAATAATAAAAAAAAAACAAATAAAAAATTGCAGTTTATTGCATTTCAAAACATTAAAAGCACTAAAAGCTGAAAAGATCATATAAAATAATCTCGTGTCACATTGATGAAATTTATTTTCCAATATTTTCTCAGACTAATTTTTTGCCCAAGTTGATTGCTTTACAACTCTACCCGCTACTGCTTTATGCTGAACGACAGGATATTGTATAGAAAAAATGTTAACTCTGCCAATTCATAACAATATTCAACATTGTAAACATTTATCTAGCTACGATATGCACACACACAATCACAAACAAACACACATCAATGCTTTCTGACATTAACTCCTGAGGCTCACGCTGACGTGTCTAATGAAACTGGCCGCCTAGTAACATGAAAATCAATTTGTTGCCAGTTAATTGCTTTTGGTGGCTGCTTGTTTTTTTTTTTTTTTTTTTTTTTGTCATGGAGCAATGATTGCTTTTGTCTGCCTGAACGAACGCCTAGCAAACATGTTTTAATAATTCATAATCACAATATTGCACTTTTGATAATAACTGATATTGCAGCGCAGATAAGTGTTGTGTTTAAGCTTGAGTTGATACAAGAGTAGAGACACTTTAGCTGCATCATTTGCATTATAAAGCTCAGTTTTACGCAACAGGTTTTTGAGATATTTTTGCAAGCCTAAGATAAAAAATAAATAGAAATTCCAATTTATGATTACATCTGCAATAACTTACATCAATCAAAAACTTAAGCGTTTAAGCCTACTTAAACCATCTTAAGGTTTGACAGCAGCACTTGCGTTACGCTTTGACACCTATTAAAAAACACACATAAACATCTTCCGAGCGAGCAAACATAAGCGTAAGCAATTCAAGCGGATAGCAATTAACATGATAAAGCGGCTATGCAATATTTTGTTTTTTTTTTTTCAATTTTTGCAATGTTTTTTTCTACCACAAGCTGTTGCAACAACGACTGGCCGAGTGAATTCCTTGCTCTTAGCTTATTTAAGCTGACATTGACATTGCGCCTTGTTTTGGGGCGCAGCAGGTGGCAGCCGGGAACAAGCTATGCGTGCTCATGCAGATAGAGTTGCAGATATTTTTTGAGGAAGTTGTTGCTAAATAAATTATGCTTTGAGGCGTTTTAATATAAAATACAATTTATTCAACTTTTGCTGAAAGAGGAAAAATGATGGAAAATTTTCATATTTATTTTTTGTTTTTTTTGTTTTTTTTTGAGAATCAATTATGAAAAAAAATATTGAACATTTTTCACTTAAGAAATTTTCCAATCAAATTTTTGGCAGCCAAAGCTAAGCCAACGAGTTGCAACCAAGCACAAAACAAAAGACTTAAGCGACAAACTCGTTTTGAACTCTTCAATAAATAAACATTTATAATAGCTTTCTTTTGGCATTTATTTAATTTATTTATATTTTTCATTAAACATAAACACTCACTGCGCCTCACAGAAGCAACAACAACAGTTCGAACTTATTAAATCAAACATTTTGTCCACTTTATTGGGAGCAATTTGCTTAATATTCGTTTGGACAGATTTTAAAAACATAAGTAATTCTTGCTTATGGCCAGCGAATGGCTTGGCAAGTCATAACAAGTTTTAGCAACTTAAGTAAATGCTACAGAAGGTAAAAAAACCCTCTTCCTTACTCTCAGTAGAAGGCGCGCGAGCCGTTCGACACGGTGGGCTATTTTATTAATTTATGCTTAATAACTCAATGCTACCAGCAGTGTAGAATGCAAAAAAAAAAAAACACACTTCCAGCGTGGAAAGCAAAAACGAGTTTGACATCAATTTGGCTTAAATAAGTGCATAAAACTGCCAATAAAAGCTACAGTTTATCAGACAAACCAACAAAATAATGAGCAATCAAAGCTAAAAGGAAATATTTTACCTTAGTTGTTGTTGTTGTTGTATGCGGCATTGATTAAGATGTTTTATTGACAAACATTTAAGTTTCAAGAAAAATTTGTTGCTTATGATAAAGGAGTTCCTTCACATTTGTTAAATATAATTTTCTTACAATTAAAATTATTCTCTAATCGCAGCTCCAAGTTCAATTGGTACACTTTTTTTATTAAAAAAAAAAAAAATAATGAGAATTAATTAAAAATTTAAAAAAAGGTAAACATAATAATTATCCCTATATTTTTCAAGAATTCTCTATAACACAGTCCAACACAGTGGCATTGACGGTTGTTTTAATGACAGTTCTTTAACAAAATTTCATGAGCATTATTCTTCTGTTTATGCACTTAAAAAAGGTTTTAAAATAAAAAATAAAACATCTAAATAAATGCGTTTACATAGTTGTTGTATTGACAAACTTATGTGGAATTTGTATAAGAATATTTTTTTTAAAATAAATTAACCCTATAGCACTCTTTTTTATGGACTTTTTTTATCCTTCAGAAAAAAAAAAAAAAAAAAAAAAAAAACAAAAAGCTTGAAATATTACCTAAGCAGTAGTCGTAGAGGCTTAAACTATACTATGGAAATGTTACTCATGAAATTTCACTGTAAGTTGCTTTGAACTGGGTTTGTCTACAGATACTTCCAAACAGAAATATAACAAATTTTAAATTACTCTCTGTAAAAAGTTCATTACACGAAGATATGTTCATTGCATACTCTTAGCAGCTGTTTTTCTTCAGATGCTTAACTTTTTAATTTAAAATTTGCTATTTTTCTCTTTGGAAGTCGACTGTAGACGAATCTTGTCCAAAGAGATCTATAATGTAATTTTAAAAGGAATATTTTCATAGAATATTTAAACACTCCACCATAACTTTCTTCAGTGATTTAAATCTTTTTTTCTTAGTGGTCAAAAGAGACCCATAAAAAGTACGCTAGAGGTTTAGACAATTGTAAAAAAATATTGCTCATTATATTTTACTACAGATCAGTCAAAACAACAACTATGTTAAAAGCATAGATTAAGAAGTTTTTCTACACTTTAGTTTTGTAAAATGCTGACTGAAAAAAAATTTGTTTTCCTCTTCTACAAGAATTCCTTGATTTGAATGGTTTTGTTCTCTTCTACAAGAATCTATTGATTTTAATATAAATAATAGTTCGACATTGTCATTTTGGGTAACCGAGCAAGAAGAACTGGAGATCCTAGCAATTCCACCTTTAAATTGGGAGATTCTGTTACATGCTTTACCTACGAAGGATCGTTATAAATTGAAATGCACATTTGTTTATAATATTAAAGGGTGTGTCAATAAGAGGTGTAGAATTGCAAAGGCGTTTTATTTAACACCTGCTCGCTTAGGAGTTGTCAAATGTTGACATATACCATTCATAAAAGCGGAAAATTAACCATAGACTGCTACAAAGTTCAAGAAAGAACAGAAGTTGTTAAATTTTATTACGGAAATTCCTGTTCGATCGCAGTTAGAACGCGCAAAATTCGAGTAAATTTTCCTCGTAATCATGTGACTTTTGAGACGTGTGTGCGCAGCATAAGCAAAAAAAATTCAAAAAAATTGGCATAGTACAAGATATGGAAAAATTAGGACAACTTTACCCTGTACATTTAACCGAAAATATCAACGCAGTGAAGGCAAGTGTTGAAAATGTGTTCAAGAACTCGACCTCTCCACGTCCACACTGCAGCGAATATGGACGAAAAATTTTGCTCTCCATGCGTCAAGGTTCAATCGATTGATGAAAAAGAAACAACAAAATTTTTGAAGCATTCATTTTTATATCATTTATTTGTTTATTTCGCTTAAAAAAAATATGTCGTTATCAAATATTTTTTTCCATTTATTTATATCTTGAGCTTTTTGGTAAAAAATGAGATACAAATGTTTGAAATAAACAGCCAAACCACGAAATTGTCGAGTCCGATCGTCATGTAAGCACGGTTTCGATTGCTCAGGAGCTAAGTATTGCACAAAAAACCGTTTGGAACCACTTCAATAAGGCTGGATACAAAAAGAAGCTCGATGTATGGGTGGTACCACACTAGTGAACGCAAAAAAACCTCATGGACTGCGAATCACTGCTGAATCGCAACAACATCGGGCCATTTCTGAAGTGGATGGTGACTGGTGATGAAAAGTGGGTCACTTACGACAACGTCAAGCGAAAACGGTTGTAGTCGAAACGCGGTGAGCCCGCGTAAACGGTGGCCAAGGCCGGATTGACGGCCAAGAAGGTTTTGCTGTGTGTTTGATTGGTAGGGAGTCATCTACTATGAACTGCTCCATACGACCAACTCTTAATGCGGACCTGTACTGTCAACAATTGGACCATCTGAAGGAAGCAATCGCCTAGAAGCGGCCAGCTTTAGCCAATAGGAGAGGAATAATGTTTCAACAGGACAACGCCAGGCCACACACATCGATAGTGACTCGCCAGAAACTAAAAGAGAGCTTGATTGGGAGGTTCTTATGCATCCATCTTATAGTCCGGACTTAAGCTCTGCAAAGAACCATCCAAGTACAGAGGATAAAATGTTCGATACTCTGATTTGTGACTGAAATGGCAATACTGTGCATTAAATAGATTACAATGACAATTATTGACTTTTTCAAATGGAACTTAAGATAACAACAACAACATAATAACAACAACAACAACAACAACCAAATATAATCAAAACATCCAACTCTCGATTAAGATTAAGTCAATGTGAAGTTTAAGAGACTTGGCCTGAACTGATATATATTTTATGCTGCTATAAATAAGTTGGTTTGAGCTGTCATAAAAGCGACTCAATTTGTTTCTCTGACAAAAATTAATTGAAGTAGCCAAGTTTTAATTTTTGCTAACAGCTAACCACTTAAGTTACTGGCAACCGAAATATCGTAAAAATCGTTTCTAAACACTAAAAATTTTATGTTTAGATGTCGAAACCAATACGGCTCATAAATTCAAAAAAAAATTGAATAAATGCAAAGAATATGGCTCATAATAATTGCAGGTGTTCTCTGCCTGCCAAGATTGTATCTCTGGCAGGCATAAAATCGATAATTTTAATTGATCGTTCTCATAAGCTTTTATGACTTTGCAAAAATTGGCTGGCATGACTTGAGAGCGTTTTTAATTTAAGCCAATAGATATTTGAAAACTGGTATCTGAAATATGTGATTGATTTTAGTTTAATTAAAACTACAGCGACTTTTAGAATTATGATAAAGTCATTAATAATTACTACAAAGTTTGAAATTAAGATAAATCGACTACGCCTGAAAATATGTGGTCATAATTTTTGAAAGTTGTATTTTGCAGCAAATGAAAAAAGCTATAAAAACAATGTAACAAAACCTCAAGGACCCTAAGTTCTCAGAAAAAAAAAATTAACCTCAATAATTTATGGTCAATATGAGTGCAACTCAACAGGGATGTAATAAAATCGTTTTTTATGTTCGATATAAATCGTCGTAAGCAAAATTTTTTCAATTAAATAATTTTTTTTTTTATTTTCACTAAATAAAAATATTTAAGAATTTTAATGTAAAAAAAAAACAAACAACCAAAAGTTATAGGGGAAACCCTGCACTTTGTCAAAATATTTTGTCTGGCAACAGTGCACATGTTGTTCAACTTGATCTTGATGAGCCACTCATGGTTAATAAAGCTGACAGCAAAGCGCATCATTAACCGTTGCAACACTTGCTGCTGTCTGTCTGCTGACTCCCTGCCTGCCTGTCTGTCTGTCTGTCTCGACTCAATGTTATTATTTCAATTTTAAAATCCTTTTTCTGTTGGTGCGAATGTTTTTTTTAAATGTTTGTGTTTGTTTATTTATTTTTTTTTTTTTTATTTTTTTTTTTAATATTTTTCATTGACAACTGCAACAAGAAAATCGTGAGTGAAATTTTTTTCAAGCCCTACCAAAACATGTCGTGCACAGATGCGTGAGTTTGTGATTTAAACAACACATTTGCAGCAGCGAAAAAAAAATTTATACAGAAAAAAAACTCTTGCAAACACTCATCCTTGTAGGTCTCCACAGAGGCGACTTGGTAGTGTAATAAAAATACACTTTTTATTATATTTCCTCATTGCCCGATTTTTGATTTCTGTTTTATGTGAAATGAGATTGAATGACATAAAGGCAAAAGCAATAAAAGCGCTAAATATTGTCACAGTCACACGTTGTTGGTGTGAGAGCAATAAATTGCATTTGTTGTTTTTGCGCCCTCCTCTTAATGGTCGTTTTATTGCGCTGTGCCGCTTTTTGCGTTGCTGTCAGCTCCGCCTGCGTCCTGTTGATGTAATTGTTGATGATAGTTTTAATTTGCAAATTTTTTTTTTTTGTTGAGATGTAAAATAATAAAATGCCTTAAAGTGATTTCGCAGAATTTGGTTAAACTCATAAACTTTTTATAAAAGCTTCCATAAGCCCTAAAAAGAACAATTTAGATAAGCTCAGCTTTTCAGTTGTACCAGTCTTATAACACTTTCACATTCTTATACAACCTTATATATGAAGCTTTAAACAGTTATTATATATGTATGTAGCTTATACATCCTAATATATCCTTATACAGCCTTATACAACCTTATGCATAATCTCAAAGTGTCATCTTTATAGTTCTAGGTAAAAATTCTCGAGCCATCCAAACAATTGAAAGTTTTATTCGAAAAACATATTCTACACCCTTAAGATGTATCTACTTGATAGTTCAAGGCTTGTTCATGGGTTTATCATTTCCTTTCAAAAAAGTGGTTTCCGAAGAAACTATCGCTTAAGTTAGTTTCACGATTATGATACGATATGAAATTAAAATAATTTCTAACAAATGTCAAAAGCCTTTCCATCTGTTTATGACGTCCCAATTTTAAAGGCGTCAAAAGAATAACAAAAAGTTCGAAAATAACTGTATTTTAAAAAATGAAGTGAAATTGACTTTAATTTATGCTGAATCTAAAACTTTTTTAATCTAAATTAGTGCTATCGCCAATTGCACTCTGCTCTAATCTCGCATGTTAATTATTGCCTGTCATTTTTAAGTGTCAATTGCTCTCCATATTTCAATGGCTGCTGTCAGAAGATAAATAACGTTATATGATAAATACTGGATACTTACATTCTCACATGATGTACGACATGAACCAAATACTTCTGCACAACAAGTGAAAATATCTGCAATGAGAGAAAAACTAAATTTAATATAAAATTTATATGATTATTATGCAAATATAATCTGTCATTTTGACAGCAAATGCGTGCATCTGCGCGGGCATAAATAGCAACATATGCAAACATAAAATAAAGATGCAAACATGCAAAACATACCGAAATTGCAGATAAATCGAAGACAAAAACAGCTATTCACACACACACACATACACAGACAACTCTAGAAAATCCGCAACCAACTTCCAGTTGAAACGCGCTTTTTATGTGATTAATGTCTGACATTTTGTTATGTTGTTTGGTGTGAAAGGGGAGCGAAAAAGTAGTGTGTAATGCGTATGTTTTTGATGGCGTAGGATAGAACAAGATGGGATAGACGCAGAAGAGCGATGTTGTGTATAAGTGTCACATACGGCGATACCCAACTAAAGTATGACATAAATGACTGGCACGATGCGACGTTGAACTGGATAGACGCGACTTGCTTGTTGTACATCGATTATGGAGTTGTGCTGGGGAGACTGTTAGAAGAAGGGAGCAGATGGGCAAGAGGTTTGGGGCCTGGTGTGGTAATAATGTGTTTAATGATTTGCAAACAAGTTCTTGAGTGTCAAAATTTATGTGTTGTGAGATGAAACTCCATTTAATAGGATTTATAGTGACCGATGTTTGCTTTATTTTTTTCATTTTTTGTCTAGAATTTCAAATAAATATGAGCAGAATATAACATTTTGAAGTGTGGATCTGTTAGAAAAATTGTTTACCTCCACTCTTACTATGTAACAGATGAAATGAGTTTGTCACTCCGTCTGCTACGCCCAGAAGGAGGCTGTGTAGGTTTAGCAAGCATGCACATATATACTTGCTATACCTACGATGCCTCCAAGTACATACTTGATCAGCCTCACCAACCGAGTCGATTTAGCGATTTCCAACTGTCTGTCCGTCGTCATGATTGGACGTAATTTTGAGGCTATCGTTACGAAATTTAATTTTTAAGCTTTGTTTTCAAATGATAGAGATCAAGATTGAAAATTATTCAAATATATCGAAAACCACGCCTACCCTTCATACAAAGTAACGTCATAAAAATATTAAAATATCTAAGAACACTACAAAAATTAACCTAAGCAATTTTGCACATAGGCTTTGATTCCTAATATGCACTCAACAAAGGAAATTTTCCAAATAGAATGAAAATCATGCTCATCACCCCTATAGAGTGACGTCACAAAAATGGTAAAATCCCAAAAAATTCCACAAAAATTAGTCTAAACCCTCGAAATTTCATAAATAAGTTTCGACACCAATTATAGGAACTATAGGAACTATAGGAACTCACTCAACATAGGAAATTTGTTAAAATTGAATGAAAACTACGCCTACCTTTCATAGAAAGTAACGTCATAAGAATCGTAAAATCTGAAAAAAAAAAAAAAATACAAAAATTAATCTAAACTCTCGAGATTTTATAAAGAAGCTTTGACTTCAAATATGCACTCAACATTTGTTAAAATGGAATGAAAACAAATTAAGGCCTTCCGTCCTTAAAAAATGATACGTCATAAAAATTATAAAATCACAAAAAATTTCCACAAAAATTCATCTAAAATCTAATGAAATTTCCTACGTAAATTTTTGATTCCAAATACGTTCTCTATATATGAAATTTGTTAAAAAAACACGCCAATCTACCGTACAGAGTGACGTCATTAAAATGGTAAAATCTCAAAAAATTCCACAAAAATTAATCTAAACACTCGAAATTATGTTAATAAGATTTGACTACATCTAAGCACTCAACATCGGAAATTTGTCAAAATTGAATGAAAACCACGTCTACCTTCCATATAAAGTGACGTCATAAAAATGGTAAAATCTCTAAAAATTCCACAAAGATTAATTTTAAATCTTGATATAAGGTACATAAGCCTTAATTCCAAACATGTATTTAACATAGGAAATATTGTAAAAATCGAATGAAAAGCAAGCGTCTCTTTCATACAAAGTGACGTCATAAAAATGGTAAAATCTCTAAAAATTTAATAAAAATAAACTCTCACATCTTGAAACATTTGCATATAAGTTTTAATTGAAAATATGCACTCTTATTATGAAATTTTTCAAAATATAATGAAAACCATGCCTACCTCCCGAACAAAGTGACGTCATAAAAATGGTAAAAACTCTAAAAATGCCAAAAAATCAATCTCTATTCTTAAAATTTTGCACAAAAGCTTTAGTTGCAAATACACACTCTACAACTGAAACTTGTCAAAATCAAATTAAAACTACGCCCAACTCCCATACAAAGTGACATCATAAAAATGGTAAAATCGCTAAAAATTCCATAAAAATCAATATAAAATCTTAAAATTTTGCACACAAGCTTTGATTTAAAATACGCACTCTATTTATGAAATTTTTCAAAATAAAATTAAAACAACGCCTACCTCCCGAACAAAGTGACGTCATAAAAATGGTAAAAACTCTTAAAAATGCCAAAAAAAATCAATCTCTAATTTTAAAATTTTGCACAAAAGCTTTAATTGTAAATACACACTCTACATATGAAACATGTCAAAATCAAATTAAAACTACGCCCATTTCCATACAAAATGACGTCATAAAAATAGTAAAATCGCTAAAAATTCCATAAAAATCTATATAATAGAAACACGCACTCTACGTACAAAATTTTTCAAAATCTAGTTAAAAACACGCCTACCTCCCAAGCAAAGTAACGTCATCAAAATGGCAAAACCTTCGTAAATTCCACAAAAATTAATATACTGACTGGATACACGTATTTTACAAATATGCTTTCATATTTGAAACTCACAATGAGATTAAAATTTATTCAAATAAATTAAATAAAAATCACGCCTATCCACCCGACAAGTTGATGTCATCGAAATTATAAAACATTAATAATGTTCATCCTGAAACTTTTTATCCACAGCGTCTAATGTACAAGTTGACAGTTGCAGTGCAGCATTTTGACATCACATAAATGTCGCCATAAATGTCAAGTTGCTGATTTATATGCTTGCAGCAAATTTAAGCATGCAGTAGAAACTTCTTAGAACTAGCATAGAACGTGCATTACACATTGCACGCCTACAAAAGCAAATCAGAATCAGAATCTCAAAACTTGGGGGAGTCGAGAGAGAGCAGAAGGCGGATGCCATAATTTTTCCATATAAATTAAACTTTTAGAATTACAGGCAAACCTTTTATTATGCAAACAATTAAACGCATGAGTCCTGTCTGGAATTGCAAATTATTGCTTTCGAATGCAACATAACTAAACACATTCAATGCATGCGAGTGTGGGGCCAATGTGTAAGGGTCTCACAGTTATACTTGTGTTAGGATTGGTTTTGATGTTTTTGCATGTATCAAGCAGTTGAAAAAATTTTATAGATATTGACTTTTCATGTCATTCTCTCCATTTTTTATTGCTTAACACCCCTCTTCATGTTTTTAGTGTTATTTTTTTTTCATTCCACTACAATCTTCTTCATTTCACTACGATTTTTAGTCGAGTTGAGTTGTTCATTGTGACTGTACGCTATAGTCTCCATTACTATGCCATACACACTTCAGCGACTGTCAAGTGTTAATAAAGTTTACAATAAAATTTGCTACAATCTTGCTAATAAAATCTTTTGCATAATTTTTTTTTCGTTTTAAAGTTTTTTCCTTTGAAAATCTATAGAAGTTATTGGCAGCATAGTAATCGTAATTCGTTAAGACCGCACGCACACCTATTCAGGCACATTTTATTAGAAACCTTTATTTTTCATTAAAAAACTATTGACATAATGTCGGCATTTTAGTTTGACAGTCGTTGAAGGTAAGCAACAGAAGAATGCTCGGAATATTAATGCGAATTTATGCTTAATTTGTGTGTGTTTGTGGTGTCGAATGGATTATTAATAAGAAAAAAAAATATTTTATGAGTAATAAGAAAATATATAATTAAGTAACGAAAAAGTTGATGGATCCCAGTGAATACAATATTATTAAAAATTCAAGCTCGAATTTAAAATGGTATTCACGACTTTTCAATAATAAGTGACTAATAGATGGTTAAGTGCAAAGATGTATTCAATACATTTTTGGCGAAAATAAGCCTTCTGTATTTTCCAAGGCATTATACCATACGTGGTATATACTTTTTGTAAATTTGTTGTAATTGTATAAAAGATAGATGTTGATCAGTACAATAATAAAATTATTCTTTTGAACTGAAATGTATTAAAAGTTCAAAGCAAATTTTAAAAATTTTTCCAATTTTTCACATATCATATTTGTGAGCTTAACCATCGATATATTCCAGATTGTGATATTTTTCCATAGTCAATTGACATATTTTTGATATATTTGTGTTTATTTTCATGTTGTCAAAAAAATTTTCTTTTCAGAAAAAACTTTTGCAAAGATAAATAAAAACTGATTCTAACACAACAAAATTTATAGTTGTTGTTTATAAAACAGCAGTGCTATGCCTATTATGATAGTGTCAAAATTACATATTAAAATACTTACAATAGAGTGGCTTGTTACTTGCTGTTAACTGCACGAAAATACCGTTAAAACAGATTATCGCGAGCGCTCAAAGAATAGGTTCCATATATAATATGAGATCATTCGATAGCGAACTTGGATGAATAGCTGTTCATAATAATAGCAACAATATTAAATTGTCCTCTCTGTTTTTTAATTAAAATTAGTTTATTTTATACTTACTTCAGGAAAGCAATTCTTTATTTAGATAAAATATTGTTTATTTATTTATTCATTCAATTAATTTCATTCAATTACTATACTATTAAGAAGTTGCGAAAGGAACGGAAAACTTCACGGGGAATTGAAAAAAATCGTCGGTTGCTCTTGCAAAGTGATTTCAAATGCATTAAAATGCCAAACTAAATGCGAAACACGCGGGGCAAAACGAGCAAAGAACATCCGCAAAGAACGAAAAATAGTGTGAAAGGTAAAGAAAAATCCGCAAATCAGTTCTAAAAAAAAAAATTAAAAGACGATCTTAAGCTGCCTATTAGTTCAGTGACAATAAGAGGTCATTTACTGGAAGCTAAGCTGGCCGCAAGAATCCTTCGAAAAGTACCATTACTGTCAAAAAACACGTTATTAAAATACTAACTTTCACTAAAGAACTCCTGGAGTGACCTATCGAAAAATGGTGAAACATTCTCTCGAGCGATGAGAACAAAATAGTTCTTTATGAATCAAAAGGTCATCGGCAATACGTGAGAATATCAGGTTATACTGCTTACACCGTTAAATCAGTTAAACATGGTGGCGCTTAGCTTATGATTTGGGCATTTTCCTCCTATAATGGCGTTGGGCCCATATATCCGATAACCACACTAAGGGAAAAAAACTATTAAATTTATCCAAAAACTTTTTTAATTTATCCAAAAAGCGAGTCACGAGTTTTTGCACCAATAACGCATTTACTTAAATCGACTACGTAAATATTTAAATACTTTTTTAATTAAATAAAATATTAAAATATTTAAGCAGAATTAATAAAAACTATAATAAAATTATGCACGAATATATTTAAATATCTTTCAAATATTTACTATTTGAAAATTAAACCATTGCATTCAAGGAAAATTTATATAAAAATATTGAAATTTAAAAAACAATTAAGTTGAATATTTCCCACGAGCTGCGTCCATCAAATGCCATTTGTTGGTATATTTTATTTTCTTTTTTACTTTTTTCGTTCCCTAATTTATACTATTTTTGACAGTTGGTGCAATGTTAGGGCCCCAAATGTCAAAAATAGTATAAACTATAATTGAAAAAGTAAGATAGAGAATAGAAGCAAATTATGCAGGTAAATGACAACTTGTTCAAGATGTTCTTAAGAAAATACCGAGTTGTCACTCCACCCTACATGATTTCATCATGCATTGCAATCACCATCGCACTCACAAATCATATTTAACAAAAATCCAGGCTATATTACCCTTGCAATATTAACTAAATGAGAACTATAAGAAACCTGCAATAGCAAGAAATATACGACAGGAACAGAGTGCGATGCTGTTGCTGCTTGTCGGAATATGTGTGTACGTGTGCAAAGCTGTTGCTGCTTGCTTGTATGGAATATGTGTGTACGTGTGTGGTATAAATAAAATTCAAATACGGGAAAAAAACGAGTTGTAAGGAAAACATTTCTGTCTCCTGATCAAAAGACGCGCAACCAAATTGATCACGTTTTGATTGACGGAAGGCACTCTTCTAGTGTTTTAGATGTACGCACGATCCGTGGTGCCAATATAGACTCTGATCATTATCTTGTCGCAGCCAAGATCCGTACACGCCTGTGCGCAACCAAGAATGCGCGCAATCCAGCACAAAGAAAGCTAGACGTCGAAAAGCTGCAATCAAAGCAAACAGCCGAAGACTTCGCTACTCGACTCTCACTCCTGCTTCAAGAAAGCACTCCTCCGATCGACGATATATGCGCGCAGTGGAATCACATTTCCCACTCTATGCGTACGGCTGCCGAAGAGGTGATTGGCTATCACCGCCCTCGCCGAAACCAGTGGCACGACCAAGAGTGTCGCGACGCCACTGCAGAAAAAGATGCCGCCTACAAAGCCACCCTGCAGTCGGTTGTAACGCGTGCTGCTAAGGAGCGATACAAAGAGAAGAGGAGGGAAGAGAGACGCATTTTCAGGCGAAAGAAAAGGGAAGCGGAAATGCGTGAGTGCGAGAAAATTGAGATGCATGGTGACAGGAATGAGGTCCGAAAATTTTTCGAAAAAATAAGACGCCTGGCCGATGGTTTCAAGACCGGGGCCTCTTCCTGCAAGGATGAAAATGGGAATCTAGTGACAGATATCCAGAGTACACTGATGATGTGGAGGGAACACTTCTCTACGCTTCTGAATGGCGACGACGACAACAATCCCGCCAATAGAGATGATATTCCGGAATCCCCAATTTTGGACGACAGCGTTGAAGTTCCGCTGCCCGACCATAGTGAAGTCTTGAAAGCTATAGCTCGGCTTAAAAACAACAAAGCCGCAGGAGCCGATGGCTTACCTGCTGAGCTCTTCAAGAATGGAGGCGAAGCTCTATTTAAATGCATTCATGAGCTTCTATGCAGAATATGGTCGGAAGAATGCATTCCAAACGATTGGAACCTCAGTGTGCTCTGCCCAATCCACAAGAAAGGTGATCCCACAATTTGCGCCAACTACCGTGGGATAAGCCTTCTGAATATCGCATATAAGGTCCTGTCGAGCGTACTATGTGAAAGACTGAAGCCCATCGTAAACCAGCTGATTGGACCTTATCAGTGTGGCTTCAGACCTGGTAAATCCACCATAGACCAGATATTTACGCTACGACAAATCTTGGAGAAGACCCTAGAAAAACAAATCGACACACACCATCTTTTTGTCGATTACAAAGCCGCCTTCGACAGTCCAATAAGGAATCATCTATATTCCACCATGTCTGAATTTGGTATTCCTGCAAAGCTCATCCGCCTTTGCAGAATGACACTGAGCAACACCAGCAGCACAGCTAAAATTGGAAAGGACCTCACTCCTCCATTCGATACCAAACGAGGTTTCAGACAAGGTGATTCCTTATCGTGCGACTTTTTCAACCTGATGATGGAGAAGATCATCCGAGCTGCTGATTTGAGACGCAGCGGCACGATATTCTACAAAAGTATTATGCTGCTGGCGTATGCTGATGATATCGATATCATTGGCCATAATACGCGCGAAGTCAGCGCAGCATTCTCCAGGTTAGCGAAAGAGTCGAGTCGAATGGGTCTTGTAGTGAACGCAGATAAGACGAAATACCTAGTGTCAACAAATAAACAGTCCCAGCGTCTTGGAAACCACGTCACTGTTGACAACATCTCCTTCGAGGTTGTTAAGGACTTCGTCTACCTGGGATCCAGCGTAAACTCTTTCAACGATGTCAGTATTGAGATAAAGCGAAGGATAACTCTTGCCAACAGGTGTTACTTTGGGCTGAGTAGGCAATTGAGAAGCAGAGCCCTCTCTCGACGAACAAAACTCACGCTCTATAAGTCACTAATCATGCCCGTCCTATTATATGCAGCACAAACCCGGACGTTGAGCAGTTCTGATGAAAAGACTTTGGGAGCCTTCGAGAGAAAGATCCTTCGTAAGATCTTCGGTCCAATCTGCGTCAATGGCGAGTACCGAATTCGATGGAACCACGAGCTGTATGAGCTGTACGCTGACATCGACATAGTTAAGCGTATCAAAATCGAGCGGCTCCGCTGGCTAGGTCATGTTGAGCGAATGGAAAACGACGCTCCAGCGAAAAAAATATTCGATTCGGTGCCCGGTGGTGGTCAACGCAGAAGAGGACGCCCACATCTTCGTTGGAAGGATCAGGTGTTGGATAACCTGACTACACTTGGTGTTTCCAACTGGCGTCAGCAAGCGCAGAACAGAAATGGCTGGCGCAATTTCTTATACGAGGCCAAAACCGACTTACGGTTGTAAGCGCCAGATAAGTAAGTAAGTAAGTAAGTAAGGAAAACATTTGATTTATCCACGTAAATATTTAAATAAAATTTATACTCAGGCGTGGATAATGCTAATATGCGTTATTTCCCTTAGTGCAGAATCATGGATCAGTTTTTTTTAATATTTAGATACTTGAATAAAATATTCTTCCGTTTGCTGAGGACAATATGCCGCTGAAATGGGTATATCAGCAGGATAATGACCCGAAGCACACAAGTAAGCGGGATCAAAAATAGTTTAGGGTGAAAAATGTCGACTTGATGGATTGGCCAGCTCAGTCTTCGAACCTAAACCGAATAGAAAACCTTTGGGGAAACATAAAAAATGCAGTAACTGCAGAAAATCCCAAAAAATAGCAAGGAGCTCTGAGATATAGTGTAATCCTGGTATGCAATACCGATTGAGAGATGTCAGAACTTGGTCAATTCTATGCAACGCAGATGTGTCGCAGTCATTCAAAATAGAGGCCATGCTACCAAATATCGACTGCTAAATTACAAATAAAGTTTACAATTAAAAAAATTTACGTTTTTCTATAGTTTTTCAAAAAAATTTTTTTTAATTGATAAGCGTTGCTATTTTTGTGAACAACATCCATCTTGATGTTTGTCCTAACAAAAAGTATTTCTAATAAAAATATAGAGATTTTTCGTTTGTTGCAGTATAAGGGCTAAAAGCCACTTAATTTGAATTAAAATTTTTGATAAAAACATAAATTATACAAAAATGGCTTATAATTTCTTATTAAAGCAGAGTACTGCTATTTTTATGAACATAACTGTATCATGAATTTAATCTTTGGCAAATAATCTATTACAATATTATTGGAAATCGTTATATTTTCCGAATTTTTTTGTTTCTTCGCAAACAAAACTATTTTCAAATTAAAATTTTTCTCAAGTTCTTTTTTTCAAAAGTTAACATATAATGCTGCTAGTCTAGTTAAAACATAGTTGACCTTAAAAAAAAATTTTTTTGTTTTTTTTGTTTTGTAAAATCCAAGTGAATATTTTGACTTTTCAAAAACAAAATTAGACGTTTTGTAGTTTGATCCCTTAGAATAGAAAAATTTAATATATAGCCTGCGGCACTCAAAATGGATGGGGAGTGAAATCGAGTGTTAACAAAACGTGAAGGCGTTATGTGGTAAAAAAATTTTAGTTTTATAAAGCGCCATCTAAGTGTTGCTCAGTCAATTCTTAGCATTGGTTTGTGAATTTGCTTCGATGACTTATCGATGTCCCAAAATGAACAAGTAGATTTTTAAGACAATTTCATTTTCTATTTCAAGACAATCATTTTTGCAACAATTGCAAACAATTTTTTACAAAAGCTCAAGCCTGTGTTAGATAACACGGGCGCATAGGTCAGACGTAGAATACGTTAGTCATAAGCACAATTTTGTTTCTCTGCTTCGCTTATCAATGTTGTGTATGTACACATCGTTCGCTCTTTTTGCATTTTCAGTTTGCATTTGCCCATACTTGGTCATTATACTTCTTCTCTTTCTCACACTGGTTCTGTGATGAACACACAGATAATCGTACTGCTCTTACACATGATGTTATAATACATAAAATACAAAGCATATGAAAATTAATACAAAATTTGAAGGAGTTAAATTTTGATTTACTTATAGAATCAAAAAAATTATATGTAGCAATATGATTATATAAATACAAATCAAAAGAAGACATATTAAATATGTTACGATTATACTTGAATTTTCTTCAATGCATGCATAAAGTATTAAAAACTTATAATGAAAGTGACAAACATTTTCTCAAAATTTTGTGCTCCAGATCAACACCCCTACCTTACCGTATAACGTATTCTACGTTAAAATAATTGAAAATTTATTATTAATATGCTGATAGCTTCTTGTTTTTTTTCGAACAAAATTTTTTCATATAATACTTTTTTTTTTAAATTTCTATTTTCACAATACAAAAAAAAAAAAACAAAAATAAAAGTTGATTTAAGAAAAAAATATATGTTTTATAAATGAGTTTATAAAAATGAGTTCTATTTTGTCGCTTTGCAGGACAAAAACTGCGAGAGCTTCAATAAACTCCAAGTTGCTCTCTACTCTATTCTCTCTTTGTTCTCAGCAAGCACAACCACCACACCAATTGCCAATTGGATCGAAGTAGATTCTAATATGTTGAAATTAGTTTTGATGTCGTGAAATAATCCAACACAGTTTTGTTAAAAGGGGATTCACTGGCCACCTTCAGCATACTTAGGAATTTTTTTTGTATATGGAGTTTTTCCGCACTTTCAATGAGACTCAATCCGACTTGATGTGCAGTATTATGTATGTATGCATGTATATTGTTTCGCGGCATGCAACTTTTCTGTACATTTTTTGACCGTGGTTTTCCTGTAATTTATAAACGAGTAAGAGGAACAAATACTAACTTTTTATTTTTATTGAAGTGACATTGTGTTATTTAATAAGTTTTTTTATAAATTGATAAAGAGGAAACGTCCGTGGATCACTGTAGCCTAAGGTAAATAGGTTCACAAGAAATAAAAATAGGTTCACAAGAAATTACAAAAAAAAAATCGATTTTTATATTTATTCCCGAAATATATGTAGCAAAACTCTCAGTTGAGCCGATGGTACATTGATAGTTGTTGGCAGCCCTGAAATAAGAATTTCGATCCTGACTTTGTGATCAACAACTCCAAAATCCTTGTAAATCGAATTTTATCGAGATCAACATAAATTGCATTTGATTAAGAAATGGATAACGTACAAATTTTATTTTTCACCGTTATAAAGTGATTTTTTTCAATATCAAATATCGCATAATTTCGCACGATTTATCTTCTGATCATGGGAAATCATTTTAAAACAATTGTATATAAATTTTATCAAAAACTGTCGACTCGATTCAATTTATTACTCATATACGATTGGATGGTAAAGGGATGCATAGTTGGCAAGCCTTTAAATTAGAATTTCGACCGTGACTTGGTCATGGTCATTATCAGTGGCATCAAAAAGCCTAATGTACCAAATTTTATTAAGATATATCGATTAGCAAAAAGTTGTATATTAACATAAGGATTACTCTCAAATTATCTTTTTCACTATTATAATGTGATGTTTTTCAACATAAAATATCGCATGATTTCTTCATGATATTTTTTCTATTACCGTTTGTACTCAAAAGGATAAAAATTTACATTGAATATGTAGGCATATAAGAGACTTTGAAAATTAATTTGTTCAAATACAAATTTTCTCCTCTTGTACTTGACAGAAGGGCCTTTTAACGATCTTATCTTAATCTTTCCATGTTATTTTTCAACAAAGTGTTACCCACACAAATTGATGACACTTACAACACATCATTTAAAATACATACGTTGCAAGTTGGTATTAAAAGAAAAAAAAAAAATTGGCAGATCATCAATGAAAATTGAAACAGAAAAGATATGGATGAAAATGCCAGATGAATAATTAAATAAGAAATTAAAATTCAAAGTAGTTGCAATCGTTTTAAATTTTTGCAAAAAGATCTCATAACATCAAAAGAACGAATACGAAGAGAAAGAATCGGCTGTCCCTAGAATAATAAGAATGTGATGCGAATTGAGAACAAGAATTTCAAAGAAACTTAAAAATGAGGCTGATGAAGACATAGATTGGATGAATGTTTTTGATAATGAAGATGATGATGATGATAATGATAATGATAATGATGATGAGGATAATGATAATGATAATGATGATGAGGATAATGATGATGATGACGATGATGATGATGATGATGATGATGATGATGATGATGATGATGGTGATGATGATGATGATGATGATGATGATGATGATGATGATGATGATGATGATGATGATGATGATGATGATGATGATGATGATGGTGATGATGATGTGGATGATGATGATTATGATGATGATGATGATGATGTGGATGATGATGATGATGATTTTGATTATGATGTTGATAGCTATGCTGATGAGGGCGTAGAAAGCTACAGTCTACGAGGCAAATGGCAGCCCATTTGGTTAAATGCATATTTCTAGTTAATCAAAGAAATATTTAATTGCCTTGGACAGCAGAAGAAGAGTTTCAATTTAATTGAAAGTGAGAGAAAAATACAGCGATGAACATGTACTGAAGAAATTGGCTGAAAATGCGATAGGGTGATGGGAATTAATAAAGCCCTCAACGCATGCAAAATTCTTATAGATGCAGGCGCCAGCATAATTTTAACTAAATGTAAAGATGTGGGTGAAGAAACTTACTATTAACACACTTAATAGGAATATTCATTTGCTAAGCTCTAAAGAACTTAACAGTCACTCAAAAACTAATAAATGTCTTCATAAGCTACTTAAAAATTAAAAAGGAAAAAAAAAAAAATTAAAAAAATAACAAATTCTTAAAAAACATGACGACACTCTAAATAAATGTGACTAAAATTGAAAGGAGAGTAGAAAGAATAAAATTAAAGAAAAAAAAAACACAAAAAAAACAAATAATTCAGCGTGTGTCAAAGACATTTTCTAAAAATACTTTGTTTTCTTTTTTTATGTGAATGACAACAAAATTTAACTAATTATTGGAGAAACTCCAAAATTTGAAACGTTTGTACAAGTGTTCACACAAAAAAAAAACAACAACTATAACTGACAGATGGGATACGGAATGTTGGACAATAGGGCAGTAGTGTTGGGAAAATAGTTTTTGTGATGAGTTTGTCGGTAAATAAGAGAAATGTATTTTTTGCATTATCTTCATAACAAAAAATACTACAAATAGTCACAGGATAAATTTGTAGGCTAGGTTATTAGTGTAGGCTAAATATATTTTAATTTTTTTTATGTTCCGATATAACCGATAAACACAAGTTATAAGTCAAACATTCTCAACATTAAAGGTTATTTAAAAACTTGAACTCAAAGTAAAAAAAAAGCCAAAAAAAAACAATAATAAACCGAGAAGAATAAGGTTTTTGTTTTTGTTTTAAGATTTAAATCTTTCTTCCCACTCATTGCATTTTGTTTTTCGCTTCTCTAATTTTACCTAACAATTTTATTTTACCAACTTCATAATTTGAATAGAAAATCCTATACACTCTAACACACTATTGGCATTTTTTTTTTCTGTTATTTTCATTTTCTTTATCTGCTTAATACGCACATAAATCACAAAAATCACACATTTCAGAAAATAAATATTCCTATAAAATTTGTTTTTTAGTTTTTATTTACTGAACATATGATTCATATTTGTTTTTTTTTTTACCAGTTTCTCATCGGAAAGCATACGACTGTGACGTTTTTTCTAAATAGTTTTATTTTTTAAAACAAATATTCAGTTAGAATAAGAAATTAATATAAAAATCATATATTTCTTAAATATTTTTGTTAGAATATTATCTGCTCGATTGACGATAACACTGTGCAACAATTTGAGGGTTATGAAATCTTACGGAGAAGCGACCAACACAGATTGATTGTACTGGTCTAGACCAACGAAACCCTAAAAGGTATTTTGCAAAGCTAGCTCGTTTTTAAATGTTATATCCTTTGAAAGTTGATTTTTTTTAGTGTTTTTTTTTTCAAATAAATTTTTTGTTTGAAACTGGAAAGATATATACAAATATACATAAATATACTTGTTGTTGAACTAAATAACGGGAGAAATAACGGTGCTAAAAGCATACAATATATAGAAAGTCATATATAGAAAGTCAAGTGACAATGTAGAAAGTCATTCAATCTTGTGTTGGTTCGTGAAGAACTTAAAGCGTGGGTGTCTATTAAGGAAGTTATCCCTGGATTTTTGGGAACACTTCGCTCTGAAAACTTTGAAATTTTCGTATATCAAATGATGGATGCATTTTCGAATGTTGGAGTGGACATTAGAGTGGGTCGAAAAAAAAAGTTTGAAAAGTGCGCCATTTATTTTAAAGATGACCTCGAGAAAACTCCAAAAACAAAAAAATAAAACAAAATAATAAAAAAACTGTTAGTTTTAAGAAATTTAATAAAGAAAGTTCTATACTACAATTTGGAACTGCTATAACATTTTTGTTTCAAGGCTAAACAAAGTACTTTTTGGGCGAGATGTGAACAAATTTTTAAGAAGTTTAATTTAATGAAAAAAAAAATTGGTTTCAAGGGGGAGTCAATTAAGGTAATAGGGTTTAGCAGATGAATATGACTTCAAAAGTCCAAAAGCTCAGAGAAGAAAATGTGGTGCTAGTTGAGTATACCTTTTTAACGGTATATCATTTTTTGAAATCGGACACAAAATGCATAAGTTATGGAAAAAATACCATTTTGGCGGTTTTTCCGGGGGTCCAAAAAAATTTTTTTTGTTTTTGGAGTTGTCTCGTGGTCATCTTTAAAATAAGGGGTGCACTTTTCAAACTTTTATTTTGTATGGAGACCGACCCACTCTAGTGGACATGTCGTTAAAAAATCACTTGCAACACTTTATCAACCGAATCAGACGAACAAGGCGAACGCTACCATCAACTTACGCCTTTTGAGATGAGGTAAATATCTATTACATTTGATTCTTGTAAATGTTCATTACATTTTTTATGTATTTCTTTAGGTTTAGGGGAAAGCAATCTCCAGAAGCAATATGAGCTGAAAGTGAAGTACGAAGATGTACGAGGAACGAGATAAAAATACAGAAGAGGCATTAACAGAGCCTGATGTAGATGATTTATTACATCCCTTGATTACGTTGTATCAGACAATGAATATAAACAAATTTAATAAAAACAATAATTACAACAAAACAAAATTACCTAAATCTTATTAAACTCTAATAATTTTTTTAATAGCATTGCTTATTTTTTATTTTTATTTATTTTTCCTCCGAAGAAAGTTGTAAAAAATATTAAATATCATTCGAGAGTGAGCACTTCATTTTTTAAAAATACTCTGCAAGAGGCAAACTTTCAATGCTTGTATCTCATAAAAGCGAGCTAACTTTGCAAAACCTTTTTAGGGGTTTTTACTGTATACAAGAACCATCAACCTGTGTTATCCGATTCTCCGTTAAAAAATTGTGTTGCACAGTGTTATATTCCAATTGAGGCCTGATGGAATTATGAATTTCATAATTTATATCATCACATATCTTATGGATTTTTTCACAGTTTTTAGCATTTTTTTAAATTTAACAATTATTTTATATTCTTAGAATTTAAGCAGTTTATAAAAAAAGACCCAGTAAAAAAATACAATAATTTCCAATATACTTCTAGCGTATTTTTAATTATTTGAGTAACAAACCTTTATAAGAAGAAAACTACATATGTTACTACATATATTTCGGGAATATATGTAAAATCGATTTAGTTTATATTTAGGTTCATAAGTCTTCTTTTCCTCAGCTCTGGAAAATTGCCAGAGTAACTACTGCCTATTGCAAAAAATTCCTCTACATGTGAACCAAGCTATTTTAGACCTATTAGTATTTTGTCATTACTATCGAAGGTATATGAAGTTATAATGGATTATCAGATTTTTGATTATCTGACTTATAATAACCTTATATCTCCACTGCAATCTGGCTTTCGTTGAGGTTTAAAAGTTATTTCTGTGATAACATATTCTGAGCTCATTTACGGTAGACTAGACTCACGATTCGAACACAAACTGCAAGTTGCATTTAACCATGCTACAAGATATGTCTATAACATTCACAGATTTGATCACATATCACATCTTAAGAAAAGTATTCTTGACAGTGACATTATCAGCTATCTTAATTCCCGAAACTGTATTGTCTTACATAAAATCATTTACTTCAAGACTCCTTTGTATCTCTATAAGAAACTACACTTTTGCTGGTCGATTAGAAGCAATACAATTATACTACCCAACTGGAAATATCTTAAATTTTCCAGACTTGTTTTTTCTTAATGCCATTAGATTATGGAATGATTTACCCTGCAATATTAGATCTATGGATGATAAGTGTGACTTTAGGCAGGCCGTACTTAATCATTTTACTTAAAATTTATTGCTTACACAAATATATAACCAGATCTCTTATTTTCCCTTTTTCTTTTCATCTCTATCTTACATTACCTTTTGTTTTGTTTTTTTTTTTTCCTTTTCTTCTCTAATACTACAAAATTATGTTAATCCATCTTCATTTTTAAATATTCAAATAATTTTATTATCATTGCAATATAATGTAATTTATAATTTTACCATTAAAAAAAAAAATAAAGAGATTCAATACTATAAGTTACTACCTTTGTGTACCAAAGGAATTTGTTCTTATTATATTAATATGTTCATTAAATAAATAAATAAAAATAAAATGTTTTTTGACTTAAACAAATTCGTTGCATATTTTTACTAAAAAACGTCAAATACTTTTCTCCAGATATTATTACCATTGAGCAATGTCATAACTGCATTTATTGGGCTATAGGTATAATTCCTTATTTTTATAAACTGAAAGCTTCGCTGCTATGGCTTCTTTCTATTAGCTTATAGTAAAAAATAATGAGTTAATAAATAAATAATAACTAATGATGATAAAATAATAATTCTTCATTTTGTAAAATTTTACCCTCCGTTAACAATTTGCTTTCTAATAAATGTTCCCGAACAACCTTTTTTCCCCTCAAGCCAATGAAAAAAAAGAAAAAAACATTGTTTATAAACATATTTTGTACACACAAGTGCTTGTTATCAAAACAACTCAAGTGTTTGTGTTTTTTTCTTATGTGTTGGTGTTGGCAATGAGCAAAAGATTCACACGTTTTATTTACATTGAACGTTTGAATGTTTAGTTTGCTCCGCCCATAAAAAGTTGAAACGTGTGCATGACGTTGAAAGTCGCCTAAGTATTTTTGGAAAGAATGATTTATGCGCCGAGGCTAAGTTCAGAAAAATACTGACCAGTTAAAAAGAATTTTATTTGAAAAATTAAAAAATAAACTAATAATAGATGCTTTTTCCAATGTCAACTGATAATCAGCTGGAGCTCTAGCTTATCGAAAAATAACACATTTCCTCAGATAAATACTCAGATGCTACACATAAAAAAAAAACTGCTTGATTTTTTACTTAATTGTATTTCCAACTAGCGATTCTTCTTGCTTTTTCTTATGGTAGTGTTTCAATATTGAAACAAGTGTTCGTTTTTACAGTTACAGTACTAATTGCAGTTCAGCAAAGTTTATCAGTTTCCTTGGCCCGAGCGACTCTGCTCTTATCGCCTATGCATGTCTTTATGTTCTACGCACTGGCTGCAAGTATAAAGTCAATTTTACAGTAGGAAATCTTTGATTCTTGGGAATTTCTTGAGCTTTTTTATAAGTAAGGGTAATAAATTTTAAATTCTGTACAAAGAGATTATGGAATAAAACATTGAATTGATGAATGCTAGCTAATTGTTGGCAGCAATGATAAACTTGCAAGACTTTATGGCGGGAAGATTAAAAAAGATTTTTATATAATTATAAAAAATAAATTTTTTTCTTTCTGACGATAACAATAGATTAAATATTTTTTTTTAAATTTTTTTAATTTTATTTTTTTTACAACAGAATTTCAAGTATGAAGACCGAGACACTTGAATACCTTCGACCTCAAATATTCCTAGAGTGCAGGATATGTTTTGCTATTTAAGGTGACTTTCTCATGAATTTTTGAAAAAGAAGATATTTTCAAGATTTTTTTTAATAGAATCTATTACATTTATTTTGATCATAAGAAGTTCGGTTGAAGTCCTTTCAAGGGCTGAAATGGCCAGTTTAATATTATTATTTTTACAATTATTTACAATATTCCTTTTGGACATTATTAAATACAAGTTTAAGAAAAAAAAATTACATTTTTTTGCGTTTTTAATTCCTCTTGACTGCTATAAAGGACGTCATGCGAAAAGTCTGTTTAGACTGTAGGACATTTTGGGTATCTCTTGTAACAAATTTTCGTAAAAATCAAAATGGATTCTATTTTTAAGACTCAAAAGTGGACAGTAAGCCTTTAAAGTACATACTATATTATATTTTGATGCTTTATATTTTTATAATAATTCTGAAAAATAAAAAATATCATAATTTCTTAGGGCGATTCACTCCTATATAAAAAAGAGGGTGTAGTTTTTTGAAGTTTTATAGGTTTATTGTCTAGTATTTTTCAGTTTTATACGCTTATTGTCTAGTTTTTGTTATAAATAATATAATAATTTATAATAATTGTTCTTACCCTTGTCCAAATTATTGTTTTACCCCAATACGTGACCCATTCCTTTCCGAATCCTTTCTTAAGCCTTGTCCCACATATTTACAAAATCTTTGTCCTAAATCATGTCCCTAGTGTGTCTAAATCTTTGTTCTATTCCTTATATCAATCCTTGTCCTCATCCTATTTTCAATATTGCCCTAAATATGGCTTTTGGTGTAACTAAGTCTTTGTGCTAATCCTTGTCCTAGAACTTTTCCCAATCCTTGTCTGAAAACTTGTCTATTTACATGCTCTAATCTATGTCCAAATCTTTTTCCTACTCCGTATGTTGTTCTTGGTTCTAATCGTTATTCAAATCCTTGACCTTATCCTTTTTCTAATCTTTGTTCTTACCCATATTCAATATTTTTTATTTTTATTTCTATTTTTATTTTATTTTATTTTATTTAATTTTATTTTATTTTATTTTATTTTGTTTCTATTTTTCCTTTTGTTTTATTTTATTTTTATTTTATTTTATTATTTTTATTTTAATTTTTATTTTAATTTTTATTTTTATTTTTAGTTTAATTTAAATTTTATTTGTATTTTATTTTTTGTTTTTGTTTTTATGTGGTAAATTAACATTTACTTTAATGCCAAGATATATAACCATGCAACGATGGTGCATTTAGGTTACTTTAAGCGGTTCTCTGAAAGTCATTATGATGCCACTAATTTTTGTTTCAACTTTATCATGTGGCCGAAAACCTCAGCTTTACTGTCGTTTCATAGAATTTACGAATTGTAGTCACGGAGTTATAACTTCATGCAAAGTTTTTTTATTGTTGTTGCATTTTTATTTTATTAAGCGTTTGAAAGCGTTTGAAAGCTCCAAATATTTTTGTATTTTTGTTATGAGGTCAAAAAAGCATTTTTTGCTGTTGAAAAAAAAATTTTTGGTAGCACTGCGACTCAGCGAGTTATAATTTCATGCAACAATATTCCATTTTTGTTGCATAAGCTTCTATCTCCGCGACCTGACAACTTCAAATTTTTTTTTTATTTTTATCATAAGGCTAAGTACAAATTCTTTACTTGTGTTTTGTAAAATTTACCGTAGCGCATATACTCGACGAGTAATAATTCTATGCAACGCTGTTGCATGATAGCTACATTTTCAACTTTAGATTGGCTTTATGACACCTTGAGACATCCTGCATTTTTTATCTATTTTTGTATTAGAAGTTAAGAACCAGCCTTTACTGACGTATAATAATTCCATGCAACGCCGTTACATGATAGCTACATTTTCAATTTTAGATCGGTTTTATGCCGGCTTGAGGCATCATGAATTTTTTGTCTATTTTTGTAGAAAAGTTTAAGAACCAGCCTTTACTGAAATATAATAATTTTGATCATAGCACTTATACAGGGTGGACCAAATACAAGTTTTTTTTTAAATGCAATAAATTGAACAAAATAAAATTTTTTTTGCATGTATTATGGTTATATAAGTAACTGTGGCGGATATACATACGAGCTGAAAGGGATTTAGTCACCCCCCTCCCCCTTGGAGAATTTGTTGTATGGGAAACAAGTGAAAAACAGTCCAAAAAGACGTTTAAGCCTCCCCTTTGTCATACAAAAGTGAAGTCCCCCCCCCCTCCCTTTGGCGAATCCTAAATCCGCCACTGATTAGTAAGATGGCTATATTGTATTATATTAATAAGAGCAAACATTCCCATTTCACACGACGTCGTTCAAGTGGCTACCTCGTCTGGCTTCGCAGTAGCGTATTATGTCACCCCAATTTTCCCTTGTTGATGGTTTCGGGCTGTAGCTCACGGATTGCTTGTATGATATTGGCTTCTTGTGCTTGAATCGTTTCCAGATTGTTGACATAATATCGGTCCTTTACAGTTATCCACAAAAAAAAAAGTCCAAAGGGGTCAAACCACAGTTCCAAGGCGGCCAATTGACATCGCCAAGATGGCTGATAACACGATTTAGGAATTTGGTACGCAAAAGATCGATTGTGGCGCTCAATCCTGCATGAACCAGAGGTCGTCCAAATTCATGTCTCCAATTTCAGTAAAAAAAGAGTCAATTAACATGGCTCTGTAACGTCCACCGTTGATCGAAACTTTGTTCCCAACCTCATTTAGAAGAAAAATGGTCTAATGATGCCACCATACCACAATCCGCACCAAACTGTCACTCTCTGTGGATGCATCGGCTTCTCGACAGTAACGTGTGGGTTTTCCGAGTCCCAGATGGGGAAATTTTGTTTGTTAACGTAATCGCCGAGATGAAAATGCGCCTCGTCAGAAAAGATGATTTTCGCCCAAAATCGTTGTCCAATTCAAGCTGCTCTAAGGCCCAAATTACGAAACGATGACGAAGCGGATGGTTGTGCGCCTTCAATTGCTGAGTCAATTAGATCTGTTAAGGGAATAATCCGAGATCTTTGTGTAGAATTCTCCTCAGGGTAGTGCACAAACTTGCGTACAGGAAGCGCGGTGGGTGCTTCATTTCGTCCAAAACTTCTTTTCAAATAACGCACTTTTTGGGCTACACAGCACTCACTTTGGAAATCATTTTCCAATATTTCCCAATGTTGGTCAAGCGTACTTATTTCTTTCCGCGGAGGTATGATACAAGGGATGTGCAATTGCCATCAAAAGTCGAATTCGACTTTTTTTAGGGTTAAAAATGTAAAAGTCGACTCACCGACTTTTTGAACTTTTAAAACTCGACTTTTCCCGACTTTTTTCGAATTACCTTTCTATCGCTATTTTTCGGAAGTTACGAAGCAAATGTTTCAATATGAAAATGTATGTTATTGTAAAAAAAAAGACAAAAACAAGGTACTTCAGTTCATAAATAAAATACAAAAAAACAAAACAAAATATTGCAATTTTAGTTCTTAAATAGAAAATATCGCATGCTAACGGCAAGAGGGTTACATCTCAAAATTTACAAGCATTTGAGCATGGTCCTCCTTGATAATGACTTACTATTTACTTACCAACACGAAAGAGTGAATGAGACAAATACTATGGCTGTGGCAATCACTGTTTTACATTTATCGAAACAAGAGTTGCCAATACAACTTTATTTCTTTTTAAGCAGCGAATTCGTTTATTTGATTAGAGAAGAGAAGTTATCAGAATAAGAGCATGTGGAGTCAGTAGCGTAAGGATTTTGTTTCGCTTAAAAAGAAAAAGTCGTAAGCAAAAGTCGACTTTCGACTTTTTTGGATATTAAAAAGTCGATTGCAAAAAGTCGAAAATTATCAAGCAAAAGTCGATTTTTGACTAATTTCGACTTCGACTTGCACATCCCTACATGATACTGACTTTATATTAAGATTTCGATCGGGAAACAGCTGTCAGTGTCAAAATAACCAATGATTTAAAAAGAAACCACTAGATGGGCCTTTAAAACTAAAGATGGGCCTTTTATATAGCCTGTTATAATTCCAGATAACAATTTTTTTTTTTAAGTTGGCTTTGCTTAAGCAGCAACGAAGTCTTTAATTTTGTTTTTATTTTCGTCATAATATCAAAGAATTAACGTTTACTGTCGTAATAATTCGATGTAACGCCGCTGCATTTGAAGAAATGTCCTTTTCAACTTTTTTGGAAACCTGCTCGGTAAAACGTTGTCACTTCAAAAACCTGACTGAAGATCTGTGAGGGAATTATTTAAATTTTTTATTTTAAATATATTTTAAATATCTTAATCATCATGTCCTGATTCATATTCAATGTCCGATTTTGCTTCAGGTTCGGATTTAAACTCCGAATAATCCATATGATCTCAACTTTCCACTCTCAGAAATTCTCGAATTTTCTTTTGTAAGTTTTTTTTTAATAATTCGATAAAAATCTGTTATAACCAACATGATCCCTTTATATTTACAATACTTTTTTAAATATCCCCATTATGCATCATATGCAAAATTTTAGCCGAATATCGTATTTATAGCTTTTAAAGAATTTTATGCCATCACGTTACAGGCGGCTTGTGTGCAGAGAACGGTACTTAAGTTAATCAGAAAATAATTAGACACCTCTTCGTCGGCATGTCCGTTACGGTAGCATGCAGCAAATGCTACACAGCGTGCATGAGGGTGAAAAATAATCCACTCCATATGATTTGCAGCATTTGATGCTGCTCGAGTTTAGTACCACTTTCGGGGACATCTTGTCTGAGCTGGATGTATTTTTGTCACTTGTTTCTTTTTCTGTTTTTGCGTTGCAGACGGAGCAAGCATGTTGCAAAAGCAGCATGGTGTTGCAACTGTTGCACCATTGCCTGTCATGCCCGACATGATGATCAAAAAACACTCATTAATTAAGTGTGTAATTTTTATGCGGGATTTTGAAATAAGTTAAAATTTATGATGATTCTTTGAAGATGATTTTTTGTTTTAATGCTTGTCATGCATGTTTGTCGGGTTGTGCAGTTTGAGAGCATTATTAATGGGAATAAAATGTAAGCGTTTTATAAATGGGGGAAACTCTGTAAAAATGCAAGGATCAAAGGTGTCTAGTGCCAGACTGGTTAAGTGTAAATTAAAGCATAAAATTGCAGTTTATAAGGATATTTTTGAGCTAAAAACTAGAGGGCAATATTGGGATAGAACAAGTCTGCGACTAATTATACAATTTTTCAATTCAATATCAAGTTGGATGACCCTACATCGAATTAATAAGTATGTACATTGATATATCGACTGTTGAAAAGCCTTTGCCACTTACCATATGGTCTGTTATTTCCAGCTGGTATTTCCGTGGCTATCATTGAGTCTACCGCTGTGTAGTCCGAATCGGAGGACATTAATTCAACATCGTCTCTTGTCTCCTGCTCCTCCTCCTCCTCCAGACTGTCATTATCGACATTGTGTTGACGCCGTGTTAAGCTCGATGTTGGCGGCGATGAATTATTTTTGCTATGCCGTTGATTTCGCTCGGATTTGCCATGGCGAGCGGAAGTGAAATTAACGCAAAGCATTAAAATGCAAAGTAGATAAATTGGACGTCGTAAGTGCAACAACACCATGTTCAATTCTTTTATTTTTAACTGCGGCTGTTGTATTAATTGCTTTAATTTCCTTTTAAAGCTCAACTTTTTCGTACATTTTCAGTGTTTTACTTACTCTAGATTTTTCACTTTTGTTTTTTTTTTGTTTTTTTTTTTAAATTAGTTGAATTTTTAGATTTGTCGGAATTTTGTGCGCTCGTCTCATACAACACTTTGTCACTCGTTGCGACAACAACTTCGACTTAATTAATCTTTATTACATTTAATTGACTTTCAAAAATGTTATTTAAAGCCTGTCCGTCTCTGTGTATGTGTGGGTTATGTGCGCGAGTACTTCTATGTGAGTTTAGTTGTGCGCATAATTCTTCATTTGCTTGTCACTCCATATTAAATGCATATCTTTACTTTTTATATCGCTTTAGTATTTTAGTTTTTTTTTTTTTAATATCTTTTTTTAATGTTTTAATTAATCATTTTATGAGTCTTGTTTTGAACTATATTTAAATGAGCAGCTGGATGGTTTTCTTTCACATCGCTTGACATTTGTAGCGATTAATTTTTGCCATGAAATTCAAACTCGCTCGAAGAATTTTTTATTTTTTTTTTAATTTTTTTATTGCCACAACGATGATAAATTGACTGCAATCTTAAATAAATTAATTCTTTCTGTTGGAATTAATCATTGAACATAGTGCTATTAGGGATGGGACAAAAGTTAATTGTTTTATTGGAGAAGAGCAAAGTTATCGATTCATTTTCAGTTTAACTCAGTTGTATTTTTTAGCTTTTCAAGATATTTAAATGATAATAGCACTAAAAATTTGATTTTTCAATAAACAAAACTATCGATTTTCGATAAATCGATATTATATAACACAAAAAAAATGGTTTTTTAATAAATTTATTTCATAAAATATGACAATAGAATATCGAATATCGATAAATCGATATATATTTTCGATTATTTTATAATTATTTTTTTTCGTCTCAAGTACCATTCAAGAATCGTTATCAAATTATCATTTGTGATAAATCAATTTTATATATAACACTAACAAACGTGTTTCAAAAAATTTTTTAACATTTGTTTTGTTTCAAAAATCTATATGAGACCATTCGTCATTTTTTGCCACTCGTACAACATTCGTAGCAAGCCACAATCGCACACATAAATAAATGCATGCATCCACTCGAGTTCGTTAACTAGTTCGTAAATTCGTGCTAAGCACAGTTTGTCACGATTGCGAATAGATACAAAGGCAGCATCATGCAATGCAGACATTCGGAAGCTTCGCTTAAGACTCGAGTGTTTGCTGCTGTATGAATTTTTCATAAAATCATAAAATTTGTATGGGAGCCCTCGTAAGGATTGGTGGAGGGGATAAGTCCCCAAGGGAAAAATCTTCCTTTTGCAAAGGTAATGGGGGTCGGTGATACGTATTAACCCACTCCGGCTCTCCCTTAAAGCTTCCCTGTTCAGGTGTAGGGAATAAATATACAAAAACCATTAAATTTCTATAACAGCCCCTCTTAGGAGTGTTCGGAGGGGATAGGTGCCCAAAGAAAAAATCTTCCTTTTGCAAAAGTAATGGAGGTCGATCATACATATTAATCCTCCCCGACCCCCCCTGTTCAGGTGTAGGGAATAAATATACAGAAATCATTAAATTTGTATGGGAGCCCCTCTAAGGAGAAGTCGGAGAGGATGGATCCGCAAAGGAAAAATGTTTCTTTTATAAAAATAATGGGGGTCGGTCATACATATTAACCCTCTCGGGCCCTTCCCCGCAGCACGAAAACCTAGTGTGACCCGAAAAAACTGACTTCATATTCGGCTACAGCGTCTTCGAAAATATCAAACGATGTCGTCAAACCCCACGTGGTATTTTATTTTGGATAATTGTTGAACCCTTTATTTAACATTCTTTTCTTGCAAATGGACATAATAGCATGGATTTTCATTGCTTTTGGCAAATGTTGCTCATGTCTTGCTTCGTTGGTGCATGTATTCCGGCATTAATTTTACGGCAGAAGGCACATTCGTAGCTAGGCCTTTCATTATTTTTATATTGAAAACAAATTTGAGCTTTAGGCCAAGCATGTAAAATAATGAAATATTAAGATTAACAATTTCTGGGAGAGCACGCCCATAAAAATGTTAAGAAAAATTATTAGTTGTGTGTTAATCACAAAAACAACAAATTCTTTCGTAACAAAATGGTCTCCACACCATCTTAGGTGTACCATCAGTTAAAACTAACTGAACCCTAAAAATGGAAGTGTGGAAAAAGGGAGGAGCTAAACAGCAAAATAACAACAACTTCAATATGCTCTGATAGCGGTAAACCGCTGTGATCGAATTTCAAAGATGAATTAAGGCTATGCCTAAAGGTATGATACAAACTAGGTTAACCTTGATACAGGGTTACATCGAAGTAGATAAGAACTTAAGCGTTCTTCTGTCAAAATAAATTCCGGGTAACTTTCTCGGCATAATTGGCAGTATAAGTAGAACCTAAGTAGCTTGAGTGGTTCACAATGAAAAGTCATACAAGACTACTGATGAATTGGTGTAGCGGCCAACGAAACAGTCTGTATAGTCTGTATGATTTGCTCTATACAGAGCCGTTGTTGTTGTTGGTTGTTGCCTTCTTTGTCTTCATGTTGTCTTGTTGTCAACATGCTTGGCCTAAAGCTCAAATTTGTTTTCAATATAACTATCAATTTCACAAAATAATTTTAAAATCCTTATTTAGTTATTTTTTGGTGGTTATGGTTAGCGCGTGTAGATCGTTCGATACCAATTTTACCAGCCGAGATCCGATACGAGATGCGAGGTTCGAGTCTTAGTTGAGACTGAAAATTTTATTCCATTTTCTCCGAGATTCAAAGTCCTTTCAATGACTCAAATGGTCAATTCGTTTTTTTTTTCAAAAGGTGTTTATTTGGAGAATAAAATTATACTAAAATTAAAAAAAAATTAATTAAAAATTTTAAAAAATATTTATGGTCTTGAGCTTGGTTCTGGTTTTGGTCTTGGTCATGGTCTTGATTATGATCTTGGTGTCGGTCTTGATCTTGATCTTGGTTTTGGTATTGGTCTTGGCCTTGGTCTTAATCTTGGTCTTGATCTTGGTCTTGGTCTTGGTCTCTTGGTCTCTTGGTCTTGATCTTGGTCTTGGTCTTGGTCTTGGTCTTGGTCTTGGTCTTGGTCTTGGTCTTGGGCTTGGTCTTGGTCTTGGTCTTGGTCTTGGTCTTGGTCTCTTGGTCTTGATCTTAGTCTTGGTCTTGGTCTTGGTCTTGGACTTGGTTTTGGACTTGGTCTTGGTCTTGGTCTTGGTCTTGGTCTAGGTCTTGGTCTTGGTCTTGGTCTTGGTCTAGGTCTTGGTCTTGGTCTTGGTCTTGGTCTTGGTCTTGGTCTTGGTCTTGGTCTTGGTCTAGGTCTTGGTCTTGGTCTTGGTCTTGGTCTTGGTCTTGGTCTTGGTCTAGGTCTTGGTCTTGGTCTTGGTCTTGGTCTTGGTCTTGGTCTTGGTCTTGGTCTTGGTCTTGGTCTTGATCTTGGTCTTGGTGTTGGTTTTAGTCTTGGTCTTGGTTGAGATCTTGGTCTTAGTCTTAGTTTTGGTCTTGGTCTTGGTCTTGGTCTTGGTCTTGGTTTTGGTCTTGGTCTTAATTTTGGTCTTGGTCTTGGTGTTGATCTTAGTTTTGGTTTTGGTTTTGGTCTTGGTCTTGGTTTTGGTTTTGATCTTGGTCTTGGTCTTGGTCTTGGTCTTGGTCTTGGTCTTGGTTTGGTCTTGGTTTTGGTTTGGGCCTTGGCCTTGGTCTTAGTCTTGGTCTGAATCTTGGCTTGAATTTATATAATTTAAAGTTTTTTCGCTAAAATTTTTATGAATTATGGGCTACTAAAAATTTAAATTCAGGCGAATTGATATAGAAACGATTCGTAGACATTTCATTTTGTGATTTTGAAAACTTGAAGGATTTGGAAAACTTTTCTGATGCAAGGTTCAGAAAATCGCTTTATCAATCGATGAGTCGACCATTATCGATTGGGTTTTTAAAACTACCGATGAATATATTATGTATGTATGTTATATCATTAAATTTGAATAAGAAATTAAAAAAAAACCGTTATATGAAGTTTTTGTGGGCCCCTCTTAAGTTACTACATGAGCATTTTAAACACCTCTACTTTGACTCTTTAATAAGAACCGTTAATTTTAACTTTAACTGATTCTAGTTTGTCTATTTAAAAATTAAATTTTTACTCCCTACAATTTTTGCCCAATCATTATAGATTTGACTTTAGCTCCACTGATAGAGTAACAAATGCCACGGAAATGCAATATTTATTGCTATTGCATATCTCGATTTGTGTAAACGACTTACAAAATAGCACTACTTATGCATCACTTGATCAAATTTTTATTAAAACCATTACTCATAGTGAAATATTGTGACTGTCTGTTAATTATCCCTGCATATTATCAAGTCTTCTTATTATTCCATATTTCGATTTTTGTAAACGACTTAAAAAATAGCGCTTATTATGGCGCAATTAAGCAAAATATCATTCACTCTATTTGTTTAGCTGATTAATTATTATTTTATCTTCCTTCACAAATAAAATGATAATTATCCTTATAACTGCATGTCAGCTGATTCGACTCTCCATCACTGTAACTTTGTTTAATATTTCGAGAGCAATAAAAAAAAATAAAAAAAAAATAAAAAAAAAAAAATTTGCAAATCAAACAATAAGCCTACAAAAACCAAACTCCTGCGAAGAGCAAAAGAAACCCTTTCAAAAAGATGCCTAAAAACAGTGGCGCACTTCAAAGAAATGTCATCACAGACGCGCTGCAGCTTAAAGCACACTTCAGTGAACTTTTTGCAACGTTAATAAAAACATGAACACAACAAGAGGACAAAAAAAAAAACAAACGCTAGCTTTTGATCTCGACTCATTGACCGCTTTTTAAGCTCGCACCTTGCGTCTTTAAGCCCCGCCCGCAAGCAGAAGCATACAGAGCAGAAGCAGGCAAGTGTTTACAAAAATGCTCTGAATTCGCTTTGAAGTCACCGAAATAGTGCTTCTTTCAGCGGCTGCTGCTTCTGATGCTGCTGCTGCTGCTGTTGCTGCTCCAAAATGAGGCTTTGAACTTTGACTCTAGCGATTCGCTGCTTGCTAGCACTTAACATTTGTGCACCTCTCTTCCTCTTTGCATCCTTGCGTTCTTCCTTCCTTCCTGCCAGTCATGCCGTTCTTTTGCACTTTTTCTTTTTGTGCTCATAGCTAAAGCATGCCGCTTAGCAAAGGCAGCGGATGAGGATGTGCTGAACAGGCGAACAAACCGTTATGTTAGCTGCTGACACAAACACTTCCGGTCGCTCTTTAGTTCTTTTGGCGCAAAAGTAGAAAAGCGAATGAATCCGCGCGCCGCATTAATTATGAATGCAAAGTGAGCGAGTGAGTGGAGGGTGTGAATGGTATTAACGGGTATGGGGGAGGGGGAGGGGGGGGGGATTAAAGCTGAAGTAAGCTAAGCGCAATGTTTGGGAACTGTGGGTCGGCATGTAAGGCAAAAACATGAAAGGTATGCAATCGGAAGGAATGAGCTTGTGAGTCGCTCATTAAGGATGTGCAGGATAAGTGTGGCTATATATTTGTTTTTTTTTATTAGTGAGTGGGGACGTAGGCGTATAGTTTGGACACAGCACATGGAAAACTTTATTTACTTATACTCAAATTAATTTTTTTTTTTAATTTTTGCACTGTTTTTTTTTTTCTTTAATTTGTTAACTAGTGTAAATTTCTGTGATTTTGATTATTTACAATCAGTGTTATCAATTTTCTTTTACCACTCAACACAATTTTATTTCCTAACCACACACGTTCACTATCAGCTTAGAACTGAAATCTTGTGTCTCCCTCACATGCGGCCCAAAATGATTTTCATTCAAAATCAGCGCCAACAACGAGGCAGCAACACAAACGGAATACGTAATGAAGTAAATGAATCTTGTTTGAGTTGTGCGGCGTACGCCTTGCAACATGTTCTGCTGTGTGTTGTGCGAAGGCAGCATGTTGCTTGAGTAAGTAACATGTTGCTGTCGTTTGTTGAGCATTTTTATCAGTTTTGTTGTGATCGCTTTTTTTACATTTTTTGCCCAACAAAAATACGAATGAAAACAAAAACATGTGCTTCAGTTGAGAGAGTGAAAAATGGGCGCATACAAAACAGTGTTGCGCAGCGCAGTGTTGAGTTAACGTGTTATTGTAAACGAAGATTAATTTGCACCTCGATTCAATTTATTTATTATGCATATAATTAAATTTTGACTTATAACAATGTGCATAACAACTTAAGATCAAATTTGAAAATATTTCAGGGAATTCATATTAAAAAAAAATATATATATATTTTTATTTTTGGTCTCATTGCAGCTATAGCACTCAGAATTAACTATATCGGTTGCTTCTTGATCGTTTTCAAAAAATACGGACCAACGATCATTCACTTTTTGTGGATGTAATGCAATCCAATACCAACGGTTGGGGATATTCAGAGCCCCCATATACGGCAATTTTAAAATGGTAAACAATTTGGATGACATGAACATTTGACAGCTACCAAATACCAGAACTGTACTTTCCGAAACCTGAAATGCATAACCATTTATGATTGAAGTCAGTACCAACTAAAAATTTTAATTTAACTGCCTTGTAAAGCTATTGGCATGGTTCTAGATATATTTCTTAAAATTTAAAAAAAGCGCTTATGACTAACGATTAAATGTAGTAGGTAATAATTAAAAATTTTAAAATAAATTTAAATATATAACGAAGAATATCCAAACTTTTAAAAAGATTTTTAGGCCACACATAATTAGCTCGGCATAAAAATAACAATAAAACAAATACATGGATTTTTCCTTGTATTTGGCCTCATAACGCCATAATATTGTGTACCCAATAATATCAGCTTTACTGTCGTTTTTTTAAATTCACCGTAGCGCCAATATTCACAAAATTACTATTCCATGCAAGATTTTTTCATTGTGGTTGCAATTTTACTGTATTAAGCGGTTGTCTTCTTCGTGTTGTGGTCCCAAAATTTGTTTTTTTTTTCATTTTCGTTATGAGGTCAAAGGACCATTTTTGCTGTAGTAAAAAAACAATTTTTGGTAGCATTTCTTCTCAACAAGTAATAATTTCATGCAACAATTTTGACTCCGAAACCTGAAGACGTCGTGTTAAATTTTTTTATTTATATTGTAAGTCACGTCATGCATTTCTTGATCTATTTATGTCATGAAAGCTAAGAACTATCCTTTACTGGGGTGTAATATTTTTTACCATAGCACATCTGAAAAGCGAGCTATAACTCCATATAACATATTAACAGTTTTTCTCCGTATCCTTAAAGCGTGTTTTATTTGTTTTTTTTCATTATTTTTTTCATAAAGTCAAACAATTAATCTTTACTGTCCTATCATTGTTTTTGTCACCTATACTTAGGCTTGCCATACGTCAGGATTTAGTCCGGATTGTCCGGACTTTTCAACCATGTGCGCACTTTGTCCGGACTTGTGATTTTGTCCGGACTTGTGATTTTGTCCGGACTTGGACCCAACAAATTGAAAAAATAATTATAATATCTCTTTCCTAGAAAAAAGTTCTCGTGTGAACACAAAGTGATCTTTAAGAAAGTAGCTGAAACACCCTGTGTAAGAAACTAATAAAATAATTTAATGAACTGTTAATCATATCGTTGTTATATTTACGATTGTTGTTTGCAGTTAGTATTAATTTGTTTTGACCCTTCTTGATTTGCGAAATGTTGCGATTTGTTTTTGTAGGTGTTTTAGTACTACTTTGTACTAAGTAGCCCCTACATTTGATACATATCTAGTACAAAATTAATTTTAGTTTTTATTTTATTTTTATTTTCATATAATGTTTTATTGTGGAGTTATTGTAACGTTTTTATATTCATTCTACGTTTATTATTTTTTAAAGAACTTGTTAATTTTTAAATATTTCATTAAATATACATGAATTACATACTTCCTAATTGTTTTATATTCCTACTAATTTGAAAGCATCAAAGGTATCAAAGAAGATAAGAAAAAAATCAACAGCTTCTTACATAATTAAGTTAAGAATTTTTGCTGCAAGCTTTATCGTATAAAAAAATGAATTGTGAATGAATGAACAAAAATACCAAGAAAATGCCCCATTTTTATAAATTTTTTTAAGTTTCCTATTTTAGTTTTTTGAGTTTTTATAACTAAATGAGGTGAATTGTCACAGCAAAGTATCTCTCACAGCAAAATAATACTGCAGAATTTTTCATCTCGAATTTCTCATTTCTGAAATTAAGAGTGCACCGTAAAAACTTGTTTTTTTAAAGTCTACTTCAATGTCATCTAGAGACAGGAAAAAAAAGTAGATAAAAATATTTCCTTAATTCTTGAATGTTGTATAACGATAATTATTAAAGTACATCAGAAAAAAAATATAGCAAAAATATATTTTTTTTTCGCCTTAAGGCAGTATTTTAGTCTAGAAGCCCGAATTTGGGGGGTTTTTTGAGGATTCATAAAAAAAAGGAATTGATACTTTTAGTTTCCATTTTTTATGGCTTATTTATTCATTATTCAGGAATACATAAAAAAATAAAAAAAAAATATTAAAATTTCAGCAAGTTATGCGTCGTTGAATTAGAGATGAAAAAAATCAGTGTCCCGATTGTCATAATATCTACCCTCCTGGTCACCTGAAAAATAAAATTATGGATAATTTTTGATCAGTATAAATGCCAGTATCGTATGAACCAGAAAAAGTGAAAAACATTTTTTTCGCAAAATGATGGCTACTCAAAAATTAAGGTCGATTTTCCCACTTTTTTTTTAACTTTCCCGAATTTTTTAACAATATTGAAAATGAAAAATTTTTATGAAAGTTTTTATTAGTTCAGACGATAGAGGAATAAGGAATATTCACCAAATTTCAAGGTAATCGGTCGACTAGAACTTGAGATATTATGTCAACCGCGTCGAAAAAAGTAGTTTCGAGAAAACTGCTTTTAAAGCACAGTTCCACCCAAACAGGTCTGGGTGCTACATCACTAAAATGATTATAACTTTAAAAATAATGCGAATTTTGAAAAATCCTTTTAGGTAGATATCCTTGAATATTGAAATTATCGAAATATGGAAAAAATTTCGATTTTTTCAAATTTCTCAATTAGATCTTAAAATACTATAAAATAACTGAAATAAAAATGCATCTCCTGTTTCTTTTTTTTGTTTGTTTTGTTTATTAATATATTTAATTTATTTCACATTTAAATATACATACTTTATTTTAGTGGTGTTTTTTGTTTAAATTATGTTTTATTTTTAAAAATTTCTGACTTATAAACAGGCTAGTTAGTTGTGTGTGAGAGTGTAAGATTTGTACACAAAGTATTTATTTTTGACATGATTAAACTGCATTGGTTGCTATTATTTTAAGTGTTGGTTAACGTACATATTTATATTCACATATACATATATGTATGTAAATTAGGACATGTGCCTGTTGTGAGGCTTATATATATATGTAATTTACTTATTTCTATATGTGTGTTAGTGTGTGTAAAAATTAAAGTTGTTATTTAAAAAGGAAGTGAAGTAAGGAATGTATATATTTTTTTTTTAATTTTTTATTTAAGTATGTTTGTAACAATTTCCCTCAAAATGTCATATGCATTCATAACATCATTTTTAGTGTGTAGGTAGGTACATTATTTCTAATTTATTCAGATAATTTAAATATAATTGTTAATATGCAAAATAGTTACATTAGTTTTTTAATTAAATATAGTTTTTAGCTATAATTAAGCTGAAATTTCGTTAAAGTTTTGGTGAAATTATGCTAAGTTTTAATATTTAGTAGTATATTTTCAATATTATTGAAATTATTTCAATGAATATTTTTCATAAGTTATAATTTCCAGCGTAATATTAGTTATAATTTTGTAAGTAACTTGTTGACTTATTGATTATTTTTGTTTTTTTTTTCTTAACTTAATTTAGCTTTATTTTATTTCATATAATTATATAAACTTCAAATCTTTAAAAGTTTCCATTAAGCGTCATGAATATATTATCATATATCTACAAACATAACTACAATTGTTTGTATTTTCTAGTAAATTTTCATATATTTTGTTTTTTCCTTCCATTTTTTTCAAATAGGAAAAAAATATTATAAAAAGAATTTAAACTTTTGATTAGAAAACAAAATGTGAAATTATTTAAAAATGTGCTCCATAATAAAGCATATTTTCAAAACATTTCAAAACATTACTAATTTAAATATTTTTTTAATTCAGCGCTAAATATTATGTTTATTTATTTATAATAAACTAGTTTTCGTTTTATCAAATGGTAGATATTTATAAATTTAAAAAAACCTTTGACAAGAAAATTCAATAAGAAACAAAATGTGAAATTATGTCAAAATGTGCTACATAATAAAGCACATTTTCGAAAATTTCAAATGCTTACTTCTTAAAATAAACTTTGTTTAAATTCAGCGCTCGATACATTGTTTATTTTTTAATATTAATTAGTTTTCATCAAATTGGAAAAATTTATAAAATTAAAAACTTTTAATAAGAAAATTCTGTTAGAAACAAAATGTGAAATTATGTAAACAACTTTCAATAAGAAAATTCTATAAGAAACCAAATGTGAAATTATGTCAAAATGTCAAATAAAGCACATTTTCAAAAAATTTCAAATCATTATTTTTTTTATATATTTTCTTTTTTTAATTCAGCTCTCGATATTATGTTTATTTATTTAAAATAAATTTATTTTCGTTGAATTAAATGGCAGAAACTTATAAAATTAAAAAACTTTTGATAAGAAAATTCAGTAAGAAACAAAATGTGAAATTATGGCAAAATGTGCTTCACAATGAAACACATTTTCAAAAAATTTCAAGTTTTTACTTATTTAAATAAAATTGTTGTTAAAAATTTAGCGGTTGATATTTTGTTTATTTATTTAAAATGTAATTTTTAATTTTATTAAGTGTGAATAATTTATAAAATTAAAAAACTTTTAATAAGAAAATTCAGTAAGAAGCAAAATGTGAAATTGTGTGCAAATGTGCTTCACAATGAAACACATTTTCAAAAAGTTTCATTTGTTTACTTATTTAAATAAAATTTTTGTTAAAAAATTCAGCGCTCGATATTTTGTAAATAAAATTGAGCATTTAATTGAAATTCTTGTTTGAACCCATAAAAGTGAAACCGTTCGGTTTTTTTTTTCCTAAAATTTTATTGTTATAAATAGTATGCATGTTGATTGATAAGTAGTAAGTTTATAAAAGTAAGTTTTCGTAAGTTTTTGCCAAGCTGGTCTTGAAAAATAAAATGAAAACTTAACTAAACGCGTTTATTTTCGTAGACTCAAAAATTTAGTACTTTACACATATCTATTTTAACTACTACTACTATTTTTAGTACAAATTTTACTACTACTTGGCAATGAAGTCTATTTACACTCAAATAAAAGCTGTCAACACTAGCTGCAAAAAATATGTCAACAGTTTGAGCAATTTTTACACAATTATTCAATATTAAAGTAGTTTCTGTCTGCTTTTTTTTTCCTAAAAGCAACATTAAGTGTAAGTTAGTAAATATATAGGTATGTATATATATATTTTCTTTTATATATATATAAAACATTTTACAATAGATGTTTATTTAAGTTAACTAGTTTAAGTCATATTTAGGTAAAAAAGGGTCATTATTTAGCATATAATTTAAAAATTTTTAGCTGTAAAATAGCTTAAGTGAACTTTTTGATATCAAAGTTTATTGTTGTTTGTGCAGAATTTTTTTATTATAAATAAAAATATTCTGTAACTAAGTAAATTTATTTAATTTTCTATATCATTTGTTAATATGTATGTGGTTATACAGAGAAAAATTATTTTATATGTTCGTTTATGGTACAAAAATTTTATTAAAATTTATGTGAAAATTTCTGAAAAATTGTTAATTTTTTTGAATTAAAACATCCGGGTTAAACTTATTTTTGTTCGCACAATCCAAATCAAATTTCCTTTTTAGTTTTTGATAAAAAAAAAATATTGAAAATAATTAGAAAACTCCACTTTTTAATAATAAAATGTACACCAAATATTAAAAGCTCTACATTTTCTATAATATTTATGTAAAAAAGGACTTATTCAAAAGATATGGGTAGATCCGAAAAAATGTATAACAAGAAATTTATAGCAGAATTTGAAAGTTGTCAAAACTATATATACAACGATATAAATAATGTTAAATACACTAAGAGAAAAAAGTTTAAATTTATCAAAAACTTTTTTATTTTATCCAAAAAGATAGTCAATTTTGCACCAATAACGCATTTGCATAAATCGTCTACGTAAATATTTAAAATTTATTTAAATACTTTTTAATAAAATAAAATATATAAATATTTAAACAGAATTAATTAAAAATATATTAAAATTATGCACGAATTTTTTTAAAATATTTTTCAAATATTTACTATTTAAAAATAAAACTATCACACTTAAAGAAAATTTACATAAAGATATTGAATTTAAAAGCAACATATTTGAATTGAAGCGATGCAAGATATTCTTGAGAAAATATCGAGTTGTCACTCCACCCCACATAGTTTCATCATGCGATCACCCATCGCACTCACAAATCATATTGGCCAAACATCCAGGCTATATTACCCTTGCAACAAAAACTAAACGAGAACTATAAGAAACCTGCAACTTTAAGAAATAAACTGCATGAACAGAGTGCAATGTTGTTGCTACTTGTCGGCTATTTCAGCTGTATGGAATATGTGTGTAGATGTGTGGTATAAATAAAATATAAATACGGCGAAAAACGTGTTGTAAGTAAAATATTTGATTTATCCACGTAAATATTTAAATAAAATTTATACTCAGGCGTAGATAATGTTAATACGCGTTATTTCCCTAAGTGTACGAAAAAAAAGGAAAAAATTGGCTTAGGTTAGTTTTTTTTCTATTTAATGATGGAATCTTTTTTCTTATCTAAAAATATTTTGTAAAGTGTGCATTTTTCTAAAAAGTTAACCCTTATCAGTAAAAGTGGGTCCAAAAATTATATAATGTTCAAACTTAAACAATTTGTTATTAAAAAATTAGACACTTCAGTGAAAAATTTTACTAAACAAAAAGTGCTTAGAATTTGTCAAAATATAAGTACAAATTAAAAAAAAACATTTTGACATTAATAGATTTTTGAGTTTGACCATTTTTGCAAAATTCAGAAATATCAGAAATCTTTTTTTTAATTTCTACATTTATTTCGACAAATTCTATACAATTTTTGTTTTGTAAAATTATTCCCTGAAGTGCTTTATTTTTTAATAACAAATCTTTTAAGTCTAGCCATTTGAACATTTAGACCCACTTTTGCTGATAACGGTTAACTTTTTAGAAAAATTTACACTTTATAAAATATTTTTAGGTAAGGAACACGATTCTGGCATTGTTCCTCAATAAAACTAACTTAATCCAATTTTTTAACGTTTTTTGCGTAGACATCTTTGTCCAAAAAAGTGGCCAAAACACCTCTAAATCATAAAAAATGTCAAGATTTCAAGGAAAATATTAACCCACCATGAAATTTTTTATCACAAAACTTCAGACATTTAGGGGAGGGGGAGGGGATTGGCCGATTTGACAAAGAACGCCCCATAAGCATGTGGTTAACTGTAGAGAAATTATGTTAAATGCTTTCGTTTACAGGAATAAAACTTTTTTAAAATTTATTTGAAAAATTATGAAAAATTTAGAAACTTATTGATGTGACTTAAAACGTCTGGGTTAGACTTATTTGTGTTCGCATTGTTTTATTATTTTGCACTTATTTTTATTCGCACAAAATTTATGTTTCTACAACCCATTCAATTTTCAGACAATGATGGTTTTAATTCTCTAAACAAATTGTTCAACTCGTATGTAATCATTATCTAAAGATCTCTACGGTATCGTTTCACGACATACACAAATCCTCGTCATATGGAGCACAAAATAAAAATCAATTCAGCCTGTGCTTTAGTACCTTTCAGCTTGTCGGCTTTCTTATAAGGAAATCTTGCAAAAAAACATTGCATACTTTCAGGATGCTAATGTAAAATACCTACAGTATGAACTTCTTACATTTGATAAGTGGACAAAACAGTGGTTAATAAACACTGCGAAAAAAATTCCCGTTATTTGTTGCTAATTGGAATTATTTTTATTGGCATAAATTATTTCTAATTGGAATGAAACAACAGAAAAAACACTCATGGTAGAACAAACTACGGTAGAATAAAGAAGGTAGATGCAAGGAAGAGAGCGTGGACTGTCAATCGAAATTATTTCAATTTGAATTATTTTTTTGTGCCTTTTGCTTACTTTCGCTATTTTGACATTTAAGGTTATAGTTGACAAAAGGACAACACAAACCAGACAAAATCATATTTTCTGTTTCATTCATAAGTTTTTACAGATCTAGCCAAAAACTGGATTGTCACGTTCACCTTGTTTATTATACCATGGAACAAACAAGTTAGTCTTGCCGCTGAAAATTTTCTCTGGCTCTGAGTTGAAACTGTAAAAATTTATACAAATAATTTTGAGAATTTTTTTTTACTGTTTGTTGATCGGGGTTTTTTTGTCAATTCGGATTCTATTCTTTCAGTTATGCAGCAATTTTGTTGAAAAAGTATGGAGTGGTTCTTCTGATAGGTCAATTTTTATTTTTGACACTGATTGGTTCAAAATTAATATTATAAGGTATATTTTTCAATTGATTTTTTGCACCAATTTCTAGAATTAGACAATTTGGTGAAAACAATTCTGAACATTTAAATATATAGGTCTTAGAAAAACCCCGTTTCTTTAATTTTTTTTTTTTTTTTTTTATTGAAACAAATTTGATCCATCATCAAAATCATCAGTAGTCTTGTATGCCTTTTCACTGTGATCCACTCAAGCTATTTAGATTCTACTTATACTAACAATTATGCCGAGGAAGTTTCCCGGAATTTATTTTTTTAAATTTTTTTTTTTTTTTTTTTGTAAAAAAACCTTGGAAAAGTTGTTGCAAATTATAATAAACTTGTATCCGGTTTTTTTTTTTTTTTCATATGCCAACCCGTTTTTTCATAACGGGTTATTTGGTTTTAAGAATCATTAATTTAAATATATTGAAAAAATTTTGATTTTTGTATTGGAAGTCATATGTCAACCAGGGCTATTAGGCTATTTAAGGATAATACATTTTTTTTTTTACTTTTGACTTAGTAACGAATGTTTTGGTACGTCAAAGTAGTGAAATAGCAGTATCGTTGAAATTTTTTAAAGAGTGGGGCTTTAGAAAGAATATATTTTCGGAATACTGTTTAATATATGTAAATATGTACATAAAAAAATTTTTAGTTTTGTACTTTACTACCCACTTCAAATAGTTGAAGCAACTCAAAGAATACATAATGAAAATATTAAAAAACAAAAAAATTTTGTCGTTACCTCTCATAAATTTAACCCCTATCCTGCAATGAGCAACTCCTGTCTGAGTTACCTTTGAGACGTTGCTGCTAAAGTGGTTTGCCTTTCATGTAGTTAGCTAATAAAAAGAACAAGTTTTTAAAGTGCTTCCAAGGAGCATTAACACAAAAAGAAAAAAAAAAAACTGTCATTGCATAAAAATTTGTCAAGCGTTTAACAGGGGCGGCACCCTTACATTGATTGATGTCAATTTATGAGCAATATATATGAATACCCATAAAATTTTAATGTGAACTATACAAGGCAACAACAATTTTGGCTGACAACTAAAGAAAGTTTTTGTTTTTTTTTTCGTTTTCTTTTGATATCGACTTGAGTTGACATTTCAAAGTAATCATAATTGAAATGTCAAAACTGTTGTGCATAAATTTAAGCAGACTTGAAGTAATGTTTGCCTTTTATGTCAAAGCCATCAGAAGTAATAAGAAATTAGTGGAAATGAGCAAAAATTATAGGAAGTTGCTATTTGACAAGTCGTAAAGAAATGTCAAGATGACAGTTTTGTATGTTGACACAGCATGTAGATATGCCAAACTGGACAGCATTTACATGGCAATTTCTTACGTAAGGGTTGTTAAGTGTCTTAAAGTGAAGTTTTTGTTAATTTGTGGCGGCTTTAAAAACGAAAAACACCGAGAATCTTATATTCGTCGTGTTTTTTCTTTTTTTATTATAAGTGCGTAAGCATTGAGTTTATTCGGAAAAAGGGTGATCGTTTAGTTAGAGGGTGAAAAGACTGAACAGTGCTGGTGAAGATTTGTTTTAAACCTACACAGTTCGAAGCCGTCGGGACAGTTCGCAATCTAACTATGCGACCGAAGACGAATTTACTCTGTAGTGCGATGTTCAATTGGGCATCAAGGCAGGATCAAAGGATCAAATAATAAGGCTACCTTACAATTACAGGATCAAAGTTATAAGGCTACCTTACAAACCAAGTAAAGCCCTATTTAGGCTACGTTATAAAAGAGTACCATTCAAAAAATGTTAAGCACTTTGAAAACGAACCCAAAATCTGGCAAGCTGAGGGAAAAATCATCTGAATTCAAGGGTGGACCCAAGAAAGAGCGCAGGAAACAGTTAAAAATATTTTATACAAAACAGTCCGAAGACGTTTGGTGGGAGCTAGGTTACATGGACAAGGGGTTTCACGAAAGAGACCATTATATACGATCCAGCAATGACGCCGCCGCATTGAACTTCAGCAATTACCTATTTCATGGAGCGAAAATCTACTTTAGAGTGAAGAAACCAAAACCAATACGTTTGATCAAGGTGGAAAACGGTATATGCGCCATTCGATAAGAGTTTCATTCGACACTTTAATACAGCACTGCAGCAATAAAGTATGGTATTGGGTCCATAAATATATGGGAATGCTTCTCATGATGTGCTGTTGGTCCGGTTTAATAAAAAAAAAAATAAATAACTGGTCATTTCAGCCCTTGAAAAGACTTTGACCTAGCTTCTTATGATCAATTGTGTTGTGCGTGTTCTTAAGTTTGTACACAATTGACCGAGAACCGGACCTACAGGCTTAATGCCGACTCCGAACGGCGATGAACGGAATTTTCTTGTTCTCAAGAAGCTTTACATGGCATTTTGGTTACTCTCTGAGGTTGTGCATTGTCTGCAGAGAGCTGGCGGCCGTACAGAAAAATCATTTTAATTCAAATAATTTTCTGTCGTTTCTGGGGTTCGAACCCGGGTCTCCAGGTTCGTTGACATAGAGGCCAACTTTAACCAACTACGCCACGGATGCCATTCCGGTCCAGTTTGCCAGATAGGAGATATTTTGAGAAAAAAGTACCATCAAATTCTGCAAAATGTGAGACTACCATGGGCCGAATATAATTGCCAGTAATATGGAAGTTTCAAAAGGATTGTCCGATACAAAATTACGGCCTGGTACACAAAACAGTTCTGCGACCAAAAATTCTATTGATTTTTTAGTTTGAGCATGATTGAGTGTGACCTGAATTTCTTACAAAATCTTTAGGTGGGGGCGGGGGTGGTATAAGAAATGCAATTGGAAAGCATCACTAATTTGAACGATTTGTATGCATAAGAGGAGGAAGCGTGGGTAACTATTCCAGTTCAACGAATAGAAGAAATGAAGTATCGATGCCAAGAGGTTTCTGGCATGTATACAAATATATATATGTTTATATAAAGCGATACAGTAGAAAGCGGGCGAGCTTTAAAAGAGCTTTAAACGCGTAGACACGATTTTTTGAGCTGGTAGACCCGATTGAGAAGGAATTTTTCGACCGATTGGGCTGAAATTTTAAGGGATTACTGAGCACACAGGGATTACTGAGTTTGATCTGTAGTAGAATTATAAATATTCATTATTATTTAACCCTATTTTTAAACAGTTCATAGGGATGAAAAGGGGGTTAAAAAATTCAAAAGTCCGCCATTTTTTATTTTTTCTCTAAATCGGGCAACTAGCCATAGAAGCTCATTCATATTTTAATACCCCGTCGGACTTTTTATTTCAGACGTTTCAGAGGGGAAAAAAAAATCAGATCTACCGTATTTTTTGAGGCTCTTTTAGACGCCCAATTTCACAAAAAAAAAAAATCTTTATTTCAAGTATATAATATTTATTGAAAAAAATTTATGAGTTTAATTATATATGACTAAAAAAAAAATCATTGAAAATAGTCAATAAAAGTCCAATATACCCCTTAATGTTATTTTTTATTTTTATTTATTTTTTCGTCATCAAACCAAAAATTGGTTTTTTTAATCTTATAATCCTTGCAAAACTATTTCAAATATGCTCGGTTTTCAGCACAGGCAGGGGTATGTGAGCCCTTAATAATTGTGACGTTTTACAGAAAAAAGGACTTATCTACCCAGACCAAATTTTTCAGAAGAGCTAAAAATATACGTTTTGGTAAATATTATTGGTTTTCAGATTAACGGTAGTTATACTGCCCAGATATATTCTGAATAATTTACAATTGGTTTTAAGTCGATCATTAAATCAAAAAATACCAAGAGAAGAGATATTCTCCAACCTCTACCTTCTTAAAGAAAGACAAAATTTCTTCCACCATATATTTTAAAGGAAGATATTAAAGTCCTTTTTAATTGTCAAACTTTGAACATCAGTATCTCAAAACTTGATTTTGAAGCTATTTTGATTGAGGAGTTCAAATATTTAAAATATTTTGCTCAAAATAATATGTAATTTTTAGAAAAGCAGAAAAACCAACTTTAATTCCGAGAAATTAAAGTCTCTTTTCCTCTGAAACATCGCAATTTATCAAGTAAAATTTTCAAGTTTAATGAAGTAATTAATCGAATAATGAAATTAATTAAGAAAGTTTTATTGATCTATTGAAAAACAAAAAAAAAAAACCAAAAATAAAAACCGTAATGTGCTATAATTTTGTGCGACAGTGTATTTTCATTATATGCTCTGTTTGATCTGTATAGAAAACTTATAAAAAAAAGTGTAGAATTGCAGTATGTTCAGCTATTATTTTTTAATTATTTTCTCTTTTGATTATGTCAATAAAGTACCGCTATTTTTATTAATACATACATACATACAAACATTGAATATGTTTTAAGCTTAAATCTAAAGCTTTTCTAGCTAAATTACATTAACAGGACATTTTTTTAACTCATTTTGTTACACATACACATCCATTTGCCATAAATAGTAGGATTATTTGTTTTTTTTTTTCATAACTATTTATGTATATATCTATGTATATAACTATGTATATAACTGCATGTACAATATATATATTTATAAATATTTCTTAATATTTCGCTCTTTGTTTTTACACTTTTATCATTGTTTTCTATAATTCGTTAGTGTTGCTAGCAATTGCTTTATACAAAAGTTACTGCATACTTTCAGGATCAGTCTAGCTGATCATTTTGACTTGTTGCTATTTTGAACTTTTATTTTGCGGTTTTTTTATTGAAATTTTAATACTTTTGCACTATTTTTACTTTTGCTTAGTTGTCATGAGTGTTGATTTTGAACTTTTGCTTTTTTGAAACTTGCTCTTTACTGAAGCTTTTTGGCTGCTTTATGTTCAGCTGTTTTTAAATTATGATGCCTTATTTTGGTTCAGCCAAAAAAATCGTTGGTTTTTTATGTTGTAAAAATTACTGCATTCTAGTTCTAGCGTATAAAATGCCACATAGCCGTCGGCTTGCGTGCATTATTGATCATATCGTGCCAGTGTTGACAACCGGTGCCAATCTCATGTGGACCTAGACCACAGCTGCCAATGGCATTCGATTCACCGCCTGTGCCCACCACAAATATCTGCAAATAAATAATATTTTGTAAAAAAAAATGTTACAATAACACTAAATATTATAAGAAAAATACAAAAATGATCTATCTATTCAATTGATGTCATGATGTCAGTTTAGACATTAAGGTCAACAAGTTTTCTCTGTTATTCTTTTTTAGTTTTGTTGCCTCTTTTTTTCTGTAGGCAACCACAAATTTGTTTAGCCTGCAATAAATCATCATCACTCATTAGTTAATATATCACAGTTTAAGTTGTTGGTTTGTTTTCTTTCTTTTTTTGGAAAAGTTTATTTTGTGCCAAAGGTCAAGCCTATTGAAATACTTTTCGCACATATGCGTTAACTACCGACTGTCTTCTCTTCTATCTGTCTTTTTGTCAGTGACACATAACTATGAAGGCATGTGTGCAGATTGACAGCTGTAGCCTTAAACATATTGCATTGGCATGGTTGCCATCATTAATTTTTTTTTGCAACATTAGAATTCAGCATAAAAGTTGCTGAAGTATAGCATCATGTTTGAGGCGAAAAGACAAAAATCCGATCTCTACATCGTTATTTTAAGGTCAAAAAGGATATTCGAGTATTTATTAGTTTGTGTCATGAAGCAATCAATATGATTATAAAAGTATTTTAAGGATGAAAAAAAAAAATCGTATCAGTTCAAAAATGAATGCCATAAAGTAAGAATAAGACATATACTCGTATCTCATTGGATTATGTGTAGAAGAAAGTGTTGAAGTTAAGTTTTGGGTGGTTGATGAAAAATATCGTGCAGAATAGAAAGAAATCATTTTACATAAATATAAAAATATAAATGTAAAGGGGTATTCACGATTGAGGTGTTTTTAGAGTTTTTGTGTCTCCATTTTAGCTATTGACAACTAAATAGCTCAGATAGCTCAAATAGCTTGACAACTTATAACTAGCTCAATAAAATCATTAAATTTTATTGAACCTAATATAGGATCCGACACGGGCGCTCTTGCGCTTATAAAATATATAATAATATATATTTTATTTATAATTTTAATTTAAAAATTTCACTTCCATATTTGCATTGTTTTTTTAAATAAATAAAATATTTAGTCAACCAAAAATGCAATATTGTTGCATGGAATTATTACTCGCTCAATAGAAAAGTGCTAAAAAATATTTTTTTTTATGATTGCAAAAAATTTTTCCTTGGCCTCTGGTTTCAAAACGAAAATGAAGAAAGAAAAGGTTTGAAACTACGGAGCCACGGAGACAAGCACTTAATGCAGTAAAAATGCAACAGAAATGAAAAACCGTTGCATGATATTTTAACTCTGTGACTATTTGGGCAACGGTAAATTTTATGAAACCACAATTAAGCTGAGGTTTTTGGGTCATAAAAAAAATATAAATGAATGGCGTCATAAACCCTCTCAGGCACCTCTTAAAGTAACCTAAATGCACCAAATGCAAATTTAATAGCAAAAGCGAAAATAAAGATCAAATTAAAAAAAAAATTTAATTAATATTAAAATAAGTACAAGTATTAGGAAAAGGAATTGGGTAAGGACTAGGATAAGAAAAAGGATAAGGGCAATAATTTGGGCAAAAATTAGAACCAAAAATAAGATAAGGAGTAAACCAAATATTTGTACTAAGATTAGAGCATAAAATTGGATAAAGATTAGAACAAGAATAAATATCAGGATTGGAAAAAGGACTTCGGCAAGGATTGGGCCATGAACAAGGACAAATATTACAAGGACAAGATTAGGAAAAGGTTAAGGAATACAACTTGGAATTGAATATGGATTTGGACACGCTAAGGACAAGATTTAGGACTTGGAAAAAGGATTGGGAAAAAGGGGGGGAGGGGGGGTGAAATGATTGCGGAAAGGATTCGAAAAGAGTTAGGTCAGAAATTTGGACAAGAAGTAGGACAATTATTAGAGCAAATAAAAGAATGGGGACCAGCTTGGGAACAAATGAACGGATAGGGATAAGAATAAGGGCAAGAATAAAGATACGATGTCACGTCAGAACCTACTAGTGTGTTATATCGTGTTTTTGTTATAAAAATTAATTTTAATCAGGGACCGGAGACAGGGCTATCAATCAATCATTGTATAACAATTATTTTTTTGATCATAATTTGTTCGATCAAATTAGAAGTTGTTTTTTTATCGTTATTTTTTTCGATCAGAAATAAAATTTTTTTTTTAACCTCATTTTTTTCGATTAGAAATAAAAATTATTTTTTTATCGTTAATTTTTCGATCAGAAATAAAAATTATTTTTTAATGATATTTTTTCAAGCAGAAATAAAAGTTTTTTACCGTTGTTTCAAAATTATCGATAATATTTAAAAATTATTATTTAATCGTTATTTTTTTCGATCAGAACTAAAAAAAATAATTTTGTGATCGTAATTTTTTCGATCAGAACTAAAGTTATTTTTTTATTGATATTTTTTAAATCAGAAATTATCGATAACAGTTTAAAATGATTACTTGATTGTTATTTCTTTTGATCAGAAATAGAAGTTATTCTTTCCTCAATATTTTTTCGATCATAAATAAAAAGTTTTTTTATCGATATTTTTTGGATCAGAAATAAAAGTCAATAGTTTATCGATATTTTTTTCGATCAGAAATAAAAGTTCTTTTATTAATCGATATTTTTCAAGCAGAAATAAAAATCATGTGGCGATCGTTGTTTTTTTAATCAGAAATAAAAGTTATTCATTGATCGATATTTTTTCATGTAGAAGTAAGAGTTATTTTTTTATCGATAAAATCATCGATAACATTTAAAAATTATAACTTAATCGTTATTTTTTTCGATCAGAAATAGAAGTTATTCTTTAGTCGATATTTTTTCGATCATAAATCAGAAATGAATAAGTGATCTATATTTTTCCGTTTATAAACAAAAGTTATTTTTTATCGATATTTTTTAAATCAGAAATAAAAATCAATTAGTGATATTTTTTCGATCAGAAATAAAAGTTATTTTTTATAATATTTTTCAAGCAGGAATAAAAATCATTTTGCAATCGTTTTTTTTTCAATCAGAAATAAAAGTTATTCATTGATCGATATGTTTTCTTGCATAAACACAAGTAAGTTTTTTATCGATATTTTAAAATTATCGAGAAGAGTTAAAAATTATTCCTTGATCGTTATTTTTTTCCATCAGAAATAGATTCTATTCTTTAGTCGATATTTTTTCGGTCATAAATCAGCTAGTCCTTACTCAAATCCTTGCCATAGTCCTTGTCCTAAGCCTTGACAAGATCATTGTCTAAATCTTTGCCGTAACCTAACCCTGTCTAAATACTATTCCAAATTCTTTGTCCAAATCCATGTCTAAAATCTTGTCCTTATCTATGTCAAAATCGTTGTTCTTGCCAAAGATGACTTGGTTCTATGGTAGTAAACGTGGGTTCAGTGGCGGAGCTACATACAGGCTGAAAGGGCTTTAGCACCCCCCCCCCTTGGCGAAGTTTTTGTATGGGGAAAAATGAAAAAAAGTCCAAAAAGACGTTTCAGCTCCCCCTTGGTATAGAAAATTGAAGTTTCAGCCCCCCCCCACTTTAACGAATCCTAGATCCGCCACAGCGTGGGTTCGAAGGATGGTACGTATGATCTTTTTTATTTACATGCGTAATAACTTCTTTATTTTTAATCGAAACAGTTTTATTAGTGAATATTCATTTGATTTCCAGTTTAATCGATATTATTTCAATAAAAAAATCATTTTTATTTCTGATCGAAAAAATAACAATCACAAAACGATTTTTATTTCTGATCAAAAAAATTACGATCACAAAATGGTTTTATTTCTCGAAAATATCGATAAAATAACTTTTATTTCTGCTTGAAAAAATATCGATAAAAAACAACTTTAATTTCTGATTAAAAAATTATCGATACAAAAATAACTTATATTTCTAATTGAAAAAATAACGATAAAAAATTTGTATTTCTTATCGAAAAATTAACGATAAAAAATAATTGTTATATATGATCGAAAAAAGAATTGATTACAAATAATTGGTTTAAGTTGATTTCTATCTTAAAAATCATTAAAAATAAAAAAAAATTAAAAGCGGAATCTCTGACTCACACTCTTTTCATTTAAAATTACTTAACAACTTCTTTCTATAAATGATCTCTTGATCATATAAAAAAATAATCACTATTTTCCATTCCTGAATTCAAATTTTTTCCAATTTGCATGCCCATACTTCATAAGTATTGCAGTCATTACGCTATCTTCCTATATCTAGAGCAGTGGTGCTAACTACATGGTTTCCCATAGCCCGCGGGCATCGTGTGTTTTGTTGAGCTTTTGCACACGAAGTATCAATCGGCTCGCTGTGTTTGTACACTGCGTAAAAGTTTGTTTTTTCTGCTGTGCTTTAAATTTCAAGTCAGTATGCTTTGAGCGTTCATGTGGTATGGTAGTCGCTTGCTGTTTTATTTATCAATATACGTAAATATATTGCAATGTTTCAGGAAAAGCATTAATACATTTTTGCTTGTTGTTTTCTATGTTAAAATGAAAAACGAACGCAAACATAAAAAAAATAATTATTATATTGAAAATCCAACACTCGACAAGAGTTCCTTGCTCCAAATGTTGTTAGAGCTTTTAACAACTTCTTGTTTCAGTGTAAAGCTGTGCACTCGGAAAGCTCTCTTTGTTGTTGTTTGAACCGTGCGTTGAGCACCACTGATCTAGAGGGAACTATACACAACGACACTTCATCCACATCAAGTCAAAATCTGCAAAACCACATTTTATAGACTTATGTAAATAAGCCACATATTTAAGTTCAACAACATTGTTGTAAAAAATAACCTACAAAATTTCAAAAATAATTATGGCCTTTATTTTTATTATAGCTTAAACTGTAGCCAATAATCACTTAACTTTAAGCATTTCGGCTGCAAGGTCATCGAGTGTTGCTCCATGCAAACAGGATTAAAAAATAATCAAAACTTACTAACAAAATAAAGTTTGCGAAGCGCTTGATACTTGTTGTTGTGAAGTTGTTATAAAGTTGTTGTTTTTGTAGTAGTTGTTGTTGTTTTTTTTTTTATCAATGTAAACCACAACATGTAATAAATTCCTTTGGAGCAGCAGTAACTACCTCAAAGTATTGGTTGCACTTAAGGGAGTACCCAAGAGGAATGTACTCCACTCCACATTGTTTGAAAGTAAAACTAGAAAATGTTGCCCTTAAGGCACACGGAGCACAAATTTTATTTAGAAACCACACTAATTCTAAAACAAAATATGCCACTGCCAGTGGCAATAATTGATGACTTGAAAGAGCAAATCGCACACAAACTTGACGCTACATTCATTATCTTTTGTTGGGGTGTGGCAACTTTTTACAGTTTATTCACATTGTTTTTTTTTGTTTTGTTTTGCAAATGTTTTCTTGTTGTTATATTTGTTGCATTTGTTTCAAAGGTTAAGGGTCAGTTGGTCAGCACATACATATTGTTGCACCTGAGTGTTGAAAACTTTGTTAACGCTGCAACAACGTCTAGTTTTAATTTGTTTTTGTTCAAGCTTTTGTTAGGATTAAAAAGGGGCAAGTTTTGCAGTTTTGCTCCCAGGTAATCAAACTTTAATACTCTCCGGGGGTCAGAGTTTAAAGTTAGCTAATTGCAGAGCTTAACACTTTCTTAAGCAATATTGGCAGGCCAGAGGTGGTGTAGGAAAAAACTTTTCAAGTGGTCGAGATAATAAAAGCAAAACTGTAATGATGCACAACGGTACATATTTTTTAATGAGAATTTGAGAGCTTTATGATAAAGAAAAGTTGTGGAAATCAGAAGCATGTCAAGGAACTAAAGTTGGGATAGAGCTTCTAGTCTTATCTGTCTTCAATAGTCTTCAAAGATTCTATCTAACCTTTGAAGACTAAATCTACGTTAATCGTAAATCTAGTGGACCATCTTGGAGACTGAAAACTCGAGTCCAGCCTTTCTACTCGATCCCGGATACCCTTTTGGTACATCATAAGACGGCAATTTGATAAGCTAGTGACTTTTTGAGTAAAAGCTATTTTTATGCCGTAAAAAAGTCGTTTTATTTCTCAACATAGTCTCCTTTAGATCGATACATTTACTTCAGCATTTTTCCAATTTCTTTTTTCCTTCAAAATAATAGGTTTTATCAAGGTCCTCAAGATAAGCGTTTGTTTCAGTGATGACCTATTCATTCGACCCAAATCTCTTTCCGCCGAGTAATTTTTTCAGGTTTGGAAATAGAAAATAGTCGCAGGGAGCTATATCTGGAGAATATGATGGATGGGGTAGCAGTTCGTAGCCATAGTTATGGATTTTGGCCATGGTGACTTCAGACGTATGCATTCACGTCGACATCAGACGTGTTATGGTGGAAGAGCATTTTATTCTTCGCGAAATGCGGTTATTTTTGACTCAAAACCAACGTGAAATCTGCTCAACAGCTGTGAATAATATTAGCAAGTGATCGTTCCGTATCGTTTCCGTATTCATCCCAAAAAAACTGTCGCCATTACCTTATTAACTGACACATTACCAGAAGTCCACTACTTTAACTATTCCTTGGTCTCTAGTGTGTTGCAATGTATCCATGTTTCGTCTACGTTTACGAAACGGTGCAAAAATTCCTTCGGAAAGCGGTTGAATATTGCCGAAAATTCTTTTGAAGTGGTCAGACGGCTGCGCTTATGTTCGAGTGTGAGCTATCGCGGCAACCTTCGCGCGGTAAGCTTCTTCATGTCCAAATTTTCATTTAAAATGTGCTGCATCTGCTCAGTTTAGATGCCTACAGCCTCAGACACCTCACGCGTTTTTATTCTCCGATCGTCCAATATCATTCCATGGATTTTATCGACCATTTCTGACGTGGTGACCTCTTTTGGGCGATCCGAACGTTCAGCGTCACTTGTGCTGGTACAAACACAACGGAATTCAGTAAAGTGATGGTGAGATGGTCAGAGTAGGCTTGGGCATTTTAGTTCACCACAAAATGCATGAAAAATGAAGTCGTTCGTTTTTTTTGTTCTTCGTTCGTTCTTTTAGTTCGTTAGTTCTTTTAGTTCGTTTGGACAAACCAAGGACTCAATCCATAACTTGGTAAATTTAGTTATTTTTACTCTCGTTCGTTTTGTACTACTCGCTGCAAAATCAATTGAACTAAAATGAACTTAAAGAACGAGAGACACTGAACTAGTTCATATAGTTCATGAGTGGGAATCGTTCAATTGAGCTAGTTCGTTCATGAACTATCCAAGCCTAGTGCAGAGTCCCCATAGCATTTATCAAGACAGGGATGGTTTATTTACACAAAAAATAATGCTTGTGGAATACATGAAATTCTATTTTTTCAATTTTCGTCAAAATTCACATGGTTTCAATGACTGTCATACACAAACTAAATGACGCAGCTAATGTCATAATTTGAGAGTAGTTTATTAACAGATGGTAGTTGACAGGACCAGTGTTGCATTTAAAGTTACTACGCGGGAAATTAAAACCATCACGAACTTCTCAAATTTCTCTCTATTGCCTCTATTGAGCTTAATCAGGGATTTTACATCCCAAATACCTACCTCCACCGCAGCATTGGTTAAATAACCGGCCTGTAGATTAAATGTAAAAGCCTCATTCCATATAGGATTAGTTGGGTCATCAGATTTGCTGACGCTAGTCTTCTTCTTCTTGACGCGTTTGCCATTTTGTATCAAATAAACCTAAAGAACACAAAAATTTAAGATAAATCCCTGTTAAACTAAGACCTGTTGATGAACTCACCTTCACGTAAGGCTCCTGCATGGTGTCCAAATTTTTTGCCTTCATAATGACCACCGTCAGTCGTTCCGCCTGCGGCAAATAGTTGAGAGAACAAAGTAGTTCCGGACGATCTTCTTGTGGTTTCTTAATGCGCAGCAAATCACCCCAGATCTAAAATTTAAAAAAAAAAAAAAATTTGATATTCTCTGCCATTTTTTATATTTTTCCCAAATAAAAAACTCACCTCAACCGATTTGGACAGATCGATTTCATCGATCAAAACGCGCACCTCACCAATGATGTCATTGTGCGAGTAGCGATCGTAGTCAAGCACCTGTAGTATGAGTTCCTTTCCCTGCAGCTGATCGCGTGACACCGGAAACTTGAAGTGCTGATCAAAGTAAGGATTCGACTCTCCGCGATGTATGTGCGTTTGACGCTTGCGATTGTCCACGCCTGGCTCCAGCATCAGACGCACGTAGGGATCCCGAAAGCCACCCTCATCGATGGGACACAAATTGTGTGCTTTTGAATAGTAACAAAAAAAAATACAAGTTACACTTTTAAGCTCGGTAGTAAGGTAGTGTAGAAATTTACCCTCAATCAAGTGCACCGTTAAATCGAACAAATGATAATCGTACTTGACGCGCAAGTGCAGCCGTCCCAGTGCTGGACTCGAGTCTGGTGCCGTCAAATAAATAGGTCCATCTTGTACGCGATACAGATCGGGCTGTAGCGCACCTAGCGGTGAAGCTGGACCCACACTTGGATCTATATTGGGCTGTTGACGTGCTGGTGGTATCAGTAACGGTGATAAGCAACGACCGACTTTGGGTGAATTCATGCACATATTGGCAGCCGGAGAGCACATGCCGCCTCCAGCCATCGAAGCGATGCTGTTTTGCGATGGGCTGGGCGTGCGTAGATCGCTGACATCAGTAGAGGCTGGGCTGCAACAGCGTGCATCGAGCGAAATAGTGCGCATAGGGCTGGGCGAACGTGTCAGCTGAAGGAGGTATGAAGAAGGGTTGAAATCAAGTGGTAAAATTGAATTTTAAGGGATCAATAAGATAGTAAAATTATAATTTATAAATGTTTGGTGAAAATATAACCAGAGTGAGGAACCGTTAGTTGGCGTGCCTATTTGAGCGTACGTTTTCAAAAGGTAGACAAGAAATCGTGAGCAATTTGCGGGTGCGTACTCCACAAAGCTCTCTTTCGCTCTCGTCTACGAGCGCTAAATTTTAGCGAGCTTTGAACAAGAATGATAGAAACCAGATTACGCGTTCCGAAGTCCCGTTATCTAATGCTCTTTTTCTCAACTGAGTGCATGACGTCACACACTCAAAAACTCAAAAAAGTTAAATTGAAGCACCTAGTTCCATAGGTACTCTCAGTGAAACCTATAGATTATAGAACCCTTCTTTTTTATACAAAGAGTTCCAGAATCTAAAAAGTTTCCATGTACCAACACGTTCCATCACTCAACATAAAGTTCCCATATAACAATAAACTCCGTAGTTGTGACATTGGAACTTTCTTGGTCTCTGTGAAAGAAATTGATGATGCAGAGCCAAATGATCTACTAGGGACATCTTTGGAACTTTATAGTTGGGTCTTAGGTAATTGTTTTGTACTCTTAATATTAAAGATATTTGACCCAGAATTCGATAGAGCATAAAGAGTTTCTACGGAGGTTTTTGGGTCGCTGATCAAGAGAATGAAGTCTAAATTCAGAATCCCAGACAGTGAACTCCTACATCCCTACATCCCAGACAGTGAACTCAATATCGCAGAAAACTCTGAAGAAATCTCCTAGAAAAACTCCTAAGAAAACCCTGAAGAAATCAATTAAGAAAAGTTCCTAATAAGCATAATTTTTTTCAAGAAGTCCGCCGATTTATCGCTATTCCAATATGGCGGGTGTGGAAATCGAAAAAGCTATAAATATTCAAAGTTGATGGTTGAAACTGTTGCCTAGACTCTTTTGTGGTCACTGATGATCGGTTATGGGCACCACAACATTTAAAGCTTCTGTGTTGTTTCTGTGTTTATCTTTTGTCTTTGATTTTTTGTTGCGTTTTGTGTTGCTACATAAGCCTTTGCTCTCAATTCTTGCTCTCAACGCTCCCAGAGCGCTCTCTGCCCATAACTGCTAATGATGGATCTTAAGTCTAAATTCAGAAATTATAGAAAAACCCAAGATAGTGAATTAAATATGACGAAAAACTCCTGAGAATACCCCTAAGAAAATCTCCAAGAGCCTAAGGTTTCATAGAGGGACTTAAGTCCCTGAAAACCATATTATTTTTTTTTAATATATTTAGTCCTCCGTCTTGGATCTTTATTTTGTGTTTCGAAAATACGCAGTTTTTATGGGGAAAATATAAAAAATGCTTCTTACGTGGTGTGGAAATCCTGGTTCCGAGGGTAATGAGCTTCTGCCATCTGGACCAAAGGTGCGTATTTGTGGCGAAGAGCCACGATGTCCTTGAAACGAAGAGGACTACGACAAATACAAAAAAAATAAAAAATTAATATAAGTTCAATGAAGCTTAAAATAATCTTAGAGCGACCCGCTTTACTTACCGAGTGTCTTGAGGGCGCACTATCCACGCTACTCTGGCTCGAAATTGAGGGTGTGCGCTGCAGACGCGGAGGAAATGAACGACTCTGATGATGCAAATGCAACGGACTATGCAGCACATCAGCAGAACCACGAAGAACCTCAGCATTTATGGTGTGCATTGATGAGCCAACGGAGGGCGGTTGTATGGCATGCGATTCCTTGCTGACATTGACCTCCTGGAGAGTACAAAAAACGATAGACAAAATGAGAATTAAGAAGAATTCAAGAGAAAAGTATAAAAATAGAAGTTTAAATTGAAGGCATGGTCTGTGTTGGATAACCTCTGAATCTGTGGGCAGGTCGCAACTGTCGCTGACGCTGCAAGCCCCGCTGCCAATGCCGCTGGTGGTCGATGTCACCGACGAGGCCGATGGCGGCGGTGTCATTGGCTGTGGTGGCAGCGGCGGTGGTGGTGGTGGCGATGTCGTTGTTGCTGTGATCGCGGCTGCTGCAGCTGAACTCGATGTAGCATCGTCGGCGCTATGACGATCGATTGTAACGCGACGCACGGCACCGACGCGTTCCTTGGCCATGCGTGACCAGGATTCTATGCGTTTGTGGGCAAGCCAGCAGGCAGCTGGACCTAGGCCGCTCATATTGAGTAGTGGCGCTTAGGTTGTGATTTGTTATGGGGCCGTTTTAAAATTTATTTTTTATAACTTTGGCAAAGGAAGTGTTGGTTTTGCTGTTGGATTTGGCTTTAAAAGGTTGTTGAGTGTTTTTTTTCAGATTTTGGCTGGTTTTTTGTGGGCGGTTTATGGTGATCTATTTTAACGCTGTTCTACACAGCTTAATAAAATAAAAAGTAAACGATTTTTAAGCTTAATCACACAAAATATATCTTCTGTTTATATTTTAAGATCATTTTTTTTTATGTTATTACTATTTTTGTAACACTTATTTTACGCCCCACTGTGCCGCCTCACATTGTCGCTAATCATATCTTAGTTGCGCTGCGCTTCTTTATGTAAATAAACATGTTGCTACATTTTGTTCTCAGTTGCGCTCCGTTCATTTCTTAGATAAATAAAATATTTCTAAATTTTTTTTTTTGTTTTTTGTTTTGTTCTTCTGAAAATTAACCAAATCTCTGCTTGACAACAAGAAATCGCCGCAGCTACACCTACACATTTAGTGCATACACACCTACCAACAGTTGCACACATACAATTCTAATATCTGAAATGAAACATCGCCTCATCTATTCTCGAACGGCTTAAAAATGTATTTCACTCTTCTGAACCAACCCACCCGCCCAATAGCGCCTTCATGAGGTAACACACAGTCGCCGGTCATGATTGCTATATCGATCGTACCTGTTGAGGCAGGTTTGGGTTAAGCCATGTTATATGTGAGCTTATATGTGTGTGTGTATTTAATACACATTGCTGCTATATGCTAGTTAATGTTGTTAAATGCCTTCAGGTGGCAGCACTGCATATCATTAAACATTGCCAGAAGCTGGCTTATAACTCACCTTAACGAGCTTGCCACAGAAATTGGCTTAATGTGGACATGGTTTCGGTTGCCTGAGGCAGCGGCAGCTGTTCTTGAACACTATGCGCCAGAAAATATGCAACATTTGGTGTCAGAGCTTGTGGCTAATGCACTTTTTAATTGACAGGATATGCAGGATATACATAATATATGCTGGTTATTAAATGTAATTATAACAGGGAGTTGCTAACAACATTTTTTTTTTCCATCATGCAAATGTAATAATTAATTGTGGTTAAATTGTAGACAAGAGTTTGCCATAAAGTAGAGGTTGGAAAATTTATGAGAGATTTTGAGTAACGCTTTTTCTTGTTTTTAGTTAATAAATAGTTTTTGTAATAAATTAAATAAGTGCGGTGTTGTTTTTTTTTTAAAGGAATTTCATGAATTATTTTTCTCATTTATTTACTAGCTGATATACCCGGTATTACTCGGGAGAAAAAAAAAGTAAAATTTTGATGTTCACTACTCGTTGTAAAATTTTTAAAATCCAAACAATTAAATATAAGCTGCACTAAAGCCATTATTAAATTATTTTAAAGCTCATATTGAAAGACCAAGTTTTTCCTATGGTTGAAAAAAAGGAGGTGCCGAGGGGCCGCGAAAAAAGATTTATAGCGATAACTTTTGATCAGCAAGAGATATTGGTATAATTTTTTCACATAAATTATTTCTTGAAGCTTAATTGTTCTATAGAAAGCATAAAAACAACATTTGAAAGAATTAATTTCTTCAAAAATTCACTGGAGTTGTCTTGCTTTTTGATGAAAGGTACATTTAATAAAATTATTTGTGCAGCTGAAACCACTTTGCTATTAAAGGTTATGTCATTTAAAAGGTTGTAATAAATTAAGTTTTGTATTTTTATTATTTAAAAAAAAACTTTTGTGTCATTTTTTGAGTAAAAACTGAATATTTTATACTGTTTTTTAAAAAAAAAAACAAGATTGAAAATATATGTGTATGCTTAGCTAACGGTGTCCTTCAAATGATTTTTATTATGTCCTTAAATTGATTTTATAAAAAAAAAAATCAGAAATAAAAAAGAAAAAATAAAGTAAAATACATATCGGTGCTTCCATGTGAAATCAGACGCTTTTCGAAACTCACATATTTGTAAAAATTTGGTACTTTGCACGTCGATAGTATTTTAAAAAATAAAAATATTTGCATATTTTTTTATATAAATTTTTTTTTTGGCAAGTTATACACAGTGGAAAATTAAAAAAATATCAAAAATTGTGAATGTAGTCAAATAACTATATCTGCAAAACCGTTAGTCCTACAAAAAAATTATTAAGACTTATTTCAAAGATCTTGAATTGGTTTTCCTTTTGGTGTACTCTTTTGCTAACACGTTCATTAAAAATTTTAATTTTTTTGGCGTTTTGAAAACATTGTCGTACTGAAATACTCATTCTTAATGCACTCCCAAAATTTTTTGTTGGAGAATCAATGCTTTCTATTTTAAACGAACTTTTCAAAAACTGTCTACACAATTTTTACATACAAAATACTTTTATTTCTTATTAAAAATTGCGTTTTAAGCTCACAATTTAAGGAGACCATTGTGAAATTCAATCTGAATAATTGACCATTCTGACTAGTTATAAATTAAATTTACAATGAATATTAAAAGAACTAGCAGCTTTAGCTATCGGCTTATTACAAGTATAAAAACCATTTGAAACCTGGTTTTGAAATGAAAATAAAAAGCATTTTTATGATTATCAAAGAGGTTATAAAACGCGGAATCCGGTAATTTGGGCACCTTGGCACTTTTAGAGCTTAGAGTAGACATAATAATGGTTAAATAAAAAATACATTTTTATAAATAGAAAATGGCCCTTTTTTATATTTTCCAAAATATTTTACCAAATGTTCATTTTTTACGCAGTTATATCGATGAATACCGTTTTATAGCCCGAACATTTTAAAAGATAGGTTATTGAACATATTTTATTTTAAAAGGTCTTATCTTAGTCATAATAAAGAATGCTAATTTTCAACTCTTTTGAATATGGGCTTGTCCAGAAAATGGTCAACCAGAGGTAAAAAAATAAATTTACTTATTTCTTAAAGTTTTGGTAGCAAATAAAAAGCTTAATATCTCTTCAATCAAATACAAGACCTTACTTTGGTTATATTCTCTTGAGTATATTAAAAATGCCAGATTTATTGTCAACTGAAGTAATTTTGTTTTTTTTTTCAATTTTTTTACTCTTATTTGTGATGATAGGTTATGCTCTTGTATGCTCAAATAAGAAAACTCTGAGAGCAGCAACAACTGCCAATTCGAAATATTTCAAAGTCAATGTATGAAAAAATTTGTAGAAGTAGAAGTAGAAGTGGAAGTAGAACTAGAAGTAGAAGTAGAAGTAGAAGTAGAAGTAGAAGTAGAAGTAGAAGTAGAAGTAGAAGTAGAAGTAGAAGTAGAAGTAGAAGTAGAAGTAGAAGTAGAAGTAGAAGTAGAAGTAGAAGTAGAAGTAGAAGTAGAAGTAGAAGTAGAAGTAGAAGTAGAAGTAGAAGTAGAAGTAGAAGTAGAAGTAGAAGTAGAAGTAGAAGTAGAAGTAGAAGTAGAAGTAGAAGTAGAAGTAGAAGTAGAAGTAGAAGTAGAAGTAAAAGTAAAAGCAAAAACAAACATAAATTTAAGACAAGAATTAGGAAAAGGATTTGAATAGGGATTAGTATGAGGTTTAGAAAAAGGATATGGCAAGGATTAGGAAAGAAATTAGGGCCAGCTTTAGAATAAGGATGAGGTAACGATTTGGACAAAGATTAGGGCTAGGACTAAGAGAACTAAGAGGACTTGTCCAAAAATTTGGACAAAGCTTAGAGCATGAATTTGGACAAGGATAAGGTTAGCAATGTTTCATACAAGGATTGATAAAAAGTTAAAAGCGTTTAATTAAAAAGACTAGGACAAGGATTGGGTCAAGAGATAGACCAAGGATTTGAACACACTAAAGACAAGATCTAGGTTAAAACTTTAGAAAAGAAGGGGAAATAGATTAGAAAATACATTCGAACAAAGATAATATCAGGAATTTGGACATGGTAATCCATTAAAACAACAATTTGGACAAGAAGTAGGACAATTATTAGGACAAATGTAAGAAGGATAAGGATGGATGAGAACATTTTGGGAACAAAAAAAAAAAAAGTAAAAGGAAAGGCACTAGAATAAGGACAAGTAGAAAAATACGCCATCACACTTAAGCCTGTGGGTGTGTCAACGATACAGCCCAAATCTTTTTTGAAAATAAATGAAAAACTTACAATTTTTGTCTTATTTACTGAGGTCGTGCTCGCACCAGCTTGAAATGGAAATGTATTGCATTTTAAAATTTTTTTTTTTTTTGTTTTTGCTTATTATAAGCTCCAACACAGCCATACATACATCCTATGAGTAAATCATTCACCGTTCTCAAGATATCGAAAAATTAAAGGTGCTGTCTAGATATTGCAATTAACCTTTTAAAAACTTTTTATTATTAGTCTTCTATAAATAAAAAAGTAGATAAAATGCTTAACACGTTGACTGCTAACTCGATTTTGTTGTGTGTACATCATTTACCAACGTTTAATTTTCATGAAATATAAAAAAATTAAACCACTACGAGTAAACTCGTAGTTCACATTCCTCTTGAATCGTAGTTGGCAGTCAACGTGTTATAAAAGGTAAGAAATTATAACCTTAGCAAATTGCTGAATCTTAATTTTAGCTTTAAAAAAGTCACACAGATTAAGATACTGTCGCATTCATAGCAGAACAAATTATTTTAATCCGTTTAAGTTAATTGACTTTTTTGACAAATCCTTTTAATCCTTGCTCCACTGGCTTAACATCTCATTACCTTTTGCTACGTACACTTTCTAGGACGAGTTTAAACTGAACGCACCTTGTGCTGTGTGGATTGTCCTTTTTCCTAGATAGGTACTTTGTTGCTTCATTAGACGCAGAGTCGGAAGCAATTGAAATATTATAGCCTTGCGCTTAAGTAAGACCTCAAAATATTTCTAGCCTCAAAAACGCAAACAATAAAGTGAAAAATAAAAACAATTTAAATGAAACAACAATAAAACTAATCCGGAAGCATTTAAATGCCGTACATAAGGCAATAGACGAGGACTACGACGACGATGACGAGAAGGAGCAGGCTCTCGTGCGGAAATGCATTTCAAGTTCCGTTTGTAGTGAGTTAGCTATTCATGCTTTGTTACCTTATTTTTATTGCAATTTTATGTTGCCTTAAGTAGTTCTGGAAAACCATAGACTGAGAGAGAGAGAGAGAGAGACAGAGAGCGAGTTACTGGCAGTGCAACCTGCTGCTGGTGTTTTACATTTTAATTTCCGGCATTGTTGCGCTTTTCTTGTAGCCAACAAAATAACTGGCTCTGTTTGTCTTTTCTTCTTTGCACTTTTTATAAAACAATCTGGTCTTATATCGCCCACAGCTATGCTGACATTCAAGAATGGGTTTGTTTCGTTTTTTTTTTTTCTTTAAATTTTCTCTCTACTCTTGTATACATCCTAATCTACATCCTGTGCGCACAGTTGTTGGCATGCTTGATGCTATTTCATCCTTTTTCGGTTTCACTTCGAAACAATAATAATTTAAATAAGATTACAAATGAAACAAAATGTAATGCGATGCCGCATTGTTTTAGCCCCGTCTACTGCGCTGTTATCCTGCCAGTTTATTGTTTAGATGGAATTTTAATTGTTCGTTTGTTGTTGAGGGGCTTTTGTTCTATGTTTTTCATTTATATAGCATACAAATTGCATTTTAAGCTTTTTCGCTGTGCATTTTGTTTTTTTTTTCTATTCTGTATTTATATTTGTTAACAATTATTGTTTGAATTACGTTTTGCGGCATAATAGCCATCAGCCATAATTATTCGCTCATAACTAAAATATAAGCAATTCTTTCACGCAAATATTTATATTAAAATTTTGAAGAAATTTATTTGGGGGGGATTTCATATTAAATTTACAATAAGTTTTATTTTAAGTAAGGGGCCGCTGAACGTTGGACGACCAATGGAAAGTGTTTATTCGGACTTTAATTTGATATAAAACATGATCCTGTAGAGAATAGGGTTGCCCGGTGTATCATGGCTTATCAAAATGAACCTATTTGTTCGACATTTTATTGAAATTAATCTATATTTTGGCGTATCTCCTTAACGAGGGGCCATAGAAAGATTAAAGTATTCAATATCATTGGAAAGATGTTATTTGCTTTAATTTGATAATATCAAACATGACCCTGTAGGAAATATTAAAATTGCATAATTTTTCAGACAAAATAAATACCGGTCCAGAGAGACTCACTAGGTCTAGACTTAGACGAGGTGTACACCAGAGATTTGCATGAGTCCATTCGTAATTTTTTACCACTTGAATAACATTCGTCGTGAGTCACATTCGCACACAAAAATTAATTCATGCATCGTAGAATAAAGAAGGTAATCTCGTGGCTAAAAATCCTTTCTGGATCTGAGTTGAAACTGCCAAAACCAATACAAATAATTATCCGCTTCTTTTGACTATTGTTTCCAGTGTTTTTTTAACAATTCTGACTCTTGACTCTCAGCTGCAAGTCTACATCTGATGCCAGCGAGCAAAGAGCATTTTTGCTCATATAAGAAACTTAAATAAAGCTTTTTGCTCGCGAGTGGCGAGTAAGTTCCCGTCAATGCACAAAACATAAACTACTCACAATCAAACATTCAGCACTCTAGCAGCTTTATTTTGCTTGTTAACATAACAAGGAATTGTAACAAAAGCTCTTGTTGTTATGTAAAGTAAATGTTCATATTCTAGCAAATCATTAACAATTTGAAGGCTCTAAAAATCTGTTTAAGCTCGCCACGCATGGTGAAAAATGTAAATGCCTCAGATATAAAGCGTCAGCTGTTCTTTTATTGCTTATTTCTTGCATATTTTCTACAAGTTAGATGGAAAATGTTAAGAAATAGCCCGAACACAATACGCGCGACGAGTGGCAAGCGCCAATTGTCACTTTTTTTTACATGTATTTCTTATAGCCCATCCACATTGAGCGCGGCAAGTGACGAACGCCAATTGTCACTTTTAATTTACATGTATTTCTTATGGGACGAGTTTTTGGAGACTTCACGACGACATTTTTGCGCGACATCAAAATGTCGTTGTCGTAAGCTTCAATTTAATTCTAATTTGACAGGTAGCAAGAGCAAGTTTCTGCCATTGCTTACATTTGTTATTACTGGTCACATTCAGCAAACTGAACTGTTGTGAAATTTATACCTTAGTGAGGGATGTTTTGCTTGAGCTGTATTCTATAATCTGCATTCATATTCAGAATTTTAAGTATAACTGAGTAACGACATAAAAATCCATAAATTAATATAAAATTGATTTTTAAAAAAAATTCCAATTCACATTTAATTTTAAAAACTTGTTTAATTATTCATTTCAATTAATCATTTTTGCTGTAAATTTTTCGATTTTTTATTCATATGACAACTTTACACAAGAAATTCAATTCACAAAGAATTTTCAATTATTTTTTTTTTACCCATTATTTACATTTTATTCATTATTAATTTGTTTATTCGTTATTCATTTGTTATTCATTATTCATTTTTTATTCATTACTAATTTCTTATTTACAGCCCTATTCTGGCAGCTTAACTAAGCTCACCACATTAACAAAATAGTTAATATTAACAAATTGTTAAGGTTTCGTATTCTGGTGATAATTTAAAAGTTCCTTTCTTTACTATTTTGTTTATGGCAGAAAACAACTTAACAACGAAAGATAGATCAGTGTTAAGCCAAACAAATGCTGTGCAAATAAAATAAAATATTAGAAATGAATGAATTCTTACTTATTACTTTTTTCAAGCAATGATACTGAAGAAGATTAAAGAAAAAATAAATTTTAAAGAGTGTAAAAAACTCGAACATTGCTTGGCTATTAAAATAATTAATATTGAAACTTAAAACAATTGAAAACAATCAGTAAATTATTTATTTCTTAACATTTTCCATCTTACTTGTAGAAAAATAAACATAAGCAATCAAAATAAGCATGAAATAAACAATATAAAAACAGCTGACGCTTTATATCTACGGCATTTACATTTTCACCATGCGTGGTGAACTTTAACAGCTTTTTAGAGCTTTCAAATTGTTAATGATTTGCCAGAATACGAAAATTTACTTTACATAGCAATAACATTAACAAGAGCTTCTTTACAATTCCTTGTTATGTTAACAAGCAGAATTCAGCTGTTAATATTGATTTTTATTCATTAATTGATATAAATGAAACGAATAATTAATAAATTTTTTAAATTTGAATGTGGAATAACATTTTTATTTATGAATGAGTTTTGCATTCATTGAATGGATTCTTATTACGTTATTCACTCATTCTCCTTTTTGAAAATAAAATCAAATTGAATGAATTTCTTTTACAGCTCTGACTGTGTTGTTATTCTAAACGGCAACTGTTGAGTCGGCTGAAAGCAGCCATTGTTTTTTGTATACTATGCTTGCTGCTGCAGTTGCTGTTGTCGCGTTTATTATAAACAAGTCGCTCAACATTTCTCCATAACGACAGTGTGGAGACATGCCGTTCGTCGCTTGCCGCGCTCAATGTGGATAGGCTATTATCGTTTTATTTCCTGGGAGTAGCTTGTAGTACACCGAGAAAAAAAGCAATAGTAAAATCACCTAAGTCGGCTTAGGTAAAAATAATTGTATGGACATTAGAAACTTATGCTTATTCACCAAAGTAATATATTGTTTAATACTTTGCTTTGAGAGCATTTACTTCGATACCCTGCCAAAAAAAAAATGTTTGATTCACCCAAGCCAAGAATATAACATTTTAACCAATAGTGTAGGTAAATCACCGAAAACTTTGACACTTTATCAAAATGGTATGAACAAAATTCTATCGCTGAATACTCGCGGTTTGTAATAGTTCTCAATTAGTTTTTGCAATGAAAATGATATAGCCTACATGTTTAGCCAAAGCGCAATGCTTCGTGAGTACATTTTCTTCGCATTTAATTAGATATATTTATAAGCGATCTAAATGCATGATTTTTTTACTTTGTAAATCTATTCTGTAAACTTTGTAAATGTATGTATATTTACATTAAATAAAATACGTTTTCCTTAGTAAACATTAAAAATTTTGGTTAATTTTATTTAGAAGTTTCATCTAAGTACTTGGGTAATTTTGCACAACAGCAATATACAAAATTTTACCTACGTATATGTACATTTCATACTTGTCTTTGGAAATTTTTACAAAAACAATTTATAGTAATTTACCTAAGTAGATGTATATTTTATACTTCTCCCTGTATATTTATTTATCTAATTAAATTATCTTAGTTCAACAAAGTTTTTTTGTTCGGCGGAATAAGCAAGCACGCTCATATAAATTGTCGAAGCTAATGTGTAAATTTGAAAAAAACTTCACTAATTTATCATCCAAATAATCAATATCGGTGAGTTCACATGTAAAACTTGCCCAAAAAGGTGTTTTGCCCAAAAACTTAGGAGGCTGAAAACTGCCAAAGCCATCGTGTAAATCATACTAGGTTTTTTATTAATTTTACATAAGCTTTTTTCTCGGTGTAGACAGGCCCTTTCCAATCCCATCAGATTGAGAGCATAACCTTCTTCTGGTGGATGTCTGCCTTTGCTTGCCTCTCCGACGTTTCATCTTTCTTGGATAAGCTTCTTTTCTGTCGACATTGTTGTAGACAATCCACTTTTCGCCACCCGTAATCATACACTTGAGAAATGGGTTGCTTTTTTCACATTTCCTGAGCCGATTGCAAATGTAAACTCGATTGACTTTGTGAATTTCCTTCAACTCGTGCGGGATCCAGACATCGAATTTTTTTATGAAACCAACGCACTTTAAATGACCGAGAACCCTTCCGATGGAAAAATTTAGACCACTCGCGATTTCTCTGACTGTCGAATTCTTCTTTGTACTCATGCTAAGTACATTGATTGCGTGCATGATTTTTTATATTTTGAGTATTTAACTGGTAGGAGCGTATTGCACAAACCTCTGCTTAAATGTTTGCTCGCATTGCTCTCATTGCGGTAGACTCTTTGCTCGTTATGGTTGAAAGTTAATAAAAATGCCATAAACTTCAACGTCGTCAATAGTATTTCTTTTAATGTCTTTTGCACTTTCGTTTGAATTTTTGCTAGCTACTTAAACAACTATAAAAGTTGGTCAATAATAAAAATTGAAAAATAATCATTGCTGTTTTCTTAAAAAAAAAAAAATAACAAACAAACAAAACAAATGCACGAACGAAGCACAGATGCATCAGGTGGCAAGTAAGTGGAAAAAAAATAACAAAATCTATGTTGATTGAAATCAACAGCGTAAATTGCATTCCCAGTTCTTATGCAACAACAAACGATGCGGAAATAAGGAAAGGCAAAAAAAAGAAAAAAAAAAAACGAGCGCAGTGGCAATGTCGCACAGTGTAACGGATTAGGCAAAGTTAGGTATGAAAAAAAAAATTTTAAATTTGTAAAAGTTAGTATGCAAATTTTTAGTTAAGAGTCTTAACCCATTAATGACGAATGTTTTATATATGTATATATAGAGGCGTGCTACAAGCGTACTACAACTCTTCCTTGTTGTAGTATAGTACACATATTAAATTTTTGGCGTTTGTCATTAATGGGTTAATTATGTGAATATAAAAGGATTTTGCGATATCTTTTGTTTTGTATTTGTGGAAGTTATGCTTTTTATGTGTTGCCTTGGAAGTTTAACGAAATTTTATTTTTTGTAGTTTTGTACTGAATACATATTTTTCGAAATCGCCAAAATTTTATTTTTAAATTAATTTTTAAGATTTATTTCGCAAATTCTTGCTAAAAAAATATAGTTTAAAATATAAATAAAATATTTTTATATACTACAAAAAAGGTCCTAGAAACCCATAAAAACCTAAATTTGTATAAGTATACAATTTAAGAATAGGGACATTTTATTTATTTTTGAGTATGTATTAAAATAACTCTTTCTGAACACATTCCCGAAGGTTTATTCAAAATTAAAGATTCTATGACCTAGTTCATTGGACGAAACGTTGTGACGAAAATGCACAAAAGTTATATGAAAAAATAAAAAAAAAATTAATTAAGTTGCAAATGCAATTAAAGAAAAAATACATTTTTGTTTATTTTTTAGTTCGTCTTAAAATATGTCTTTCTTAACACATAAGAATTAAGAATTTTAAGACCATAAATGTCAGATCGATATAACAATGAATGGTGGCGTTACCGAGTTCTAAATTAAGCAACTTTTGGTTTTGTTATTAAAATTGGTAAAGAAGAATGTCGTGCCTTGATTAAGCATTATGTTTTGCGAAACAAAAGTGGGAAAGAAACAAAAGAAAAGCTCTATAAATATTATGGTGAATTTGAATTGCAGAGTTCAAAAGAGGTCGACTCAGCACAAAAGATGAATACACCGGGGGAGCCCCAAAAATAGTGATCACTTTAGAATGTATTGGAAAAATCGACGATTTCGTATTGGACAATCCGAAATTTAAAGTGCATGAGAAAGCTACGGCCGTAGGCATATTAAGGGGGTCGGTATTTTCAATTTTACATAAACATTTGGGTATAAGAAAGCTGACTGCAAGTTGGGTGCCGCGTTCGTTAACAATCAATCAAAACATGAACGGGTTCGTCGCACTTTCCAACAATGCTCTGACATGTTTAAAAAAATCAGACTGATTTTTTTGCGTAAATGAAACATAGATCCACTTCTATACACCAGAAACGAAGAAATCAGTAAAAGAGTGGGTAGGTCCCAGTGGAAGTGCACCAAAGCGAACGAAGACTAAACAAACGGCCGGAAAGGTGTTGGCGTCTGATTTTTGGTATTCAAGTGACATTTTGTTCATTAACTTTCAGGAAAGGAAAAAAAAATCAACAGCAACTATTACTATTAATTATTGGACCGATTGAAGAACTAAATCGCAAACAAACGGTCCCATTTATCGAAAAATAAAATCAACTTTTTGCAAAACAATGCTCCAGCTCACAAATCGATCGCAACCATGGCCAAATTGCAAGAGTTATGCTTCGAACTGCTTCCAAATCCTCCATATTCTTCAGATTTGTCTCCCAGTGACTATTAGCTGTTCCCAAACTTAAAAAGTAGCTCCAGGGAAGGAGATTTGCGACAAATGAACTGGTAGAATTGGAAATTGAAGTGTATTTCGGAGATCTTGAGAAATCTTACTATTCAAAGGATATCACAATGCTAGAAAATCGTTGGAAAAAGTGTATCGAGCTGAAAGGGAACTATGTGGAAGAATAAACAATAATTTTGACAAAAATCGTGTGTTTTCTTTGTTAGACCGGTTGCATCTTGAATGCCCTATTTTTTATGTATCTTATTCTTATTAGGTGGCGTCGAAGAAAAAAGTCCTTTTCAGCCAGGGCCAAGATTTCCCGAGTTGTACGCATCTGAATTTATCGTGGTTCATCTCAAAGTTTTTGTCAGGGCTCTGATTACAACATTCAGTAGAATAATTAAATTTGGTTACAATTTGCCCCAACCTGCGTGATTAAAAAAATAATGCTGCCATTTTGAACTATTTAGATACTTGTTGAGGGATCTTCTTTGAGAAAATAATTCTCTGATGACCAGTTACCCGCTATTATTTTAAAAGTTGAAAGAGGAATACTCAAAAAAATTAAGTTTTATTTAACGAACATTATCTTATGTTAAATTAATTAAAAAAGAAACTTTCAAACTTTGTGTTATATTTAAATGACTATTCCCGACATTAAAAGCCACCGACAGACAGTATATAAAATTTTTGTTCACAGAATTGAAGTAAAAGATAACTTGAATTTACCTATAGGAATACTTTCAGAAGAAGTTTTAGAAGCTAGTAATAAAAGAGTTTTTAGAATTAGATTTAGAATAAGAAATAGAATTAGAGTTTAAAAAATTAGTTTAAACCAACTCGTAAAAACCCTACAGAACTATACCATAGTGATCTAATCTGTAGATTACTGTTTTCGTCAGTTCTTTTTTTATCTTCTTATACAAAAATATTAAAAAAAAAGAATAATGAACTCATTTTTAATGATGACACAATTGATTTCATTTCTGAACCTATTAAAATTAAAACCATAGTATTAAAATAAAAATATTTTTGAAATGTTTTTTTTTTAAAACTTCATTGAATATTGTGTGAGAGGCGGAGGAAGGGCTTGGCCAATCTTAATAAAATAATTATATGATAATTAAGTGAACCAAGTAAACAAAAAAGAAGTTAATTTTCTTTCTTATACTTTTTACTAAAGTGCAATATCTTTTATTCTTCCTTTTGCATGAAAGGTGTGCGAAGGGCGTGGTCGATCTTGAGAAATTTTTATATAGTAATTATGTGAATGTAGTAAATAAAAAAGTTTATTTTGTTCTTACACTTTCTACAAATGGAGCTATTGCTCTTTTATTTTTCATTTTGTATGGTAGATGGGCAAAGGGCGTGACCGATCTTGGTAAAAGTTTGTGGGGCATTTTATATTCATGAAATATTGTTAAATAACAAATTGCAAGCATTTTCATGTACCTACAATGATTGCTTCTATTTTTGTTCCTCATCCCACAGACCTCGCTCCACTGTGCGCCGCTTGCCACTTGTACTATTTGTGCAAACGCTGCAAGTGCCAAAACAGGGTGTTAAAAACACATTTTTAAGAAATGCTCGTTGAGTGGGTGTTGATGGCACATTTTGTGTGCATAAGTGTGAGAGTGTTTATGTGTGTATTGCAAGTTGAAAAGATTGTAAAATATCCTGAAAATCCTTGAAAATTGCCAGCTGCCAGGCAATTTGGTGATTTTGCTTGCTGGCATTGAGGCTGCCCCGGCAGAAGAAGGAGCAAGCGTGTCACGAAAGAGGTGTGACACGTAAAAAATACTCGTGCTCGTTTATGTAGCAAAGCGAGTGGGTCGATTTTGAAAGGATCAAATTTTGCCAAAGTTGGGCGACATATTGAGTTGTGCTTAAATTTCAACTGCTTAAAGATGAAGAGTAGCAAATGCTTACACAGTGCTTTTAAGATTGTGTGTGAGGGTGTGCGATTTTAAAATATGAGAAAAACGGCAAAGGAAACGGAAACTAGAGCTTGGCTGGTTGAAAAGAATGTCGGCTGAGTGAATGCAAACACACGCGCCGTGCATGTTTGTGTTTAAGCTGCATTCACTAACACAAAGACATCAGGCGGCGGGTTTAACTTAAACAGCTGAGACAGCAGTTTTTTTTTTGCTTTTGTTAATCATTTATTTTATTTTCTTAAAATCTTTTACCAAAGAAATTATTGAAAGCATAAAGCACACAAAGGTAAAGCGCAAAAGGAACGGAGCAAAAAAAACAAAACCTTGCCTTGGCATATTTAAAGCAGGCAAATAAAAGCTGTTTGTTGCTGCATGTAAATGGTAATAGGATTAGATATCACACACCCATGCACAAATCCTGCTAGAGATAATATCGAAAACACATACACATGCACGCGTACGGGCTGTGGCCATTCACACACTCATGCAGCATGTTTAAATTGTATTTTGCAAAATTTATGCTGCTGCCTTTCTTGACATTGTTTCATCGTTGTCACATAGAACATTGACAGCTGGCACCGCACTGTGGAACGAAACGGCCAGCTAGGGGAAAAAAAGTCAAAATGGAATTTTAATTTTTTTGTAAATGAGGATATGTTAACAAAACTACGCTGATCTTGAGAATAATATTTCTTTTTACCTATTTCTTCTGACTAGTATTACCTGTGGTTGAAATTCTACCACATAAAATCAATTTTTATCTTGTTTTCCTTTTATTTTTATTGAAAAACGGTTGGAAAAGATATAATAAGTTGGCTGTATCGTGGACACATATGTAGATTTTGACGTGACAGTATATCTTTATTCTTATACTCATTCTTGTTAGAAGTATTCATTTTTTCCCAAACTTGTCGTTTTTCTTATCCTTATTCTTATAAATGTTCTAATAATTGTCCTTCTTCCTGTCCAAATTCCTGACCTTATTCATGTTCAAATCATTTCCTTATCCTTGTCCCATTTCCTTTCTAAATCTTTGTTATAAGTTTTGTTCTTAGTGTGTTCAAATTCTTGTTCTATTCCTTGTCCCATTTCTTGTTCTTATACTTTTCCAAATCTTGTCCCAAATATTGTTTGAGGTATATTTCAATCTTTGTCCTTAATCTTGTCTCAGTCTTTTTAGAAGTCATCTTCCCAATTCTTGTCCCAACCTTGTCCAATTCTACACTCTAATATTTGTTCAAATTTTTGTTCTACTCCTTATCTTATACCTGATGCTTATCTTTATACAAATACTTGTCTATTTTTGTCATGAGCCTATCGAAGAGAGAGTAATTAATTAAGAAAACAATCCCAGCAGAAAAGTGGACCAAATTTGAAATAGTTCTGGACTAGTTCCAAAAAGGACCAGTACTAGTTCCACTACAATACCCTTTAACATAGAACGAACTGACGCTTTTTGCGGGTTGATGTCATAGGAAAAGACAATTGTTCCCAAAAACACTCCTTTTTCCCTATATTTGAATTAGTTGCATTAGGATCATTTTTAAACTGGTTGCTTTCGCAGTAGCGAAAGTAGTGGTTCTTTTTTTAACTAGTTTTAAAATGAACATATCAAAAGTGTAAGAATTTAGTGCAATGGAAAGGTCCTAAAGATCTCATTTGTACCATCTTTTCTATTCATAATCCAGAACACATTTTGTCTATAAACATTTTTTTTTTATTATTATTTTTTCTTGTGCGCAGCAAATTTTAAAAAGTAGCCAGAACGCGTTTATTTTTGTCAGCAATACTTTTGAAAACAAAAGCAAAGATAACTGTTCTATACTGAACGCCTTTTGAACTTTTTCAGAGCTACTGCGAACTGCGCTAGAAATGAACTAGTTCACTTTTTCAATTGACTCCAAAATAACTGCTGGAATGCTACACAGCTCAATTTTTGTTTTTCAAAATAATGTGGAATGCTATAAACAAAAAAAAAACAGAGAAAGAGAGCAGCACCAATTTTTTTTACACTTTTTAAAGTGTTAAATTTCAATTTTTAAAAAAATACTAATTCTTTTTTTAAAAAACAAAAAAAGAAACAAATTTCAAAAAGAAAAAATTACGGCAGAGGGGTGGGGGTGAGGCAGGGCGAGGTGAATGGTGCCGGATATTAATGGTGGTAATATTTCCTTTTACTCGACCAAAAAAAAAATAAAAGAAGAAAAACATCCAAAACTGTTATTTAGAAGTTTTGTTTTATTATAAAAAATAAATTGAAAATCTTATTCTTTAAGAATATTTTTTTTTTTTTAATAATACAAATAAAAATTGTTCATTATTAAAAGAAATTTAAGGTTCTATAGTCGATGTGTTTCCTTATAGAAAAAAATTTATTAACTACCACTAAAAATTCTATTCTACAATATGGGCAATAAAATTTATTTGAGCCATTTGCTAAACTTTGCACCTGTAGTTTCAAAACGCACTCGTGACAATATTTCAAACTCATCAAACTCAAACATCAAACTCTAGCAAATGATGCACATAACAAGAAAAACAAAAGGAGAACTGCTTCTTTTACTTTAAATGCCGTTATCTTTAAGAACTGTTTGACGTTCTTTATCAAGTTTTGAAAACGAAAGATCATCCAAAATAAATGAAAAATCACCCAAAAACGAAAAGTGAAATTTCGCCCAACATATTTGGGTGAAATTTCGCCCAAAAGCGAAAAAAGAAAAAGAAAAATGAAAAATCGCCATTTTTTTGGGGTTTTTTTTTTTCATATGAAAAATTACCCAAATTCGTATGGAAAAAATTGGGCAATTTTTTTTTTTTTTTATTTTTGGGCGAATTTCATGCAAAATTAAAGTGTTTGATTTCAATAAAAGTCAAACCGTATTTGTATTGAAATTTCATAAGAAATGACATAGCTGATTATTACTGAAAGTTTTGTTTTCGTAGCTTTACTGATTCTCCAGATATTATGTGTTCCAAAAAATTCCTAAAATTCCTTTTTATTTTGTACTTCTCTATGCCTAAAATACCAAAAACGGCCACAGAGGGTAACTAAAGAATTTCTTCCCTCTAAATTGTACGACTCGTTCCACTGTGCGTTGCTCTCAACCTCTCTCTGAACGCCAGTTTAAACTGTTGCTTTGATGCTCTTGCTTTTTTGGTTGGATATGCACTTGCTATGTTTTGTTTCTTTGTTCATTATTTATGTTTCTTTTTTTTTACTTTTTTCCTAAGTAAGTTTTATCATTTTTTAATGCAATGACGTCAACGCTGGTGTTGAGTTTTTTTCCATTGTTTTGTCCTTTTTCATTTTTTGTTTTTTTTTTTTTCTATTTGTTTTGTCTCCTTTTTTTGTTTGGAAATTGTAACCAAATGTGTTGACTTAGCGATAATTTAGAGCTTACAATGTTCACCACTAAGTAATTATGACTAAGTTTGGGGCAAATCAAGATAATAGCACATAGTTTGCACAATTTTTTGGCATGTCATGCTATGAAGGATATGTCAATGTTTTTAGGACATTAGCTTAGAAGAGTTCATTATACAAGAATGTCTTTTAGGAACACTCAGCAATACCCAGTTCAAAATTTCCAATTAGTCTGGCTTGTTTCTGCAAAAAGATTTGTAGTGATTAGATCTCAGTACGTACATCAGTCATATAACATATTGTGAATAATTCTTATCAGTATTCAAGCAATGCATTTCTTTATCTTATTATATTAAATAATAAATAAAATTATTATTATTAATATTAATTTCATCATATAACTTGACTGCGAGTCCTTGAAAATTAAAATTTTTTCAGTTTTTTTTTTTTTTTTGTTTTTTGCTTTGGACCTGGTGCATGAAGCTTTTATGTAGACCTTCTTCACCAAAACAAACCGTATATACTCAAAACCATGAAGTTGGCTGTGTCATGGTGACACTCTCAGGCATTTGGATGTGAGAACGCATACGTAGGGGTAACTTTCGTAACACAGTTTGTCAAATAATAACTATTCCAGACAGGCTCTAGAAAATATGATTAAATCACGATTTCTGTTTTTTTTTCACACACATTGAATAATTAAGTTACTTCCTGGAGTCATAAAACAGCCATTGCTGTGAGCTTGGGGTCGTTGTCTTGTTGAAATACATACGTTGACCCCAAGCTTAATTTTTATCTTATCGCTATCTTTAAAATTATCTTTAAGAATGGTTAAATACTTCCATTTATCTATTACTCCATCGATAATATCTAGGTTTCCCACTTCATTTGTTGTCATACACACCCAAACTATGAGTGAACCAACTTCATGCTTCACTATTTCAGTCATATTTTATGGATTCAGTTCGCAGTTAGCTTTTTGCCACACTTTACGGCATTACCATCCGATTTGAAAAAAAGAGATTTTTTTCAAAATTGGTTTCTGAAATAGAGCACAACTTTGCAGATTCAACACAAATCTAAATCAAATCGTCCTCTTTAAAAGGATATAATCTACAAAAAATGTAATTGCTTCAACCTTGAGAGGTCCTTTCATCCAAAATACGTGTTCACTCAGCTATTCACAAAAAATAATCAACGAAATACGGAAATCCTTCCGCAGAACAAATGTTAATTCCTACAAACAGACATTTTCCAATTAATAATCATGCTGTAGCTAACAAAAACAACAACAACAACAACTACACAAAACCTACCATTAATTTAAGACTAGCTTTTGAAGTACTAAATAAATTCAATCAAATACAATGAATTACAATGAATTGATATAAAATTCTAAGCACGTGTAGCGAATGAGAATCTGGCACGGAACAAAATACCGTGACCTAAACGTACTAAACTGACAAACATACAAACATGTATGTCAAACATATACAGTTGTCTATACACATACATACATACATAAATATACATATGCATGAAGGTATAGTTGGGTTCAACCCTCGAATTAGTAAAGGATAATAAAATGCGTTATGCTGTGGAAATGTGCTGTAGTGCAAAAACTATTTGACACCTTTTAAGTGGATGTTTTGTTGCATGTTTTTGCTGTTGTTCATCGAGAGTCACTCACGTTGAGACACACCCCTTCAGTGTATCTCGTAAATGATATGCTTTGGCACAAAAACTATTCTCATACAATATGTTTTCCTAAAAGTGCTTTTATTGAGCCTTGGCTTTGGGTTTTTGATGAGAAATTGTTATTTATTGCGTTTTTTTTTTTTTTTCTTTTTGTCATTTAATTTGGTGTTAAATTTCCATTTAAAAATCTGTTCTTTGGTGATGATCATTCATTGATGACAACAACTTTGATGCACTCATACATAACCAACACTTAACATTCATTATTTTAGACACACACCAAAGAGGAGTAAAATAACAAAAAAAGGGGACAAAAGAACAAAAAAGGAAACACTTCGAGTTTAATTGAAGTGTCGTTCAAAGCAATACTCACAAAAACTTCTAGCAGAAGAGTGTGTCCGTGAGTGTGAAAGAGTAAGAGTAAAAGCTGCTTTTAGAGATTGTTGAATTGGACGCACAGTGGGCAGTGTAGATAATTAAATAAACAAAATTATAGTCAACCCATTCAACTATAAGCGCATATTTGGTGAAAAGTGAGAGCTTCGCTTTAAGTTTTTCTTAATAAATTTTTTGTGTTTTTTGCCTTTTTGTTAAAAAAAAAAATTAATAATAATTTCAGAAAACAAAAGCATAAGCATTCGTTAAATGATTAATTTTGATTTCAAGTCTCAATATAAAAAATAGAATATTTGATTAAAAATCATTAATAAAATAAAAAATTTGTATATATCACGTTTTTAAAACGAACTAAAAAGTATAAAATTATTTCTCCTAGAGTGGGACTTTGAGTTATCCTAAAATATGGGGCACAAGCTATAAAGAATAGTAAACAGTGTAGAATACCTTGGTGAGGAGAGCATTTCTTCACTAACATATTAAAACTTTAAATTACTAACAAAAACTGTTTCATTAATTCATCGTAGATAGGTATAGATAGGAAAATATTCCACTAAAGTCTTCGAGAGAAAGATCTTTCGTAAGATCTTAGATCCAATATGCATCAATGAAGAGTACCGAACTCGGTAGAACAACGAGCTGTATGAGCTGTATATCGGCATCGACATAGTAAATTAAGCAAAAAAACTAGTAAGAAATGTTCTTCGACTGGGCCGAAGCTAAAATACCCCCACGGGCGAACCAAAGTATATTCAAAGACTTAAGCAATCAATAAAGTTTATCTGTAAAAACGTTTTCGTTATATATTTAACAGAAAATATTCGCTTATGTTTTTTGATAAAGTCGCTTTGTATGGGAGGTGGGCGTGGTTTTCACTCAATTTGGTTGAATTCCATACACATAGTACACGTTATATATCAAAGTGTATATGCAAAATTTCAAGTCCATACAATAATTTTTGTGGATTTTAGAGAAATTTTACCTTTTTGATAAAGTCAGTTTGTATGGGAGGTAGGCGTGATTTTCATCCGATTTGGTTGAATTTCATATTCAGAGTGTATTTTGAACATCAAAACTCATATCCAAAATTTAAAGTCCATATATTAATTTTTGTGGAATTCTAAGAGATTTTACCGTTTTGATAAAGTCACTTTGTATGGGAGGTAGGCGTGCTTTTCATCCGATTTGGCTCATTTACGAACTTGACCTTAATTTTTTAGATAAAAGCTTAAATATTGAATTTCGTGATGATAGCTTTAAAATTACGGCTGCAATCGTGATCACAGACAGACGGACAGACGGACAGACGGACAGACAGACGGACATGGCTAAATCAACTCGGGTGGTAATGCTGATCAAGAATATATACTTTTCTATTCCTACCACGCCTCCTTATGGGAGTTACAAACGGAGTGACAAAATTAATATACCCCCATTTACGTTTTTTAAACGTGGGGGTATAACTAGAGGCTGCACTGGCTAGGTTATGTTGAGCGGATGGAAATAGAGACTCCAGTGAAAAAAATATTCGATTATAAGCCACGCGGCGCACAGTACACTTTTTTAATTTAAGGCTAACAAAAGTTTTTTGTTTTTGAATTTTTATAAAAAAAAAAATATTTTTTTTATATTAAAAGTAGGGTAACTTTAAATTTATTCAGTTATTTTATAATGGTTAAAGTCTTAGCACTATTGAATTCAAAATAAAATAAAGAGAAAATATTTTAAATAAAAAAAAATAAATAGAAAATTCTTAGAAAAATGTCTGAATTCTTCAGAGAATTTCAATTTAACTAAAATTTAGTAAAAAATATCTAGTCCATACTATAAAATATAGTATCACACACAACCTTACGTTTCTTTAAAAATATGTGGCGCATAGTTGCACATAAGAAAAAAATACTTCATTTGAAAGACGCTTACAAATTAATTTTGCTCGTAGATCACTCCTACACTCCTAAATCACTCATCCCGTTAGCATGAAAATTTGTATGTAGGGATCTCGAATACTCTGAGTCCTTTGATGCTATTTATTTTGCTTGTTTTTAACTCTGGAGGGCGCTGTGGTACAAAATACTTTAAAAAAATCTCCTAAGCCGCTCATCTAATTTGCAAGACAATTTCTTTATTGAAAAATTTAATTTAGAATTTCAACATATATGCAATTTTATGGGGTTTTCCTTAGTGAAAAAGTAAGCCTTGTATGGGGCAAAGTGTAGCAGTTGACTTATAACTCTTATTTTTTGTAAAATTATAAATTTTGGGCTAAAAACCACACTCAGAAAAAAGTCTCTCGGAATATGATAAAAAAGGCATCATATTTAGAGAAAAATGGCATAGAGTTTGCTCCAGAAAATGCTTTTCTCTAATTGCGATACCTAAAATTCCCTAAAAATTGTAAAAAGCTTCCATGAAAAAAAGAAATATAAGAAAAATAAAAAAAAAAATAAAAAAATCGTTCTTAGAGAAAAAGACTTTTATTTTTGAGAAATTATTTGTTTTTATTGAAAAAAATGTTTCGCGTAGTGAATTGTTTATCTATAATAGAGAAAACTTTTAATTTTCTAGAAATTTTTATCTGTAAATGAGAATTTTTTAGTACGAGAAAAATACTTATCATTATTAGAGGCTTGAAATATTTTCATTTCCGACAAGTGAAGAAATATTTGTAAATATTTGTAATTTTATAAATATTATGTGAAAATTTATTCTAATTGTAGGAAATTTTATTTGAAAAAGAGAAAATTGCTATTATCAAAACTGGAGATTTTTTTATGGAGAAAAGATATGGGTTTTTTTCTGAGTGCAGTGACACAACATTTCATGAGCTATTATAGTTTTTAAAATAATAGAAATTTCAAAACAAATATTGGAACTCAGTTGATGCAAATTCTTGAACGAGGCCAAAACCGATCAACGGTTGTAAAAGCACCAGATAAGTAAATAACTATTTTTTGACATAATCTCCTTTTAAGTCTTTTCCAAGCGATTTTCAAACTTTTTTTAGCCTTCCATAAAGTAGAATTTCGAAAGATCAGAAAAATGTCCATCTAAATTGAACGATGATATCCTCGTTTGACTTGAACCATTATGTGGTGAGCCATTTTTTTTCAAATTTGAAAGTAAAAAAGTCACTGGGAATGAGCCTGGAGAATACTGTAAACGTTGTTATTATTTGAACTTTAATTCTTTAATAATTATTTGAACCCTCCACTTAGAGCAAACTCGGCACCGATTTCGCCGAGATTTTTTTCACAACCAATTTTTTCATCAAAATTGAAAACTGAAAATACTTTATCTTGTGTTATGCCTGTAGCCTCAACTATTTCGCGCAATTTGATTATATAATGGATATTTTCAATTATTTCGTTATTAGTCACTTCCAATGGATATTCCGAATGATGTTCATCTTTTGTGGATGTACGGCCACATATGAAGTCATTCACCCGATTGTAAGCAGTTTTAAATAGAAGAGCAGATATAACATGAACTTTATTCAACTCAACTAAGATCTATTTCGGTTTGAAGTCTTTTAAACATAGGTGCTTAATCAACGTCAGAAACTGACTTTCTCCATTTTTCTAAATAAACAAACGTTTTTTTACTTAAATCCAAAACAAAAACTGGAGCCATATGATGGATATAACTGAGACTTTAACAGCTGTTACAACAGTAATCAATATTGTATAAAAAAAAAAGTACTTTTGATATTTCGAACATCTTCAATTGGATTCTCTCAGATCTTTTAAACGACTTTTGTCGTAAAATTAACCCTTAAATGCACAAGGCCCCCGATTTTCAACGAAAAAATATATTTTATGTAGAACTGAGTAAAAATAAAGACTGCGTTTTTAGTTTTGTTAATTTTTTTTTTTAAAGTTTTTTAAAAAAAGGTGGTTGTATTTTCAAAGATTCAATGTGAATTTACCCACATCTAAAATCCCTATTAAAATATATCAAAATAAAAGAAATGTGTTATGAAATTTTTATTAATTCATTCATTTTAAAAAGTAAAAATTATTAAAAGCATACAGGGAGTTCACACTGTATCTTTAAAGATACAACCAACTAAAGTGACCCAGTGAGGTACCAAATTATCGAAATTTTTTCGAACCACTTAAAATCACCAAAGGACATGTTTTGAAAGTAGCTAGTTTTTTTTCCTAATAAAAATTATTTTTTTGTACCTAGAAGTTAAACTGTTAAAATTGTGTATATTTAAATTAAAAAAAAATTTATTTTTGACTTTGTACATAATTTTTTAAAAAGTATGACAAAAAGAAGTAAAAAATTGTTTAGGTTTTTGTAGACTTATAATATTATAAATAATATAGAACCGATTTGAAAAAAATTAAACCAAAAATATAGCCGTAGGAGTTTTTTGAATGGTTGTATCTTTTAAGATACACGGTGCATTTAAGGGTTAAGTAATCTTCAATTTAATTTAGAAAATCAGTGTTTAAAAAAGTAAAACAGAGTTTAATTAAAAAAAAAAAATTAAAATCTTTTCGAAGTTTTAAATACAAACTCTCGTACCTAAAATTTTGCTACGGTTAATAATCTTCAATATTAATTAAAATTTATTACTTCACTTTTATGACCAATCGATTTGCACATAAAGCCCACTGTCGCCTTCTCTACTGACTCTCTTCACACAACATAACCTACCAGACAATTAAATAGACAGCCCGGCCCGAGCAAGCCCAACCCACATTTTCGCACACAAGCATTTATACAAATATCTTTTTCAATATTGTGCATATCCTTTTAACAGGATCAATGAGCATGATTGTGTTTTCGTGTTCTTTTTGGGATTTTACTGTGTTTTTTTTCTGTTAGAACAGCCAAAAATTAACCAAATAAACGGGCATTTACGATCGTTTATTAACAGCAAAAAATTATAAGAAACATAGCAACAACAACAGCAACATTAACCCCTGTTGTGTAGCACACTCTAAAACTCTGGCGCTCCTGGCTTATCGTAGAGATAGAAGAATAATACACGCTGTGTTAATGGGACAAATTGAAATTTTCCACATTGTTTAATTGTTAATGTGATGATTAATGAGATTTGCATGGTTTGCATGGTATTATATCAGAAACCTTTTGTTGTTTGTTGCTGTTGTTGTTGTTCTTGTTGCTGGTATTTTTTCACATGTACTTGAGTGGCATCTCTAGAGAGTCGTCGTGAAAATCACAACACGTATTTAATTTAATGTTTTTGCTGGATATTTTTTTTTTTTTGTGCTTTATGGTTATTCTACAACATGGCACCCTCGGGGGTTTTTTTTTGTACACGTCTTGCTGTTCTTTTTTGCCTTTTTATAGCAGCTGACTAACATTGGATTGCAAAATTATTGCTTAATGTTGCTCGTCATTAAATAATTAGCAGTTGGAAATAAAAAAAAAAAAAAACAAAATATTTAACCTTCATATACATAATCTCAGCTAAACACTTTAACGGGTTGGATTGTCGTTATTCACGTAATTTAATGCTCGTAAAAATATTGCGCTTTCTTTGCGCTCCATGCACACCTTTTTAACAAGGTGAAAAATAAAATGAAATAAAAAGAAATTAACATATATTTTATATGCATATAAATGGCGTCAGGTTGACTAAAACTCACACACATACGCACTAACACGCATATACACTCACACACTTAGGCTAGGCATGAAATAGCAAAAACCTTTTAACAGCACACATTAAATTAAATAAATAGTGAAAAGAGAATTAGTTGTGGGCGAGGGGTGGTGCAGAGAACGTGTAGCGGAGAAGGTTTAGTGTAAGTGTGTTGTAAAAGTTGGTGCTGAGTCCAAGTGACTGCGTTTATCTACCTCTTAAGCTCTTAGCTTTGCTAAGCTAACAATTTTTTTTCTGAAAAGTACACCCAACAGGGAGAAACCGTTTATCTGGTTTTTATATTAAAAAATAAAAGAAAATCTGTATTTTGTCTGCTTAAAACTTAGTAGTGTAAAATCTCTAAAATCTTTCTAACGAACCGAAAGTAATTTTTTTAAATTCAATATCAGACCTTTTTTGGTAAAAATTACATTTTCCGGCACTCTTAAATGAAAAATTGTTCACCTCATCCCCCTGACTTAAACTCATTCCAAAAACAAACCTTTTTTTTGAAGCGAACGACACTTTTTTCCGACACCTTTTTTCTTAGAATTGATATTGTTTTTTGCTTGCATCAACTGAACCAGAAAATGTTAAATTAAAAATAATTTCTTGCCCGATGCAGGAATTGAACTCATGCCCGTCGACTGTTAGTTTAAAGCTTAAGCCATAGAACCAAAACCTCTAGTTGATAAATATTGCTGATTCAATATCAAGAATTAACTAAAGCTATGTTGCAGTAGATCAAAATAATCTATTTATAGCAATTGTATTGGCTACAAGCCTTTATCTCCTTCAATAACCATTAGCCAATACACAATAACCACTATAGATTGTGTATTGGCTATACAAACAAAAGTACTAAAAAACACAAATGTTGCTTCTACTTCCCTACAACTGAACAGGAGGGCCGGAGAGGGTTAATATGTATTATCAACCCCCATTATTTTTGGAAAGGGAACATTTTTCCCTTGAGGACCTATCCCCTCCGACCACTCCTTACGGGTGCTCCCATACAAAAACGAAAAACTTTGTTTATTTCTTTTATAATTCTTAAAAAACATATTTTTTAAGAATTATATTGTGAGCTGTGTTATTTTAAAGTTTTAAATTCAAAAATTATTTTAATCGAAAAAAGGCATTAAATTCTCAAATCTTTGAAATTGCGAAAATGCTTCGCTTCTCTCGTGTGTCCAGTGACGCACCTGTGTTTTTTTGTCCAAGACCATGAACACAAAAATGCAAAAATATATTTTTGTGGTTTTTAAATAACACCTACGATCTTACAATCATTATTTTTTTATATTTAACAAAGTAATAAGTGTCATAGATGAGCTCAAGTAACTTCAATTGCCGGGGTGCAATTTGCCACAAGAGTGTGGCGGAAAATCCAACAACGTTACCAAGGAGACGTTCAGCACAACTTATGTTGTCGCGAAGATCACTTCAGCGCATTCTAAGCAAATTGGAGATGTTCCCTTGCAAAATGCAGCTGGTTCAAGATCTAAAACCCACCGATTACCAGCAGCGAGTTGATTTTGCGATTTCTTTTAGGCAAAGAGCTGAAGAAACTCCTAATTTTATACACAAACTGATGATGACTCATTATTAATGAGTGACAAAGCTCATTTCCAATTAAATAAATCGCCTCGTCAATAAACAAAACTGCAGAATATGGGCTACAGCAAATCCTAGGGTATTTACTCATTTACTCATTTACTCAATTACACGCGTGGCCCTTCATACAAATTTTTTTCTATCTTAATTTAGTTTTTGCGATGAGCCAAAATCAAAGAAGACTTACAAAAAACAACAACACAAACCGCACTCGTTCAGTGTTCAGCACATTTTCCAGTGAATTTTACAAAAACAAATGTAAAATTTGACAAAAGCCACTCGATGATGTCGATGCTGAAATTGATTGTCCCGTTACTTGTGTGTCGAGTAATTTTTCATGCAAGCATTGTTAGTGTATTTTATAACATGTGATTTTATTGCATTGTAATTGTTTTTTTTTTGTCAAAAACAACAATAAGCAACATTTCGTGTTTGTTTTTTAGTTTTTTTAAGCATTGAGCCGAGCTTAAAATTTCTTGGGCCCCACTGCTCTCAAGTATACAGTTTGTTTCGAACAATGTTAACAATGATGCTGTTACGGGAAATTTTCCGCGAACGCATTATTTCAAGAAATAGCAATTTTGCTTGTCCGTCTTGTTCGCCGGATTGGATACCTCCCGATTTTTTCCTTTGGATATATCTTAAAGAACTTGTTTACGTTAATAAGCCCGAGACTTTACTCCAACTAAGAAGTAATATTCGGGAAGAAATTCGAATCATAACACCTGAAATTTTGAAGAAAGTTATGGAAAATGCCTTAAAAAAACGCGACTCTGCGAAGCTCATAATGGGCATCATTTATGCGATATTATTTTTTACGCTAAGACTAAGAAAATTTCCGTGAATCAAAGTGTAAATTTAAAAAAAAAAAAATTAAATTCATTCAAAAATAAAAAAGTTGTGGATTATTTAAACCCCTTCAAGAAATATGAGCCACCCTGACGAGATGTAAAAGGATTTGAAACAACAAAAAAACATTCTTAAGGGCAAGAAACTTTTTTTTTGTAAAAAGTTGTTTTGTAAAACCACATTTATGGGGAAATTCGATTTTTTTTTAAAAAAGATATTATTCGCAAAAACATGAATATTTAAAAAAAACGATATTTTTGGAACAAAAATATTTGTTATATAACTATTTATTGCAAAACGAAAATTTTACATAAGAACGAAATAATTTTGCAAAATCGAGTGTTTTCTCCAAACATTACTTTTTACAATCTTATATATATTACGCAAACCCAAATTTTGTCCGGCGTAAGGCTTTTTAAGTACAAGTCCAATTTTAATAAATTTAGTATGGTTGGATAGGTTTAGACCTGTAGATGTGCAAACTGGACTTTTTATTTCTTAAAAATTTATATTTTTTAAAAGCTTTAACTTAGCTTATTAAAGTTTGCATATAATTGCATACAACTGTTGTTGTTATGTTGGTTTTCCTTTTATTAACAGAGCAGCTGAGAACAACGTTATCAAACTCAGAGCAAAACTATTCGCTGCTCACATTTCGCTCTCTTCTGTCGATTTTTAATAGAGCGTGTGTTAACAACAAAATGAAAGTTAGAAAAATATAAAGCTTTCGCAAGCCGCTCGCGCTGAACGCTCGCAAACAAGAACGTTCGCGACATAAAAGTTTTTTTATTGCAATTTTCCGCTCACATTTCACTTTATTCTGCCTTTTCTTTATAGAGTGCTTGCAAACAATGGAAAAACTCTTAGAATATTATTATTATTATTATTATTATTATTATTATTATTATTATTATTATTATTATAGTTGCTGGGGGCAGAAACGCGCACCGGTGGTCGCTACTTACTATATATTTGTAGACCGTGGCGACCGTGGCGTAGTTGGTTAAAGTGCGTGGCCACTATGTCAACGAACTTTGGAGACCCAGGTTCGAACCCCAGCAGCGACAGAAAATTATTTGAATTAAAATAATTTTTCTGTACGGCCGCCACCTCTCTGCAGACAATAGCAAACCTCAGAGAGTAATCAAAATGCCATGTAAAGCTTCTTGAGAACGAGAACATTCCGTTCATCGCCGTTCAGAGTCGGCGTTAAGCATGTAAGTCCTGTTCTCGGTCAATTGTGTACAAACTTAATAACACGCACAACAGAATTTATCATAAGAAGCTAGGTCAAGGTCCTTTCAAGGGCTGAAACAGCCAGTTATTTATTTTTTATTTATTTATATATTTGTAGAAACAAGATTTTTGCATAAACCAATATTTTGTAAAACACCTGATATTTTGTAAAACATAGTTTTTTATATATATATTTTTTTTTTGGAAAAAAAAAGAAATTTTCTATAAACGAGATTTTGTGTAAAACGTGATTTTTGTAAAAACAAAAATTAAAGAAGTGGTTTGAAAATATAGATTTTTTGGAAAACCAGGTTTTTGCTTAAACTATTGTTATTGTAAAACGAGAATTTTTCATAAAAACGATATAATTTTGCAAAATCGAACTTTTTTGTTGAAAAATAAACGATATATTTTGTAATAACGATATATTAACGGAAACATGATTTTTCGTATCAACGAATTATTTGGTAAAAATGAGATATTTCGTAAATACAAGATTTTTTAACGAATTTTTTGAAAAAAAAAGAATAATATATTTTTGATGCAACGTCATTTTTGTAAAAACAAAATTTTTGTAAAGACTATTTTTTTTTTAGATTTTTTTTTTTTTTTCTTTTAATGAGATTTTCCGCAAAAATCGAAATTGTTATTTAAACAATATTTATTGTAATGCAAAAATTGTTCATAAAAACGAAATAATGTTAAAAATTAAGATTTTTTTATACTACACTGAGGGGAAAAAAATATTAAATTTATGCAAAAACTTTTTTAATTTATCCAAAAAGCGAGTCATTTTTGCACCAATAACGCATTTGCATAAATCGACTACGTAAATATTTAAAATTTATTTGAATACTTTTTTAATTAAATTAAATATTTAAATATTTAAATAGAATTAATAAAAAATATATTAAAATTATGCACGAATTTATTTAAAACATCTTTCAAATATTTACTATTTGAAAGTAAACTATCGCATTCAAAGAAAATTTATGTAAAAATATTGAATTTAAAAAACAACATATTTAAATTGAATATGTTATTAATAGTTTTATAGTATTATTTTCTTCATATTGCGTCCATCAAATGCCATTTGCCTGTTTTATTTATTCTCGCTTCACTTATTTGTTATCTAATATATACTTTTGATAACATATATAATATATATTTTTGACAGTTGGTGCAAAATTAGGGCACCAAATGTCAAAAATAGTGTTAACTAGAGGGAAAAAAATAAATATACAAAATATATGTAGATAGAAGCAAAATATGTAGGTAAATGACAACCGGTGCTAGATATTTCAGAGTAAATATTAAGTTGTCACTCCACCCTACATAATTTCATTTCTTTGCCAAACATGCATACTATATTACCCTTCCAACCATAACTAAATGAGAACTATAAGAACTGCAAATGCAAGAAATAAGCTGCAGGAACAGAGTGCGATGCTGTAGCTGCTTGTTGTGTGTACGTGTGCGATGCTGTTGCTGCTTGCTTGTATGGAATATGTGTGTACGTGTGTGGTATAAATAAAATTCAAATACTGGAAAAAACGAGTTGTAAGGAAAACATGTGATTTATCCACGTAAATATTTGAATAAAATTTATACTGAGGCGTGGATAATGCTAATATGCGTTATTTCCCTTAGTGTACGTAAACGATATTTTTTTGTAATAATGACATATTTGCAAGAACGAAATTTTTTGTATAAACAATTTTTTTCGATTAACCAGAAAAACGAGATTTTTGTATAAACGAGATTTTTTTTGTAAAACGTGATTCTTGGAAAGAGCAGACTTTTATAAAAACGATATTAATATGAAAAATATTAAATATGTTTTGCAGTAATGAGATTTTTGGAAAAACAAGATTGTTGTTTAAGGGAGGGTAAGGTTTGACAACTTTTTTTTAATTTTTTTTTATCTTTGTTTCTGAAAGTAAAATGTCTAAAGAATATTGTATTACATTTTTAGGTCATTCGGAGCAAAACTAACGAAGTTACAGTAGGTTGAATGACCGTACCTCTAACTTAGTTAGTCAGTCTACAAAACTTTAAATCGATTTTCCCAAACATGTAATTTTTAAAGTCGGTGACCAGCCAACAGGAAAAACTACTGAACCGATCGTTTTGAAATTTAAGCAGCTCTCTAGTGACGTCTAATTTTTTAAAATTTTTTAATTACTAACAATGTTGCCATAACAAATTTTTAAATAAATTTTTCGTCAAAAATCATCATTTTGGCTTCGAAATGGTGCCAAAAATTGAAAAACTTTAAAATTAAAAGAAAAAACTCGACGTCACTGGAGAGATAAAGTAATAAACTAAAGAAAGCATTTTGATTTTTGGTTTAAGATGATCCAGTGATGCTGTAGGCTGGTCACCGCACAAAGACTTTTTTTCGAGGCACCTGCGGAGATCCTCAATAAATCCGTTATTTCTCTCTATTTTTTAACAAACATTTTTTTTAAATATTCTTAGAACGTTGAACTTTTATATAATAATATGTAAAATAAACCTATAGTAATAATTTTCTCTAAAAAGAATCATGAAAAAAGGTCTTTTTTAAACAAGATTTATTGTGAAAGAGAATTTTACATTAAAACAAAATCGATTTATTGGTTTTTTTTAAACCGAATAAACGATATATTTTGCAATAACCATATATTTGTAGAAACGAGATTTTTTGTTTTAACGAATTTTTCAGAGAAACGGGATATTTTGTTCAAACGATTTTTTTTTTGTCAAAGCGCATTTGTTGAGAAAAACGAGATATTTAAAAAAAACAATATTTTTTCAAAACGTTATTGTTGTAAAAATGAGGTTTTCATAAAAGACAACATTATTTCGCTCAGCGGGATTTTTTGGTAAAATGAGATTTTCGAAAAAACACGAGATTGTCGTAAACAAAAATGTTTCATAAAAGCGAGATAATTTTCAAAATCGAGATTTTTTTGTATTAACGATGTTTTTAGTAAAAATTATATATTTGCAAAAACGAGTTTTATTTTTTTTTATAAATAACTTTATTGAGAAAAAGGAGAGATTTTGTAAAAACGAATATGTTTTGTTTTTCTTTTTTTTTGTTTAAACAAGATTTTTTTTAAAAAGTGATTTTTGCAAAGACAAGATTTTTGTGAAAACGAGACTTTAGGAAAAACGATTTTTTTTGTGTGAACAAGGTTCTTGTAAAAATTATATTCTTTCTTTTTCTTTCTTTCTTTGGGATCGTTTGTAATAACAAGATACATATTTTGAAAAAGAAAAATTTTCTTATTTGTCAAGCAAGACGTTCCCGAATTAAAAAAATTAGTCTCTTCAACAAGGGCGTCCACAGGGGGGGGGGGGGGACGGAGGAACACTTTCCGCCCTGGACTGGTAAAATTTTAAATATTTTTATTTTGTATGTGTATATATTACATTTTCATATCACAATTTTCATAAACATGCATGCCAATGAATCTAACCCCCTTGAAAAATTCCTGCGGACGCCTATGCTCTCCAATTTTCAGTTTTTAATTACCCTACGGAGAAAGCAGAGTCAATTGCTCTTAAGTGACTGTTTCCGTGACAGCTCAAATGTAACCTATCACAGGCTATAAGTAGCCACGGAACATGTTTTTTTTTCTGATACGGGACAGATTTTATTTTTCTCAGCACGGGACCAATTTAATGTGGTACAAGTGGAGACAGATCGATTAAAATTCAAAGCTGTATTTGTATCGTGTGGAAATTCAAAGTTTAAAAGAAAAAATTTGCATCTGTCACAGAATAATTATTTAGAAAAGTGAGGGCAATATCCAAGGATTGTTTAGTGAACAAACGAAATTGCTCAACGAACTACTCGATAGTTAGGATAGGTCACAAATTTGCTCTTCGAGGTCGATCACGGGACAGGTCCAAGGTGACGCAGTAGGTGGCAATTGACCCCTGTCAATGACAACACCGTGTAAAAGTGACCGGTCGGTTTCATATGTTTGTGGCAGAATTGGGACTGATCCCTCTCCCTTGGGAACCTATCACGTGATAGAGTCAGAACCGGTTCTTTTCTCTGTAGGGTATAAATTCTAAGTCACAGTGGAAATATTTGTCTTTCAATTTTGTATATATATCTATATTAGCGTGGCCGTTAGTTGTATGGAGAATATTTTTTTTTGATTCCTTATACTCTCTCCCCCCAAATCGGTTCAGTTTTATGTAAAAAAAAATACAAAAAAGTTTCAAAGCGATAAGTTGTGTTTAAGGGGTGTCGCCCGCCCCTCAAAGTTGGCCTTCAAGCCCATTTATTCAAATGTAATTTGTTTGTATATGAGTATCTTTTTAAAAAAACATTTTACAAGAATATGATGTACGGCAATATTTTAGCTCTTTTAATCAACAACATTAGCCTTAAAGAACGTTTTTTGATAAAATCAATATTTTAGAAAATAATGAAGAAAATAACCAACAAAATACCAAAAATTATATGTACCAAAATTATATTTATATGGAAATTATTTGTTCTAAGCATGTGCGTTAAAAGCTTATGTCTATTAAATTATTTCATACATAGCTATACTACACATAGTCAAAATAAAACCAAACAAAAACAAAATTATTGAGTTATATTAAAATATTTATAACTCTTGACTTACAGTAGATTTCTTAGAGTTTGAAAATTTCTTGTTTGAGAAGAAAAAAACTGCTCAAGCCCACCACTAATGAATTTTGAAACTGTTTGTTTTCCCATTGTGGCGCGGTTAAAGTTAATTTGTTTTTCTTTTTCAATATTCAAAGCAGCGACCATATTTTCTTTTATGAAGTTTTATGAAGCGACCACATTTATGAAGTTGTACTGAGAAGTGTGTTTGAGGAAAAATTTCAAAATCATTCAAGCCCTAACGTAACAATATTTGAAAAATTTAAAAATGCATGGCCAAAATTAAACGTTAACGTTAATGCCAAAATTAAACGTTAATGCAAGATGAAGTGGTAAATAATTATTTGAAAAACAAAAAATCTCGGGTTGGAAGTTTTGTTAACACAATCTTACAAGAAGTACAACCTAGAGAGGATAATAAGGAGTTACTAGAACTTACCTTGCTATTCCTGGGTAAGAACCTAAAAAAACCGCCTAACAGTGTAATAAGTTGTTCACCGGGTGCTTATCATCATGCGCGTTGGATGGGAAAAGCTATTTACAGCTTGAAAATATATTTGTTCCGTGAAGAGTTTAACTTGACAGAATCTGAAAGCATTGGACTACGTCAAATTTGCATTTTTATTGTCGCCGTATATGTTGAAGCCTGGTTTTCTGCTCCCTTAGCAATACAAGCACCATACACCGACTTAAATGTTTTGTCAAAATTAAAAGATTTTGAAAATATTGATTTAGGAATCTCGCAGGTTGCCGTCAAAAAATTCAAAAACCAGTTATGGTATTTAAATGGGGAGGCTATTGCATTTGCGTTTTTTGACAACAATGTCGTAGATGCAACAAAAGAAAATTGCAACAAAACAAATTAACTTTAACCGCGCCACAATGGGAAAACAAACAGTTTCAAAATTCATTAGTGGTGGGCTTGAGCAGTTTGTTTCTTCTCAAACAAGAAATTTTTTCGAGAGATTTCAAATTGATACGTCTTTCATGACATTAACTCCGTCCGAATGGACTGCGCAGGATTGCTATATGACAGCGGTAAAAACATTAAAAAAATTAAGAGTCTTCAATGATACCGCCGAAAGAGTAGTGAAGTTGATGGAGGAGTATAATAAGCTCTTTACAAGAAATGAAGAGCAAAAACAATTTGTACTGCAGGTTGTTAGCGACTATCGTCGCCGGTTTTCGAACTCTAAGAACTCTACTGTAAGTCAAGAGTTATAAATTTTTTAATATAACTCAATAATTTTGTTTTTGTTTAGTTTCCTTTTGACTATACGTAGTATAGCTATGCATGAAATAATTTAATAGACATAAGCTTTTACCGCACATGCTTAGAACAAATAATTTCCACATAAATTTAATTTTGGTACACATAATTTTTGGTATTTTGTTGGTTATTTTCTAAAATATTAATTTTAGCAAAAAACTTTCTTTGAGGCTAATGTTGTTGACTAAAAGAGCTAAAATATTGACATACATCATATTCTTGTAAAATGTTTTTTAAAAAGATACTCATATACAAACAAACTACATTTGAATAAATGGGCTTGAAGGCCAACTTTGAGGGGCGGGCGACACCCCTAAACACAACTTATCGCTTTGAAAATTTTTTGTATTTTTTTTACATAAAACTGAACCGATTTGGGGGGAGAGAGTATAAGAAATAAAAAAAAAAAAAATAACGGCCACGCTAATCTATATATATGTATACATTAAGGCGTAGTGAAATGTATGGGATGAGATTTTCGCTACGAAGCGGGACTGAGAAACTGAAAACTTACAGCATTTTAAGCAACATGGCCGAAGGATTCTGCTCTGCAACGAATTTCGAACCGCCAACTTTTCAAAAATAGCTTTTGATATGAATGCGTTTAAGACATATTGGTTCAAGAGGTTTTTTTGCTCATAAAAGGTGAACTAATGTTCTAGATGAATGCTGGATTGTGATATGAAGATACCATTAAAAAAACAGTTTTTGCAAAATTTTTTTTTTTCACCCACTATAGCCCTACCATAAGATATTTAAACGCAAGATACTGATTTTTAGGCTTATTGCTCCGAAACATGAGTACTATACCATGCATATATTTTTTTTTTAAATTCTTATGCTACATGCTATAATTTTCGAAAATTCTTGAGTTAAATGGCGGAATTCATTCAACACCAACTTGTAATCCATTACAAATTGATTTAAGCCAACTTGTATGAATAGTAATCAAACTAAATATAAAGTAGGTATTAATTACAAACATACAGATTCACATAAATACACATATGCACACACAAATGTAAACACATGTACATTTCTGCACACATGCACAATTATATAGAAAAATCTTAATTGAAGCATTTACTGGGTGCTCTTGGCTGTTGATGAATTAATAATTTGAAAACTCGGCAGTAGGTGTAAAAGTCCGTTTAATTATTTAAGCTTTTATAAATGAAATTTTTACAGTAATTTACTTCAAAGGCACTTCAAACCACTTAATGTATCTAACTAAAGCTTGTACTAAGCTTTTTTGTTTTTAAATTGAGAATAAAGAGAAAGAAGCTTTGATCGTAAGTTGATGGGTTATATTTTATCAAAGCCATGGTAGAATTATAAGGTAGGGCCGGGTCGCTCAGTGCCCTCACGCGTCAACGACTAGTGGATAGTGAAAAGGTCGGGTAGTTGTTAAAATGACGAAGTTGGTGGAAATGTCAAATGAAAAAAGAAATATCATGTTTTCAATTTGTAAATAGTGCGGACACGTGTGTTAAGTTCGTGTTAATTTGAGTGGAAATATTGTAAAAACATTGTAAATAAATCTATAAAATGCCGCGGAAGTGTTAAATTTGAAAAAAAGCTTGTAAAAAGTTTAACCTAAAATCAACTGCGAAACATGAACATAAAGAAACTCGATATGAACAGCTGATTTTGACAACTAGCCCCCTTTTTCGCTGCTTTCCACTCCATTCTTCTCCGAGTCGGCCCTACCTTATAATTCTACCATGATCAAAGCAAACTGTGAATCTTTAAGTTAAGCTCTTTGAGCTCTTGAGCCAAAGAAACAACAACAAACAAAAATATTATTTTTAGTTACTACATTAAAAGCTTTTATTCGTTCGAAAACACTTCAACTCCTCTTTTTTAATGGATTGCGTTCTCATCGTTAAGCTTCTAGACTGCAAAAGACGCATTTTATGTGTGCTTGACCTTAATCAAATAGATGCTAGTGCCTGTACACAAATACATAAACAAATCAAGCTATGTCCGAGTGTGTGCTATAATTACATGCACATGCTTAGAAACTAACAACTACAAAGACACACACACACACACACACACAAACACATTCACACAATACAACAAACTGAATAGCAGCAAAAATAATGGGAAAAAAACAACAAAACTACTAGTTGATGAGTTTTTGCTGAATATATTGTTGACACAAATTTTAGCAATATTCTCTGCTTTGCGTATATTAAGTTATATGTGTGTATGTGTATCTGTATGTGTGTGTGTGTGTGTGTGAACTTTGTGTGAGTTCTACCACTTGTTCTGCAGCTTGCTTTGAACAGTTTGTCACTCCATCACTCTGTCATTTCTTCATCATCCTCATCATTATCATGAACATTATTTTGCTACAATTTGTTGCACACCCACCTATATAAAAGAAAATAATAACAATTAACTTAGACCACGTCTTGGTCGACAGTTTAGATAGCAGCATAATATTTTTGCTCTATAAGTTTTATATGTTCTATGAACAAGGACTACAAATGTGAGGAAATTTGACTAGGAAATTATAAGGAAAGGTTAATTCAAAAGGAATGTTTCTGCTATAAAAGAAAATCAACCACAAGGTGTTGGTTGAACATAAAGAAGCTTTTAGAGCTTTCTTTCGAAAAGTAAGTGCTGAGGTTTGTTTTTTTCTTAATGGATAGAGCCGTGTTTTGTTATTTTTTTTTTCCTTTTTTTTAATCCCTTGAATTTTTAGGAAATTCTAATAAATAATTATTTTTAATTAATTACCTTCAGCTAGGCAGAAGTTAAAATACCTCCACACTCGTGTTAAATCCGAAATATCCTAAGTTATGAAGGTTATTTTGATGGCGTCAATTTTTATTTTTTAAAGGCGTGGTATTCATGCAATTTATTGAAATTTCAAACTCATTGTACAGTTTAAATATCAAAAATTATGTGTAAAATATAAAGTTAATTAATTAATTTTTATGAAATTTATAAATGTTTTGCTATTTTGATGACGTCACTATGCATGGGAAGTAGGCGGAGTGTATATGATATTTTCATAAATTTAAAAAAAAGTGTAGGTATTTAAAATCAAAGCTTATGTGCAAAATTTCAAGTATTGATTTTACATTTTGTGGAATTTGTAGAGGAATTGTGGAATTGTAGATTTTACAATTTTGATGACGTCATTTTGTATGGTAGGTAGGCGTGGTTTTCATCCGATTAAGTCATATTTTTAACTAAGAGTTTTTATTTGAAATTTAAGCTTAAGTGCCAATTTTAAAGTTCTTCAATCAACTTTTGTGAAATTTGTAGAGATTTAAACGTTTTTATGACGTCACTTTGCATGGGAGTAAGGTGTGGTTTCCACTCGATGTTACAAAATTTCAAACTAAGAGTGCGTATTTTAAATCAAAGTTTCTTTAAAAAATTTCAAATTTATTTTAATTTTTGTGAATTTTTAGATATTTTACTATTTTGTTTGCTGACGTCACTTTGTATGTGAGTTAGGCGTGGTTTTCATCCGATTTGATTTAATCTCTAATTTAAAGTTTGCATCTGTATCTAATGCTTTTGTGCATAATTTCAAGATTTTTTAATCATTTTCGTTGAATTTTTAGAGATTTTACCATTTTGATGACGTCACTTTGTATGAGAGGCAAACGGAGTTTTTATTCGATGTCAAAAAAATTTCAAACAAAGAGTGCGTATTTAGAATCAAGGTGTAAAATTCCAAGTGCTTGGATAAATTTTTGTGGAATTTGTAGAGATTTTTACTATTTTAATGACGTCACTTTGTATGGGACCACGCCTACACGTGGTTTTCATTCGATTTTATACATTTTCAAATTTAGAGTTTGTAATTGTAACCAACGCTTTTTTGGCAAAATTTCAAAATTTTTCAATTATTTTTGTTGAATTTTTAGGGATTTTACCATTTTGATGACGTCAGTTTGTATGAGATGCAAGCGGAGTTTTTATTCACTCTCGAAAAATTTCAAACAAAAAGTGTAAGTATTTAGAACCAAGGTATATGTCTAGAGTTGCAAGTGCTTAGATAAATTTTTGTGGAATTTGTAGAGATTTTACTATTTTAATGACGTCACTTTGTATAGGAGATAGGCATGGTTTTCATCCAATTTTATCAACTTTCAAAAAAAGAGTTTGTATTTGTAACCTTTGCTTTTTTTGCAAAATTTCTATATTTTTCAATTATTCTTGTTGAGTTTTGAGAGATTTTACCAATTTGATGAGGTCACTTTGTATGGGAGGTAAGCGTTAATTTCACCCGATTTTATCAAATTTTAAATTTAGAGTTTGTACTTATAACCAAAGCTTTTTTGGAAAATTTCAAGATTTTATATTTATTTTTGTGAAATTTTTGAGAGATTTCACCCATTTGATGACGTCACTTTGTATGGGAGGTGGTCGTGGTTTTCATTCGATTTTTACAATAATCATTCGAAGAGTGCTTATGTGCAAAAACTCAGGTTTTCTGATTAATTTTATGGAAGTTTTCGAGATTTTGTTTTTTTGACAACGTCACTTTGTTTGAGTATTAGGCGGAGTTTTCATTCGATTCGCACAAATTTCAAATTCAAAGTGTATATTTACAATCAAAGCTTCTTTTCAATATTTTTCATTTTTATAACAATTTTTGTTGAATTTTTAGAGATTTTACCATTTTTATAAAGTCACTTTGTACGGGAGGTAGGTGTGGTTATCATCTGACTTTACCAAGTTTCAAATTTCGAGCTTGTTTTTAGAACTAGCGGCTTCTAAGCAAATTTTCAAAATTTTATATGATTTTTTTTTTGTGAAATTTGTAGAGATTTTACCATTTTGATGACTTCACTTTGTATGGGTGTAAAGCGTGGCTTTTAGTTCGATTTTAATGACGTCATTTTGTATGGGAGTTTCCCTTTATATGGGAAGAGCGGTTTTCATTTGACAACTTTTATATGTAGAGTAAGTATTTATTTACAGAGGTTCTCATGTGCTTAGTTTTTTGTGAAATTTTTAGAGGTTTTATAATTTTGATGACGTCACTTTTTATAGGAGGCTTGGTATTCATTCGATATGGTTCATTTTCGAACTTGATCTTCTTTTCTTAAAAATAAATTTATACATAAAATTTAATTGCAATTCTAAATTACGAATCTAACAGTGCCGATGGACACACGTACTGATATAAGATCACACATAGCTTAAGGGGGTATAATGGTGTCTGAGGCAAAAAATAAATAGATTTTTGCGATTTTTCTTTTCTCAGTTCTTAGTCAATATAATTACTTAATACTTAATTAAAACGAAATTATATTGAAATTTTGATTTTTGGAGCGGTTTTGAATTAAAAGGTACCATTTTAACATAAGAAAATCCGACTATTATTGCCTGCAAAAAATTGTTAATATTTTTTTTAATAAATTTTGCTCGTTCATCTGCAAGTATTTATCAGATAAAAGATCTGCAAAAAATTGTTAATATTTTTTTTTATAAATTTTGCTCGTTCATCTGCAAGTATTTATCAGATAAAAGATGTCTGCAAAAGTTCATTAAGATTGGTGCATTATTTTTTGAGTTATGTTACATACCGACTTCAATAATTGGAGTAATAAATTTTTTAATTTTACATCAAATCTATTCCAAGGCCATAATAACACAGGATATTCCTGGTATGTGGTACTTTCATATATGTAAAAAATTATCGAAAACCTTTTTTTTTTAGTTCCAAACCATCCTGGACCCTTAAATGACTTTGAGGGTAATACTGGTTCAAAATACGATTTCTGATGGGCGTTACAAATGCATTGACATGGTATCACAAATTATCGAAAAACTTTTTTTTAAGTTCCAAACCTCCTGCCCCCTTAATCGATTCAGAGGATGATACTGGTTCAAAATATGCTTTCTTATGGGCATTACAAATGTAGTGGCAAGGTAAATATATCAATTAATCAGTTAACGTGAGACCATTATAACATACATTTACTACTCTATGAACGTAATGAGAATTATATGTACATCAAGAGAAAATATTATCTCTCAAACCCTCCTGACCCCTTAATTGATTCAGAGGATGATACTGGTTCCAAATACGCTTTCTTATGGGCGTTACAAATGTAGTGGCAAGGTAAATATATCAATTAATCAGTTAACGTGAGACCATTATAACATACATTTACTACTTTATGAACGTAATGAGAATTATATGTACATCAAGAGAAAATATTATCTCTCAAACCCTCCTGACCCCTTAATTGATTCAGAGGATGATACTGGTTCAAAATACGCTTTCTTATGGGCGTTACATATGTAGTCGCAAGGTAAATATATCAATTAATCAGTTAACGTGAGACCATTATAACATACATTTACTACTTTAGGAACGTAATGAGAATTATATGTACATCAAGAGAAAATATTATCAATAAATATAAACTTAAGCCCCCTAAAACTTTACACCGTACACTTCGAATCTAAAAAGGTTCCAATGGCAAAACTAAAATTTTTATAAAACTATCGAAATAAGTACGAACAGTTTTACGATAAAAAAAACATGTTGGACGTACTTATATATAAATTTCGTATAAATTTTCGTAAAAATCTCAAAAAGGTCAAAGCAACCATAAAACAACAGAAAAAAGTGATTATTTTTCAGCAATTGTGACTAATATTAAATATTTTTTTTACAGTAGGAATTTCCTGAAACATAAATAACTCGAAAATTATCGATAGTTCAAAAAAATTGCTGATCGCGCGAACTTTAGTAGATCTTTACGAATGAGCCAACTCTTCTGTTATACATACCTTTCCTAGGCGGCATAAAACTTTGATTTATCGAACAATAACTCAATTGATAAAAAAAAAAAACGAAAAACATTTACAACTTCAAGATAGCAAATCACAATATTTGCGGTAAGGATCATAACAAATACAAATCGTTCTCGTTCACATTCTCGTCGTCGTTCATAGTTACAATTGACACAACAATTGCAAAGATTACTTTGGCAAAATGTGCCAAAATCTCTGTGCGAATTGCAGTTATTTCTATGCCTTTCCATCATTCAGTTTGTTTGTTTGTTTGTTTATTTGCCGACAAAGGATGCCAAGGATTGTATCGGCTCGTATTGTAACCCTTTCTTTTGTGTACATTGTGCATCTAACTCTTGCTTTGGGCCAAACATGCAGCAAAATTTCAACGTTTACTCACGGAACCAAACAATTGACTGAGCTGTACGAACATGCATGATCCTTTTGTTATTGATAAGATTATCCTTTTAACAAATTATCCTATTGCTTACGATTTGTTGATTTTTTTTTTTTGTTGGTTCTCGTTGGTGTTGCTTTTATCAATGCATAAAGTGTGCTGACGGCTACGAAGACAACTGATTGAAAATGATGAAGCTTTTAAGGATGCCAAATATTCTTTTTTTTGGGAAAACAAAAATGTCTACTATTTATTGTGTTTGTAGTTAAGTGCATTTTGATGTAGTGTCTATTTATTGGGAAAGTGGCACTAGAGTGTGGGAGTTTGATGGAAGCACCAAAGCCTTCTTGACATGAATGTGCAAAATTTTCTTATTTTCAAGCAAATTTATTGGGGATATATGATTAATTGCAGAATAAGACTTAACCTTTCAAAATTGGAAATTACATTTTATGCTCTTGTTGCCTATAGTATTAATGTTACATTGATTACAAGAATGGCTGCCTTAGAGAACCCGTAATGATCAGAGGGTAGAGTTTTTTAAAATACCTTTTTGTATGTCGAAAATATAATTTTTTGTACAAAAATTATAAGAAAAGGTTAATTTTCAACTATTTTTCCACTGTGGCCGTAAGTAAATACCTCAAATCGTGGATTTTTTGTTTGTACTGAAGTGAACTGTTCTTATGATCATATTTTATCACAAAATTGAATAGATGTAATTTTTTCAAGACATTTAACCCTGAAGTGCATGGCCCTTTTTTTTGCATTCAACACTTATTCACTTTTGCTCCAAATAATTCAGTGAGCTGAATTCTGTAAGTATAACCGTTTGAAGAGAACGAAAGCTTTAAATCGGTGTGACCCAAAAGGTTTATTATCGTTCCCAAAATTACTCTCATTCAGACATGGGGATAAATTCTTTGGTTGTGCCATATATGGCACACTATACATTTAAAAGTTAAAGGAAAGATGGCGCCAGACAAGCATTGCACCGCTCAACAGACTTAAATAATTAAAAGTCTGAGAAAATAGGGAAAAATAATAGGGTAATTCGCCAAAATTATGCGGTGTTCATAGACAACGATACTTCAGCCGATTAATTCAAAGTTCAGAATGGAGACCGGAGGAAAAAAGAGGAAATTATCGGCTCAGCTCGACCAACTGCTAGTACGGTATTAAGAAAAAACCCTTTTTCTCTTCAAATGATCTACGAGAAGTATTTTATTCCCCAGTAACAAGTCGAACAATTATAAATAATCTACTGGAAGTTGGTTTGATGGCCGAACCCCAAGAATAGTACCACTGTTAAATGCTAAAGACATAAAAATAAGGGAAGTATTTGCCACAAAGTAAGTACAGTAGACGCTCGTAAATTAGACCCACTTTATTCCTGGGGTAGTTCTAATTTTCAAGAAGTTCTAATTTCCAAAGGTTTTTTTTTTAAATAAAAAGTAACATAAAAATGCATTTTCGCTTAGAAAGTACACAAAAAAACACTTTGGCTTAAAGTTTTTTTATTTTTATTCACATAAAAGGAGCACAAATTACATTACATTAAAATTCATCACAGTTTAAAGAAAAAACAAAATATTTCAAAAACAAAATTGTGCTCGCTCAATTCAAATATATTGTTCTCTCTTATTCAGTCGTTGAGTAGACATCAAGAGCGTCGTTGAAGATAGATATGACAGAACATTCATACTACACTATGCAATTTTTCAGTATTAAAAGCAAACAAAAAAAAAAAAAAACGCTCGGAAATTAGAACTGACGGTTCTAATTTCAGAGCGTGTAATGTATTAAAAACGCTAGTTCTAATTTCCGAAGGATTCGAATTTCCGTGAGTTCTAATTTTCGAGCGTCTACTGTACTTAAATCGTCATAATTGAAATAATATTCTATGGTCTGATGAAACGAAGATTTATGAATTGTTCGGTTCTGATGAAAAAGACGCCAAAAAATACAGCCTTTTTCGAGATATATCAAAAAGAAACGTTAAACATAATGGCTGATCCATTATGATATGGAAATGTTTTTCGGCTAATGGTAGGTATTCAATCAATTTTGACGCGAAAACGTTACGTTTACAGCGCAGGCTTTTAAAAAAGGCATTTTTTGAAAATGCATCGGCGTTGGATGGAATTATTACTCGATGAGTATAGATGCTAAGACAAAAGTAATGAAACGACAGTAAAGTTTAATTATTTGACATTATGACAAAAAAAAAAAAACAAAAAAATAAAATTAAACACGTTTCCGGGATGCGAGGAGAGCTGCTTGAGCCACCCAACTTACAATTTTTTACATGAAATTATAACACGCTATATATAGGCGCTAAGGTCAAAATTATTATATGCCAGCAAAGGCTGATCCTTAGTCTTTCCAAAAAAATAGAAAAAAAAATTGATGACGTCATAAGTCCGCGGAGAGAGCCGCTCTAAAATTGAAAATGCAACTATCATGCAACGGCGTTGCATTGAGTTATTATTCGGAGAGTACAGCAAATATTATAAAAACAAAATGAAGGATTAGTACTTCACCTTATGACAAAACAAAATATAAAATAAAAAATATGACGTAGAAAGCAGCTTATGCAACAAAAAAACAATATTGTTGCATGGAATTATTACTAGCGTATAAGCGGTGCTACTTCAAATTTTATTTTAAAACAGCAAAACTTGGTTCTTTGACATCATAACGAAAATAAAAACAAAAATGAAAAAACGTTGCATAGAATTATAACTCTATGGCCATTGGCGCTGCGATTAATTTTATGGAACGACAACAAAGCTGAGGTTTTTGGTTACATGACAAAAATACAAAAAAAAAAAAAAAACATTATCGATAACATCATGAAGCCCTGCAGGGAACCGCTCGACATAACGTAAATGCTCCATTATTGCATGGGTTTATTGCATGGCGCTAAATTAAATGTTAATGTTACAGTGCAAAAGCAAAATAAAAATTAAAACCAAAACAAAATAGAGAGATACTAGAGCAAGGATCCAAATCCAAATAAAGACTAGAACAAGGATTAGAAAAAGGATAAGGACAAGGATTTTTACAACGCTTAAGGCCAGAAAAAATATAAGCATTAGGACAAGGGATTGGGATTGGATTATGACAAAGATTAGATAAAGGATGAGAACAAGGATTTGGTCAAGGATTAAGAAAAGGATGCAGGCAAGGATTCAGATAAAGATTTTTAGAAGGACTGGGAAAGAATTTATATAACATAAAAAATAAGAATTAGAAAATATATTGGGACAGGGATTCCGACAAGAAGTTGGACAAGGACTTTTAAATAAATTTGGATAAAAACTAGGACAAGGATTTGGATATGGATTAAAGAAGTACTCGTATTTGGGCAAATATCAGGACAAGGAGCTACACAAGTATAAAGGGAAACATACGAATAAATATAAGGATGGGGACAAGATTAAAAACAAGGGTAAAGATACGGATAAGAATAAATACCAGGATAATGATACGTTTTCACGTAAAAACCTACGTGTGCGGGTCCATGTCACAGTGAACTAGATCTTTTTTTTTTAATTAAAACAATATGCCTTCAGAAAACTACGTGCACATTCTTGAAATAGTCATGATATCTTACGCGGAGGAAAATATGCTGCTCGTTTGGGAGCTCATATAGTACAATGACCACAAACATATATAAACATTTATAAAATCCTAAATTTTAGCTAATCAAGTGCCCATGTTACAACGGCATTCACAGTCTCCAGACTTAAGCTCCATAAGTTTAAGCTGCTTGATGAATTCGGGTGTGAATCGCAAAGGGGAACGGGAAACTATGAGAGAACTAAGAGCGTACCTTTATAGAAAGTGTGAGAGAGCGAGTGAATGATATCGAGAAAAGCAAGTGTTGCATATTTTGCATATTTAGGGGAAGATTTCTTAAAAAGCGACTCTTTTTTTAATTGACGTAGCTACAAAAAGCGATGTAATTTTTTTTTGCCAATGGGTTGTGAGGTGCATTTATTAAATTGTTTATAACAAGAATTTTTTGGCAAATTTTTAAAGAGTTCCTCAAAACAATGTCATAACAATAAATCTACCCCAACAGTACACTTAAGTTTCACTTTATTTCATTTTTATTTCTGCCTTAAAAACTAAAAATCAAACATAATCGGGGTTTTTTTGTACTTATAAAATACGAGGGAAAAAAATAATTATTTTGTTCAAAATTTTAAAAGTGAAAAGATGGCTGAAACTTGATTACAAAATGCACACTCGATACGGTCTCTGCATTAAATGCAAAATATTTCGCGAGTAGTTGTAAAACGCCCTTTATTTTATATCACTGAGCAAGCAACATTGATTTTGGGCAGCACTGAGAGCAATTAAAGTTTCCATAACTCACACCAGCGTTGCCATTTAAAAAAAATTTTTTTTGGTACAATTTTTTTTTTTCACTTCAACTTTGGCTTTAGTTCTTATGAAAATATTGCAAGTATCTGAAATAATTTTTGTCATTTGTGATTGTTTTGAACAGGGATTTTTTTCAAATGAATTAATTTTATATCACAGTTGCTAAAATTGTATCAAGTTAATTCTAAATTGTTTGGAGTTCTGAAATTTTTTTAAGCCTATCTTAACTAACTGCTTATAATTGCAACAAACCAACCAAAGTGGCAACATTGATATAGAGTCTTACTATGGTTGCCATGGAACTATTTTTTTCAGAACACAAATATGATATATTTTTAATTCAACATGTTAATATAAGTTATATGAAACATATTAAGGGTATTCACAGTTCCCTTCTAATGTTAATAAATAGTAACTTTAGAAAGATACTTCAATCAAATTGTGAGCACCCCTTCACGTAGTTTATTCTAAAATTGCCACAAACACATTCTGAAAAGAGAAGCTTTCTTTAATTTATTGATTTTTTAATAAAGTAAAAATAACAAGAGAAGCTTTCTTTAATTTAATGATTTATCAATAAAATAAAAATAACTTTCAGAACATTATCGTCATATTTTGTTTTCCTATTATAGAATAGCTGGAAAAATTTGTGAAGTTTACGGAAACGATGCTGTAACTAGAAATACAGCAGCGAAGTGATTTGCTCATTTTCGATCTGATAATTTTGATGTTAAAGATGCGCCTCGCTCTGGTCGAAAAATGATTGAAAAAGTCGATGAAATCATGTAAAAAATTGGGCAAGACCGGCACATAAACAGAGTGGATGTTGTTAATTAACTAGACATTTATCACCAAATAGTCAACCATCAACCATTTGAAGAAAGCTGGGTACACAAATAAGCTCGATGTTTGGGTGCCACATGAATTTATAGCGAAAAATTTAATTGACCGAATATCCATTTGCTAAAACGGAACGAAATCGAACCATTTCTGAAACGCGAATGGTTACGGGCGATGAAAAGTGGATCATGTACGACAAGAATCTGCGAAAAAGATCATGGACCAAGCCAGGTGAAGCTTCGCAAACGGTGATAAAGCCAGGATTGACATCAAGAAAGGTAATGGTTTGCGTCTGGTGGGATTGGAAGGGAATTGTTCATTATGAACTTCTACAACTTGGTCAAACGATTGATTCTGTTCTCTATTGTTAACAATTAACGAGATTGAAGCAAGCAATTAAATTAAAAGGGCCAGTATTAATCAACAGAAAAGATGTTAGTGTTCCATCATGACAACACCAGACCGCACACATCTTTGATGACTCGACAGAAACTGAGGGAGCTTGGCTGGAAAGCTTTGATACATTCACCATTTCGATCTCTTAATGGTGTAAATTAAATTCTGTGGAGGCCTGCAAAACGCACTTGGGTCAGTTCTGTGGACTTTTGACAAAATAACCGAAGTCTATTTGAAATTCATAGACAAAAAAAAAAAATTAAGATATCAGTGCAAAGTTGATATGAAATGCATGTGGACTTAAGTTATTTTTTTTTTATTTATTTCAGATAGACTTAGCTTGTTTTGTCAAAAGTCCACAGAGTTTTTTCACTCAGAAAACTTAGAAGATCTACACATATGGAATAATGGCTTTAGCCCAAAAATGGCAAAAGGTTATCGATCAAAACAGCATATATTTGGTTTAATAAAGCTCGTTTCATATATAAGAAAAAAATGTCTCATTTTTGGTCAAATTTGTAATCAAACTTTTTCGAAAATGAATATTATGTTTGGTTTAAAGTAATATTAATAAAGTAATATTAATATATTGAATTAAAAATATAACAATCTTGTACTCTGAAAAAAAAAATAATGGCATGTCAACCCTAGTATGAGAGAAAGATTTGCATAATTGCGCTCAGAGGTACTCTCTTATTGGCTTCTTCGCTAGATTTTTCTCTATTTTACCCCAAGAATGATAGAAACAAGAATACGCGTTCCGCAAATGAGAGAGAAAGAGCGATATTGTCAGACTTTGGAATAATTTTACTTTGGGGCCAACGCCCAAAATATTTTTTTCTTATTTTTATAATATGTATATGGACCTCCTAAAACTATTGGTTTAATAAAATTTTGTCAGTCTTGAATAGTTTAGGAGATAAAAATCTTGAAAGTTTAAAACATTCATATTTTTCGCATAAGAAAATATTCATATTTTTGTACATTTTTACTTTACTTTTTCGAAAGAATTTATTTTCATTTTCGTCAATTTGCCTAAACGATCGCACATTTGCATACGTTTTTCCCAAGCAGAAGTACTGTGTGACGTCACGCACTCAGTTGAGAAAGAGAGCATTAGATAACGGGACTGCGGAACGCGTAATCTTGTTTCTATCATTCTTGATATTACCCGAGTCATTGCAACCCACACGCAGTAAATTAAGCACACAGTCAACACGTTATTTTGGACACAATGTGCGACACAATGTGCGATCTTGGTGCACTATTTCTTCAGAGATAAGCAAAAAGTTAGTGGACTCTATGCCGCGAAGATGACAAAAAGTGCTTCCGAGAAAATATGCTGCAGCAAAATATTGAAAGTACAATGGTAAAATTTATAATTTTTAGAAAAAAAATTGCCATTTCTATACAAAGATAATTTTTGATCCAATTTTTTTTTTTCTAATTCATTTTGAAGACAATGGTAAAATTTTTAATTTTTGAAAAAAATTGCAATTTCAATAGAAAGATTTATTTTTCCAATTATGTTTTTTTTTCTTGTTCATTTTGAAAACAATGGAAAAAATTTTAATATCGGAAAAAATTGCCATTTCTAGGAAAGATTATTTTTTTCCTATTATTTTTTGTTGTTTATTTTGAAAAAAATAAACTGATTGCATTTTTTAATTTAAATAAAGCTAAATGTCTAAAGCTTTTTAGAACCAAGTTTTTGTTTTTTTTTTTTTTTAAAAGTTTTAACAAGAAAAATATAAAATCCAAAAACTAAAAAAAAAATAACCTGTTCTTATTTTTTTCCCCCACACTGTATCTTTAAACACTTTTTAAGGAATTGTTTAGCTCTTTTAGCTGATTAATTTTTTAAATTTTTCCAGTTAAAATTGAAAAATGATGACAATGCAGACATCAATTTTTGCTCAAACTCATTTTTTGCAGCTCTTTTGCGATCTTGATTTAACTTGACCTTGTCAATGCCAAATTTTGTGTTTTCCCAACAAAAAATGTTTATGTTTGTTTTTCGGTTACTGAACAAAAACAAAAAACAACTAATATCTCTCATGTTATTGTCATACTTTCAGAAAATCAATTCAAAGTTCAACGTTCGCATTCACAAGACTATTGTCTATAGTTTATCGATGTAGTTTTACAAGAAAGCTCATCAAAATTTACTGCTTTAGTAGGCGGCATGAAATTTATGTGGCATACATAAAAAAGTCATGTCATATATTGACTTTCTGACATGCCATTAAGTTTGTTGTTTGACTTCTGTTGGCACTGTTAGAGTGAGCATAAAATATTGAAAATCTTGAGCTTTTGGCACTTAATATTTTATGTAAAAAAATGCAAATTTTAGTCCATTAAATCATTTTAATATTCAATTTTTGAAACAAATATATTACATCTTAATTTTCTTCAACATCTGCAACTTTATCTCCAACTTTATACACCCGGATTATTATTTTTTTTTTTTTTGTTTTTTATAAATCCAATTATTTCGTTGTTTATATACTTTTCCGCTTTGAGCCATCAACTGCTATACAAACAACATAAAAGAAAGTTTTGCGCAATATATTGAATATATGCTAAAATGTGCTGTAATTAAATTGACAAAAATGCAAATGCTGACAACCAGCTCACTTTCATTTATCCTTTGAACGCTGCTGGGAAAACTTTATTCCGGCGCAAACTTCATTGACGTCATTCGTCGCCTGTCATGTTGTAGTTACTGTTGTTTTTCTTGTTGTTGACTGTTTTGCCAAGAAGAATTTTTCTTTTTGTTGTTTTTTTAGTCTCAGTATGTCTTTTCATTTTAAATTATTTTCCAAGAGCCAGACGATACTGAGAAGACCCAAGAATGATTGCTGACTATTTGGTTAGATTTTGCTAAGCATATTCAGCGTCCACAGACAAATTTGATTACTTTTCGATTATAATGTTGGACAATTTTATTAGGCTAGCTGCTGTTAAATTAATGGACCTTTTAAGGTCGACCCATAAATAACAAAGATTTATAATTGTTTTTGATGTGAAGCTTCTTATGGCTCGGTTGGTGAGAGTTCAGAAATTGAAACGGAAGTGAAGTGGGAGAATAAAATTTGAAGTGCAGGTTGAGACATATCTTACAAAACATTTCTCTTAGTAGTATATCAAACAATGGGAGTGAATTTGGTATAAAATTTATACACTGAACATTGAAGTATTAACCGGAAATGAAATTTAAAGACGCTATAAAAAAGGATTCTTATTTTAATGAAGAGAATAAAGTTTGGAATGTAGATTAAGGGTCCATTCTACTCAGTTGGGTTGAAAAAAAAGACATATTTGAGTAGAATATCACATCAAAAACCCAGATCGATAACTCAATCCGAAAAATAGTTACACTTAGTTAAGTGCGTGTGTGTGAAAACCTCCTATAATATACTTATATCTTTAAACGCGTTTTTTTCCTAAAGGTGTTTCTCGAGATGTCGACATGGGCTCCCGCCTCACCGATGAAGATATCTTCATTCCAATTATTCGTCAGACATGTCCTCCTGGAGGTATAGGCTAATTTTTTTTTTTATATTTTATTCCGTGCAACAGTTACTGCAGACAGAAAAATTTTAAATTTTAATTGCATTGAAATAAATTTCAATACAAAATTAATGTGGGAAAACATACGTTTTTCCATAAAAATTTGGCATCACTTTTACTTTCCTAATAAATTCGCCACCAGTTCTCTAGCTCAGAAGAGAGCACAATGTGAGCAGCAAACTGCAAATAGAAAAAGAGAAAAGAGAGAGAGAATTTTGGTGGCAGGTGACAAGCTTCCCTGCTCTTAACTTTGGGCGGATCCAAAGAAGTAAGAGATAAGGAAGCGGTGTTATTCCTCAAAAGTGAGGTATTTTTCTCATTGGTGTTGGTTAACACACACATAGAAAAATTTACGCAGGACCGCATTCGGGTGCAGCAAATAAGAAGGCGCAAACTTTTGCAATATTAACTAGAATTGAATGGAATGAATAAATAACTAGGATGAATAATGATGTAAGTAGACAATGTGAAGTCATCAGGTAATATTATGAAGAAATGACATGAAACTTATGTGAGTGATAGATGTGAAAATCTAAACTTCACAAGTTGTGAAAATTTATTGTATTTCCACACCACCTTTGAGATATACAATTTGGTGCATCATCGATTTTTTTTGGGTGTACGGTTCATTTGTAGGCCTATTTTACCCATAAAGAACAGAAATCATTAGTAAAATTATTAATAAACAATTTAGCTACTAAACCCCTTAAAATTAACAGTCTTGTGGAGCTTTTGTCTGATTGCAGACTTTTCGTTTATTTTTGTTCGTTATATAATATCGCCTTTTTAAACAAATTTCAATTAATGATTTGACTACGATATAATGGCCGGAAGACTTTATATAACCTTCAAACATAGTTTCTCCATTAAGGGATTTTTGCGTATTTAACAGTATTCTATTAAAATATTTTTATTTTTTCCAAAATAGATTTGTCTTTTGAATAAGACGAATTTTCGTATTCAAATAAATTTCGTTTGAATACGAAGTTCCTTTTCAGCAATCATGCAAACAGCAAACTACTGATCTTGCATTTATAACATCATTTTCTAATCCTAGTGCTCGAATCCAAAGGGTTTTTGAATCAAGCATATCGTCGCCCGGGGATTCATGTGCTCCATACGCCATTTTGTAATAGTTATACCAACAGCTTTTTATTTTTGTTTTTTGTAAATGAATACATTTTTTTATTTCTGTTAAATAAATTTAAGAGCATATTTTTCTTTTGTGTTTCAATGAATATTAATTTGAATTTGTAAATGAATAAACTGCTGTTGACGAAAAACTTTAAATCTGTTTCATTTTTTCCTTATGCATCTTTGCTCTATGAGTATGAGTTCACATAAAAATAAGTTTGAAATGGCGTATAGAGCAAAGTGGAGTTTTTACCGTTAGAAAATGTACTTTTGTGCGTGAGATTAAGGATTAGGAAATATGTTTTGTGGATAACCATTTTTATACAAACTTATGGTGAGACATTCAGGAAATCCTATCGTAGTCTTTTAAAAAAAAATCGCTTCAAACTTAAACTTCCATATACTCAAAATGTGTTTTTTGCACATACAGCACATGAATCCCCGGACGGCAATATATGAAAATCTGAAAGATTGAAATTGAATCACTGAAAACAAGAGCGCCCTAAAAATATGTGCGATTGTGTAAATTGAATGCGCCTCTGAAGCGGTATTTGTATTTTGACAGTTCGATCTCACTAAATCGGTGCAAGACAACGGGCTCTAATTTTAACTTTTTCGCAAAATTCCAATTGCAAATATTAAAACTTTCACTTGTTACAACTTCTTTAAACTAAATAAAGTTGTTTTGTTTATAAAATTCGACTGATGCCGGTATATTTACTTGTGAAAGGATATTACCTTGTTCTTCAATTTATGGCTGTTTGCACAACTTTTCACTTTTCAATGCATTTTTAGTCAATTGTTTATGTTATTTACGTTAATAATTTTGCAAAATTTAGCAATAAAAATAGCTTTTTATTAAATAATAGGTATTTATAATTCGACTCCAATTTTTTTTAGACACGAGAGATCGAACTGTCAAAAAACTGTTGCCTCAGTACACACACACTGTATGTGAGGAGAACACCATTTCCTTATATTTTATTTCTTTGGGCGGATCGTCTATATGAAATTTTCACAGAAAAGAAAGCCAAAAAGGAATTTTGTTATTCATAAGTTTGCCATTTTGTTAATTTTAAAAATTTTAGAAATCAGTCTTTATACTCCGAGCGCAATATATGACAGATTAAAAAGATATTTCATTTTTAACCGACTGCAAAAAAGGCTCTCAAGGTGCTTTGGTGCTTTCTTTTTTGATTTCAGATGAGATTTGCAGACAGAAACTATCCAGCCATGGACACATATTTTTTTACAAGTCAACTTTAACCACGAGGGGGAAGATTAAATGTGCACAAATTATTTTGAAAAATTATATTTTGTTCCTCAACATATAATAAATCATTGAATCAAAAGATTTAACGAGGCTGATTGATTTTTCTTCAAAAAAAAAAAAAAAAAAAAATTGGTGAACATTTCTATTTTTGCAACGGTGTTACGGAGAATGGTCCATTAATGAATTTATTACAGCGGTTCACAAGCCCATTTAAAAAAGTGAGCGTGGCAAACAATATATGAGGCTTGTTATTTATATTTCTGGCAACAGTCAGTGGCAAACACTTGCCATCTGACATTTCCACTAAAACTTGACATTGTTGAACATACCCTTCTTCAGAACATATGGCTATTTGAGTTGTTCAAATTCAGTTCAAAAATTCATCGCGGGCAAAAATTGGAATTAACTCGTGAACATTTTTGTGCGATTATTTTGTATAACTTTCGACGTCTATGAGCACAGCAGATAAAACAAACTTTTACGCAGTGAACAAGCACAGCGAGCCAATTGCTTCTTCGTGTGCAAAAACACAACAATACACGACAACTGCGGGCTATGAGAAACTCTCTTCTTAGAACCCACAATTGTCAAAATCAATGAAAAGCAACAACAGCAACTTCATGGGCTTAACACGTTATCAATTTTCGCTTTCAGATTTTGTTTGAGTTGTCAACTTCAATCTGACATTTATGGGCACTCGCTCTCAACCTTACTACAATCTTATGAATTCAACCATGCCAACGATTCTCTGTGTATATTTGACGGCCACAAAAAAAAAATAAATACAAGATTATGCCATGCGCATGTCTGCCTACGTCATGATCGACACATTGTCAAAATCAGCTGTTTTTACTGAGTATAACATAAACAAAGAGAACTGTAGCTGAAAAATAAATCGCACAGAACTATTTCGTACTATATTTCTTCTTTTTTTGCACGAACAGAAAATCAGTGAGAAGAACAGACAAAGTGTCTTTTCCTATCTATGTACGTCACGAAAGACCTAACGTCTTGCGCAGAACGGTGCAACTTTTTCTATTTCTGATGGCGTAATCTGATTTCTATTATTTTTGGACGGCCAAGGAGCGAATACATACACAAAGAAAGTTCCACAGAAACGATCCGCCCAAAGTGAAGAGAAGGAAAGCTCGTTACTTACAGTCAAAATTGACTCTTTTTCTATTTTCAGTTTGCCGTTCTCTTCTTAGCGAGAGAACTGGTGGCGAATTCATTAGGAAAGTAAAAGTGATGGCAAATTTTATTGGAAAAACATATGTTTTCCCACATAAAGTTTGTTTTGAAGTTTATTTCAATGCAATTTAAATTTCAAACTTGATTTGAATAAAATTCGTTGTGAAGTCGAATTCTTCTGAAAAATTTATTGTAAACAATACAGGAGACTTAACATAAGCCTAAATATAAACAATAGTTCATGTGCATGCCATTACGATATAAATCAAACTGATCCTTGATTCACTTCAATAACAATTAATTTCCTACATAATTTAATGTTTTTAAACTTTGTTAAACGTTTTTCAATAAAAAAAAGGAACGCAAAACAAAAAACAATTTTTGTAACGACGAATTTCGACCACAGGCGATACTAGTCTTAAATAATACTATATTTCTCCCTTTTTATATTTATTTTTCCTCAACTCTTATAGTAAAAAATGAAATCTTTCAACTCAATGGCTCTGCTTGTCGAGCAATAGCGCACTTGACTGTCATGTTACCCCAGCGGTACCGGGTTCGAATCCCGTCCAGGACTGGGTCTACACCTTAGCTTTTCTTTCATATCTTAACCATTTTTGTCAACTAAAATTAAAAATTCATTAATATTTACGACTTTTAGTTGGTGTAGATAAGTTTGTAGAAAAAAAAAATAAAATTATATAAAAATATCATATTAGAAAACTTTCCGCCACACTTCTACATCCATTTCCAATTGTAACTCAGAGAAGAATTATTGAAATTGATAAATTCCATGTGAAATTCAGAAAAAAACAATTGAAAATTAGAAATTACATTGAAATTCAGAAAAATTAATTTGGAATACAGAAGAGATCAATTAAAATTCAGAAATTCCATTTCAAATTCAGAAAAGATCATCTGAAATTCAGAAATTCCATTTCAAATTCAGAAAAATCAATTGAAATTCAGAAATTCCATTTGAAATTCAGAAAATATCATTCGGAATTTAGAAAAGATCAAAGATTAATAGTCTCTGAATTGCAAATGTTTTTTTCTGAATTTCAATTGATCTTTTCTAAATTTCAATTGATTTTTTTCTGAATTTCAATTTAAATTTATTAATTTTATTTGATCTTTTCTGAATTTGAGATGGAATATCTGAATTTCAATTGATCTTTTCTGAAATCCAATCGATTTTTTCTGAATATCAAATGAAATTTCTGAATTCCATATGATTATTTTTTTCTGAATTTCAAATAGAATTTCTCAATTTCAATTGATTTTTCCTGAATTTCAAATGGAGTTCCGAATTTTAACTAATGTTTTCTGAATTTGAATCGTTTATTTCTGAATTACAATTGGAAATGATGTAGTTGCACTTGATCTTTCTTTCATACTTAACTATCTCCCCATTTTCAAACCAAGGTAGTTTTAACTGAATAGGAACAACACCCGAAATCTTTTGCTTAAAACTAAAAAAGCATTAAAGGCTATTTTTAAAGATTTTATTTAATTTGAAGGATTTGGAATATTAAAGTTCCTATTAAAGTTCCTTGAACGTTTCTCATAAATTTCATTTTATAATGGCTAGTAATAAAGACTAAATGTAAAATTAAAAATGTTTTGTCTTGACATAAATTATGTTAAGTTAATGACATAAAGGAAAATTTTGTTAAATTTAGAGTGCTCTCTTCTCGCTTTGTGTCGTTTTTTGTCTCGTTCGTGAGCATGCCTACCAGAGGTTTGCTTTTAGGCACAATCGCACTCAAAAATGAATGCATGCATACCGCTCGAGTTCGTAAACAACGATTAACGCTAAGCACAGTTTGACACGATTGCGAATAGAAACAAAGCAGCATCCAGACAATGCATACATTCGGATGATTCGCTTAAAACGCGAGTGTTCGCTGCTGCATGAATTTTTGTTGTTTTGATACTTCTCTGTCGTTCTCTAGCAGCGCTTTGTGTTGTTTGTCTCCTTTTGCTTGAGTAATTACCATATTTTCTTTTTTCTTGGTGCGAATGGACATAAAAGCATGAAAATTCATTGCTTTTGGCGAATTTTGCGAATGCCTTGCTTCGTCGGACAATCATGTGTGGTCGGTATTCGTAATCGTGACCGCTCGTACTCTATTGCATTCGTACCACAGCGATTGGAACATGTATTCGCGCATTAATTTAAATGCAGAAGGCACATTTGTAGCTCGTATATTGAGGAGACATTCGAAACGGAATTTGAATGCAAGGTGTTCTCTGATGTCTGCTCCCATGGGCAATTACTGTATAAGCAACATGTCATCAACGATGTTTGAGTAGACATCAATTTAAAGAATTTTAAAATTTAAAGCAGTGTCGGCCAAAAAAATACATACAACAAATACAGTTCTTTCAGTTTTGTAGTAGTGTGCGCCCAAGTGAGAGCAAAGAATCTCTCTTTGGCTTACACTGTGAAAATTTTACTTCGCAGGAGGGTTAAAGAAATTTTTTATTATTTACATTAAGCGGCATTCTAAATGAATGCAGGTATATGAAAGTGAATTGAAATTAATGAAATTTCTTATTAGGTAAATAATGCGCAACATTATTTATTGTCTAGGGGCCGCGTTATTAATAATAATAACATTAATATTAATATTTTATAAATAATATCAATATGCATATATTTATTATTAATATCAATATTACATATTTATTTGGAAAGTAATCTTTTACTAATAACATTTTACCGACTCCTAATAGTACTAATATTATTTATATTGCATATTACTTCAAAATATAAAACCACTGGTAGCGCACCCTACTTTCTTCTGACAAATTAAGTTTTCGCTTCCCCAAAACAATTTTTAAAGAAAAGATATGCTTATTCCTACATTTGGTTAAACATTTTTTTTAAGTATAAGCATTTAAATTTACGTAATAAATTGCGCGCATAGAAGCGTGGTGTTAACTAGCCAAAAGCGAAACATCGACTGAGCGCTCTTGCTACGAATAATCGGCAGAGTCGGTGTAAAAGCACGATAGCCAGTTTTATGTCGGTGTAAAAATACGAAGTTTCACTAAGCACGCGTGCATAGGCGTCGGCCGACACTGATTTAAAGCATCCTTGAACGGTTATCATAATTTTGATATCATAAAGGCTAGATGCAAAAGCACAAATGTTTTGTCTTCACATAAATTACGTTAAGTTCTTAATATAGAGGAGAATTTCGTTCATTTTTTTGTGCCTTCTTCTGTCTCTGTTTCGTTTTCTGTCTCATTCGTGAGCATGCCTACTCACATGGCCAATTACTGTGTAAGGTAGATGTCATCAATGCTTGAGTAGCACAACAGTAAAAAACATCATTGTAAACAGACGTTTGAGGCTTCAAAGCTACTTAATTCAGTAAAAAAATAGTCAGTTACATCATGACCATTTTCTATTTTCTACTGGAAAGAAAAAAAAAATGTTGTTACATAATACATATGTATCTGCCTGAAGATAGGTATCTTATGTATCTTATATGTATACATATGTTGCAGATATGTATCTTATATTCCGCATTTTTTTTAATATCTCATCGATTAATTCGTGCACTGCCCTCGGCCCACTTAATTGTTAGCGTCCATTCTGCTTATTAATTGTAAAAAACTTTTCATTTCCATGAAAATTATTAAAATTATTATCATTTCCTTAAAAATTATGCGCATTCATGCTGTTTTCTTTAATTTATATTGCCTGCAGTGAGAAGTATATTTATAGTTGCCAACATCATCCTCATCCTCATCATCATCATCATCATCATCATCATCATCATCATCATCATCATCATTATCATCAGAATCAACAAGCAAAAAAATAACCACATTGAGACCAACAGAACTTGCGCATATTTGTTGATGTGATTAAATCGCGTAATAAACGCATTTATAATCCATCAATAAATGTTGGCTAGCACAATAACAGCAACAACAACAACAACAACAACACTATGCATAACAACAACAACAACAACAATAGCAACAACAACAACAACAATAGCAACAACATCAATAATAATTAATAGAATTTTCGGCAAATAACCTTGCGGCTTGCTGCTCGGTTTCAAAAAGTTCGTTTTATTGATTCATGTCTAGGATACTTTATTGTATCTAGATTAATTTTGCCTTTTTTTTCTTGCTTAATTTTTTTTTTCTGCCATCATTTTCATTTGTGTGGCCCGCGGGCAGTTGAAACGTTGAGGCGGCTTTTCAAATTTTTTGCTGATTAATTTTGGCTTCAGGGTGGTTTACTCGGATCTTGGTTTGCAATTGATAAGTAATGCATTGCTTGTATTTGTTGTTGTTCTTGTTGCTTTTGCTGTTGTTGTTGTTATATTGATTATAGTTGTTATTTTGTTGTTTTTCCTGTTGACAGCTTTGACGTTTGATGAGCGGATTATGTGCAGTATCAGAATCATTACTTCAACAGTCGAAAATATATATACATATGTATGCCTGAGTGTGCCTGTGAGTTTTTATGGGAAAATGTTGAAAATACCCTTTCAAGTTTGCTGAAATTTTGGCTGCTGGAATTCCGGCTGTTACAGGTGCACGTGCATTATGCAGATATTCAATTTTTATCAGTTTAGCTGAAGGGGTAATGATGGAATTGCAGGTATTTTTCATTTTTCTGTACCATTCGTGAGAACTTTCTGAAAGTAATCAGTTCAGTAAATATCTAAGAAGATGCATATAAAAAAATGTTCCAAAGGCAACTACAGTCTATGAAGAAAGGCCAACATTCATTCTCTCATTATCTCCCAAAAGTTATTGCGAAAAAAATGTATGACGTCGTTAACTAACGTTGGTTTTCTTTCTTTGTGTTGTTCTGCATTTTTATTATGTTATTCATATGGCTGTGAATTTTGTTCAATTTTCTCTTTCGCTCTGTGTCGTTCTTTGTCTCGTTCATAAGCATGCCTACTCTCATGGCCACTTACTGTGTAAGCTAGATATCATCAATGTTTGAGTAGCCAAACAGAAACAAACGTCAATGTAAGCCAGTGCCTTTCACTCTGTGCTCATTTGAGCTCACTCGTTTCAAACGTATTCTTGTGCTCTTTCGCTCATTCAACAAGCAACCCGTGGCGAAGCAGCATTGTTTTAGATGATAAGCAAATGTTTTGTCTCACTTTCACTTTTCAATTCTGACGACCACTGTTGTAAACAGATGATAATAAGTAATGGTCAGTTACATCATAAGACCATTTATTACTGGGAAGAAAAAATTTAGCTCGCTGAGTGTGAGTACTGTTTGTTATGCTATGTTCACACAGAGAGTTTAGTTTGAGTTTCCAGCATGGTATAATAATACAAGGTAGCATCTTCTGTCAAAAAATATACTCAAAAAGAGAGCGTTCACAGTCCGCCATTGAAAACACAAACAATGTTGAAAACGTTGAAGTGAAAAAACACAACAACCTCAGCAGCTGCAGATGCATTTTCATACACAGCTGTTTTTGACAGGAGATGTTTTCTTGTAGAAGAGAAAATAAGCATTTGTCAATGCTACCTTGTATTTTTACACCATGAGTTTCCAGTAATAGTTGAGTTTACTTTGTACTGGAAACTCAAACTGAACTCTCTGTGTGAACATAGCATTAGATACAAAATAAAATAATTTCAGTAATTTTGTAGACTGCAAATTTCATCATAAGACTCAGGAGAAATCCAAAATTAATACCTTGAACATGCCTTGAAATACCTTCTGAGCAGAAAATTAGACTTAAAGACATGTTTTTTTTTATTCGTAATTTTATTTGAGAGTTTAAGGTAGGCAAGCACCTCTTTAAAGCGATCTAAAAAGCCACTAATACCTTAGGAGGTGAATACGGCAGCTACATGGAATCAAAAATGTCGACATAAAACATTCTCACCGACTTTTTGGAATTTTGATTCAGAAGAATAGAAGTAAAAAACAAAAGTGGAAAACCAATATAAAATAGGGGAAAAAAAATCTATATCCATATCGACATCAATATCCCTATCCTTCCTTCATTGCCAAAAGAAGGTACTCGGATTCTTGACTAATCACTTCTTAAGTGCTCGAAGATATTACGCATGAATTAATACCTCTCACATAGCAGCTCCATACAAACAAAAAAAAGATTTGGAAGTGAAGGGGTATAATCGCCGAGTCTTTAAGGATGTGCTAAGAAGTTATCTTGGGATGATTGCTTTTCCTACTGGGAATTTCCTTTTTTTAAAATAAAAAAACCATTTTCTCCGACACTTTAGGTAACCATCAGCTAGTTCAAGCCCAGACGATTTTCGTAATCCAGAGATTTTCGGAATTAACTGAACTGAAACAGAAAATACAATGAATTTTTTTTTTATATATTTTCATTTTTTGTTATAATTTACTCTCGAAAAACAATCAATGTCAAGAACCCAAAATATTAAAAAAAAAATAAAGAATAATCTTAGGCTTCGACTGAAGTAAAAATAACCTCACACTTCGGTGTGAAATATACAGGGTGGGCCAAATACAAGTTTTTTTTTAAATGCAATAAAATGAACAAAATTAAATTTTAGTAAAAAAGTCAGTTAACATGGCTCTGTAACGCCTACCGTTGACCGAAACGTTGTTCCCAGCGTCATTTTCAAAGAAAAATGGTCCAATGATGCCACCACTCCACAATCCACACGGATTTTGAGCGGGAAACAGCTGTAAGTGTCAAAATAACCTATGATTTTAAAGAAACACTATGTAGATGACCCACCCTGTATAATAACCGAAGATATAAAGGTTTATTATTTAGATGAGAGTGTGGCGTCCGTGGCGTAGTTGGTTAAAGTGCGTGGCCTCTATGTCAACGAACCTGGAGACCCGGTGACAGAAAATTATTTGAATTAAAATAATTTTCTGTACGGCCGTCACCTCTCTGCAGACAATAGCAAACCTCAGAGAGTAATCAAAATACCATGTAAAGATTCTTGAGAATAAGAACATTTCGTTCATCGCCGTTCGGAGTCGGCGTTAAGCCTGTAGGTCCGTTTCTCGGTCAATTGTGCACAAACTTAATAACACTCACAACACAATTGATCATAAGAAGCTAGGTCAAAGTCCTTTCAAGGGCTGAAATGACCAGTTATTTATTTTTTTTATTTATTTAGATGACGTTAGCTTGTCTGGGGGTTAGGAGTGATTTTTAATAAATTTATATTTTGTTGAATTCACTTCGTGTATGAGGTAGGCGTGACTTGCATACGATTTTGAAAAATTTTCAATTTTGGGTACGTATTTGAATCAAAGTTTATGTGGAAAATATTAAAGTTTTGCTTTATTTTTAAATTTTTACAAAAATTACCATTTTAATGACGTCACTTCGTAGTGAGGTAGGCGTAGTTTTCATCCAATTTTGAAAAAATTAAAATTTTGGGTGGGTATTTGAATCAAACTTATGTGGAAAACATTAAAGTTTTAGATTATTTTCATCGTAATGAAATTTTCAGAGAAATAACCATTTTGATGACGTCACTTCGTAAGGGCGGTAAGCTTAGTTTTCAGCCGATTTTGAAAAATTTCAAAGCTTATGTGAAACACTTTACCGTTTGAGATTATTTTCTCCGTAACGGATTTTTTAGAGAATGACCATTTTGATGACATCACTTCGTAAGGAAGGTAGGCGTAGTTTTCAGCCGATTTTGAAAATTTTCAAATTTTGAGTGTGTATTTAAATCAAACTTATGTGGAGAACATTAAAGTCTTAGATTACTTTTATCGTAACGGAATTTTCAGAGAATGACCATTTTGATGACGTCACTTCGTAAGGGAGGTAGGCGTAGTTTTATCAAATTTTGAAAAATTTCAAACTTTGAGTGTGTATTTGAATCAAAGCTTATGGGGAACACTTTAAAGTCTTAGATTGTTTTCATCGTAACGAAATTTTTGGAGAAATAACCATTTTGATGACGTCACTCGTAAGGGAAGTAGACGTAATTTTCATCTGATTTTAAAAAATTTCAAACTTTGAGTGTGTGTTTGGTGAATCGAAGCTTACGTGAAAAATTTTGTGGAATTTTTAAAGATTTTACTATTTTGATGATGTCACTTTGTATGGAGTTAGGCGTGGTTTTAATCTGATTTTGACAAATTTCAAATTTGGATTTTGTATTTAGGATCAAAACTTATGTGCAAAATTTCTAGGGTTAAAACATATATTAGGGGAATTTTCCGAGATTTTACCTTTTTCTGAGGAATTTTCAGAGATTTTACCATTTTGATGATGTCACTTTATATGGGAGGTAGGCGAGATTTTCATTCTATTTTGACAAATTTTACAAGTAGCACAGCTGGTATCAAAGTCAATATGTAAAAACCCACGGTATTAGAATATTTCATTTGAACTTTTTAAGAGATTGTACCATTTTGATGACGTCACTTTGTATAGGAAGCAGAAGTGGTTTTCGGCCGATTTGGTTCATTTCAATTTTATATCTTTCTTTTTAAAAAAAAACTTGAAAATTTAATCTATACGACAGGTTCCAAATTATGGAGGTAATCGTGAAGACGTACATACGGACAAGTGGAGCCACAGACTGACAAACAGAAGCACTTTGCTAAATCGTCTCAGGAGGTGATATTGATCATGAATATTTATATACTTTTCTATACTTACCACACCTACTTATGGGCGTTACAAACGGAGTAAAAATATTACGTGAAATTGAGAAAACAAACAAGCGCCGTAGAATTATTTTTGATCAAGACAATGCGAGCTGGAGGCGTTTATGAGACTCAAAGACATTTTTGAGCACTCAAAACATCGAATTATTGGATCATCCGCCTTATAGTTCTGATTTGACATCTAATTGCTTCTTTTTCTTCTTATACATCAAGGACAATAATCTTCGGCACCAAAAGAAGCCGAGGATGCGTTCAAAAACTATATTTTGGAGATGTCTCAAGCCGAATGGGATAAATATTATGACAAATGGGTCAGAAGAAACCTTGTCCACGCAGAATTTTCGATACCAGAAGAAGCCGAAGATGCGTTCAAAAACTATATTTTGGAGATGTCTCAAGCGGAATGGGATAAATATTATGACAAATGGGTCAGAAGAAACCTTGTTCACGCAGAATTTTCGATACCAGAAGAAGCCGAGGATGCAATCAAAAACAATATTTTGGAGATGTCTCAAGCGGAATGGGATAAATATTATTACAAATGGGTCAAAAGAAACCTAGTCCACGCAGAATTTTCGATACCAGAAGAAGCCGAGGATGCGTTCAAAAACTATATTTTGGAGATGTCTCAAGCCGAATGGGATAAATGTTATGACAAATGGGTTGAACGGAAAAAAATGTATTCAAAATAAAAGAAAAAAACAATAAAGAAAAAAATGTTGTCTTTGTATTTATTCCCGAAATATATGTAGTGACCTACTTATGCCCATTATACAGTAGTCATGGTGCTATAAAAATAAATGAAAATCTTCAGTTTGAATAGAAAGAAATATCTCTGAAACTAAAAGTAATACTAAAATGAATTTTTAAATATTCGAAAAACATTTTTTTGATTTTACACAGATAAATTTTAAAGAAATCTTATCATTTTGATAGTCACTTTGTATGTGTAGGTATGTTGGTTTTTTATTCATTAAAAAATGTATTCAAAATAATTAAAAAAAAAAAATAGGAAAAACAATAATGTGTAAAATGTGACTAATGATAGGGCTTAAAATTTCTTAAATAATTATTTTAAAATACCATGCATACAACGTATCCTTAATCCAAGGATAATCAAATTTTTTATCGATTTTAGCAGTAATTTATGAATAATAGCGAATTCTGGGAAAAAAAGATTTATGTAAACTGACTAAATTTAAAAGACATTATTTGCAAAGGATAATGTTATTTTGTTGTTGTCTTGTGTGTTGATTTGTGTGTAAAACGACGCTGTTTTACGCACAAACACAATTGTCGATGTACGCTCATATACATAACACCCACAATCGCTCAAAAACTCACACAAACACACACTGAATCATTCAAACGATATCCTTTTTGAAGTGACAATAGGGTGAAATCAGTCACAATCAGATGAAAACGCGATGACATCAATTCAAATCAATAGATTTTGATTATTTTGCAATTGTTGCTGTTGTTGTTGTTGTTGTTGTTGTTATTGCTGTTGCTATAGTTGTTGCTTTTGCTGCTGTAGTTGTTGTCTTATTGGTTGCTGCTGTTGTCGCCATCCTGTTGGCTTTTGAAGCAAACAACTGAGATATTATTATGTCAGCTTGAGTGATATTTTTGTAAAAAAAAAGAGTGAAAAAGCAGAAAAATAAACTCAAAAGAAAATGTGACAAAATATATCTGTATTCGATCGATTGCTACATTATTAGTGTAGCGGAAGATATGTATTTTGTAGAACGTTTTCTTTTTTAATTTTTTGTTTAATATTAGAGACAGACTCTATTTGATGTCAATTTACGCTTCAACAAAAAGCCACTTCATGTAAAATGAAAATTATAGACTAGTTTTTTCTTTGACAAAATTATGGCTTGAAATGAGCAAAAAAATAAAAATAAAATATGTACATAAAAAAGGAAAAGCATGAAAATTGCTTTTTTGCATAAATATTAAGATATGTAGAGACATTCCATATGCTCTTTGAAGAATCTGAATATATTTGGAATTTAATTAATTTTTTGTTCTCTGCCAACAAGTGATGAAAAAAAAAAGAAAAACACAAAATCCAAATCATAATCAATCAAATTTTTCCTCAGCTTTTCTTCAGATTTCACTGTCAAATTCTGTGCTTGGCGCTTGACATGAGCAAAAATTTTCCATTGCCAACAACGAGCTGTCATCGCCCAACACTCTTCAACACTCTCAGCAACACTTTGAATACCCCAAAATAATATGAAAAAAAAAACAAAGCAATTTTTGACTTTGCTTCCTTGCTTCGACTGACGACAACGACGAGACAAAAACAACATTAAAATTCAAGATAAAAATCAATATCTTGAGAACAGCAGCAACATCAACAACAACAACAACAACAAAAACAACAACAACAACAATAGCAATATAGCAACCTAATCTAATTTTGTCAAATGCTTGTGACAACGCTGTGTTCCATTCCGTTTCCTGTTACCCAAAAAAATAATAAAAAAAATAAAAAAAATTCATAAAAAATATGTTTGAAGTTGTACCATTTCCCACACGGGCGAATAAATATGACAAACTGTCGCTACCGCCTGAAACGACTGTCAGTCAGTCCCTTCGGACAGTATCTTGCGCAAGCATCATTAGTAAAAAATATCCTTTTAATAGTAAGTCAAAATAACAAGACAAAAAAAAAAAACAAAAAATCAAACAAACAAGTTATGCTCTGCATAACATTTTATGGACATTAAGGGTGTAGCCTTGTTGTTTTTTTTCGGTGCAAAAATAAAAAAGGTCGTCAGAGTCAAGGCGATTTATTGTTTTTGTGTTTCCGTTTTACTTAAAATTATAATTAGCTCTTTGAAAGAAATTCATTTAGCTTTAATTGTTATTTGACCACATAATAAAAAGAAAATGGCTCTTTCCAAATTTAATTACGATCAATTATCCTAAAGGAGCCTAGCTCTCTAGTTTGTACGATGTACAATTAACAGATCTTTTTACACTTCCGCTTCGACAATTCAATTAGTCTCGATGGGGCTTTTCAAGTTTTTGAAAATCAAATCGCAAATTTCATTTTGCAGAATAATAATAATTATAATGATAATGATAGTAACAATGATAATTATAGTTACAATGATAATGATACTGATACTGATTATGATGATGAAAATGATAATTATAACACAATTCTTGCTTAATACCTGCACATCAATTTTTGTCATTGCAGAGAGCTAGAGAGCTACAAACACAAGCACATAAGTCCAAAATTGTAGAAGTATGCGTGTGAACACCACTGCTTTAAAGCAGGGCTGGGCATTCTAACACAGTCACATTATATTTTGTCTTGTTAGTATTGGTGCTCTCTCAAATTGAGCACACTGAGCGAAACAGTTGTTACAATTATCTAGATTAGTAAGTTTTTTTTTCTTTATTTTATGTTTTTATTTTTAGTCTTGGTACTGTTCATTATTTCTTCTATGAAATTAATTAATACAAGTAATATGAATGAATAATGTAAAGAATCTTTACAGATAATATGAATGAATTATATGAAACCTTAATTATACGAATACTTGTTTTAATATTATAAAATCTTAATATATATAATTAATTAAAATTAATAACAAAAAATATGTAAGTAAATAATAAGAAATTAAATAACATAAGTAAGCAAGTAATCAAAAAATTAATTATTAAAAAATTAATAAGGAATGTGAATGAACAATGCAAAAAGTCTTAATAGCTAATATGTATTAATTATATGAAACCTTAATACATACGAATATAAAATTCTTCAAACTAAAAATAAAAAAACAAAAAATATGTGCATAAGTATTATAAATTGATTTTTTACGAGTGTACATATAATTTGCAGCGCAAAACGACATAGATCCTTACAGCATCACCGTCAGCGAACGACTGAATTATATTCTCTTCTGTTGTGAGCTTTATGTACATGTGAAAAGTTACGCTCACAGAGAGCTCAGTGAGCCATGGAGCGCCCTGCGCTGCTTTAAAGCAGTGATGTTCACGTAGTACCATGCGTGGTGAGACCAGTGATGTGATTTGGTGGGATTTCGGGCTCATTTTGGGATATTTGGCCTATTTGAGAACGTGTGGGATTTCAGATGCTTAGGTGCGATTTTCTACTTAATCATAATTTTTTAAAGTGTAAATTAGCAAAACTGGTTGGTATCACTTTTTTGTAATCTTTTAAAATTTTAAAATTTTTAATTGCTGTTTCATTGATTCTAAATATGTAAGAAAGGGATATGTATATTCAAGAGGCTTAAAATTAATGAAAATAAGATCCTCATTTAAAAACAACGAAAGAAATTTACGATTACTTCATACACTTACGAGAGTTTTTATAAAAAACGCAGTGTTTAACTTTTCGTGTTTTTCGTATTTTTTTCGTATTTTTTTTTTTTATAAAATTTGTTATATATATCGAAATACTTTGTACTTTATGTATATGTACATTATTAAACTTTAAAATTATTATAATGTTAAAAAAATGTAGGGGAGGATGCCCGCCTACTAAACACGTTTTGCTTGGAGGCCATACCTTTGGTTTAAAACATAATTTTTCAGAGCTCTTGGTTTCGTTTGGAAGCTAATTTCAATAACTAACAAGAATTTTAATCAGAATTTAAAATTTTTAAAAAATTGTAATTTTGGCAGTCGATCTAGCAAAAGTCCTGAAATCAGCCGCTTATAAAATCGGCCCAGCTACTGAACACCTAAAACAAATCGTTGAAAAAAATTAGAAAATGAAGTAAAAACGCTAGTTTTTGAGAGTTTATAAAAAGTTTATTCTATCAATAGTTCACAATCACTCACTGAACTTTCGCATCCGAATTTATATTCGTTCTTCTTTTCACTTTTTTTTAGGCGACGCCATTCTAAAATTTTATCTGAACGTGGACGAGAATCATGAAAACTATTTTAACTAATTTCAAACACTATTTTCAATATAAATGACAATTTTTTACTTGCACGATTTCTAAAAATTTGTTCGGAAGGTGGACCAACGTTTTGTTCAGTAGGTGGATAGGCACGCCATCATGATATGACGTGAAATATTTTTTCCCATATCTCAATATTGTTCGATTGCTCGTCGAATTGTGAAAAATAAACATTAAATATAGAATTCTACTCATATTCACCTTTTTTTTATCGATAAGAAACACTCTGAAATTCACTAAATAGAGATGAACTATTTTTGCTCAGCTTCGTTTTATTCGAATATTTTATTTTTCAACGGCCGTGGGGCTAAAGCAGCATGCGCATTCATCTCAATGATTTATCAAAAGTGAACATTCAATGAGATGTTACTGCGACAATTTACACATTGGCGCATCATACAGTCGTCAGAACTCACGGTGTTAGTAGTAGGTGGGCCTGTTCAGCAGGTGGGCATCCTTATTTCTTTTAAAAAATTGCATAAAAAATCGTTATTGGTATAAATATTTGGGTGGGATTTTTTGTGGGTTTTTCGTGTAATTTTGGTGGGATAAACAGGTCTAAATCGGGATGTGATCGGGATTTTTTACTAAATCAGAATCACATCACTGGGTGAGACCAAAAGCTTTATTTGAGAGTCGAAACACGTACACGACCGAATGTACGAATTTCTCTCAATCAGTTGGAGCTGAAACTTCAAGTAAGAAGGTTCGCGCCTCTTGGTTGTGTGTTTTGCACTGCACGAAATGTTAGAGGCATATGAATATGCGTTATTTGGAGAATTAAAATAATAATAATGATAATTATAGTGACAATGATAATGATAGTGATAATGATAATGATACTGATAAAGATAATGATGATGACAATGATAATTATTACAAAATTTTTGCTTAATACCTGCACAACAATTTTTGTCAGTGCAGAGAATGAGAGAGCTACTAACACAAGTACAAAAGTTGAAAATTGTTGAAGTATGCGTGTGAACATCACTGCTTTAAAGCAGAGTTGTAAATCCCATAGCTCAATTAGCTCTTTTAGCTCACTTACAACAACTTCAATATTTCAGTGTTTGTTGTAATTCAAAGAAATGACTGTCGGCGCATCGCGCTGCATAGCATTGTTGTTGTTTGCTCGCGTCGAAAGATATCAAGGTTATTGATGCTGTGTATATTTTGTTGGTATTTTCTAATAGCGCACACTCAAGTGATGGCTAGTGTTTTTTGTTGTGACATTTTCAATTTTACTTGTTTTTTATTTTTTAAGGACTTTATTAGCTCAGTGTAGACATGTTGTTTTTGTTTTTAATTTTTTCGTCGCCATCGAAGATCTAATTTTTTTTTTTTTTTTTTTTTAATTTTTGATCCAGCTCACTGCCACGACACCACTGCTTTAAAGCATTAGAATGAAGTATATTTAATTTTTTTTGTTTTGTTGCTGTTGTTTTTTATTCCCTACACCTGAACAGGGGAGCTTTAAGGGAGTGCCAAAGGGCTAAAATGTACGACTGACCCCCATTACTTTTGTAAAAGGAACATTTTTCACTTTGGGACATATTCCCTCCGACCGCACCTATTTTCCATAAAAATTTTATGATTTTTATGTATTTATTTCCTACACCTGATATGGGGGACACAGCGGGGAGTGCCGGAGATGGTTAATATGTATGACATTTCCCTTGGGAGCATATACCCTTCGATCACTCTTTAGGGGGCTCCCATACAAATTTTCTGATTTTTGTATATTTATTCCCTTCACCTGAACAGGTGAGTTTTAAGGGAGGGGCGGAGAGGGTTAATATATATGACCTGACCCCCATTTATCTTGCAAAAGGAACATTTTTCCCTTGGGGGCCTATTCCCTCCGACCACTCCTTAGGGGGCTCTAATACAAATTTTATGGTTTCTGTGTATTTATTCCCTACACCTGTACAGGGGGGCTTTAAGGGATTGGCGGAGAGGATTAATATGTTTTTACAAAATTTGGTTTTTATGGACTTTATGCTGATTTCCCTTTAAGCAAAAAAAAAAAAAAAACAAATATAGCTTTATTCAAGCAAAATCATAAGTATATCCGTATTTCTACTTTCAATTTCCTTAATTCGATGCTTAGTAAGCTCAAGAATTTTATATCTATTTCAAAGAAAGATTTTCAGAACAATTTGAAAAAACAAAATTCGCAAATTTGTCTGAACTTTAATTGTGATCAGTGGCGGATCTAGGATTCGCCTGAGGTGAGCTAAGGTAACAGTTTTGTAGCCCAAGTGCGGCTGAAATGGCTTTTATGACTTATTTTCATTTCATTTGCATACAAAAATTCTCCAAGGGGGGAAAGGGTGGTGCTAAAGCCCTTTCAGACCGTATGTAGACCCGCCTCTGGTTGTGATGTGTTGAAAAGCGGCTGAAAATTGGTTTAAATGAAAAGAACTGTACTTTCTACGAAGCAAATTAAAAAAATAACTTTTTTCTACTGTTGTCAATAAAAAAATTTTATGCAAAAATTAACAATTCTGCATTATAAACACTCAAGCATATTGAAACTTTTATTAACTTTTAACTCTGTTGTCAAAATGTAAAATTTATTGACTTCAAAAACAAAACAATAAAAGCCGTATTTGTTTAAATTTCTGCATTTATTATCTACAAAAAAACTCAACAATAAAGTGTCGATTTTTTCATTGTGCACCACCAAATTCACCGGAAACTTACACACACATCATCAAAAATTAATTTTGTTCACACAATCTCACATACACACACGCTGAACACACTCCATTCACTGTAAACTTGCATTTTGTTAAATGCAATCAAGTGCAGCGTAAATTATTTACTTCTGTGTTGTTGCTGCTCCCAGCCATTGTTAGTTGCCAGCGTAAACAACAAATATGGCGGACGACACACAACGACATGGCTAGCGTTAAGAGCAACAACATATGTGCAAAATACATGAGTTCTAGTGTGCTTGTGTCGCCGTGTGAGTGTTTGTGTGTGTGTATATGCTTGTACATATGTTAGTTCGTATTTTTCTATCTGTCTGTCTTTCGATTAAATTTTCTTTGTAATTGTGACAAATTATCTTGGTTCATGTCATGAGCTGCTCCACTCCGTCACTCACAATCAGTCGCTTTTGTTCGCATGAGTTTCTGAGTGGTTGTGTGTTTGTGTCTGTTTGTTGCTAAGAGTTGCAGTTGATTGTGTTGTTGTTGTTTTTTTTTCTTTTTTGTTGTTGTTGTGCATTTGAAGTGGCAGCAGTTGCAGAACAATAAATTTACAGCCATAACTTCTAAGCAACGTCAACTGATGTCGTCATTTTTAATGGAATAAGAAATGCAGCTGCTTCCATGCAACAAAACACACAAAAAGTGCTTCACACTGTAAAATTATGTAACATTTACAAAGATTGCAAATACAAAAGCAACAAAAAAAATAAAAAAAAAAATCTGCGTTTAGAAAAATTACCCAAGTTATAAAAAATAATTAGTTCTACGACAGCTCGAACGGTTGCTTGGCGTGCGCCATTCTTATGACACAAAACATTTGGCTTTCAGTGAGTATCCTTGATATACCTAAGGAAATATATTTATTGTGATTTTTTTTTTTAACTGCCGTAATATTTCTTTTCTTTGCTTAATAAGCATTATGTTTAACGCAAGCGGCAATAAAGTAAATGCTTTAAATTTTATGGCAGGTATTTTTTACCACATCAAAATGAGAATTAATGCCAAGTAGTTAAGGAATGCTTGGATAAAATTTAAAATAAATTTTGAAGTGGCAATTGATTTAAGACAACATTTTTGATTTAAAGCCATTACCGCCAAATAAAGGTTAATTAACATAAAATGGCGAAAAAAATGGAGAAAATTTTAGTTTGAAGGAGTGTGTAGGATGTAGTTTTTCCCACATAAATCAAATTTTTATGTGCTTATGGCTTTTTATACCATATGCTGTAGAGCAGAGATTCGATTTGTAGTGTATGATAGGTATTTGCTTGGGGTGATGCCGCTGGAAGAGGAGTTAATTAAACAAATCGATGAATGAATCATAATATTTAATTGAAAATTTTAAACACCTGGAACTTTTTATTTAAGACCAGTCCTTTACAACTTAATTCGCTGATAAGTCCTAAAAAAGAGAGTTTTCACTTTTAATTTATTTATTTTTTTTAAAGTCTCGGTTTTAACAAAGAAAGAACATTAAAATTTGGTACCGCATAGAATGAAGCTAAAGTCTTTTCCATTTCAAAGCAAAATAAGTACCTTCATTAAAAGCATGGAATATTTAGGCAGAACAAATCCTCAACCACAGTTAGAGCTGCTTAATCAACGAAAGTGCAAATTTTTTTGTCGTTAGGCTTAAGAACCAACCTAAACTACTGGGCAGTAATATTTAAGGCAAAAGCAAAATCAAAAGTAAAAGCAAAAGCAAAATCAAAAGAAAAGCAAAAGAAAAAGCAAAAGAAAAATAAAGAGAAAAAGCAAAAGCTAAAGCAGAAGTAAAAGCAAATGTAAAAGCAAAAGAACCAGCAAAAGCAAAAGCAAAAGCTACAACGAAAATAAAAATATATACAAAGAAATTAAAAATAAAAAAAAAACTAAAATTACTGTTCAAAATATTAATTTAAATCAATCATGCCCACGTATTGGCCCGTATGGCCTGCGTGGACCTTCATACAAATTTTTTTCTATCTTAATTTTGTCTTTGCGATGAGCCAAAATAAAAGAACGAATGCAAAAAACAAAAACATAAACCGAACTCGTTCAGTGTTCAGCACATTTTCCAGCGAACTTTACAAAAATGATGCCGATGCTGAAGCTGATTCTCCCGTTTCTTGTGTGTCGATCTATTTTTCATGACATGTGATTTTATTGCATTGTAATTGTTTTTTTTTTTTGTTGGATTTTTTGCCAAACGCAACGAAAACACTGTGTGTTTTCTTTTTTGTTTTTTTAAGCATTGGCCCGCGCTCAAAATTTCTTGGGCCCCACTGGTTTAACCTTCATCGGTCCCTCATTTCTAGAAACGAATAAATTCCTTGTGTGTAAATTTTCCACACTTTTTCAAGAGCCATATTTTTATCGATGAATGAAATTAATGCGATCTAGTCGTTAAAAATTATATATTATTCATTATTTTATTTATTTAAAAAAAAAAGATTTTTAAAAAACCAGCCATAATCCTGGCTCGGTCGATTTGCTGAAATTATATTAAAAAAATAACAGCTTGAAGTTGAAAAGCGTGTGTAAAATTTACACAAGGGACCGATTAAGGTTAAATAAAAATATTTAAATAAATTCAAGTTAAAATAAGGAGTTTTGAAAATAAAATAACAAAAAAATACAAACAAAAAAAATTAAAAAAATAATAAAAAAACAACAAATTAAATTAAAATAAAAAAGTATGAGAACTAAAAAAAAACACTTTATAACAAAAGCTTAAATTAAAATTAATTTAAAGAATAGCAAATGTAAAAATATATTTTATATAAAAATAACAATAAAATTAATATTTAAATAATAATAAAACAATAAAATAAAAATAAACTATTTAAAACATACAACAAAAAAAAATATAAATAAAATAAAATGATACTACCACGCTAGAAATTAACAAAAACTTTAAATATAATTAAAATGAAAATATAAACAAAATTTTAAATAAAAAAAATATTACAATTAGAAACAACGGCAATACTAAAAATGTATCAATATAAAAATATTAAAATAAAAAATATTATAAAAACAAAAACCAGATTAAAAACAAAATCAAAAATTAAAATAAAAAAAAAAATTAAAATTTAAATGATAGCTTTTGTTACACTTAACTTAAAATTTAAAATTAAAATAGCTTTAAATTCAAAATGAAACAAAAATAATAATAAAATTAAAATTATTTACATATTTAAAAATTAAAATAATAATTATAATGAAAATTTGAATATGATACATATAAAATATCATGAAAACAAACACAAAAATAAAAACGCAAATTTAAATAAAAATAATTATAAAAATATTATATAAAAAAAAAATTTTAAATTACAAATAATATGCAAAATAAAAATAAAAACTATAAAAAATAAAAATCAAGATTATGATAAAAACATGAACAACAAAAATAAAATTGAAGAAATTAATTATGAAAATAATTATGAAATTATAAGTAACAGTAAATCAAAAAAGAATAAAAAAATCGAAAAATAAAAATATTTATAAACATTAAAATTCAAATGAAAATTAATGGAAAAATATACTTAAAATTAAAAATTTAAATTATAATACAATAAAGTAAAAAACAACAGTAAAACTAAAATAAACAACACATAAAAATTAAAAGATATATAATAATAAACATTAAAATAAATATACAAAATAAGGTAAATAAAAATAAAAATAAATAGCAAATGAAAACAATAATAACAAAAAAAAAAAATTAAAAATAAAAATAGAATAAAAATAAAAACAAATTAAAAAAGAAAATTCTAATAAAAATATATAAATGAAATGCATAGAAATAAAAATAGAAATAAATTACACAAAATAAATTTAAATTAGAATAGAAAAAACAATAACAATATAAAATAGAATAGAAATAACAAGAATAAAAAATAAAAAAAAAAAAAAAAAATAATAATAAAAATTAAAATACAAATAGAGTCAAACTATTAAATAAATAACTATTAAAACAAATTAAAAATTAAAAGTATAATAAATAAAATAATAAAAGTAAAAAATAAATAGAAATTGAAAACAAATATTGAAAACCGTTTACAAATATTAATATTAAAAAATAGAAATAAAAATAAAAATAAATTTAAAATAAAAATTTAAACAAAAATTAAAATAAAAAAAGGAATACAAATAAATATAAAAACAAAAATGAAAATTAAAATAAATATAAATATAAAAATAAAAATAAAGGTAAAAGTCAAGGTAAAATATATAAAAATAATAACAAAAATTAAAAACACACAATTAAGATAAACAATATCTTATATTGTATATAATAATAATACAAGTTAATAAAATAAGAAGAAATTAAACTAAAAATAAATTTAAAATAAAAATTAGAATAAATAAAAAAAATGAAAATAAGAATAAAAATATATATAAAAATAAAAATAAAAATAAAAATAAACGTAAAAGTAAAAATAAAGAAATTAAAAATAACAATAAAATTTAAAATAAAAATAAAAATGAAAATCAAAATAGAAAAAATAAAAATAACAATAAAAATCAATATAAAAATTATAAATAAAAATTATAATAAATATAATAATAAAAGTAAAAAAAAAATAAATTGAAATAAAAATAAATTTAAAATAAAAATAGCAATAGAAAAAATAAAAGTAAGAATAAAAATAAATATAATAATAAGAATAAAGGTAAAAGTAAAAAAAAGAGAAATTATGAACATTACAATAAAAATAGAATAAAAATAAATTAACACAAATTCAAAATTAAAATTATAATATATGTAACAATAAAAGTACAAAAAATAAATCGAAATAAAAATAAAAACACATTTAAAATAAAAATTAAAAAAAAATTAAAATAAAAAAAAAATAAAAATAAAGGTAAAAGTAAAAGTAAAAATAAAAAAAAAAAAATAATAAAAAATAAAATGAAAATTCAACAAAAATAAATTAAAACAAATTAAAAATGAGAATTATTATAAACAAAATAATAAAAGTAAAAAAATAAATAGAAATAAAAATAAAAATAAATTTAAAATAAAAATTTAAAAAAAAAAAATAAAAACAAAACAATATAAAAATAAGAATAAAAGAAGATATAAAAATAGGAATAAATATAAAAATAAAAATAAAGGTAAGTAAAAGACAAAATAAAAAGAAGTAAAAATAATAAAAATTTAAATAACAATGAAAAAAAAAAAAAATATAAAAATACAAACAAAATTAAAATTAATGTACAAAAATACAACATGGTCAAAACAAGAATTTGGACAAAACTTAGATAAAGAATGAGGGAAAGGATTTTGCCAAAGATTAGGGTCAGAAATAATATAAGGATAAGGACAAAGATTGTAACATGAATTTGAAGAAGTAAGGTTAAGAATTAGGTCAGTGATAAGGTTTAGGATTTTGGACAGATATTGGGACAAGGATTGCAACAAGAAGTTGGACAAGAATTACGAAAAGGTTTCAAGTAACAAGCAAGGATTCGAATTAGAAATTTAATTGGCTTCCAGTACATTTTCAGCACATTGACCGAACGTACGGCGCAAGCGATGGTTATTCATTATATCGACTCATAACCGCCAAAATATCTTAAGCGACATAATATCCGATTTATGTTTTTTGATGAAAATCGATAATTTGCGATGGTTTACATCGTCTGTCAAAATTTCATAGGTGTACGAAATTAGATTATGAATTTAAACCAAAAGCAATTTTAGCTTAAGTACACACTACATGTTTGTTTACATTTTTCATGACAGCAAAGTGTCGCTTAAGATGAAATTCTCTAAAAGAAATTAATCAATATAAGAGATAAAATTATTAAAATAAAATTAATAGCAAAGAGATAAGAGATAAAAGATAAAATTAATAGCAAAGATAATTAAAAAAAACCTTATCCTGTAAAATTTTCTTTTTGGCGCTTAAGATATTTTGGCGGTTATGAGTCGATATAATGCCACACCAAACTAAGCACAAATAATAATAGAGTTGCCAGATCTAACCACCGTATGCAAATTTAATTCTTATCGAAAAATTAAACCGCTCAAAAAATACTCTTTACTCGTTGATGAGTTCCTCAACATTCAGCCCTATCATGAAAAATGTTCTCGCTGAAATTGTGAGAGGAAGTTTCCGTTTTTAAGATAAAGCTCAAAAACTATTTGGAAATTTTTAATGCATATTTGTTCATCAAACTTTAGTTTTCATGAGTGTAAAATAAAAAAATGTAATGCCTTTTCTGGTATCTTAAAAACAAAAACTCCCTTTTACTATTTTCGGCAAAAAATTTTTCATGATAGAGCTAATTGTCTCAAGAGCATTCTTATCCCCAATAATAATCTTCCAGTGCTTAATATAAAGTACTCACCACTTCTTATTTCTAAACCTTTTGCATTTAAATTATTTTCAATTTTTGAACTTAGACTTATCTTCTTTGTTATAGGTGCCTATATTGTTTTATATTAAACACGACTTATATTTTAATATTTTAATATATTATATATATTAAATATTATTTTATTTAAAATATAATATTTTAATATTTAATATTTTAAATACCTATATCCAAGCCAAAGATAATTGCTAGTTGTATTATTTTTGAAACATATTGGGTATCCTTTACGGCTCTGATGCCAGCGACTTATTTTCAAGTCAACCGATCCTATTTTTTTTTTTTTTTTGCATATCAAATCGGTCTCGCAGCATCAACACAATATTCCTAAATTTCCTAAATTTTGCATATTTTGAGGAACTCGACGGTTCTCTATATAAACAGGGTAGGGTAAAAGGAGACTATGTAGAGAAATATAGATATTTTTACCAAAACTTTTTTGTGTTTTCTTTGTTACGTCTGGTAATACAGGGACTACTGTCGTATAATGTGTCTTAACTCCGGAAATTTTTTTTTTTTAATTTCATTAAAAGTTTCATTGAAGAAACACTTTCGGTTAGAAATCGATTTTGTATTCAAAGTTATAATTAGCCGGAAAAGCAATCTTTTTTAATAAAAGCTCCTAACAATATGCAGCAAAATATTACAAATAATAACAAGCTCAATCAGCTAATGAAAATTATTTGCTAAATAAATAATGACGGCGGAAAAGTATTAATCCTCATCCCAAAAGACAGCTTTACAACCACAAAATTGTAACCGCTACAAAAAACTGGTGGTAAGTCAGAGCGCAAAAAGAACAGAAATACGAAAGAAGCATCATAAAAATTATTGCACTCTTAGCTTTAAAATAATTAAATAATAAACGTGACATGAACCATAACCACGGTGGGCGAATGTGGCAGAGCGTTGTAGAAGACAAAAAGACAGTTAAAAAAAAAAAAAAAAACAAAAACCGACAGACAGGCAGTGTAAAGTAGACGGACAGGAAGATAAATTAAAAACGAAACTGACTCGCATTCTTCTACAAAAATTTTGTAGAGCGGGCGCAGTTAATGGATGGCTACAGGAGTTTGTGGGTGGGCAAGGCTCAAGTGGCATGGTTGACTGGTTAGCAGACTAAGTATTGCTTACTTCGTTGCATGCTTGATAGTAGCTTGTTTTGTGTTTTGTTGAATTGGAAAAAACGCGATTTACTAATTTGCGAAACAAGCCACAAGCCACATAAATTGCTGCAGTCAAGGACTTAGAATGAGGAATTGACAAGACGAAAAACTAAAAAAATAAAATAAAAGTGCTTTAAGTACCTTTGAAAATTTGAGCGCGTAAAAATGAAAACAAGCCATTTAATAAATTAAATATTTAAATAAAAAAGTCAGAAGAGTCCAGATGTTGAGTTTCACGATGAGCAATGTGTACACAAGTTGGAGATGCGTGAGTTTGGATAAGATATGCTTAAGACTGATGCTGAGTTTTTTTTTTTTTTAATTTCTAAACAAAATAAAATAAAAAACGGTGGTAGTAAGAGTGCTCGGGAGGAAATGTGCTTGCATAATTTAGGGTTAGTGATTGCAAAGCTGTTGTAAAAATGTCTGCATCTTGTCAGGACTTTGAGATATTTGGGATTTTAGGTTTAAAAAGGCTTAAAAAAGCAGTGTGAACATAAGTTGAAAATGTGTGAATTGGGATAAAATGTGCCTTCCCATTGATGATGTTTTTTTATGTTTTCAAAACAAAATAAAATAAAAACGGTTGTAGTATGAGTGCTCGGGAGGAAATGTGCCCGCATAAATTAAGGTTAGCGACTGCAAATCTGTTGTCAAAATCTCTACATAAAGTCAGGATTTTAAGATAATTGAGGTTTTATGCTTTAAAATGCTTAAAAAATGGTAAAATATTATATAATAGTGCAAGAGTTTCGCTGTAATGCTGTCTTTAAGTAAACTTCAGGTTTTTCGTGCTTCCATTTAACACTGGGTTCTAAGGGCATCAAATTCTCTCTGAAAAGAAGTTAGATTTTTTTATTTTTTCCCCTCAAATTAAATTAAGATCCGAATCTTAACGATATTTGCGAAAAAATAATCAAGGTTCAAAGACCCAAACATTAAAATTAGCTTATTTACACGTGGGTGTCTTTGAACATCTAAATGTACATATCACACCCTCACTTCAAAAGCGAAAAAGTTACAAATTAAGCACAGCTCTATTGATTGCTGAAGTTTGGTATTTTTGAACACTGTCTGGTTGTCTCTATTTTTCCTGAAGTGGAAAACATATAAATTTCTTGCCTCTTTTGAAAATTTATCATTTATGAGTTGTATCCTATTTGTTCTTGAGGAGCGTTATAGCTAAGCATGTATGTTTTTAAGTTCGACAACTTATGTTAAACGCAAATGAATATTAAATCAAGTGAATATATAAAATTTCCTGCACGTTCCTTCGCTGTTCTTGTTGTTTTTTTATTTATTTTATATATTTTCTCCCCATTGTTTTTTTTACTTTATAAATCTTTTTTTATGGATTAAATGCGTTCAGGCTGAAGAACAAAGAAGAGACCAACGGTCAGGTGGCAAGAATATTTGAACAAATGACTGAACAATGGGAATAGACAGCTTTGTTAGAGTGAAGCAGAGCAGCCGGGCTAAATATGGATTTCATATAAAAGTTTTGTTTTATTTTTGTTTTTGTGTTTCTATCCAATTTAGTTGAAAGCCTTGATGTGTAAGTGATGGTCCCCTGTTGACATTTAATTTTTCCACTCTCTCGTTTTGCTATTTTGTTTTTTCATTTTTTTTTATCATGGCTTTCCGGGATAACGCAGCGGTTGGTGCTGGTGACGTTTGTTTTGTTGTTGTTGGCACATATATAAACATCGATATTGGAAACAATGTCAATGTCAATGTTTTCAAATTGATTAAGTTACATTAGTTTTGCGCCAAAGACTAAGCATTTAATAATAAACTAAGCTTTAAATCACTGAGCTTTTGGAATTTTATTTTGTTGTTCAAGCTAATTTGAGCTTTTTTAATATGTTTAAATTAATTATATGGGCTAATATTTGTTTTAAAAGCTATTCAAATGACCACTAAGCTGCCAACGTAAATATTATCAAAATATATAATTTTTTAAAAAAGCTTTAAAAGCTTACCTTTATAAAAGCTTTTCAAATTCATGCAATACTGTAATAAAAAATAAAACTTGACAAATTCACGAAAATCTGAAATAATATTGCATAAAAAGCTTTACAATTTGTTCGAATTTAAGCTTTAACTATGAATCTGCAAATGCAGTGGATGAACTTCCAGCTTTAGATCCTTTAGGTTAACAACAGCTTAAAAGCTTTCCACATATACATATATTACTCAAGACAAGTTATGATTTTTGAAGAAAAATGATGAAATAACTTTTAGAAATATTAGGGGTATTCACGATGTCATGTATTTGAATTTTATTTATTTAATATTAATGCAACATTAATTTAAGATTAATAACTTATTTGCATTTATGATAATTGCTTATTAATTTTCAAGTTAAAAAATATGATTTATAAATATTTAAATTTTTCAAATGGACCAAAATTAACTATGAATTAAATAAGATTTTTCGCTGTATATTTGATAAAATTCTGCATTTAAAACTCAATATATTTTGACCTATGAACGTCAAAGATTGACTTCAAATATCAAATTCAATAATCACATATACACATATATACAAACCAAATATACAACATCGTGAATACCCAGTTTATAAAAAAATAAAAGTGATGAATTCATTTAAAAATATCCATCTTGACATTATTTTTGTGATAGAAAAAGGTTGAAAAACTCTTAGTTTTTTTATAATTGAACTTAGTGGTAGGACCTCAGTAGTTGAATCCTCAGAGTTCACGGGTTCGAATTCTAGCCAGGTTACTTTAGTATTTATAAGTTTTTTTCTTCATTTCTAAACAAGTGAAATAAAAAATGCATCAGAACTCACGACTTATAAGTGGTAGTTGATGAAAGAGAATGTTTTTGGGTAGGATCGCTTAGTAACTTTTATTGACTGAGGTAAGGGGTTAACAATTGCCTCAGATTCAAATTCACATTTTTTAACGGCTGTTTGATAAGAACATCCCATAAATGTTTCACTTGATTTCACAACCACCCCATTTCGAACCAAGGCAAACTTGACTGAATGAGTTTAACATCTCAAACCCTTGAATCAAAGCTAAAAAAAAATATGTATAAAAACTGAAAATTTTAAGACTATCAAAAGCTTTAAACATACATCCAAAATCAGGCAATTACTTAAGCTATGTAAATATATAACTTTAAAATAATACAAAATTAATTCAATTCTATTCAACGGCACATGAAAGAACGCAGTAAGTAGCTAATCGGAACTTTTTCAAATTCAAAAACTTTTTGATACCTATACATTCTTGCAATTCAGCTTAATTCAGCTCTTTAAAACTGAATAAAGATATTAATTTCAATACTACAAAAAAGCCGAATTTTGTCAATGAGTTTTTTTTTCAATTCAGCTTTATTCAGCGCTTTAAAAATGAATGTAGATATTAATTTCAATTAAGAATTTTTTAAAACATTGTTTTTTTTTCAATTCAGCTCAATTCAGCGCCATAAAAATGAAAGCCGCTCTTTATTTTTGTAAATAAATGTCATTCAAATTAAAGAAAATAAAATATTCTTCCTTTATCAGTAACTCAGAAGGTTTCTTAGAGTACTCAATTAAGGCTAGAACTCATGGAAATAAAAATTCTAAGTTCAGTTGAAAATTCTGCGCAATTCAGCAAAGAGTTAATAAGCGGAAAATTGTATTAGACATTGGTTATGATTGCAGTATACATTTGAAATTCATGTGTATCCAATTTAGTTCTCTTAAATTAGATTCAGCTTAAAAAATAGTGACGCACATTGAAGTTCTAAGATTCACCTTTATTACACCTATCATTCAGCTAAGCTTTTTAAAATACTGGAATAATAATAAAAACAATTAAATTAAATTAAATAGTAACCTGTAAATATTAAAGAAGTTTTCAATAGAAGCAGTTTTCAATTCAGCACAATTCAGCAAAGAGTTTTGGAATGCAAGGATGTGTTACTCCTGTTAATGAATGAAAGAATGTTTAGAATTTGTTCTTTTATTATTCAGCAATTTAAATTTTCGAATTCAGCGTTCGAATTGATGGGTACTAGTTTTTTTTTGGGGCGCTTGGCATAATTTAAAAGTTAATTCAGCCCAATTCAGCAAAGAGTTTTTGAATACAAGGATGTGTAACTGCTGTTAATTAATGGAGGAATGTTTGAAAGTTGTTCTTTTATAATTCAGCAACTTGAATTTTCGAAATCAGCGTTTGAATTTATGCCGACTTGCTATTTTTCAGATCGCTTGGCATAATTTTAATATCAATTCAGCACAATTCAGCAAAGAGTTTTTGAATGCAAGAATCTGTAACTCCTGTTAATTATTGAAGGAATGTTTAGAAGTTATTCTTTTATTATTCAACAACTTGAATGTTTGAATTCAGCATTCGAATTGACGACGACAATTTTTTTTCGGGGCGCTTGGCATAATTTAAAAATCAATTCAGCACAATTCAGCAAAGAGTTTTTAAATACAACTATGTGTAACTCATGTAAATGAATGAAGGAATGTTAAGAAGTTATTCTTTTATAATTCAGCAAATTGAATGTTTGAATTCAGCATTTGAATTAACGCTGACTAGGTATTTTTTGGGGTGCTTGGCATAATTTAATGATCAATTCAGCACAATTCAGCAAGGAGTTTTTGAATGCAAGAATCTGTAACTCCTGTTAATTATTGAAGGAATGTTTAAAGTTGTTCTTTTATTATTCAACAACTTGAATGTTTGAATTCAGCATTCGAATTGACGACGACAATTTTTTTTCGGGGCGCTTGGCATAATTTAAAAATCAATTCAGCACAATTCAGCAAAGAGTTTTTAAATACAACTATGCGTAACTCATGTAAATGAATGAAGGAATGTTTAGAAGTTATTCTTTTATAATTCAGCAAATTGAATGTTTGAATTCAGCATTTGAATTAACGCTGACTAGTTATTTTTTGGGGTGCTTGGCATTATTTAATGAACAATTCAGCACAATTCACCAATGAGTTTCTTAATGCAAATAAGTGTAACTTCTGTTAACGAATGAAGCAATATTTAAAAGTTGTTCTTTTATAATTCAGAAACTTTAATTTTTGAATTCAGCGTTTGAATTTATGCCGTCTTGCTATTTTTCAGATCGCTTGGCATAATTTGAATATCAATTCAGCGCAATTCAGCAAAAAATTTGGCTGACAAACTGCAAAATAGATTAAATTGTGTTAATGAATTGTAAATACGATTTCCTAAGACCCCACAATCAGCTAGTAGATACGAGAGAGGAAAGCAAAGTTTATAATTTGCAGGCCTGTGTACTACTCAGTTTCTTTAAGTTTTAAAAGCTTTTAGCGACATGAGAAATGTCTACGATTAATCAAGCTTTCAACTTTTAAATATGTTAAGATCAACAGATGCCTTCAATAAACAAAAGCTTTGCTCAAACTACAACAAAAACTTTCTAATTTAAGCTAAATAAAATAGTAAAGCTTATATTTTTCGAAGCTACTCATAAAACATATGTTCAACGCAGCTGCTTTTTAATTAGAAAATTAAAAATATTTTTGTAACTGCGCATAAGCTTTAGATAGTTTCTTCTAGTTGCTTCAAACTTCTAGTCAAACCTTTTTTTTTTCTATACTTTAAAAATGCTCTCTTTTGATAAAAATTAACCCCTTTTTTTTCCTTTTCTCAACTGTTGATTTATTTCATTTTAATTTGAGGTAAAAAGCTGTTTTTTTCCAAATTGTTTACTACTTTTTTATTTAATCAGACACCAGCCAGTCTGTCACTCCTTTTCTTTGTTAATTCGCACTTTAAATGCTGCCGTATATCGCACACTTTGTTGCTTTGCTTTTCTTTTCTCTATAATTCAATTTATTTTTTTATCATTTTCTCATTTATCTCATATTTTTATTTTTTTTTTTTGCTTTTGGTATTTTTTGATATATACATATCTATGAGGTTGTATGTATGAATGTGTGTAGATGTATATATTAAATTTGGCTCACACTGACGCATAAAAAACAACACTGCAACACACAGACACAAATACACACGCACACACACAAACACTTGCAAAAACGTGCTTTGCCAATTAATATGAATTTGTTTGGCTTTTCCGTTTTGCTGTTTTTGGCGTATTCACGGCGCGTTATCAACTGTTGGCTTGATATCCTGCCAGTCATTATTTTGCCAACAAGTTGCGAAAAGCTTTATTTGCAGAGAGCTTTTTTCTTTGAAGTTTTCCCAATTAAATGCGAGAATATTGGCAGTTGTTGGAGTTTTGCGTTATATACTTACACAGAGTTTATTTGTGTTTGTGTGTGTGTGGAACTGTTGTTTGTGTCGGTAAGATTTAAAGAGAACCTTAGTGAGTCAAAAAGCTGTTGAGCGAAAGAGAGCAGAAAAAGCTTCTGCACAACTTGTTGCAATTTTGTTTGAATATCAGCTACACATAAATCAGCTACAAACAGCTGTTGTTTTGGCTGTCAGAGCGTAGCTGTGAGAGCGTTGAATTTGGAATTTCGAAAATTATACAAGTAATGACACTCATCATATGAGCAAGCTTTTATAAATCTGATTTTTTTTGTGAATTTATTTACTGCAAATTTTAACCTTTGTTATGCTTTGTTCACACAGAGAGTTTAGTTTGAGTTACCAGTACAAAGTTGAGTTTTTTCTTTGAACTCAAATTAAACTCTTTTTTCAGTAAAATTATTCAGGATAAAACTCAACCTAACTCAATTTGCTTTCTGAGCTTATCATATAATTCAATTTGAGAAATGCCTTAAAGAATGCTAATGTTGAGATGAAAAGGTACGTTCAGATGCAACTTTTAAGATGACAAGGCACGTTCAGAGAACTTATCGAGTTTATGCTGAGAAATGTCAAAAACAGCTATTTCTTAACTTGTGCATTTTACTGTTTGCAAAAAATGAACAAAAAAGTGAAGAAAAGAACTTGTGTAGAAGATGAGGCCTTCATATCAGTATGGACCAATAAATATTCCGATTTGCAGAGCGCAAGGAAGAACTTGCATTTGAACGCAGAGATGGCTGCAGCCATCTTGTTCTCAAATTGAATTGATGTCATGGTGATAGAGGTGCAAAAAATATCAGAACTCATAAGTAAACATTGAAATATAACACTAAACTCAATTCTGCCGACTTATCTCTGTGTGAACAACTTTGGTTAGACTTGAACTAAACTCAAATTAAACTCTCAGTTTGAAAATAGCATAACACCTATTATTGCTTGTCTACTATTTCAATTACGTCAACATTAAATATTTTCCCATTTCTAATTTTGTAAATGACCCATCCAGATGACCCTGATTATAGTAGCCGTGATTTTTTGATGAAATGTAATGGCAAAAAGAATTTATTCAAAATAAGAAAAAATTTTTTTCATAATTTTGAATGATCAGCAAATACCTGTTTGAAAATTTTATTTAAAAAAAAATATATATACAAAAAAAATTTTTAAATTTCTAACCGGAAAGACTGTTTTTAACTATTTTTATTAAGATTTAAATCGTTCTATACTCAAAATTTCTCATCAAAGGCAACTTTGAGCAGTTTAACGAATCATTTTGAATTCAATCTTTACTCAAAAATATTTTTTTTTTAAAGAGGACACATCCTCAGTATCAAAGTTTTTTGAAAAAAATTAAACGTACACTTATGTCAACTTAAGAAAATATTAATTGAACTCCACAGATATTGTTTTAATTTATATAAAAGTTACAATTTTTTAAAAACCATACGTTCTTTTCAAAACATTGGCTTAACCCTTTGACAACCGGTTCTGAACCAATAGAAAATTCACGAATCCAACACCAGATTCTTGTTAAACGATCCCAAATTACTAGACAAAAGTGTAGAGAAAAACTAAAGCGGTAAAAACCCAGCAGAAAAGTGGACCAAATTTGAAATAGTTCTGAACTAGTTCCAAAAAGGACCAGTACTAGTTCCACTACAATACCCTTTAACATTGAACGAACTGACGCTTTTTGCGGGTTGATGTTATAGGAAAAGACAATTGTCCCCAGAAACACTCCTTTTCCCCATATTTGAACTAGTTGCATTAGGAACATTTTTAAACTGGTTGCTTTCGCAGTAGCCTGAAAGTGGTTCTTTTTTGACTAGTTTTAAAGTGAACATATTAAAAGTGTAAAAATTTAGTGCAACGGAAAGGTCCTAAAGATCTCATTTGTACCATATTTTCCATCCACATTCCAGAAAATATTTTGTGTATAAACATTTATTTTTTTTTTTTATAATTTTTTCTTGTGCGCAGCAAATTTTAAAAAAGCCAGAACGCGTTTTTTTTAGCAATACTTTTGAAAACAAAAACAAAAATAACTGTTCTACACTGAACGCCTTTTGTACTTTTTCAGAACTACTGCGAACTGCGCTAGAAATGAACTAGTTCACTTTTTCAATTGACTCCAAAATAACTGCTGGGAATGTATGCTACTATTTTCTCTCGTTGACAATAAGCGAACAAGTTTGAGATCAAATTTTGATTAAATTTATGGGAACTCGTTGTTTTTAATTTATTTTAAAAGTTAAACAGTTAAAGTTTAAAAAATAACCTTCGCAATGGTGGTATTTTTACCTCTATATGACTATTGTTTTATTAGATATTTATTCCCAAAATTGTTCAAAATTTCGTTAAGAAATCCCAAAAAATCTAATCTAAAAAATCTAATATACTTTGTTGCATATTCCTGCGCCGTCTGCTTTGCATGGTATTTTGTATATTTGCAGGAATACGCAACAAAGTATATGTGGGTACTACAAAGATGAAATTACGGACAAGAATATCTGCGCACAAGTCAGAACATAAATCACGCACCAAACTACTGGAAAAAAGAACAGCATTAGCGGCCCACTGTACAACACTTGACCACTGTCCAGACCAGTGTTGCCAGATTGAGGTAAATTTTGACTCATTTTTTGGGCAGAGGTAAAATAGGTAATTTTTGACCAAAAGTGGTAAATTTTGAGGAAATAAAAACTTTTTTAGACTTGTTAATTTTTCGAGTTATTAGCAGTACTGTTACCTCACTGATAGTTTAATATTCTTGAGAATCATCCAATGTAACAAAAAAATCTGAATTATCTATCTTTAGTTACTGAACAAAGGCCCTTTTACATTGGTCAATAATTGAAAGTAATTTTTCGAGTTTGTTGCGGAGAATTGGCTCAGAAGGGGGAACAAATTAATGGTACGCTTGTGTTGCATCGTCAACTTTTTGGGTTCAAAAGAGAACCAATGTAAAAGGGGTAAAAGCAACAAGTGAATTAAATTAAAAAATAGCGAAACAAAATAGTTTATACACGTCAAGAGTTGACGGTTAGCTTGTTGATGAGAGATAAATATATGTATACTAACAAAAAAATTATAACGGTTGTTAATCATTAAAAATTTTTTATATTATTTTTTATTTTGGGAAAAGGTAAATTTTCTCCGAAAGTGGTAAATTTTTTCCCAAATAGTGGTAAATTTCAGTTCGTCTCTCTGGCAACACTGGTCCAGACCCTATCTGTTTGTGTTATCTGTTTGTGTTTTGTTCGTGGTTAATGTCTACCACAATTGTTAATTGTTAAACTTTATGTTTAATGTTTAATATATAAGTTTTCATTTTCGTGTTTCAATATATTTTGTAAATTGTAATATATATGTATGTATATTTTTGTAACAGTGTCCCTGAAGATGAACTCCGGCGGAATTCGAAATATTTGACGAAATAAATATTATTAATTTAAACACAAAAAAGTAGTGTTTTATATTAATAAAAATTGACCTTGAGCCCAAATCAAGCCCAAAACAATCAATTTGAGAGGTCGAAGAAATATCATATTGTTAAAAAATAACCTTTCAAATTATGGTACTTTAACCTCTTTAGGACTAAAGGTGCAAGATAGTCACAAAATAGATTAAATTTCCCAAAAAATCTGATTTTTCATTCGATGTTAAACATTACTCCGAAACAATTAAAGTGGGCCGGGTATTTATTGGGACTTTTTCATGAAATTTTAGCCTATTTTGAAAATATCTCTCTGAGTCGTAGAGAGGTTGAAGTACCACCTTTGGAAAGAAAATCAAACTGTTTTTGATTTCGTTACTTTATTTCAGTCTTACTACGATCACGATCGCAAATCAAAGACCAAATTCTACATGCGTCTTTTCTGCGATCGCTTTGATTTGAGTGTGTATAGAGCGTACATTGGTTGCAACAAAATCTCTACATCGAATACTGATTCATTTTCCATATCTGCATTGAAAGTTCACGTGCAACTGGCTGCTCAAATGATCAATTCATTCACCAACCGCAAGAGGCCATCTCACGAAGTTGTAAGAGAGAGATCTTAGCAATTCAAGCTTGCGCAGGTCAATACTCTGTTTGATCATTATCTCTGCAAAAGTGAAACGGGGTGTAATGATGTATTTTTTGTTACAAACAACACAAAGACCATCAAGCTAGAACCAATGCTATTTGTGCCTTTTGCAAAAAAATATTTTTCTTTGCCAATGATCGAAATTACTCCGAAATTTTTCATAAAAAATGTAAATTCAATACATTGATCAGAAATGCAAACAATTTTGTTTTTCAAATTAATCAACTCTTCAACAAAATTAAATATGTCTTCGATTTTTAGCGTTGACGACCATTGGGACATAGAGGTGCCGTGAGATTTGGTGGTCGCGTGGATGGTCAAAGTGGACTATCTTTTTTTGTTATTTATTGTTAGAAAGTGGAAGCTTGCACCCAACTTGTCCAAAAATTTTGTACCTCTATCTTCTCCCACCCCCAAAATATTGCAGTAAAAAAAGGGGCAACAAAGTAAAGATTTTTTAATTTGGGCTAGTCTGGTAGGCAGAGGGAATTCCATCCAAAGGGAAATCCATCCTACAGAATTAAGTACTTTCTGAAAGCCACATTCGTTCCCTTTTTTTTTATTTTTTTATTTATTTGTTTGCTAAGCCTTTTAGGCTTTGTAGCATTTTACAATTACAATTCATAATCCAATTATACTAATACTAATAATACTAATAATAATACTAATATATTGAGTTCAAGTTCGTTTTAAATGAAGATACAAAACCAAAGTAAAATGAGTTCAGTTGTAATGTAATGTAAATTAAAACATGAACGTTTCAAAGTATACAGACTTATAGATAACATGAGTAAAGGTATTATAAAGCAAAAAATACATTAATAATAAATCTTCAAGAGGGTCCAAGGCGGTGGTATCGAGAATGAAAATATGTATAAAATAAATATATCGTTCTGTCCTTGAAGCCAATAAATTCTTGGCTTAGCAAGTTGGTAATCCGACGAATTGAGTCGTATTTACCACACCAATTTCCTTGTGGAAAAGAAAATGGTTGCGAACGCAGGCACTAAGACAAACTAGGTCTCATTGGCCACTCATATTAATATACATATAACACCTCTATAAATATGGCACAAAGTATCAGAGTGTGAGATCTAGAAAAGTGGTAGGTATCAAGGCAAACAAGGCCCGGTACGTCATACTGATAGTATATATACAATATTATTCATTCTGTGATTCTAAAGCCGATGAAGTCTTGATTCATCTTTTATTTATCACACCGAGTTCCTAGTAAGCTAAGACAAAGGTAACGAACGCAGGCACATAGACAAACTTGGTCTAATAAGCCACTTATATTAATACTAGCGATAACCGGTGCGCGTTGCTGCACCCAGCAAGTATATTGGAAATGATAAGTAAATTCAAAATTTTTATTAGTCCCTTAGTCTGACACCACGCTCATGTTCCACTGCCCGTTACAGTTTCCCAGTAGCAGAACATCACTCCCAGGTGACAATTTCATTATGAGTTTCAATGTCCTGTGATTTAAGCTTCCATAGCTATTCTGTATAGAGAATCGGGCAACACCCCCTTTTCCAATGCACAAACCAGTTTTCCAGTAAAAAGACTTTGGCAATTAGTAACTCCATACTGAGTTTTATTGTCATGCGACGTTTAGTTCCAAAACTAGTCAATATCAAAAATTTGACTTGTGTGGTCGAAGCCATAACCCCTTTTCCTATGCCCGTCCCAGTTTTCTTGTTTATTTATAAAAAAACTTATTGAATCACACAATGTCAATTCTATTAAGTAAAAAGTCAGCCGTTTGTTCCTTTTGTTCATTTATAAATTACAGGAAAACCACCGTCAAAACATGTGTAGAAAAGTTGCATGCAGCGAAACAAATAAACATACGTACATACATACATACATCAAGTCGGATTGAATCTCATTCTCATCAAAAAAATCCTCAACATGCTAAAGGTGGTCAGTGAATCCCCTTTTAACAAAACTGTGTTAGATTAATTCTCCACATCAAAACTACTTTGAACATATTAGAATGTACTTCGATCCAATTAGCTTTAAGCGCAGCAAAGTATGTATGTATATGTATTTGTTTGTTTGTTTTGTGCTTGCTGAGAACAAAAAGAGTATAGTAGAGAGCAACATGCAGTTTATTGAGGCTCTCGCAGCACAAACGCATGAAAAGCTAACGATCAAGCAATGCATGGCATTGTGGATGATTTTTTAAAAAACTTAACACTTTAATTAAAGATACTTATTATTGAAATTTCGTAAAGAAAATAACCAATGAACCTTTTGTAGCACAAATGTGATATTTTTAAACTTATTTCAAAAAAATCGGACCAGTACTTTTGGAGTTTTGCGGACACAAAAAATTTTCACTTTCATTTTATATAATAGTATAGATATAGATATAGATAGATATATACTACGCAGATCGTTCTCTCATTCTATATAGGAATAAGTCTGGCAAGTTCAGGTCCATTCAGATGTAAATGTGTTGACTGATTACCATCCAACAGTAAAAATGCCGTATCCTTGGAAGAGTATGTTGAGAATCAGTGGCGGTGCATCCAACAGTAAAAGTGCCGTATCCTGGGAAGAGTATGTTGAGAATCAGTGGCGGTGTTGCAGATAATCTATTATTTTAAGTTTAATTGAGTATAGGGTTTCATTAAAAGATATAACATCTGAAACGGAATTGAAGTCTCCGCAAGCGCTTCTTAGTGGTTCATTTTGCAAGTAATTAGTTCTACAAAAGTTCATAAAAAGTAGCTCAAAAGATCTTCTTGGTCGAAGAGGAAGATTAAAGTAAATTTTACTCAGTAAGTATGGACTGTCAACAAATCCATGTATAAGTTGATAAATCCAGCAAACATTAAGCATGATTCTACGATTTCTCAGAGAAGGTAGGTTAACAAGCTTTAATCGATATTCATAGGGTGTTAAGTGAATGTTAGTATGACAATATATATTGCGTAAACAAAACAAAAGAAATTGTTTCTGAACTGATTCTATATCGTCAACATAACACCCATGTCTAGGACACCAGACAATTGACGCATACTCAAGTATGGGCCTTACAAGCGAAGTGAATAATGTTTTAGTAATGAAAGGATCATTAAACTCTTTTGACCATCGTTTAATAAACCCTAAAGTACTGTTTGCTCTGCTTTTAGCTTTATTAATATGAATGTGAAAGCGAAGTTTTGGGTCCTTTTGAATGATACCTCGATAAAAAAATCTATTGCATAGTTTTAACAGGAAAAATTCGAAAGTAAAAGGGTCAACGGTGTCCCAGTGGTCATCAAAGGGTTAATGTTCGCAAGTCACGTTTATTTCACACATGGTTAAGTTTCTTTTCGAACTAAAAGTTAAATGCTCAAAGCCCAGAGCTAGAGGCAACAAGTGAGAGCGCGCAAAAGCTTCTATTACAACGCTCAATTTTGAAGGGAAAGCTTTGCGATGACGCGTGGGATTTGCGAAGCAAAGAAAAAAAAGACAGAACAACAATGCTTAGTTAACCTTGAACAAGAGCGAATGCTAACAAAATTACAGATTATGTACAACACCAGCTTTGTATGTATGTACTTAATAGAAATATTCAAACAATTTATATATTTATTATATAGACATTTATTTTTTATATAAACACATGCATACATATAAATAAATATATTATATATTATATTTATATATATGTATATATATTATTCACAAATGTTTGCATACATTTTTGAAAGTAAATAAATAAACAAACAAACAGACAAACAAGCAAACAATAAAAGTTCACACTTATACAAATAAACACACGTAGTCTTTCTTATGAGTAATTGTTTGTGTATTTGTAATGAGTGAGTGAGTGCGTGCGTGTTTTCGCGAGTGTGCGAGTGTGTGTTTTTGTGTTGAGTGTGTGTACGTGCTTGCATTTAATAAAGTAAATAGCAGCCAAGCTGACAACATAATTAATAAATTCAAATGTGGAAATATTAACCTTTTCGAAAATATCGTCTAATGAATAACAGACAGCGCAGACAAATTAAAGAAATGTGAACGCGCCTGCACGTAGGCAACATTATTGGAGAGTTTGCTTTTATTATTTAGCATTTTATGTCATAACTTAAATTGCAAACATTTTTGAGTCAAGCGTAGTATTTAGAGAACTTAATTAAGCGAGAGCATAAGATTAACTTTTGTACATGCTCGCATATATACATATAAAGTATACTTTTAGGAGTATGGAGTTCAGCGCCAAGGTCAAGACAGGCAGCACAGACAACAGCTTTGAGTATATTTTGAGCCATATTTTTGAGTTCTTATGTACTAGTCGTTTGTGCCTTAAAGCAGGCTACAAAGTTCGTTGCACACACAAACACACATACACTTACACACTCATATACACATATGAATAACAGACTAGTCAATAGTAAGCAGTGCCTAAAAGTATACACAAGACAGGTTCACGGTCTGTCACAAATGCCTGTAGGCGTTTGCTGTGCTCTATTTTTCTTGTCTTTTTTTATGTTGTTGTTGTTGTTGTTATTGTTATTGCATACTTTGGAGCTTACGACTGTGGCGGCGACGCAACGCAACAAGTTGAAGTCGACATATGCAGAAGAATGGGCGAGTGTGCTGTGCATATGTAAGGCGGGTGTTATGGAACGAGTAGTGGTGAGGGTGTTGTAGAAATATATGGCTAACGGGTGTACAAAGAGAGGGGTGTAGATATATATATGGCTGACTATTTGGCTGAATTGACGTGCCTTGTCTTGTCTTGTCTTGTCGCGGCAAAAACTGGCTTTGAATGCCAAGACAAGCCAGCAGGCATCAATCAATTGTTATTGGTTTTTGTTGCTGCTTTAAAATGCTTATTGTGGCTGTTGTTATTGTTGATTTTGATGGCGTTATTTTTATTTTTTTTTCATTTTTCATAAGACATGCCTACGCTTTAATCTTGGCATTTTTGGCAGCTTTAAGCCTCTACCAAGTCGTTTGAAATTTCATCAAAACTGGATTTAGCGCTTACAACACAAGATTTAACATCACAGAGATATTAAGTGCTTATGCGTGTGTGTGTGTGTGTGTGTGTGTGTTGTTGTGCTGTTTGTTTGTGTACCTAAGTTTTGTTGATTTGATTTTCTCAGAACTTTTTAAAAATTCCCTTTGCGTGCACTTTTTTCCATAAAATCACTCATGCTCAGTGCTTTAATAAATCATTCACTAAAACACCTTAAATTATGCAATGCTTTTTGCCAAATTGTTGTGCAGAAACGTGCCCCTAACTACTTTACATTTTGTTGTTGTTTTTTTTCATCTGTTGTCTCAAGTCATCAACCTATAAATAATATCATACCTATTGCATTCTGCAAAAGATGAAAAAGCCTAAAAATATGCAAGCTATTTATGTTTACTATTAATATATATATGTGTATATATTATGAAATCAGAGACGACAAGCTAATTTTTCAATTACCTGTTGAATAATTGAATAATTGCACATTGCTTGTTGACTTAATGTAATTGAGCGCTTAAAGCGCCATAAGTTATGCTATAATTTCTTTTCGTGCGAATGTAAGCTTGTCACATTTCTATTATTATATCGAGAAGGAAAACGTGCTATGTAAATATATCCTATTCCATCATTTAATATTGAATATATCATTTGAGCAACATAAGATTATCAAAATAATTTGATTATCGAAATAACGTTCTTTATTCAATAAAGCTTTCAAATATCAGTAGCTATTTTGGTATTTTGCCTAAAACGAATAAGCTTCAAATTATATCGTTTTTATTTTTAATTAAATGAGAAATTACACTCTACTTAAATAAATTCAAATTCAAATTCTAATTAAAAAAATTGACTTGAATTGAGCTCTTGAATTAATGTTTGTCGATGATATTGTAAGGCAGAAATGTAAGCGGTCTGTGACATGAGTGTTAAATGTTCTGTCCTGTCAGTGCTAATGTTCTTAATTCAAACATAATAGAAAAAGTCTTAATATACCACCTTAATTAACAAGAATAGCTGTCCATGACATGTAACGTGACATTCTTTCTTCAATGAAATATTTTATGTACCGATTACTGAATATTTTCTTCTTCATACAACCGAGTGGTCAAGACTCAGGTTAATAAAACTTATACATATTTTGAAAAGGAAGATAAAATTAATGAGTAAAAATTCGTCAAATAGCCACCAAAAGCAGAAAGTCGTGATTCTTATATACCACTTTGTTCAAAAATTCGTTCAATAGATTCGTTCAAAAACTATATTTTGGAGAAGTCTCAAGCGACATAGGATAAATATTATGACAAAAAGTTGGAATACATAAAAATATTAAATAATTATGACGCAGAATATAACAAAATACAATAAAATAAAATTCGATCTGTATATTAATTCCCGAAATATATGTAGTGACCTACGTAGCGTCTTAACATTAATAGTTTTAAGTAAAAAATTCAGAAATTTTTTTATATATTTTTTTTAGGAAAACTATATAGGAAATATAGAATTCTCAAAAGTACAAAAAAAATTACAAATTCGAACTGTTTTGCGCAAAACAAGCTCCTTTATCACAGAACATGATCTTGACATTCTTGTTAATTTTTCCATATGACTACATAGCTCAAATAGTTCTTAGTTCTTCCAAATGTTAGATCCATTTTTACATTACCAAAAAAAAAAAAAAAAGAAAAAGAAAACTGGGGCAAGCAATTTTTGTTACAATTGCTTGATGTTACGTTTCATATTTTTGACATTTAACAATGTATAACAACTCAACATGCTCTTATTGTGTGTGTCAAAGGAGGCTAAGAATGGTATGTTTTTTTTTCTGTGATTTAAGAGTGTCGACAATTAATTATTACTTTCCATTAGAAACATTTGCTTCAAAATTGTTTCCTTTTGCTGTTAATGAATGTTTAAATAAAAAAAAATGCTTACCGCTGGTCGGGGTGTGTAACAGTATTTTTCGCTACACATTCTTTTTTATTTTTTTTTATTATGAATAACTGTACTTTATTTATTGTTGTAACTTATAATGGTCCTATGTAGGTCACTTAAATGCCCCATTGCCTTTATAACTGAAGATATATAGCAAAAGCTCACGCACAGCTCTGTAAACAAAAGCACACGCACACTTTTGCATTTACATCACTCGACGCATTACCTCTTCATTAAACAGTGCCGAAAAATATGCAACATTTATGTGTGTCACGCTTCAAAAACATTGTTCTTTCCTTTTTTTTTATTTTTGTTTTTTGTTTTTTTTTGTTTTGTTCTTTGCTTCTTTGTACTCAACCTAATTAACGCATTACAAGAAACTCAAAGCTTTACTCGGAAGTGGAACGAACCTCTTAAGTTCAACATAATCGCACACAATCACAATCACAGCTGTGTTCACTATGGCCGGGGCCAACTGCACCCCTTTTGACCTAACTTCCAACTAATCAACAAACAATAGAACCTGCACTACACTTAATTTTCTCAAGTTTTTCAACGCTTTGAACTAATTTTTTGCTAAGCTTTTGGTGATGTTCGGGTGGTGTTAGCTGTAAAATTGAAAAAAAAATGCCTTCATGAAATGTCCCTTTTAATGTTCTCCTTTCAATGTGAATGTCGAGTGTCGCAATGCTCGGGTTATGGTCATTATTTGTAATAGAGTTTGGCGCTCAGCGTTTAGTTATGCTGTCGCACGAATTTAACTGTAGTCAATGTGTGTGTGTTAGCTAGAATTTCTACTAAAGTGTGGGTGTAGAGTAAGTGTGTGTGTGTGTAAGAATTAGAAACCAATGCCGGGTTGATGTTCTACAGAATTGTGCTTTACAAAGTGGCGCCAGCTAGTGTGGCACCCTGTTCGCCTTAATGTCTAATAGTCTGACTGACTAACTGACTGACGCACCAGTTATTTATTTGACCCCCATGCTGCTGTTACTGTATCCTTTTGTGAGGTTTTGAATTGTAAATCTTGAAACTATGCTTTGTAGAGAATGATATAATCTAATTTGACGTTAATTAGCAGCATTTTTCTTTGTAGGTGTGTTTTTTATGTGTATGTGTGTGTGTGTTGAAATGGTGTTAAATGTAAAATTATAACTACAGATTTTTGAATTAATGACATATGTTCTACATCCTTAATTGTAGCAATTAAAATAAATCTATATAATTTTGATAGAGCCTCAGGGTATGCAACAATTTTTGAAAACGACTTAACCACTTAACTTTCATTATAGCAGCAGACATTTAGAGTACGCTACTCAGTTAAGAAGACCGCAATCTTAGACTGAAGGAGTTTTAACCACTTAACGCCAAAGTTAAGAAAACCGCACTCTAAGAATGAAGAAGTTTTAACCCATTAACGCCAAAGAAGATAGGATTTTCTGGTTCGGTTTTTAGCTTCATTTTTGCATAGATATATGAACATTATCCCAACATATCCTCTTAAATATCCCAACATATCCTAATTTAAACGAGAACCTTGTGCAGATAAGACACTGGCTTAAAAAAGACCACAGCCTAAAAGAGACTCTTCTCCAAACCTTTCTAAATGAAATCCTTATCCCAGAGAGATCCTTGTTCATAAGAGATACTATTTGAAAAAAGCCTTAAAGATCACCTAGTACTTTAGGGACCATTGTTTTAAAAGTTCCTGGTTCAAAATGAATCCTAGCTTAAAAGAGACTCTTGCTCAAAGAGGCGCTAGTTTAAAAATATTAAAATTTATAATATGCATCAGTTCAAGAAACAATTTGTCTAAAAGATACACTAGCTTGAAAAAAAAGAACTGGTGAAAATAGACTAGTTAAAAATAAAGCCTAGTTCTAACAATATTGACATTTAAAAATACTCTACTCCACAAAAGTATATCACTTAAAGGGGTCAAAGGAGACTTAAGCTCAAATAAGATTTAAGTTCAAAAAGACTGACTCCACATCAAAACAACACCTGTTCAAAAGGAATCTTAGTCCCAAAGACACCCTGGTTCAAAAAATACACTAGTTCAAAAGAAATTTTGGTCCATAAGAGCCGCTAGTTGAAAGGAGATACTAGCTCAAAGGAGACTTAAAGAAGCTGAAGTTTTTGTGCGACCCCAATCCTTAAGAGAACCTAGTTCTCAACCTCCCTCAATTATTCTTACTATACCGTTATTTCTGAAGATTTTTAACTTAAGTTAAACCCTTTGTTCTTACGAGACCGTTTTTTTAATGGACTACAGTTCTTAAGAGACTCTCATAAACTTTATTCTAAATAGAGCATTGTTCTTATGTGACCCTAGATAAAAAAAAAAGCCCTAGTCCAAAAGAGACCCCAGTTTTAAAGAAAATCTGGATCAAAAGAGATCCTTGCTCCATAGAACGTCTAGTTTCAAAGAAAGTCTTGCACAAAAGAAATCGTATTTTAATAGAAATTCTATTTCAATAGAGGCCCAAGTTATAAAATATCCCTAGTTCTAGAAACCCCTATAAGTTAAAACCTCTATTTCTTGAGACCCCAGTGGAAATAACTCCTTTGTTAAAAAGCATACCCTAGTTCTAAAGAGATCATAGTTCAAAATAGAAGTTAGTATTAAAGTTTTAAGAGGGATAAAAAAAGAGATTTTGTCCAAAGGAGTTTGTTTCCTTGCAGGACATGATCCTACACTTTTACCTTTCTGCATTTTCTATCCTCATTTCTAACCAACTAAAACTCAAAAATCATAAATATTTACGACTGAAAGTTGTAATTAGTTGATAGTTGAGAAGTATAGGATGAGATTGTCTTTTAACTTGATTTGAATGAGGTAAATGCATAACACATGCTTCGCAATACGGCTTTCCAACATGCTTAGAACATTCTACACGTGTTTCACTTTATTGCCGCTGCCCCATTTCGTACCAAGGAAGACTTGACTGAATAGGTATAATATTTCAAATCCTTGGTTCAAAACTAAAAAAAGAGGCCCCAGGTCAAAAGTGATCCTACTGCAAAAGAGGTCCTAGTACAAAAGGGACACTAGTTCAAACAGGAACACAAGTTTAAGAGACACTTTAAAAGTCCTAGTTTTTAAGAGATTACAGATCAATAGAGACTCTTGTTCTCTAGAAATCCTACGCTTTAAAGACCCTTATTCTAAAAAACTCTTATACTTAGCACTAAGACGGGCTAAACGGGCCCAATTTTTAAGAGATCACAGTTCATAAGAAACCCTAGTACATAAAAGTAGTAGAGCCTATTTATTAATACACAATTGGTCTTATAAAACTCAAATTCTCAATAGATCCTAGTTCTTTAGAGACCCCAATTTAGAGATGCACCCTGTGTGTGGTGTATAAGAAATATAGCTCAAAATTGGGCCTGGCTTAAAAGAGACGGTATTTGAAAGAAATTTTATTTCATAAAAGTTCTTAGTTGTGAAAGGGTAAGATTCGTTTTAATAAACTCTAGGTACCGCAGTAAGAAAAATCCTCTAGTATAACGTCCCAAATAAGGCATAGTTTAAAATGAGACAATAGCATGATAAAAAATGAGACTAAAGTTCAGAAAAGACCATAGTTCCAAAGAGATCCTAGTTCCAAATGGGTCGTTGTTCTTAATATCCACTGGTCTAGAAAATTTGAGAAAATTTGAGAGTTGTTATAGGCTTTCAGTGTCAATATACTCTAATTTCAGTTCTAGTTTTATTTTTAGTTCTAGTTCAAGTTCAAGTTCTAGTTCTAGTTCTAGTTTTAGTTTTAGGTCTAGTTTTAGTTCTAGTTCAAGTTCTAGTTCTACTTCTGGTTCTAGTTCTAGTTCTATTTCTAGTTCTAGTTCTAGTTCTAGTTCAAGTTCTACTTCTAGTTCAAGTTCTAATTCTAGTTCTAGTTCTATTTCTATTTCTACTTCTATTTCTAGTACTAGTTCTATTTCTAATTCTAGTTCTAGTTCTAGTTTTAGTTCTAGTTCGACTTCTAGTTCTAGTTCTAGTTCCTGTTCTAGTTCTAGTTCTAGTTCTAGTTCTAGTTCTAGTTCCAGCACTAGTTCTAGTTCTAGTTCTAGTTCTTGTTCTAGTTCTAGTTCTTGTTCTAGTTCAAGTTCTAGTTCCAGCACTAGTTCTAGTTCTAGTTCTAGTTCCAGCACTAGTTCTAGTTCTAGTTCTAGTTCCAGCACTAGCTCTAGTACTATTTCTAGTTCTAGTTCTTGTTCTTGTTCTTGTTCTAGTTCAAGTTCTAGTTCCAGCACTAGTTCTAGTTCTAGTTCTAGTTCCAGTTCTAGTTCTCGTTCTAGTTCTAGTTCTAGTTCTAGTTCCAGCACTAGCTCTAGTACTATTTCTAGTTCTAGTTCTTGTTCTGGATCTAGTTCTAGTTCTAGTTCTAGTTCCAGTTCTAGTTCTAGTTCTAGTTCTAGTTCTAGTTCTAGTTCTAGTTCTAGTTCTAGTTCTAGTTCTAGTTTTAGTTCTAGTTCTATTTCTAGTTCTAGTTCTAGTTCTAGTTCTAGTTCTAGTTCTAGTTCTAGTTCTAGTTCTAGTTCCAGCACTAGTTCTAGTTCTAGTTCCTGTTCTAGTTCTTGTTCTAGTTCAAGTTCTAGTTCCAGCACTAGTTCTAGTTCTAGTTCTAGTTCCAGCACTAGTTCTAGTTCTAGTTCTAGTTCCAGCACTAGCTCTAGTACTATTTCTAGTTCTAGTTCTTGTTCTAGTTCTTGTTCTAGTTCAAGTTCTAGTTCCAGCACTAGTTCTAGTTCTAGTTCTAGTTCTAGTTCCAGCACTAGCTCTAGTACTATTTCTAGTTCTAGTTCCAGCACTAGTTCTAGTTCTAGTTCTAGTTCCAGCACTAGCTCTAGTACTATTTCTAGTTCTAGTTCTTGTTCTAGTTCTTGTTCTAGTTCAAGTTCTAGTTCCAGCACTAGTTCTAGTTCTAGTTCTAGTTCTAGTTCCAGCACTAGTTCTAGTTCTAGTTCTAGTTCTTGTTCTAGTTCTTGTTCTAGTTCAAGTTCTAGTTCCAGCACTAGTTCTAGTTCTAGTTCTAGTTCCAGTTCTAGTTCTAGTTCTAGTTCTAGTTCTAGTTCTAGTTCCAGCACTAGCTCTAGTACTATTTCTAGTTCTAGTTCTTGTTCTGGATCTAGTTCTAGTTCTAGTTCTAGTTCCAGTTCTAGTTCTAGTTCTAGTTCTAGTTCTAGTTCTAGTTCTAGTTCTAGTTTTAGTTCTAGTTCTATTTCTAGTTCTAGTTCTAGTTCTAGTTCTAGTTCTAGTTCAAGTTCTAGTTCTAGTTCTAGTTCCAGCACTAGTTCTAATTTTAGTTCTAGTACTAGTTCTAGTTCTTATTCTAGTTCTGGTTCTGGATCTAGTTCTAATTCTAGTTCTAGTTCTAGTTTTAGTTCTAGTTCTAGTTCTAGTTCTAGTTCTAGTTCTAGTTCTAGTTCTCGTTCAAGTTCTAGAGACCCCAGATCAAAGAGGACCCTTATTCAAAATAAGGCTCTTATTCAAATGAGACCGAAGTTTTAAAGAGGTCGTAGTTTCAAGGGTATCAAAGTTCTTAAAAAAATACCCTTGTTCTGAGTAGACTGGTTTAAAAGAGGTCTTAACCCATTAATGCTCACCACCAGAACTCGATGGGCTCATCATTCTGAACAAAACTGTCACGAAAAATGTAAACAAAAGAGCTTTTGGAGTCAACTTCAGTGCTTTTTTGAAAAAGCATACTTTTAGCTTTCTCACACTGTCGAAATCAAAAGCTTTACATTGTCGGTGGATTTTTTAGGAATTTTCGAAAAATGCGTAAAAAAATTTCATCGCTTATGATATATCATATGTTGTCATTAATGGGTTAAGTTAAGAGAGATCATAGCTCAAAAAATTCGTATGCAAAAAAGAAACTAGTAAAAAACTCCAACTAAATAAGAAACTCGTCTTCAAGAAACTCTTGTCTAGAGAAACCTCGAAGTACCTAGTGAAAGCTCAGAGAATGCTGAGTATGTAAACAATAATGTTTTTTTTATAAATTCATTTAACTCAACTTTTCTTTTAAACTTTAAAAGACTTCAAATCAAAAGCTCTAAAGGAAGCATTACGAAGCTTTGCAAAAAAAATGAAGTTTTTATTTTTTTTAGTCATGTGTTCTTAAATATTTGCCTCGATTATAAAATCAATATTTCATATAAAAATTCGAAAAAATGAACTGTTCTGAATATATTAATAGCTACAGTAATTTTGGTAGACACTATATCTTAAGATCTATTCAATCAAAATATTGAAAAAGTTCGATCAATTTTATTCGTGTCTAAGTCTTTAAGCTTTAATCACTAAAGTTGCTTGGCTTTTTCTTTTATTTTAAGCTACAGCCCAAAATGGGCTCAAAATTTTTTGAAACCATTACCATTTTTTTATTTCAGGATATTTTTACCATGCTGTGGTGGTGGTGGGGGGAATACTGAAAATCATTTCTAAGGTTCAATGCTGTTTTGCTTCTTCTCGTATTTTTTGTTTTTACCTTAACTTTTGCGACCTTTGGGGACTTAAACAATAATAAAATCCAAATCGAGAAAGAAATTTGTTTAAAATTGTTTTTTACTCCATACTAACTGCATTACTACCTTTAGTCAAAACTTTGGTCTGACTATCATTAAGAATGCCAAACAAGGTAAAGAAAGTTGTTAAACTTTATTGAAAACTTCAACCCAACCTTCAATCCATCATGACGTCATAATGACGATTCACACAATATTTTGCAGGGATATACGACCCTTTTTTCCTTCTGTCGAATACATAATAATTTATCATATTTGTCCGTCCATTATATATGGCATCATTAGCGTGAAGAAAAAAACTTTACAGTTATAATTTATAGTTTTAAACAATAAAGCACAAACATTCCATAACAAAAGCTTATTTTAATGAGGTGAATTTGCAATATTTCTTTGAACGCTCTATGGCAACAGGTATTGTTTGAGAAACAAAAAACAAAAAAAAAATTACCAAACAAAAAAAAACATTCAATTCCAAGTTCATAGCAATGTTTGAGGGGCAACAGACAACAATAAAGCAGTTGTTACATAAAAAGTTTAAGGGTAAAAAAAAAGCTTTTAAGCAGAGCTGAGTAATAAACAAGCGCTCTCTGAGTTATGCGAATTTAACAGAGATTTTTTACGGACAAAAGCTTTTGACTCAAGAAAAGAGTTGGGCAAAGAGTGTGCGTAGAAAAAAGCTTCACAGCTTTATGCATAGTAAATATGTGAAGTGAACATACACAATGAAAATTAATTTAGTTGTTTGGATATTCATAAAAGTAACTATTTTAAAAAAATTTTTTAAATTTTTAGAAAAAATTAAAAATAAACTTAATAACTTAACTTATCATTAAACTGGTTTGACTCTGATGAATTTTTTATTTCTTTATTTATTTTATTGTAAAAATTGTTTTATACCTGTATACTTTCTTGAATTAGGACACATTGGTTAATTTTTCTTTTTAATTTTTTTAATTATATGTTTGTACTTAAAATATTTTTTTTGTAATTTTATTTCTTGTAATTTTTATTTTTTTTTTTTTTAATATAAAATTTTTTTGTATTTTTTAATTTTTAATTTTGTATGAAAAGATGATTTTATTTGTTTTTTATTTTTTTTTTATATTATTTGATTAATTTTTTCCTCTGTAACAACCTTCTCAGGTCTTCTTTTTTGTAAAAAAATGATTTTATTTGTTTTTTGTGTTGTTTTGTGTTTTTTTTTTTGTTTTGTTTATTTTTTTGTTTTTTTTTTTTAATATTATTTCATCAAGTTATTCCTCTGGAGCAGCCTTTTAAGGGTCCATCAACCATCAAAGGGTCCATTCGTAAGTTTTCCAAGTTTTATACAAATATTGCAATTTACTTCACAAAATCCACTAATTTTATTCTCACAAACACAACAATGAGAGAACACTTACAAAAACAGTGCATTTTTACACCCCTAAAAATGTAACAAAAAATAAAAAAAAAATGAACAGAGATGACAGCTTAGCACACATAATCCGTCACTTATGACAAGAAAATTAATGTTTGCTGATTTATCATGATTACTATGATTATAAGAAAAATGATAATATGGCAACGCTAGCAAAATTACAGCAAGCAAAATACATACTGTGCAGCTCAGTGACAGAATCGGAAACTGAGTACATACAGTACAACAAAGTAATAACGAAACGTATGTATGTAGTTAGTTGACAAATTCAACCGCATTTACTATACATTCTGTTCTTCCATCGCTTTTATATGAGTATGAGTATGTGCAGGATAAAACATATGTAGTATGTACTCTGACTATGTATGTGTGGATTTTATTGTAAGTAAGTTTATTTCGTGACGTTCAAGTTAATTCAATTTGCCAGATTATTTGTACCAAATAACTTGATGTTGTTGTTGTTGTTATTGTTGTTGTTTTTGTTTTTGTATTACTGCAATACGTCTAATTAAAATGCATGCTAATAATGGAAATTAATATGCTGCAAAATGCAATAAATTAGACATTTGATTGTAATCAATTACTTAATGCTATATTGTTGCATGATTTTAGGTGCATTCTAAGCAATTGTTTTCTGTTTAGAGCTTAAAGCATACAACCAATGAAATGTTTTGAATATTAATTCTCAAAATATATTCAATAATTATGCCGAAGATACAAGATATAAGCTAAGAGTGTTTACATATAATATTCATTGCGTAAAGACACTTACAATGATATCAGATTTAATATTTACGGCGTAGATACAAATTTAAAGATATAGCATATGAAATTCGGGGCAAGTACTAATGTTAAAAGAAACAAAATTTAATATTTTAAATTTTAAGATGCAGATACAACGTCAAAGTAAAAAAATGCAATATTTTTGTTGCAGATACAAAATTATAGATAAATAGAAGACAATATTTTACACGCAGTATTAAGATAAAAAATATAAAAATCAAAATTTAAGCTGCAGATGCAAAACTTAGACATTTAAGACGCAATATTCTAAATGTAGACACAAGCTCAAAGATTTTGTTTGAAAGACTACAGTTTTTAGAAAAAAAAATGAATGCAAAATTTTGGGTGTAGTTCCATTTTTATCCCGTTTTACGAATTAGGTCAAAATATTTCTTGCTCAGATGCAAACTTATTGTAAAGGAGCAATCATCTATTAGATAATACAAAACAGAATAGCGAGAGACCTGGAGAACGTTTTGTGAAGAATATTCACAAACCTTTGAGGCCTCAAGGCAACCAGTTTTTTAACCAAATCTTCAAGAAAAAAGATAAAAGAAAATATGAACCACCAGCAGTGAAGAATTTTTCAATGTACTGGTAGACACTCACTTTCCTGGAAGTTCGAAGGCGTTTCAATACAATGGAAGAGTCCAACCTCTGTTGTCAAGGGTCTAGAACAGTGATGTTCACGTAGTACCACGCGTGGTGAGACTCGAAAGCTGGATTCGAGAATCGAAACACGTACACAATCGACTGCACGAAGTTCTTTCAATCAGTTGGCGCTGATACTTCAAGCAAGAAGGTTCGCTTCTCTTGGTCGTGTGTTTTGCACTGCACGAAATGTTTGAGGCAAATGAAAATGCGTTATTTGCAGAATAATAATAATAATAATGATAATGATAGGGACAATGATAATGATAGAGATAATGATAATGATACTGATAAAGATAATGATGATGAAAATGATAATTATAACACAATTCTTGCTTAAGACCTGCACAACAATTTTTGTCAGTGCAGAGAGCATGAGAGCTACAAATGCAAGCACGAAAATCGAAAATTGTAGTAGCATGCGTGTGGACACCACTGGCTTAGAACAGTGTAGGGCGCGTAGTGGCTCGCGTGCTAGAGACTCGTTTTCGAACTCTCTCTCGTGTCTCTTATGTATAAACACCGACAAAAAGTTATTTCAATCAATTGGCGCTTTGACTTCATGTTGTGCTGCATTATGTTTTGAACTTGATTGTTTTGTACCAAAAAAAATAGATGGGCAAATAAATAAGAATTTACTGAATAATGTAAACACTGAGTTCTATATCATATTTTAGGATCGAAGACCTGTTTTATTTATGTTTTTTTTCGTGTTCTTTGTTTTTGTTAGATTTGAATTTAAAATTAATTTAGTTTTTTACTAAAAAAATTGTTTTTTTAACAATTTTAGTTGATCTATTTTGATTTAAATTTTAAAATCAAAACCAAAACATGAAAATAAAATTAAATCTAAACTTAAAATAATATATTAAACAAACGAGCCGAGTCGGCATATTTATTGATACATGCGCAAAAATTGTTTTCAGTGCTGAGAGCGAGACTCAGTGGTGCTCACTACATGGTTTCCCATAGCCCGTGGGCATCGTGTGCTTTTGAGTTTTTGCACACGAAGTAGCAATCGGCTGGCTGTGCTTGTACACTGAGCTTGCACGTGTGTTGTTGAGCTTTTGGAAGTAGCAATCGGCTCGCTGTGTTTATACACTGCGTAAAAGTTCGTTTTTTCTGCTGTGCTTTAAATTTCAAGTCAGTATGCTTTGAGCATTCATGTGATGAGGGTGTCGCTTGCTGCTTTATTTATGAATATACGTAAATATATAGCAATGGTTCAGGACAAGCATTAATATATGTTTGCTTGATGTTTTCTATGTTAAAATAGCGAAAAATAAAAAAGAAATGATTATATTGAAAATACAACACTCGACAAGAGTTCCTTGCACCAAATGTAGTGAGAGCTTTTAACAACTTCTGGTTTCAGTGCAAAGCTGTACAGTGTACACTCGGAAAGCTCTCTTTGTTGTTGTTTGAACTGTGTATTGATCACCACGGGACTAGATGCGCTAAATGCTGTCAAAAACTTTCTTTAAAAAGTTGGAAGAATTGATTTCTTTCAGAAGAGACAATATGAGTACTATAATGATTACCAAACAAGACAGTGTTAAATCGGAAACCACGTCCAAAGAGTGAATATGCTCTATAGCGACTTTTGTAGGATTTACAGAGACCAAGAGGTTATACAATGCGTCAGGCTCGGTCAAAAAATATTCTAAAACACTCAAAGCAAATGATTTCTCTAAGAAGATAACAAATTGGTACTATGATGATAACCTAACAGGACACTTTTAAAACGAAAACCACGTCCAATGCTTCACGGGTCTGGCAATATGTGGATGGTATGAGTAGGTATATGAGAGTTGGTACAATCTATTGTAAAAATATTGTCAATGTCTTTTTCTAACCATTGCTTCATTTGCGGTAGTATTTTATACATTTTTAAGGTGTTTGAGGTATAAAGGGAGGTAGCCCACACATAAAACCAATACCTGCGATATTTGTTTTGAGTTCTGATAACATTGAGTAACGTTTTTAGTGTATAAACTGGGCTTTCACGCATGAAGGGTTCAACGCATCGGTATCAAACATCATGCACCTTAATAAATAAACCTATTCTCTTACTTAGATATCAAAATTGTATCTCTCAAGGAGTTTTATTTACATTTGAATTGTTATTCGATCCTTTAAGTTCGAAGATAATTTTTTTTTTAGTTCTAAAAGTGTAGGGTATACATTCGTGATATTCGCAGAAAAGGCAAAAATCTTATTTAGCTTGAAATTGTTTAATTGTGGTTTTGTTGCGTTCATTAAATGTTAGCTAAATTTTTAATGCATTATGCCCAAGAGACAAATTAACATAGAACACAAATTTCCTGACAAATGCAAACAATAACTCAAGATAGCTCAAATGCTGTCTCTAGACTCGAACATGCCAGACAAACTGTCGCCAGTAGTTGAGATCACAAAGATAGGTCCAACAAACGCTCGACCTGATGGCGACGCACTGTCTGGCATGAACACACATAAAACAATGCGTAAGAACAATGAACGCACATTTTCAAGTGTTCAAATTTAACTATTACTGAACACCTGAGCAATAAAACAGGTATTGAATGTCTGTTCTTTTATCGTGGCTAAAAATTCATTGGAATCCTTCGAGTTCTCAACATTGACTTGGACAGCAACGCCCTCGTCAAAGCGGCAACTAATGATAGTTTAACAAGTTTTCGAACTTGGGATATTCCCAATGATCTTTTGTTCTTCATGTTATTGTTTTTGTTGTTGTTGTTGTTGTTTCTATTTATTATGTGGTATGTTACCTTCTTTTAATAACAAACACTTAAAATTGGCTTGATCGTATACTTGACCTTCGTCCATTCATTCATTAATATTTTTGTGAAGTGATCTCAACAGGTAGATACTTGAAACTGAAAAGCCTAAATTTGTTCATACTCAAGCGTTTTGAGTTCCAGATGGAAGTGAGAGAGAGTTTGTAGTAGAGGCCACCATAAAACGAGCTGTGTTACGTTCATTCATAAAGAATTGCGAAAATCAGCGGGATATTAAGAGCGGGATGGTAAATATCAATGCGTAAAATTGTACATCTGGACAAGAAAACAATAAAACAAATGAATTGAAATGGAAAAAGAGAGAAAAAAAAATATCATTTCCATGCAATTGAAATAATTCGTAGCCAGTTTGAACGCAGTTGGTCATACTGCTTTTATCCTTTTTTAGAGGTACTAAATGTGAAATACCTAAATGAACTAATTTTTGATTAAAAGTCTATAATAGCTTGAGTCTGAAGCATTCAAGGATGCATAAAATATCTTAATAACCCAAATTGATCATATTTAAAAAAAAAGAGTTGGCTGTGCTGTGGACACACCCGTAGGTTTTGACGTGACGAAGTTTCTTGTTGTTGTTGTTAATGTTGATGTTGATGTTTGTGTTGATGTTGATGTTGATGTTGATGTTGCTGTTGATGTTGATGTTGATGTTGATGTTGATGTTGATGTTGATGTTGATGTTGATGTTGATGTTGATATTGATGTTGATGTTGTTGATGTTGATGTTGATGTTGATGTTGATGTTGATGTTGATGTTGATGTTGATGTTGATGTTGATATTGATGTTGATGTTGTTGATGTTGATGTTGATGTTGATGTTGATGTTGATTTTGATGTTGATGTTGATGTTGATGTTGATGTTGATGTTGATGTTGATGTTGATGTTGATTTTGATGTTGATGTTGATGTTGATGTTGATATTGATGTTGATGTTGTTGATGTTGATGTTGCTGTTGATGTTGATGTTGATGTTGATGTTGATGTTGATGTTGATGTTGATGTTGATGTTGATGTTGATATTGATGTTGATGTTGATGTTGTTGATGTTGATGTTGATGTTGATGTTGATGTTGATTTTGATGTTGATGTTGATGTTGATGTTGATGTTGATGTTGATGTTGATGTTGATGTTGATGTTGATGTTGATGTTGATGTTGATGTTGATGTTGATGTTGATGTTGATGTTGATGTTGATGTTGATGTTGATGTTGATGTTGATGTTGATGTTGATGTTGATGTTGATGTTGATGTTGATGTTGATGTTGATGTTGATGTTGATGTTGATGTTGATGTTGATGTTGATGTTGATGTTGATGTTGATGTTGATGTTGATGTTGATGTTGATGTTGATGTTGATGTTGATGTTGATGTTGATGTTGATGTTGATGTTGATGTTGATGTTGATGTTGATGTTGATGTTGATGTTGATGTTGATGTTGATGTTGATGTTGATGTTGATGTTGATGTTGATGTTGATGTTGATGTTGATGTTGATGTTGATGTTGATGTTGATGTTGATGATGATGTTGATGTTGATGTTGATGTTGATGTTGATGTTGATGTTGATGTTGATGTTGATGTTGATGTTGATGTTGATGTTGATGTTGATGTTGATGTTGATGTTGATGTTGATGTTGATGTTGATGTTGATGTTGATGTTGATGTAGATGTTGATGTTGATGTTGATGTTGGTACTGGTGTTGGTGTTGGTATTGGTGTTGGTGTTGGTGTTGGTGTTGGTGTTGGTGTTGGTGTTGAGGTTGGTGTTGGTGTTGGTGTTGATGTTGATGTTGATGTTAACGGTTATGTTTATGTTGATGTTGATGTTGATGTTGATGTTGATGTTGATTTTGATGTTGATGTTGATGTTGATGTTGGTGTTGGTGTTGGTGTTGGTGTTGGTGTTGGTGTTGGTGTTGGTGTTGGTGTTGGTGTTGGTGTTGGTGTTGGTGTTGGTGTTGGTGTTGGTGTTGGTGTTGGTGTTGGTGTTGGTGTTGGTGTTGGTGTTGGTGTTGATGTTGGTGTTGGTGTTGGTGTTGGTGTTAGAGTTGAAGTTGTTGTTGGATTTGGAGTTGGTGCTTTTCTTTTAGCTTTTTCTTTGCTTCCCCATTGGTTGTGCTCTAATTTCAATTAATCCAGCAAAAGTGATGCATATGCGTCACATTAGGCGGTTCCCTTGGGGTCTTTGACACGCCGTCAATTTTTTTTTTATTTTTGTCATATGCCCGAAGACCTCACTTTTGTTTTCGTTCCTTAAAATTTACCGTTGCACTAGTAGTCACAGAGTTAAAAATCCATGCAACGTTTTTTCATGGGTGTAGCATTTTGACTGCATTATGTGATTGCATCCCTGAAACCATGACAACTACAATTTTTTTTGTAATTTAGTTGTGAAGCCTAATAACACATCCATGCTGTCGTAAAACAAAATTTACCGTAGCACTCCTCCTGAGTGAGTAATAATTCCATGCAACGATATTACATTTCTGTTACATAAGCTGCTATATTCACGACCTAACGACGCTGGAATTTTTTTTTTATTTTTGTCGTAAAGCCATTTGTAAAACCTTTATTTTCCTTTTTAAATTTTTATCGTAGTTTATATACTCATTGAGCAAAAATTCAATGCAACGCCGCTGCTTGAATGTTGCGTTATCGATCTTTGAGCGGCTGTCTCAGCGTCCCCATGGCGACAGAAATTTTTTGTCTAATTTTGTTGTGAGGACTTACAGTAGGCCTTTATTGGCGTATCGTATTTTTAATCCTATCACCAATACTCAGCGAGTAATAATTCCATGTAACAAATTTTCAGTTGTGTTGCTTAAACAGTTCCCCCCCCGACCCGATGATGTTTTGAATTTTTGTTTTGGAAACTAGAGCAGTACAACGTAACTTCGTCACGTCAAAAGTTGTATTATTATTTTAAGAGATATGTTGTATATACCTTCTGTTCCGAATTGAACCGGACTGTGTGAATGAAACCCCCAAAAAACCCTGGTTTTATATACTATATACTCGCCAATCATAAACCTTTCCCCAATAACTGTCCGCCCTATTGGATCTGTCATCTGAATTTTAATTTTTTTTTTTTATGTCAGATTCGTATTCGGCGACCCCAAAAACCACAATATAAGTATTTTTAGAACATCATAAAGATATTTGCAAACTCAAATTCAAGTTCTAATATTCTGATGACAAACCCTTGATCAACGATCAAAAAAATCCTAGTAAATATACGAGTATATATTTTTGTAATATTTGGATGATTAGGAAAGGATAATTCTTAAAAATACAAAGGTATACTAATAGCAATCCTCTGCACAAAAAAGGGCCTAAAAATGATATCACAAACTATAGACCCATTGAAAAACTATCATGCACACCCAAAATATTTGAAAGTATACTCTACGACATTATGTTTTTTCACTGTAAGTCTATCTTCTCCCCTAACCAACATGGCTTTCTGAAGGGAAGATCCACTACTACCAACCTCACAGAACCCTATGTTCTTTAGAAAGTGGTTGTCTCAACTGACTTTAGCAAAGCATTCGACAAAATCTCGCACACTGTCATCCTTCGTAAGCTAAAAACTTTCGACTTTCAACCCCCGTTTATTGCTTGGATTAAATCTTACCTTGAAGAAGTCGATATAATGTCATCTTTAGGTTTTCAAAATCCGAGTTTTTTACAGCAACTTCTGGCGTCTCTCAAGGCAGCCACCTTGGTCCTTTGTTATTCGTCTTAACAATAACCGATCTCGATGAGGTCATCAAATACTCAAATCTTTCTGTTTATGCTGATGACATGAAAATATATCAACGCATACATACTAATGCTGACTAAACCCGCCTTCAAGCCGAATCAGTTTTTCTACTTGGTGCCAAAAAACTTCCTGGAACACAATATCAACAAATGCCAAGCTATGACATACTTGCGTAAGAGACCCCAATCTCCATCGCGAACTTATTACATATTTGGCGAGCCGATTCCCTTAGTAAGTTCTTTGCGAGAATTGGGTATAATTTGCGATAAAGAACTTAATTTTCGATCCCATATCGATAATATCATTAGTAGAGCCAACTCTAGTCTTGGTTTTGTAAAACATTGGTCCAGGGAATTCTCTAACCCATATGTTATAAAATCTCTCTACCTAACCTTTGTGAGGCCGATACTCGAATATGCCAAGTTTGGTCAACGCTCTATGTTTCTCAATCGTTGCGTATTGAAGCTGTACAGCGTAGATTCCTTCGATTTCCGTTACGCAGCCTCCCTGGTTCCGACAGCTTCAATATACCTCCTTATGCTGATCGTTTGATGTTGATTAACATGCAATCTCTTGAAAAACGCAGGTTGGTTGTCGATGTCCTATTCATCCATCAACTACTAGACGGCACCATTAACTGCCCTACACTGCTCCAATTGATATCCCTTAATACCAACCCACGCTACTTAAGGTCTGTACCTCTCTTCCATCTCCACTTTCATCGCACCGTCTATGGATGTGGCGAACCTATAGTTAGGATGCTTCGTCTGACCAACAATTTTATCAATGAATTCGACTTCCATCTCAGCAGATCCGAACTCCGAAATATCCTTCTTAACTCAGACCCCCTTCCTCCCTCTTAAATAAATTGTGATATCTTTTTCTCATACGTCTTGTGGGCAGACTATTGCCCACGTAAATGTAAATTCCCTACCTTACAAATAAAAAAAAAAAAAACAAAAAAAAATAAAAAACCCTACACGCAAAGAAATTTTTCGTTCACCACAACTGAAAAATTCACCAACTATACTTCGCTTGCGAGCTGTATTTGCCGCAAACGAATATTCAGTTGTCACAACTTAAAAATATATCTTATATATATATATGCCGCAAGCTATTTCGGCCATTATTATTTATTATATTAATAATCCTTCTCTTTATGTCCGTCCGTCTTCTTATGGATTGCACCTCCGTTGCTATCTCCGTCGGCGTATTCAGCAAACTAACAATTTCCTTATATAGTAACAATTTGTCCAAAAAGTAACTCTAAACTATAAGCGTTATGTTTATACAACGAAGGGAAAAATAAACAAAATTTTCAGTTGGGAAAAACGAAGTTTTCAATTGCTGCAATTTAAAAATCACTCGCGTTTATGACAAACGAAATTAATTTCCTGCAACTATATGACGCGTTTCTCGCAACTGAACTGTTATTATGACAACTGTTGAAACGTTTGCAAATAACGATTTTAAGCACGACAAACGAAGTTCGTTTGCGGCAAACTGGCGATAAACGATAAAGTGTAATTCAACTCTTATGATTAAATCCCGTTTTAAAAAAAACGATCTGGCTAAATGATAGCAGAGCTTATATTCTAAAGATATAAGGGCAGTGTTGATTAAGAGGATGTGTTGTCTTAATTGCAATAGTGAATATAAAGGTTAATAAAGTCAGAACTAGTCACCAGTAAAAGGTGTTTGATTGAACCAGGATATGTGTGGGAGGGAACATATGACCTTACGTAATTTTATACATAGCCCTCACCTTAAGGGGGTGTTCTAGTCTAGAAATTTGAAATTTCTATAGCATATTTCGATAGTTAAGATATTCAAAAATATCTCTCTAAAACGATTTTTGTAAATCCGAAATATTTTTAAAGTTATAGTCATTTTAGTAACATCCAGACCGGTTTGGGCGGAACATAAAACGTATTTTTTTCGAAACTACTTTTTGCGATGTGGTTGACATAATATCTCAAGTTCTAGTCGACCGATTTACTTGAAATTTGGCACGAATATTTTACATATTCCTCTATCGTATAAATCAATAAAAATTAATTTTATATTTAATCTTTATTATTTTTAAAAAATTAGGGAGTTAAAAAATTAGTGGAAAATCGACCTGAATTTTTGAGTAGCCACCATTTTGCAAAATTTTTTTCACTTTTTCTGGTTTGATACTCGATACGATACTGACATTTATACTGATAAAAAATTATTCATAATTTGATTTTTCAGGTGGCCAAGAGGGTAGATATCATAACGACCGGGACACGATTTTTTTTTCTCCCCCTTTACTTCAACAACGCATAACTTGCTGAAATTTTATATTTTCAAATATTTTTATTTTTTTTTTTTTTTCATTTTTTATGTATTCTTAAAATATGAATAAATAATCCATAAAAACTGTATAGTAAAAATATCAATTGCTTTTTTTATGAATCTTCAAAAAACACTCGAAATTCGGTCTTCTAGACTGGAAACGATTCTACTGCCTTAAAGGCGTCACATAATGTTTCCAAATCGAAAAGAAAACGTCCAAAACCTCAATGAGTTGTCTGCAGGTTTTAGGGGTCGCGAATCTGAAGTCAAAAATTCGAAATTCAAAATGGCGGCAATGAACATGCTAACTTTTATAATAACTATATTATGCATTTCGAATTTGATGCCATGAAAGTTTTGAAGTTATATAAAATTAAAGTGAACATTTTTTTGTTGCCGCTTAACTCCAAAAGTACTGATCCGATTTGTATGAAATAAGTTTTAAAATATCACATTTGTGTTGCAAAAGGATAAAGGAGTATTTTATTTACGAAAGTTTAATAAGTTCTTTAATCAAAGTAAAAAAAAAAAAATAAATAACTGGCCATTTCAGCCCTTGAAAGGACTTCGACCTAGCTTCTTATGATCAATTGTGTTGTGCGTGTTATTAAGTTTGTACACAATTAACCGAGAACCGGACCTACATGTTTAACGCTGACTCCGAACGGCGCTGAACGGAATGTTCTCGTTCTCAAGAAGCTTTACATGGCATTTTGATTACTCTCTGAGGTTTTCCATTGTCTGCAGAGAGGTGGCGGCCGTACAGAAAAATTATTTAGTTCAAATAATTTTCTGTCGCTGCTGGGTTTCGAACCTGGGTTTCCAAGTTCGTTGACATAGCGGCCACTCACTTTAACCAACTACGCCACGGACGCTACTCCTTTAATCAAAGTATAAAGTTTTTTAAAAAATCACCCACAATACCATACATTGCTTGATGCTTTTGTGCTATGAGGGCTTTCATAAACTCCATATTGCTCTCCATTCTAACCTCTGTTTGTTCTCAGCAAGCACAACACAACAAAATAAACAAACAAATACAAATAAATACATACTTTGCTGAGCTTAAAACAAAAGAACAAATGATTTCACCACACCAATTGCCAATTGGATCGAAGTAGATTCTAATATGTTGAAATAAGTTTTGATGTGGTGAATTAATTCAACACATTTTTGTTAAAAGGGGATACACTGACCACCTTCAGCATATTCAAGATTTTTTTTTTTTACATGGAGTTTTTTGGCTCTATCTCTCTACACATTCAATGAGACTCAATCCGACTTGATGTATAGTATTATGTACGTATGTATATACATATATTTGTTGCGCGACATGCAACTTTTCCCTGGTTTTCCTGTAATTTATAAATGAGCAAGAGAAAAAAACGGCAAAATTTTTATTTTTATATGCATTTGATTTGATTTCATTTTCAGTTTGATGCTTTTTTTAAAATTGATAAAGATAAACTATTGATAAAAATAAACTATTGATAAAAAGAAAAAGAAAACGTGTTTTTATAAATATATACAAGGTTAAAGTCATTAAGTATATTTAATAACGATAAAAATAAATAAAGATAAAAGTAAATGGTTTTAACAAAACAAAAAAAATTTGTTTCCAACACCATTTTAGTTTTTCCACCAGTAGCACATTGGGGCAAAAAAAAAAATATTTTTATTAGTATAATAAGATATCCCACAAAGAAACCAATACCTTTCTAAAGGGGAAGAAATGGAAAAACCCTTTCGTTTTTTTTATTTCGACTGAGGCAAATTTTTAGAGGAATGTACATTTTCATTGCATTTTTTTTTTTAAATTGGGTATGAATATTTTTTAAAGTCTTACTTTTTTCTGTACTTAAGTTTGACCACCTTCTAATGTGGTGAATTAAATTATCACAACATACTCGTAAAAAACGTGGCGACCGTGGCGTAGTTGGTTAAAGTGCGTGGCCGCTATGTCAACGAACTTTGGAGACCCAGGTTCGAACCCCAGCAGCGACAGAAAATTATTTGAATTAAAATAATTTTTCTGTACGGCCGCCACCTCTCTGCAGACAATGGCAAACCTCAGAGAGTAATCAAAATGCCATGTAAAGCTTCTTGAGAACGAGAACATTCCGTTCATCGCCGTTCGGAGTCGGCGTTAAGCATGTAGGTCCGGTTCTCGGTCAATTGTGTACAAACTTAATAACACGCACAACACAATTGATCATAAGAAGCTAGGTCAAAGTCCTTTCAAGGGCTGAAATGGCCAGTTATTTATTTTATTTATTTTTTACTCGTAAAAAACAACATTCCAACCATTCTCAAATTTCCTTAAATTAATCTTTAAAAAAACGATGGAAGTACCAAGTAGGCTCCACTTTGTCATTAACGCTAAATGAGAAATAAATATATGATTTTTGAATTTTTACCCTTTTTTTTTTTAATTTGAAAAAAAAATGCTACTCTCAATTTAAGTATTTTTCACACGTTTTCATTTCCTTCACCTACTGATATAATTTGCTTCAACTTCGGCAAAATTTTCGCTCAGCCCAACTTATCTCTCATCTGTCACACACTATCTAAAGCTAACATCAGCAGGACATCCACTTCAATGGACACTTGAAGCATAATGAATGAGTTGCTGCTGTCTCTCAAGAGTTTGTCCTACCTGCACAAAACACTTGAATTTCTCCACAGTCAGCACTCGAAATTAATGAAAATTCCTCTTCAAATGTTGACAAACAAAAATAATGCTACAAGATCGATCGTTCTCTTATGATACAACTGAGAAAAAAAAACTGACAAATTCTGTAACTGCCCGGCATATAAGTGCATAGCTGTATAGCCGGTTATACCTGGAATTTCGCTACGCCCCGACTGTGTCTTTGAAATTCGACAGTGCGAAGAGGAAACTCCGTTGATGAACTTCGGGCGTAGGTGCAATTGCGTTTATTACCGCTCTCTGGGACATCATCATTTTTAGGTTTGTACATCGTAAACCACGGGGGTGATCTGACGATTTTTTACTCTTTTGTCTGAGATATTTTCGTGTTTTCTTTGCTAACTTTCTGTTATTCATTGAGTAAAATTTTTCTTTAACTTCTGGCATTGTTTCGACTAGTACAGCTTTGGGTACAAGTGTGCAACACTTGAAACTCAAGTGTTGCAATTTTGCTGCTTCTTTTCTTTTTTTTTTTGTTTTAATTTGTTCGCTCAATTAGATTTGCTAGCATGATTTGATCTTTTTCTCTTTCTCTCTCTCGGCAGCTTTTCACTTTTGAAAAGATGGCAATTTAAGGATTTGTTGCTTATCTGATTGCTTTAAAATTTAATTTTGCATCATCATTTGTGTCAATTTTTCCAAAATAAATTAAATTGATTTTCGTGAAAAATTTTTTTTATATCGTGAGAAAATCGAGTTGTATTGTTTTATGCTTGTTGAATATATTTTCAAGTGGTTGTGCGTGCAAAATATTGATTAATTGCGATGGCAATGAGTTGACATTAAAAAAATACTTTGAAGTTGGTTGCGGTTTTATTGCGCACAAGTGACCAGGCAGCTTTTTTTGACAGTGTGTTTTCTGAATTGAAATGAATATCTAAAGACCACACATGGTTTTTGCTGGTGACACTGATTTCTTGCTAATGATTAAAGGTTTTTTTTTACTAATTTTTTCTTAATTTTAAAATATGTCCATTTGAATTTTGAGACAATTTTGCTGAGGGATAAATGACTTTTCATTTTAAATTTGATTCCAAATTTAAGTCTGAGATTACGTGACTTTTTCAAACTATCCGCACCCATACATATTCTTTCAATATTTCTCTTAAAAAAACTCCTTTCATGCTTGAATAACAATTCTGTATCGCTTGCATTCATTATTATTTTAATTCATTCTATTACTTCTCTCCTCTTAACCCTTGTTTTGGTCTAACAAAATCTCTCTTCTCTTAACAGCCATAAAATTATTTCCTGCATCAATTTTCCGCATCCGATTAGCATTTTGTACTATTTTATTCTCATATCCTTTCCATACAAATGTCATCACTTTATTATTTCTGACATGTCCTTAACATATTTCTAACGCTTGTCAGCTCATGTCAAGTCTTTTTTTTTTCCTCTGGTTGTGCATTACATTTGTATTCATTATTCTTAGCCTAGGCAGCTCAATTTTTTCCAAGTTTTTTCCATCTGAAATGGAATTTAACAAAGCAATATGCGATTTTTGGCTTATTTGGCAATTTGTCTCGTTATTGAGATTATCCTTTATTGATCTCTGACACTTATTCAAAATGCATGTTTTTTGCATTGAAATTTGTTGATCATTTTGGGACGATTTTTTCTAAATAAGACAAAATAGAGCAAAAACCTAACAGTAAAGATTAATATTGAAAACATACAATTTAAGCAAGCAATTAAAGAAAAAAAATATAAACATAAACACTTAAAATCATAACATAAGCGAAGAGATAAAAAATTGAACCCGCCAACTTCTTGGGCCGCGTTTATAGCGCGCGCTCAAGCTGATGCTGGATTGAACTTGGAGAAGGAAGCAACTTTAAACGCGACCTTAGTTGACAATACTGTCAGTCCACTGAGTTGTGGACCCTATTCGTGTATAGGGTCATTAGTTTGGAAGCTAGCAGCAAGGAAGTAGGACTAACTATCGTAGAAAGAATAAAACTTAGGAAATACAAGGCGACGCATAATGTAATGCGAGTGTACAAAATTAGGAAGGGAAAAAAAAGCGTAAATTTGGAGAAGTCAATACGCAGATTTATAGATTAGAGTCTTATGAATATGATGAAAGGAAAGGAGTCTTATGTCTTTTCACTTGTGGAGATTCTGAAGAACACATGTCGTCGTTCGTAAATTATTGTGTTCTATATCACAAAATTGAAAAAATTGAGATAAGACTGGTATATAGGCAAATTTTTTGAGATCTATCGATCTGTGTCATCAGATTGCTATACAACACTGTTGTGATAAGCTTCGTAACCTATTGTGTTCTATATGCAAAAAATCGTGCATATAGAACAAAAACGAAGCAAAAATACTAAGTAAAAAAATATTTTTTTATTTTGTTCTATATGCAAGTCTTAATAAAGTTATTAAAGTTATTATTTGGAGGTATTTGTATTTTGCTTTTTTTTTTGTTTTTTTTGTGGTTTTTTTTTCTTAGCTTCACATTGCACTTGGCAAATGAAATGAAACAAAAAAGAAAAATTCCGCTTTAGATTGCAGTTGGTAAATAAAATGAAACAAAAAAGAAAAGAAAATACCCATCATAAATAACATAAGGTTAGAAGTTAAAGTTTACAACAACGTTTAAAAAAAGCTTAATACTAAGAATAAGAATGGATAAGCAATAGATAAGAAGATATCTATATCTATTGAAAGTTTATACAACTTTTTATCACTTGATGCAGTGGCATACTACAATAGGGGTATTCACGGGTTGATGCGAATTGCAAGAATGCGAAAATGCAACATATTTTTCGCACTAACGCGTGAACATCGATATTGTAACTTTACTTATTTGAATCAACGTAAAAACTTAGCCTTTTTAAAGTTTTACCCAGATGGCAACTATGCTTGAAAACACCCATAACATGAATCAGCTGTTTCGCATCACTGTTTGTGCGCTTTCGCAATAGGTTTGAGCAGTGCGTAATTCAAGAAGAGTTGCAAAATTACTTCTAATGTGTTTGTTGTTGGAATGAAGCAAAAATTCGCAATCTTGCATTTTCGCATCGTCGCAACTGTGTTTCGCATCAACCCGTGAATAGCCTTAATAATTTGTTTAATACAAGTTAAAATATAGGTACAATTTTTTGTCTTCGTCTTTTTAACAAACTTGCTTCAATAAAAAAATCTCCGTAAATCAAGCTTGAACTTCGTGGAATCGAAGTCCAATGAATTTGGTTAATTTTTTACTTGATTTTGTAGTAGTGAAACTTACCTTTTAACCCTTTGGCGAGTGGTGTACACTATGCTGTACATCGATTTGTAAAGCCTGTTGCTAGCTCGCCTATGCATAAAATCGTCTGATTTCAATTTTTTCCCGTTATTTATTTCATGCTCAACCAAGTCATGCATATTTTTTATTGTTTTGTTGTCAAGAAGTGATCAGTTTCGTGCATTCTTTAAAGGCGTCGAATGCACGAAACTGTAGTAAACGAAATTGTAGTAAACCGCGTTTTCATAAAATTAAAAAAAAAAAATATTTTAGGGTTTAATTTTTTTGAAAAAAGTGAGTTTTGTATTAATCATTATCTATATTAAAAAATATTTAAATTGTTTTTGGAAATTTTTATCAAAACATGTGTTTTAAAAAAAAAATGTACATTATAATATACATTTCTAAAATCCATCACATGGTTCGAAAAACGAATTTAACACTGCTTTCGCCGTTGTTAACTCAAACAATAAAATAATTACAGCAAAACAAATATTCAGCCACTGCTCTATTTTTACGGCAGAAGCCGAAGCAATTTTGGCTGCAGTTAAATACTGCAAGGGTATTAAAAAGAAATTTATAATTTGCTCCGACTCACTGTCTGTAATTCAGTCAATTTTTAATTTAAGGCAACAAAATGAGACTGTTATACAAATTAGAGAAGCACTCATAACTTCTTCAAATAGGTTAAAAGTTATGTGGATCCCCGGACACGTAGGGATCCTAGGAAATGAAATGGCTGATTCAACCGCCAAATACGCCTGTGCTGGACCTATCACGCCGAAAGAAACATACAACAAAAAAGACATAATAAGACTTATAAACAATTTCAATCTCAACAAGCGGAAACTAATTTGGGCGCAATACACTCATCATTATAAGCAATTTAACATAAAGGGTATAGCTTCCATCTACCCTTGGAATATACCCAAAACGCATCTACAAAAATATATAAGACTCCGTCTTGGACATACAAAACTAACAAACAAACATCTTTTCGACTCAAACCTTAGGACAGAATGCCCATTATGTCACAGCGATCCCCTAACATTAACACAAATTTTATATAACTGCCCTACAACTACCAATGCTCAATTACAACTTTTTAATAAAATCTGTATTGGAGAATTCCTATCCGATATTACTTCCGAAAATATAAATAATGTTGTTAGAATACTTACTATTTGTAATATATTTTTTGAAATTTAATTAATCCTTATCCCTATCGAAATTATGCTACTTTGTAATTTATCTAATCTACCTAAGTACCTAAATTAATCCCATTTTATTAACTTTTCAGTTTTCCTATTATTAGCCTAAAAACCTTAGTTGTTATGGCTTTTTTAAGATAATTTTTGTAATTTATTATAAGATTATCTCTTCAATAAATAAATAAATAAATAAAATAAAATCCATCACCCAGGACATTTTTTCTACAAAAAACTTTAAAAATGGACAAAGATAGGCTTTTTTAACAAAATAAAGTCATTCCCATAATTTTCTTTTCGCTAGATTTCGTTCCCGTGTCAAAGGGTTAAGAAATTAACAGGTATTGATTTAAGTGGACTCATAAGAACATATGTATAAGATTAAGTTTAAAAGTAAGTTCATAGTATAATATATGAAATAAAGTTTTTGTTGAGTGAAATCACATTGCTTTTCATTTCTCCAATACATATTACATTTTGTTCTATCTATATATATAAAAAAGGAGTTTATGTTTGTAAGGCCGCAATAGACTCCTAAACTACTCATCCGATTAGCATGAAAATTTGTGTATAGAAGTTTTTTGGTACGGTGCGTGTTTGTGGGCTATCAATTTTGATCCACCTTGAACACCAGAGGGCGCTGTAGTACAAATTTTTTAAAAAACTGCCTAAAACTCACAAACTACTTATGCGATTAGAATGAAAATTGGTACACAGTGGGTTTCATGTACACTGAGTGTTTTGCTGCTATCTTTTTTGACATTTCTTGAACACCAGAGGGCGCTGTAGTACAAATTTTTCGCAAAACTACCTAAAACTCCCAAACCGCTCATGGGATTAGAATGAAAATTGGTATATGGTAGTTCTCAGGTACAATGAGTTTTTTGACAGTATCTTCTTTGAACCATCTTGGACACCAGATGGTGCTGTAGTACAAATTTCTTACAAAATCGCCTATTTTTAGTTGTTTTCTTAGGTTACATATGAAAATATTTACAAAATAAAAAATATTTCTTAAATTTAGTAAAACTAAAAAAAATTCCGTTATTTTGACATCAAAAACATGAACATATCTTGAAAACTATGAAAAATTTTACTACAACGATATATTTAATGCAACATCGTTGCTCAAAAATGAGAAAAAAACAATCAGAAATTTAATTTTGTGACTTTCGATTCAAATATCTCCGCTGCTTTTTTATAAATTTTGTTAAATTTTTTTTTGTCTTAAAGCTTCATCAAACTACTATGAAAACGTTTTTGCAAAAATACCGTTAGTTCAGTATATATATTTTATATATTTTTTTCAAAAAAGGTCTGAAATTTTGGAGTTTTCCTCAAAAAAAAGCTCAAAATTTGTTTTTGTTGTAAAAATAATTAAAATTCAAATTCGTAAATTTTCAACTTTATTAAAAAATTATAACATTTATCAGCAAAAGTTATTTCAATTTTACGCAAAAATTAAAAACCATTTTTGTGATTCAAAAAACAAGGCCTACCCCTTGATTTTTTTGAAGAAATTTTTTTTTTCCAATATTGTGGTTTCATATTTTTGAATAAATTTACAAGCTAAAATAATAATTTATTAAAAATAATTATCTCAGTATCTCTTACCAATCAAAAGTTATAGCCAATAATCTTTATTCAAAATATATATACAAAAAGCAAAATGATGATTGTGTGTTGGCTGGAAACTTCAAAATTGCTGAATCGATATAACTGAAATTTTGGCAGTACATTTTTTTCAAGCACAAGATGGTTTTAATTTCTGTCACACCCCCTTTTACCATCCACAAATCAATAAAAATGCTATATTTCCTATGGTTTTCGTCGATTTGGCTACATTTTGGTAATTTAGTTTGTATGCTCACTGTCGGCAACTGTACTAAAACTGGGCAATGTCCATCTACTAGAAAACTGGGACGGGCATTAAATAAGAGGGTGTGGCTCCGCCCATACAATTAAAATTTGTATTATCGAATAGCTTTGAAAGTAAAAGTAGCACTATTTACATACAAACTCAAAATGGAGTTACTATTTGGTGATCTCCTGCTACTGGGGAATTGTAACGGGCAGTCGAAAATAACAGTGATGTCAAACTATGAGTCTAAGAAAAGTTTTGAATACACCTATTATGTTCCCATATAGTTGCAGGGTGCAGCAACGCGCGCCGAGAAAAGCTAGTATGCTATAAAACAAGAAGAGTTTCATAAATAAGTGCATATAGAACAAATTATTTTTTTTAAACGCATCTTACTCTAAAAAACGCTTCCAAAGATGAAAATTTTTTTTGACAGAAAAAACCACAAACTCTTGAACTTTCATTGGTAAGGAAATCGCGGCAGATTATTCGGTTCAGTTTTTTACTAAACTTTAAACTTGATTTACCAAAAAAACATTTTTGTCATATAGAACACAATAATTAGCGAACGACGATGTGTTGCTCTGGAAATTTAACGAAATATTTGTTTTTAAAGTTTGATCCTGGATATTTAAAAAAAAAAACGCAGACATTTTTGTAAAATTTATCTGCTAATCTTTAAGAAATATGTATTTCACAAGTTTTGTTTGAAATAATAAAGATAGAAATATAAATAAAAAATTTTAATACACCAGGATCTATGAATCCAAAAAACGAAATTTAAAAAGTTCGTATTTATTTGTTTTTTTTTTTTTTTACTATTTTTAAGTGTGTCTTAACATAACACTTTATTAACATATTCCCAAAATTTTGGCTGCAAAAACTCAAAATTTAGGAATTTATGACCATTTTTCTAAAGCATGTTTTAACGAAAATACGCGCCAACAAATTTTTCATGGAGTTTCAAACGCAATAAAACAAAATCCGTATTTTTGTTATTTTATTATTTCTAAGTATGTCTTAAAATAACTCTTTGTAAATATATTCAATAAAAATAAATTTTATAGGGAAAAATGTTTTTAGTTTTAAGTTGGCACTACTGAAAGCGATATCTGTGCCAAAGTGTTTGGGATACGCGTCCATTTGTAAATAGCTAAAAGTTAATTTTTCGTTTTTTATACTGTCTGAAAGTATTAAACAATGCAGTTCCATTAAATTTTGTGTGTGGAAGAAGGCCTTCGATGAGCAAGCTCTATTGAAAATAAGAGTTTATGAATGGCACGGCCAGGACGACCATCAACATCAAATGTAGAGCTACACGTCAACAAAATCAAAGAATCCGAGACCTTACTGACCTTGTTAGAAGTTTAGAAGGATCAGTCAAAACCATTTCGAGTGACCATTTGGGCCTTAGAAAAGTGAAATCTCGATTGGTGCCAAAAACTTACTCGTAATTCGTGATCATTTCGTTTTTTGTAAAAACATTTTCGTTATAGTTTTAACAGAAAATATTCGCTTTTGTATTTTGATAAAGTCACTTTGTAGGTTAGGTAGCCGTGGTTTTCACTGGATTTCGTTGAATTGCATACACAGAGTACATCTTATATATCAAAGTTCATATGCAAAATTGCAAGTCCATTTTTAAATTTTTGTGGAATTTAAAGAGATTTGTTAACATCTTTGATTAAGTCACTTTGTATAGTGGGTAGGCGTGATTTTAATCCGATTTGGTTGAATTTCATACTCATATGCAAAACTTCAAATTAATATATTACTTTTTGTGGAATTCTAAGAGATTTTACCGTTTTGGTAAAGTCACTTTGTATGGGAGGTAGGCTTGGTTTTCATCCAATTTGGCTCATTTTCGAACTTGACCTTTACTTTTCAGATAAAAGCTTAAATATTGAATTTCCTCATCATATCTTGAAAATTCCGGCTGTAATCGTGATCAGAGACAGACAGACGGACAGACGGACATAGCTAAATCGATTTGGGTGGTGATGCTGATCAAGAATATACAAGGTGGTGCAAAAGTAATCCTCCTATCAGAAAATGCTATAAATTTTGCAATTGGCCCCTAATGTCAGTTCTGTTTTGACATTTGTGTAGTAAACACATGCGAAATACACGTTAATAAACAATGTTACGCTACACTGCTCCAGAACGCGGAATATTGCCACCACCAAGAGGAAGATGATTTTTCATCAAAAATAATCATGAGTGATGAGGCCCATTTCCACCTTAGCGGGTACGTAAATAAGCAAAATTTACGCTTCTGGGGCACTGAAAATCCGCGTGTAACCCACGAAGAGCCATTACACCCGCTCAAAGTCACTGTATGGTGTGCTGTTTTCGCTGGAGGAGTCATCGGACCTTTTTTCTTCGAAGACGGTTACTGTGAATGGTGAGCGCTACAGAGCAATGATCAACGAGTTCTTTTTGCCACAACTTGATGAATTGGGATTGGAAAACATGTGGTTCCAACAGGACGGTGCAACGGCACACACTGCACGTGCCACAACCGATATGCTGAAGGATGCATTTCCCGGGCGCCTAATCTCCCGATTTGGCGATTTGCACTGGCCAGCAAGATCGCCTGATTTGACCGCTCCAGACTTCTTTTTGTGGGGCTTTTTGAAGTCGCGGGTTTATGTCAACAAGCATCAGACTCTTGCAGCTCTTAAAGACAATATCCGTCAAGAATGTGAGGACCTATCGCCGGAAGTTTTGGCCGAAGTGATGGAAAATGCCATAAAAAGGGCTCAAATGACAATCAACTGTGGCGGCGGCCATTTACATGACATCATATTCTCGACTTGATGTAAAAAAAATTAAAAGACCAAATAAAAATAATCCACAAGAAGAATCATAGTTTTTCATTTTTTTTTAAATAACAGCCAAAAAACTTCGGAAGGTTATTTTTGCGCCACCTTGTATATATTTTTCTATACCTACCTAGCTGCAAAAATCGTATTATAATGGGTCTCAAAAGTTGTATGGGGTTGTCAAGATTACACAAAAAAAAAATTTTTGGAAAAAAGCATATCTTCCTCTCCCACAAGGACAAAGTACTTTTTTGAGAAAACAGTAAAATATAACGATCTTAAAATGCTTTGATTTTTTTAATTAAACTACACATGTCTAAAGAAAATGTACGTATAGACTTAAACTAACAATATCTTGTCAAATACGATGCTACTCACGATTTTTATCCACAGTGTCCTATGTGAAGAATATTCGAAGCTAAAGTTCTAATCGAGATAGCACAGAACTTTTGACCGTTACCTAATAGTCTAAATTTTGATGGTATTGATTATAGTGTTAATGTATTCCTTAAGGGGGCATATAGATTACAAATGAAAAAAAAAATAAAATAACTTCAGAAACCGCTTTAAAAATTCTCAAGAAAAAATTCTCAAGAGCCCTAGAGCTCGAAAAAATTGTTTTCAATATAAATTCTCAAGAAATATTTTTTGTATTCTTGAAATATTAATAAATATGTATGTATATCGCACACCGTCTTCAAAAGTGACACAACTCAAAATTTGCCTTTTTAATATAAATCAATTTGTAATGTACATATCCACCGACTGTCAAAATTTTGTTTTCATCTGATTGCTCGTTAATTTTAAAAAAATCATTTTGTTTCCTTCTTTTGTGTGAAGTTGCTTGAAAATTAAATAATTTTTTGACTCTCTTGACAATTTCAAAATTTCGAGTTGTGTCACTTTTGAAGAGGGTGTGCGATATGTAAAAAATTTGAAAACGATATCTTTTTTCGTTCTACGAAAAAAAAATTCCCGAAAAATTTTTTTTTAAATTTGTAACATATATGCCTATACATTTTCCTATTATTCAGAAATGTATACTTGAACGCAATTTTTTCATTTTCCCAAAAAAAAAAAGTAAAACTATAAGATTTTCTTTCTCGGGCGTCTGAAAAGGTACCGGAGATAATTTTCTCAATATGGATTTTTCAAATATTTCTGAACAACACCCTATCTAAAAGTATTAATTTAAAATACCAGCTTAAGACCACGATTTTTTCTACTTTGATATTTATAAAAAAAAAAATACTTCGTAGCATAAAATTAAATAATTTCATCAAAGAAATAAAAATACAATTCAAATTCCATAAAAATGAATCTAAGACCTTGACATTTTTGCCATAAGCTTGGATACCGAACACGCAATGTATATTACACTTAGGGGAAAAAATCGTAAAACCAAAGAAAATACACTTTGCCACAAAGACTTTTATTGGTTAGATTGTGCCCAAAGATAAAACATCCTTACGGCAAAGGCACAAAGATTGTTAAATTCCCATGAAAAATATACTTTATATCAAAGACTTAAATTCTTGTGACAAAGATGTACGTCTTTAAAAAAGTCGATTTCTTTAATACTATCTTTGTATGTCCGCCTTTTTTTCTATTACTCACCCCTTCTCCAATCTCCTTTCCACCCCCTCCCCCTTCCCCTTGACCCTTAACCTATACGATTTAATCTAGTGCTAATTACAACTTATACATATTGATACATCAATTGCCTTATATAGTACATATTGCCCACAAAGTAACTGCAAACTATAAGCGTGTGTATTTTTAAGAAAAATATGATTTTGTAGAAAAAATTCTTTAAAGTTAAAGACTTTGTCTTTGAAACAACGATGCTTAGTTTCAAGAAAACAAAGAAAATTTGTTGATTTTGCGTACTTTTTTCTTTGTTAACAAATTCTTGTTAACAAAGAATAAAATCATTATAGTAAATAATTTATCTTTACGGCAAATATTTTTTGAATTATTTAGCTTCAAAGAACTTCAGTCTTTTGTTTCAAAGTTGCAGCAGTTGCTTAGTTAAAGAATAAATCATTAGTGCAACGATCTTTTCTTTGTAGCAAAGATATTTTGGTTACAGTCTTTTAACAACTTTTTTTCTTTGATTTTAAGGCGTTCAATTTTCTCAGTGTACTATTGAAATTTGTCAGAATCGAATAAAAACAACGCTTACCTCCCATACAAAATTATTCTAAAAATTCCACAAAATTTAATCTAAACACTTGAGTTTTGCGCGTAAACTTTGATTTCAAAGACGAATTTTAAATAGAAAATTTCTTAGAATGAAACCGAATGAAAATTACGCCTACCTTCCATACAAAGTGACGTCATAAAAATGGTAAATTGTCTAAAAATCCTACAGAAATAAATCTAAAACTTCACATAAGATCTGAGTCTGAAAAATTTTTGACAAATTTCTGACAATAATTTGACAAAATTGTTTGAAATCCACGTCTTCCCTCTTGCAAATTGACGTCATCAAATCCTATACACTATATATCTTTATATACGTCACCCATCTCCTATAAAAACTAGCGTCATTAAAGAGTAAAACCTTCATAACTTGGAACATTATACAATATATGAAATACGAGTGTAGGGATATTTTTGATTCGATCAAACCGAAGATACTGTATTTCTTAGATGTTTTATGTGTTTCAAATAGACATTGAACTATGGACGAAATATAGATGATACCAAAAAAAAATTAGGTACGTAAGTCATAGGTAGGTAAGTCATATTTTGGTGTTGTTCTTTTCAAATCTATCTTAAAAAGGTCATAATAAGTTATCTGTAGTTATTAAAATTACGTAATGACCAAGGGAATTACTTTAAAAAAAAAATTGCTATAATTTTGCTATAAAAAAAAATATTCTCACATGCGTGAACAATATACACAAACTTTTGCCATAGCCATCGGTTCACAGTTGTCACAAAATTAAAAATCGAAATTTGAACATGGTTATTTAGAAATATGTTTTTTATTATTGAAAATATGGAGTTTTATTATATTTGACCATAGAAGCAATCTAGGGTAATTGATATGGCATCAGAAAGAACATCAAATACTGGGTTTTTGGAAACATATTATGGACTTATACATTTGGACTTATGACGATCTTTCAATAAAATCGTTTAAATATTTTATTAAATTTTTACAATTAACAAAAACTTTCCACAAGTCCTGATATCAATAAAATAAATAACTTCAAACACACGAACGTTTCAAGAAGTATGCACATTTTATGAATCAATTCTTTTGATTTTTTTTACTTAATTTCCGTGTTAACAAAATAAGCATTTATCGGAACTCAACTCAAATTTTTACAATATATGAGTATAAATAATGAGTATAATTACGGCGTCCGTGGCGTAGTTGGTTAAAGTGCGTGGCCGCTATGTCAACGAACTTTGGAGACCCAGGTTCGAACCCCAGCAGCGACAGAAGATTATTTGAATTAAAATAATTTTTCTGTACGGCCGCCACCTCTCTGTAGACAATGGCAAACCTCAGAGAGTAATCAAAATGCCATGTAAAGCTTCTTGAGAACGAGAACATTCTGTTCGGAGTCGGTGTTAAGCATGTAGGTCCGGTTCTCGGTCAATTCTGTACAAACTTAATAACACGCACAACACAATTGATCACAAGAAGCTAGGTCAAAATCCTTTCAAGGGCTGAAATGGCCAGTTATTTATTTTATATTTTTATGAGTATAATAACAAAATTCTCTTTTCTATTCTCTATTTCTAGCACTTTATACAAAAATATTTCGAATCTTAAGAACATACACACAATTCAAGTCAAGGTGGGTATGTTCCCACAAATATGACTTAATAGAGCAAAAGTAAAGTTCGTAGTTCAGTTCAAATAAAAACTCAAAATAAAGCCGGTTAAATTTTAGAAAATAATTGAAAAAAAATTGGCAACAATGGCGCATATACAGTTGTCTCCATGTCTATACAAAAATTGTAAGATAAGTAAAAACTTAACAAAGCAATTCTTTGCTCAAATAATTGTAGGTAATTGTCTTGAGATCTAACAGAAAATCTTGTGTGTTTTGAACCTCAATACCACTCTTATATGTAGAAATGGTAGATGTAAAGAAGCTATACTGCTTTGTATAAATAACAACGTTCAAATACATAAATGCAATTATTATGATTTTCTTTGATTTTTCTTTTATTTTCACCGTTATCAAAAACTAGCAATAAATTCTATCGACTAACTTAATAAATAACTTTTTAACAAAATAACATAAGTTCCATATTTACAATAGGACCAACAACAGCTGCTGAACCTTATCTCAGGCAAGTCTTGTCGTCGGGACAGCTGTGGCTGCCGCTCTCCGTCTTAATGTGGGCGCAGCAGCATTGGTGGGCAGGCGATGTTTCGCGCTTGCAATCAATGCGACCAGGACTCATGCATTCGCCATTGCCAGCTGCATTGGCGCTAAAATTGAATGTTGGACTCTCGGAGTCGCCCTTCTTCTGCTTAACCCGGCGATTCTGGAACCAGATCTTAACCTGTTTCTCGGACAGCCGTAGGCGATTGGCGATTTCAATGCGACGCAGACGCGACAAATAAGCGTTAAGCGAGAACTCGCGCTCCAGCTCCAGCAGCTGGGTGCTGGTAAAGGCCGTACGTATGCGTTTGCTTGAATCCGCATAGTCACTGATGACGGGCGATAGTTGTACGTTATTGTTCGCTGCTGCTGAGTTGCACGATGACGAACTAGATGTAGTGGATGAGCTGGCTTTAATGGGTGAGCTATGCGGTGAGCAAGAGTCCTCCTTAAAACGTTTCACCAGCGGTGCTGCAGCTGGGCAAGAGTTGGTAAAAACTTCATCGTAACTGGCATTTGAGGAGGCCGATGGTGATGTGCAAAAGGCATCGCTTAAGTTTAAGCCATAGGCGGGCAGAGTAGCTGGCGGTAGCGAGTCACGTCGGCTTGGTGGCGAGTAGTTGTCGTAGCTAAGCTTACGCTTATTGCTCAAGAGCGTAGCATATGGATGAAAGAGCGGTGAAGTTTGTTGGTGTTGTTGCTGCTGACGATGTTGCAATTCGGCGAAATGTTGCTGCTGCTGCTGTAAAGCCTGTTGCTGCTGTATGCCGAGCGAAAAGAGGTAGCTGCCAACATAGCTAGCCGGATATGGCAGCATTGGCAGTGTTGGTAGCATAGCAGCGGCGGCGGCGCTGCTGGCGTTTATTACCGCAGTTGTAGGTGAAACATGCGGTATTTCCTTTTTAAGCGGCATATCGCTGAGCAAAGAATCCATAAGAAATGAGCGCGACATGTTGTAGCGAAATTTTGGAAGATCGTATTTTTTTGTTTATTTAAATGAAAATTTTTGATGAAAACTCTCGAACTTGTCGTGATCGCTGACGTACGAAGACTAATGCTCTGCTCAGCACACGATCGAGTTTATATACGTAGGGTTGGTGGACATTGACAATGGCCAAACAGCCATTGTTGTTAAACCTCCCTTAATTTGTAGCATTTGGCAAACGTTTACTTCCTACCACAACAAATTAGAATTTGAGGGTTGCTAAAGACCCTTAAATAAAGCAGCGAGCGACAAATTGGCTGATGCACGTTCTCGTCCTCGTCCTCGACTATCGACTAATGAATTGTAATTGTTATAGAAAGTTACCATCTTTGCTCCGCCCCAGCCAGAGCAGGTAAGCGCAACTTGCAGGTAAGCAATGTTAATGGTGTCTGTCGCTGGTTGTCGCTCTCAGTGCTTGCTAAGAGGGCTGTTTTTATGTTTTTGTTTTTTTTTTCTGGATTTTTGAATGAAGCACGGGTCAGCTTGGGTTGTTGAGCTGATCGACAACGTCGGCTTGTTTTTTTTTTCTTTTTTTTTTTTTTTTGTGCGTATTTAAACCCTCGGCTTTAATTTTACGCTTCATGCAATTTTAATAAAAAATTTATTTACAATTATTTTTCTAGTTTTGTTACATTTGAATTTTATGCGTATAGCTTATAAGTTAAAGGCGTAGCAGTTAAGGTAATAAATTTATGGCGTTTTATGGATGAACTTAAAAATGGGCGTTCATGAGCAGTTAAAAGATTTTAAACTTAATGCTTGAATGATTTGATTATAAAAGAACACAAATGCTGAAAATCATGAAAAAATAAATTATTTAAAAATTTATGGAATATAATTTAAGATGCTTGGTTATTCGTTATTCGGATTATAACTACAGTGATCTGCTGAGTGATTAGATGAGTTATCGATGTACTTAAATGAACGAGTAGTTGTATTGAATTACTCGTATGAAGCGAAGTTCTTGTGCCATAACGAAACTTTTCAATAGTGGTAGAGTACAAAATAATGAATTAATTCAAATTTGTAATATTTTTTAACTCATTATTCCAGTTGTTATGACTGTATATTAAATGTTGTAAAAATTCCTCTCCATCGCAATAAATTGATTCATGTTAAGGTAGGCATGAAGGTTTGAGCACAAAAAAAAATAGGATTTTTAAAACTGCTCTTGTTTTTACATTTTTCAAATTATCAATTGAAAGTAGACGTAATTCTTCACATTTTACCGTACTTGTTTGTTTCTTTATGACCCCCCCCCACCCCTTTTTATAGCGCTCGCAAGATGACTACTCAAAAATGAGTAGGTAAAGGGTGACAAGTTTCTGGGAAACCAGACGTCGGATCGAGACGTCATTTATGGCGGCATTTTTAAGATAATCACGTCAGGCAAGAACCGTTCTAGGGATTTTCAAAAATATTGAAAAATGACAAAATGGCGCTTTTTAAAAAAGGGCTGAAAAAAAAGCAGCATCATTTTTGGAGGTTTTGCCCTCCTACCTCCGACGGAAGTGAAGTTTGCCAAATTTCCATAGCCAACAGTACCTGCCTGACATGATTACCTAAAAAATACCGCCTTCTGCGTCTCGATCGGTCATCTGGTTTCCGAGAAAACTTGTCACCCAGTTTGAAAAAGTCATTTCGAGAAAAATGCGTTTAAAGTTTTATTTTAAAAAAACATCTTTTTCCAGGAGATATACCGCTGTATCTCAAAAAATAATACGAATTTTAAAAAGCCTTTAAGGACGTGTTTTTTAAGGTATTTAGAATATATTTATAAAAAAAAAATAAAAAAAAAATTTTTTTAACCTTCATGCCCACATTAAAAGAAAGAATTCACAAATCGCAAGAAGAGACTTTAGAACGAACATTATCATGAACTTCCGTTCATACTTGGCGACAATTTCAATATTCACTTTAATAAAGATGATGGATTGTGCTTAGAACAATTTTTTTAAAAAATAACTTATTAAAGTCTAGTTCATGCATTTATTGATGCGATGTTTTGACTAATCATGTAACTTCCGACGATAACGAGTCGTATTTTAATTACCACAGACCTATTGTCACAGTATTCAATAACGACGTTACTATTTAGGAAATCAGTAATGTAATAAAGATAAATATTTTTATGTAATACTACTAGACCAGAGGAAAATGTGGCAATACGGTAATGTCAGTAAATGTTGGTTTTCGCTCAGAAGGAAATTCAATGACAGAGGTGGCCATTCCGTTTTTTTTAAGGGCTCACTCTTCTTGAATTTTCCTATCATCCCTAAAAGAACTTAAAATACTAAATAATTAATGTGATTGCATAATGCGTACATTTCAACTCACATACTAAGTCCCAGAAGGACTGCTTGGGACAAAAATGGCCTAGTACTACTTTTTATAATGTCGATCGTCATTTTAAAGGTTACGAACATTAATGAAGTATTTATAGTTAAAAAACGGTAAACGGTAAATACTTCTTCAATATCCTACCTCAACGTTCTCCAATTATCAGATGCATAATTCATATAATATATTTCATCAAATCAATAGGGGTATTCTTTATGCCTAGGATATGCCGTTGCACGTTGCAAGAATAGGAAGTGTATAATATCTGCAATTGAGAAACAACAATGGCGGATTGTACATTTCCTATTCTTGCACCGTGCAACGGCATATCCTGGCATAGAGAATACCCCTAATATATAGATAATTAAGTATGAATAAAAGTATTGAATATATACTTAAGTACATGCTTTCAGCACTATAAGAGCAAAGTTCATTTAATCCCTTTGCCAATTGTCATATTTCAAGGCAATCGTTTTTATGAAGTCGCGGATGGGACATGGTGAGAGCTGCTTAAGCAACGAAACTGCAAATTTTTTACATGGAATTATTACTGGCTGAGTATTAGTGACATGGCAAAAAATATGATACGCCAATAAAGTTCTGTTTTATGCTCTCATAACAAAATTAGACAAACAATTCCTGACATCATGAAGACACAGAAAGAACCGCTCAAAGATCGATAATTCAACATTCATGCAATGGCATTACATTCAATTATCACAAATAAATAATAAGCAATTATCAAAAGGTAAATAAATAAGCTACGGTAAATACTCGCTCAGGAGACGTGTTATTTTAAATTTTATTTATGACGATATATGAGCTTTACAACGCAAATATTAAACAATTTTTATCGTCATAACTTCAGGGTAGCAACCACTTAATGCAGTGAAAATGCTACAACAATGAAAAAATGTTGCATGAATTTTTGACTTTGTGACTACTGGCGCAACGGTAAATTTTATGCAAAAAAATAAAAACTAGGTCTTCAGGTTAATTTTAAAAATATAATTTAAATAAAAAAAAGAAAAAATAATGGCGTCATGAGGTCCCTTAGAGAATCGCCCAATGTAAGGTATATTCATCATTGTTGCATAGAATAATTGCATGCAGCAGACTTTAGGGTATGGATTAGGCAAAGATTTAGACCTACCTAAAACACACTTTTCCAAACTAGAAGAGGGATTCTGACAAGGATTAAGTTAAGAATTTGGACATGGATTGAAACAATGGACATGAAGTTGGAAAATTATTAGGACAAATAGAAGAAAAGAATAAGGATGCGGACAAGTTTCGTAACAAAGGAACGTATAAGGACGAGAATAAGTCAAATGATAAAGAAAAAATGTTACGTCAGAACCTACGAGTGTGTCCACAACACAGTCAACACTTTTTCTATGTATGTTAAGCTTTGAACCAAGGGTTTTAAGTGTTATACCTATTTAGACAAGTTTGATTTGGGTCGAAATTGGGTGAAAGATAAGTGGGAAAAATGGGGCAATTAAGTGAAACATGAATTGGCGGGAAGCCGTAGAAATATGTGTTAAATTTTCAATATGTTTTGTAACAGACAATTGCACAGAAATAACATTAACCCATTAATGACGAACGCCAAAAATTTAAACAATCAAGTTGAAAATTTATGTGTGTGCTATGTGTGCAATGCTGTTACAAAGAAGAGGGATACGCCTCTGCATATATGTAACATGTATCATTAATGGGTTAAGCCGTGTTGAACTAGATAGATCAGAACATTCGAAATATCTCTTAACTATTTACAGTATAATATTATAAATTTCAAAATGTTTCTTTTCAAAATGTTTTTTTTTTATTTTTTCAGTGTATCATTTCAATATTTTGATTTACTATACTTATATCGAATCAATTATATTTTTAAAGTTACAAATGAAAAAAATACATTTCTAACAACTAATGAAAAATTGATTGGTTGATTGGAAAAATTTCATTTTAAATAGTTTTTAGATTCTTCAAGAATCTTACTACTCTAGAAATTATTGAAGTTAAATCTTCAAAATAAGTTGGGAACATCGGTACATTTATTAACATCTGCAGCCTACTTTCATCAGCTTAACGCCGCCTTGCGTCACTGTGGTGACCAAAGGTGCATCAAAGGTTGCCATTCAAAGGAATCAGTTTTAAAAATCAACACAAGGCAGACATTTTCAACAATGTATCCTCTTCAAATCTGATTCGAAATAATAATAAGCAGTCAGCTAGCTACTCCCTTTAACGAATTTTTATTTATATGTATTTTGTTTTTTTTTTCTTTTTTGTTAAAAATGAATAAAAGTCACAAAAGGAGTTACCCTCGCCTCGTGTACGAAGATGTGGCATAAATGCATAAATGCTTGCATATGTATGAATAACTGGATATTGATAATACGCTGATCAGCCATGACGATATAGTTTTGTCATTATGGCGGCGAAACTGCAGCCAACAACCAACCCTCTGCAGTGGTTGTTGCTGCTGCTTGTTGGCCGCATGTTCTATTAGCTCGTGTAGCTTGGGAAACTCGTGCTATTGCTAGTATTGTATATTGCGTGAATATTTCATGCATACAATATTCATATGTTTTTTGTTGTTTTTTTTTTTTTGTTTTTTCAATAGTGGCGTTTATACTGGCAACAACATACTTCATATTGTTGACATTTATTTATTTATGTTGTGGATGTTGTTGTTGTTGTTGTTATTGTTGTCAGCGAAATTGATGATTGATAAAGTGTTTTTTCATTGTACGTTAATAAAAATTAAAGTTGCAATTGTATGTAATGTGTAATTGAATTAATATGTACAGGGAGAGAGAGTACAGGAAAAATTCCCTTTTTATATTCCTCAGATATTTATACCTTTTTTTTATGGTATATATTCATTTTACTGATGTGTAGTGAAAGAGAGAAAGAGCTAGAGACTCAATAGTAGGCACCCCCAAAACATCTTTGATATGATCTACACAGAGGGAACAGATTTCCTAAGGATAGTTAGAAACCGCATTTTTTTTAAACATGGGCTTAGGATAACCGGCTGATTTTCTTCAAGATTAATAAGCTTCAACCGATTTGGCAGAAAATTCAATGGCCAGTTCATCATATCTTGTTTTTACCTCCTCACTAGTATTGAGGGTGTTCTGTGTGATTTTACATAGCTTAGTACTTTAACTCCTTAGGTAGTTAATCCCTCTTTGAGGTTAAACGTAGTCACCTGTCTTGTCAGCTTAATCTACTTGCCCCATGGCAATGTGTCGAAGTTGTAAGGAATAAATACCCCACGAATTCATTTCTTATGTGTTATTGCCTTGATTCTAAATGTGATACTATACGATACCCATTTTACAAATTTCTATACTGAACCCATCCTATTAACTCGTATTTAATAAATAAATATTTATTAATACTGGCTACATTTCAATATTGGAACTCATAGCACAATTTGTGGTATGGGTTAATTGAATACCATTAAAATTTGTTGTATGAAAGCGAGACCGACCCAAAATCTCTGACAATAAATGGGCATTGTCACCCGGTAGTTAAAACTCTACGCCGACCAATGAAAACTTGTCGAGATATTGAGCTACCACACGATACTCCCCGAAGATTCAGCCCACAATAGTCAACGTGGCAAAAGGTTTCACGAAGAAAAATCGCAGTAATACTATCCACATCAGGTAAATATCCAGGAAAGAATATTCATACTTGATTGTGACCTTTCGCCTCTAAAATATACAAGGCTGGGCAAAATAAACATTCGCAATAAGTCTTTTGGCACGATTGTGTTGACCGATTAGTCTGTTGACACTATTTCTCCTTACGCAACGTACCCTGCCAATAAAAAATTTGTGATTCATTTAAGCCAAGTATATAACATTTCAACCAATAGTGTAGGTAAAACACCGAAAACTTTGACACTTTATCACAATGGTATGAGTAAAATTTATCGCTGAATACTCCCGGTTTGTTATAGTTCTCGTTTAGTTCATATAATGAAAATTATATAGCATAGATGTTTAGCTAAGGTGCAATGCTTCGTGAGTGCATTTTTTTTTGCATTAAATTAGATATGTTTATAAGCGATCTAAATGCATTCTTTTTTTACTTTGTAAATCTATGTTGTACATTTTGTAAATGTATGTCTATTTACAATAAAAAAAACAGGTTTTCCTTAATAAAAATTCAAATTTTATTGTATTTTATTTAGAAGTTTCATTTAAGTGCTTGGGTAATTTTGCACAAAAGCAATTTACAAAATTTTACCTAAGTATATATATGCACATTTCATACTTGTCTTTGAAAATTTTTTACAAAAACAATATACAGTAATTTACCTAAGTAGATGTTTATTTTATGCTTCTTCCTGTATATTTATTTATCTACTGAACTTTGATAGTTCAGCAAATTTTTTTTTGAAAACTTGAACACTATGTTCGGCAAAATAAGCAAGCACGCCTATATAAATTGTCGAAGCTAATGTGTAAATTACAAAATACTTCGCTAATTTATCATCCAAATCAATATCGGTAAGTATTGTTAAGTTAAACAAAGGTGTTTTGACCAAAAACTTAGGAGGCTGAAAACTGCCAAAGTCACTGGGTTTTTTTTCATTAATTTTGCATAAGTTTTTTTCTCGGTGAACGCTCTAGTCTTTCTGCACTTCTTTTCTTATTTCTAATCAACTAAAATTAAAAGTTCATCACTATTAACGACTTATAAGTTGCAGTTGGTTACAGGAAAGTTTTTGAATGGCATTACCCTACAACTAGAATTGATTGAGTTAAAGGCAAAACACTGGCCTTAGATTCTAATTTACATGTTTCTACAGCTTTTCGCCATCCATAAAATAAGCTACGTATGTTCCACTAAATTCCTTTCCTTCTTTCCCACAAGTCTATCAACCGATTTCGACCAAGGCAGACTTGACTGAAAAGTCAAAACCTTCAAGAATACTTGAAATCCTCGGTTCTAAACTAAAAAAAAAAAATTGTTCTGTTATAATTGCTACTGCTTCGCAGGCATAAGACTACTGTTTTATTTTAATAGTCCCACCTACTCCCAACATTTTGCGACCTACTCAAGGACCAAGGCGGGTTCTTTTTTCTTTTTATACAATTATATGGGGAGCAACCCACCCTATAAGACCTACAACCATTTTCCCTTATCCTTGTTTTGGACTGGCTCAATTTTATTTAGGTGTCTAATATTTTTATCCAACCAAGGTTTTGAGATTTTGTCTTTTTCTTAAGTCTTGAGACGTACCCATCAATAACAGGGAGAATACGCTGGTAAAAAAGAGAAAGAGACAGTGCTATCTCAAGAATGATAGAAACAAGATTACGCGTTCCGCAATCCCGTTATCTAATGCTCTCTTTTTCAACTGAGTGCATGACGTCACACACTACTTTTGCTTGACAAAAACGTATGCAAATGTGCGATCTCTTAGGCAAATTGACGAAATTGAATATAAATTCTTTCGAAAAAATAAATAAAAATATCTACTCTTCTGTATAAAAAATATGAATATTTTCGTATACGAAAAATGTGAATTTTTTAAAATATCAAGATTTTCATCTCCTAAACTATTCGAGACTGGCAAAATTTAATTGTACCAATGGGTTATAGAGGTACATATACATATTACAAGAATAAGAAAAAAAAATACTTAGGCGTGGGTGTGGGAGTAAAATTATTCCAAAGTCTGACAATATCGCTTGTGACGTCATGCTCTCTCTCTCTCATTTGCGGAACGCGTAATCTGGTTTCTATCATTCTTGGTGCTATCTAAGAGCAAAGTCAATAGTACATACCAGTTCGAAGAGTTCATATAGATATCTTTACTGTTGTTAGGACATTAGGAAAGTCGTAAACAATTGAGTTGTTGATTGAGTGGGTATAATTTAAGTTTGTAGTGAACAACTCAACAGTTAAGACTGTATGATGAAGAGTATTGAAGAAAAATGGTTTATCAATGCTAGTTTGAAAAACCTTTACTTCATTACAGGAGTGTGTGAAGATGAAATCTAAACATTAAGGCAAGTTGTAAAGAGGTCAACGTTTGTCAACAATATTGGAAAGATGTTTTCCCTTATTTGATTATAACCTTTGGTTATATCCTTTAATTTAATGCTAAGTACACCACCATGAATTTTTTATCAGATTTAACCTCTTTCTTGGTACATCTCAAGGTATATTCAAAAAGGTAGTGCTAGTTGTTGAAATTCTCTCTTGTGGTGGGTACAGCACCTGTCAAAATAGGCTGTTTAGTTTTCTATTGACAGCTGCTGTACCCACCATTCCGACACGAGTCTACCTTGTTAAATATGCCTTGGTAGATCTCCTCAAAGAAGATTCGCAGAGAGGTCAAAGTACAACCATTATAATAATGTTTTTTCAAGCTTTGATGCTATCCTTGATGATCCCGCAGGAAATATAGAGGACCTTTTATTCAACAAATTCAACCTTATTTATTATCAAATTCAAGCTATTTCTTGGAACATCTCCTCTATCAAGAATCGTAAAGAGGTCAAAACGCAACCATTGGAGAGGTGTTTTTTTTTAAGCTTTTCTTTGATGTTAAGAATGACCCCGTATATTTCTTGCTAGGACCTGATATAAATATTTTTCTAAAATTTAACCTATTTCTTGGAACATCTCCTCAACCAAAAGTCGTAGAGACGTCAAAGTACCACCATTGAAAAGGTGTTTTTTTAACATTTACTTTTGGGCTAAGAATGTCTCCGTAAGAAATATAGAGGGTCTGATATACATTTTTTTATCAAATGTAACTTATTTCTTGGTACATTTCCTTAACCAAAAGTCGTGGAGAGGTCAAAGTATCACCATTGAAGTGTTGTTTTTTAACCTTTACTTATATGCTAAGAATTGAGCCGTAAGAAGTATATAAGACCTGGTATACATTTTTTTTTATCAAATGTAACTCATTTCTTGGAACATCTCCTTAATCAAAAGTCGTAGAGAGGTCAAGGTACCACAATTGAAAAGGTTTTTTTTTCGAACCTTACTTTGATGCTAAACATGATCCTTAGGAAATATATAAGACTTCATATGCGAGTTTTTATCAAATTTTACCTATTTCTTGAAACATCACCTCAACCAAGAGTCATTTAGAGGTCAAAGTATCACTATTCATGATGAAATGGATTCATCTATTTCATGGTTATAAAAGACGCCAATGTAAAATTGACTCCTTATGAAATATAGAAAACCTGACGTACATTTTTTATAAAATGCGAACCTATTCATTCGTACATCTCTTCAACCAAGAGTAGTAGAGAGGTTAAAGTACCACCATTGGAAAGGTGTTTTTTTTTCAACCTTTTCTTTGATGCTAAGAATGACCCCGTAGGAAATATAAAGGACCTGAAATGCGACCTTTTCCTTGGTATATCTCCTCAACCAAGGATCGTAGAGAGGTCAAAAAACCACCACTGAAAGGTATTTCTTTCAACTTTTAGTAACCAAAGATCGTAGGGAGGTCCAAATTCAAACCATTCAAAGGTGTTTTTTCAACTTTTAATTTGATGCTAAAATGATCCCTTAGGAAATAAAGACCTGATATCCAATTTTTTATCAAATTGAATCTTTTTCTTGATACATCTCCTCAACCAAAAGTAATTTAAAGGTCAAAGTACCAATATTCATGATGAAATGGATTCATCGAATTTGTAGTATATTAGGAGGAATATAAAAGACACCGATGTAGATGAAGAACATTGAGAACATTGGGAATCGACATAAAACTAGTAGGTCCAGTTCTCGATCATTTGTAGACAAACATTTAATAACACGCACAACAAGCTCGATCAAAGAACTTTCAAGAGCAGACATGTCCCACTTTTTTTTTTTTTTTTTTTTTTTTTGTAGTGAGGATGAGGATATCTCCTAAGTAAATTCCTATGATTATGAGTTCAAAAAATTTACTGGAGAAGTTTCGACATATTCCATAGGCAGGATATTGCTCATTGCAATAAGAGCATCTTCCTCTTCGAGAAGGATCTATTTTCGTATAATCTCTATCTTTTCGGTGTACTGTCTATTTCAAAAATATCTTTGTTCTTGAAAGAGTAATTTAACCATGTTTCTGTGAAGAATATTTTTAGCATGAAGACTACTACCACTAGTTTATTAAGGGGACATATAGGTTAAAAATTTAAACAAAAAAAAATATTTTTCGGGAATTTTTTTTTCATAGAAGGAAAAAAGATATCGTTTTCAAATATTGCACATATATTTATTAACATTTAAAGAATACAAAAAAATTTGTTTCAGAATTTTTGAAGGGGACATATTCCTCTTAAGTTTTCTTCTCTTGCCCCCATATTTGTAATAAAATAATTTGAAACAAGATGTTGATAAGCAACCTGGGACTTGAGAATGGACAGTTGTTTTAAGATGGGTGTTAGGGGCAGTAATAATTTTTGAAACTAGAACGTGATCTTCCTCGATGCCAAAGCTACTTTGAACTAGCTTACGAGGCAAAAGCAGTAAGATCATTAATTAGTAAGATCATCAATATCCTTTTGAGAAATCTTAAGGCTTTCTTGGAATTTACGAAAATTTGTTTCAAATCGATTGGGTCTGCCATAATTATAGAAATTTTTTACGAGACTTTTGCTAGTTTTGGTTGGAAAGTTTTAGAAAATTTCAGTTTTTTTCCGGGAAAAAATGGCAGAAACATACAGTACAAACATTTTATTATAAAAATTAAAAAAAAATTCTGAAACATTTTTTTAATTACACAATTCAACAAGCCACACTTTCGGGTCAAACAAACTTATTGCTTGTCGGCTTAAATCAGCCTAACGGCTACGAAGAAGATCCTTTTTAACTCGTAATGCCATCTATACGGCTTGTGTGCTACTTCATTCATCTCTTTATCGAACAAAGAGAGCATATAACATAAAACTTATAGAAAAAGATTTTCATTCTTTAATTTTCATTCTTTTGCTGAAGGATTTAAGCATTCATTCATTATTTTGGAATTTTATTGGTACGCATTGTTAGCCATTCATTGGTAGAGCTTGGTGTGCGTCAATTTCTAGGCACTCATTATATCTATTTTCACTCTACTTATGCTTCTTTTTCTTTTTCTTCTTCTTTTTCTTTTTTTTCTTATTATTGTTGTTATTATTATTTTATTCTGTCTGCTTTTTTGTCGAAAATTTTATGCGAGTATTTTTTGGTAGTTTTCTTGTGTTTTCTTATAGATTTTATTGCCATTCTTTGCTATTCTATTCTGCTATTCATCGATCATTGATTCTAGTTTGGCTTCACGTTGACTCCTAAGGATGATCATCAACTGATCCTTGATCAATTGAAATTGTCGCCCGATTGTCGTCTCGGTGTCTATGTAAGTGTCATGTATTTTTTTCTGCCATTACAGTGTGTCTAGGGGTATTCTTTGGAAAAAGTGCGGCAATATTTTTTTATGTCATGTCCTTTTTTTATTAGTGGAATTTAAGGATTTTAATTGTATTTTCTTTTTTTTTTCAACATTATATTCAAGTAGTTTATTCTTTGACTTTATGCTTGTCGTCTTAGGTGTGTCACCTCTTGTCGTTGGTTATTTTTACAATTTGCCACTTAACGAAGGTTCGTTAAGTGGCTCTAAATCGATTTTATGCCGTGTTAATTGTGCAATTTTTTTGCTTTTAAGGTGGGCGCGGCTGCCGCCTCGCCTACTTGTATGATCAGCAGCCGTTGCTATTTAATTGGCATGATCTTCTTTTGTAGCCAGTTGTTATTGTTGTTATTGTTCTACGTTGGCATTTTTAAGTGTAAAGTGCCTGCTATTGTTGCTCTTTTTGTTGTTATTCTATTTATTTCCTTGAATTACTTTGATTTTCTGTTATACAAGATATTTCATTGATAAAAATTTTAGCATTTTTCTGTTTCTTTTCTAGTCTTTTTATTGGCGTTAATTTTGCACATCTGTTGTTGTTGTTTTTGCTGACGACGGCTGCTGCTGGTCTCGTGCGTTTGCCACGCCATGTTTAGGTCAGTTTTTTTGGTCAGCCTCTGCTATTTTTAAGCTGCTCCTTTAGATTTGTTCTTTTTTTGTTCTAGCACTTCCGTTATTGTTCTCGTTCATGTCCATTGTTGTCTTCTTCTTATATTTGTATCCGTTTTAATGTTACGCATTTTAATTTCTTCCATTTGTTTCTTTTACAATCGATTGATTTTCTTCAATAGATTTAAGTATTTTTAGAATTCTTGGTGTTCGTGCTATAGCAGAATTCTCTATTTCTTTTCGTTTTTTTTTTTTAAATTTTTTTTTTTTTTGTTGTTTGTTTCAGGACACTAGAGACACGTGTGTGTATTTTTAGGATATGTGTGTTTTGCATGTGCTCCTTTTATATGTAAGCAATTTTGATACTCTTGCAATTGGCATTCAAGGAATTTTGAATGAAGCGAAAAAGGTAAAGGTTGTTTTGATATAAATTCATTTTCTACCTAAAATTTATTGAATTGAAAATATTTTACTCAATGAATTTTTTCTTACTAATCATACACCTAGATAGAAACTGTATTTTTCGTTAAAAGCTCTATGAAAGGAGCCAATATGTTCAAAGTATTCAAATTACTTGTATTAATCCTCTAATAAAAGATTTTCCAAATATAGTTGAGAGCCATTAGAAATTGATTTTTAAGAATAAATTTTGAATAGATTCGGTTTATATGCAGGCTATTCTTCCACTGGAATAAAACGTGGAATATTGTTCTTGCGCCATAGCTCAACCATTCCTGCTTTGTGCGCCGGACAAGCGTTTTCCTCGAAGCAATATGACATTTATTCCTAAAAAGCTCGGATGGATGTGAGAGAAAATGATTGATCAGAACTTTGTATAAATACTAGGCTTGCCTTTTAATTCTACACTCTTTTCTTGTCAATTCACATCGAAAATCGTAAAAAGTCATCACCCAGAAATGTTCACGTGTTCATTCCATTTTTTTGCTGAATTGCAATTTTCAAATCACTGTAAACAACACAATAAGCGCACATACGGCAAAACGTTGTGAGTACGTTTATGTTAGAAAATGTCAAATTTTCGAATGAAATTGTCAAATTCATCTAGAAATGCTAAGTGTTGCCCAAGCGCAAGACTTAAAAGGCAACTGTTGTAATATTTGCTTTGATTTTAACACCTTTATCAATGAAAAGGAGAAAAATCTCCGAAACCATCATAGACCTGGTGTTTTGATACCAATGAATGGCTTTTTTATAAGTTGGAATAGCGCACATTCTTGATGTATAAACGTGGCCACATTCTGTACGTTGTGGCTTTTTTGAAACAGCTTCTCGTCTCGCTGAAAGAGCTTCGATCACTCCAAATTTTCTTTTGAGGTTCCGTAAGGCCATGTATGCTTTTCTTTTCATTAAATTTCACATTCAAATCCTTTTTTATGATGTAACGGATGATTTTTTTCTTTCTTGCTCCCATACAAGTCCTTCACTCAGAAAAAAAATTAACTATGAAACGGTTAAATCCCATCCAACAGTCGAGTTTTTCAAATTAACAGTCTGAACTGTTGATAAAACCCAGCAAACACAAGTCAAAGGTTGGACATTTTTTTTTCTCAAATTTGATTTCAAATGTGATTCTCAAATCATTTTTAAAATCGAGAATTAATGTTTGAATTAATATTTATGTTCGATTTAAGGTTAATTTGAGAACAAATTTTTTTATGAACAGTTCAAAAATCACATTTGAAACATGTTTGAGATCAACGTTTGATATCAATTTGAGGATAAAGTACCCTTTTTGTTGAGAATTCTATCATTCTCAAATCGATATCAAACGTTTGACATTTGAGAAATACATTTGATATCAAATCATTCTCAAATCATTCTCAAACCTCAATGTTTGTTGGGTATTCCTGTTTTACTTAAACAGTCCACTGTTGATTTAACATTTCAGACTGTTAAATTGAAGAAACTCGTCTGTTGGATGCAATTTAACAGTTTTCGCTGTTAATCGAGCTACTTTTTTTCTGAGTGTTGGCCAGTTGTATTTCTGAAAATGCAAAATTTCTCCTTAGAAACCATACAAACTCCATACGACCGGAATGAAATCATCGATCGACAATCACGACAAACATTCGCCCACTTAGAATCTATTTTATTTTTGCTCTTGCAACCTTGCGATTCTCTCTTTGAGTGCAACCAAACTGCGCAATATCTCCTTAGAGCCCAAACAGAATTAAAGTGATTGTCGGACTGTACGAAGACGATCAGAATGAAATTGTCAGTCATCAATAGCAACGCACATTTGCCCATTTAGAACCGACAGGCTATCGGTTGTCTGATTCGCCGGGCAACAAAATACATAAAAATGTATGTAGCCGCAAAAAATAAAATCGCCGTAGAAATCCGCGACGGAAAAATGCCAGAATAGAATCTATTTAATTTTTTCTCCAACGGCTGTTGGATTTTTTGAATGACGTAAGACTTGCCATCGTGGCGTCCGTGGCGTAGTTGGTTAAAGTGCGTGGCGGCTATGTCAACGAACTTTGGAGACCCAGGTTCGAACCCCAGCAGCGACAGAAAATTATTTGAATTAAAATAATTTTTCTGTACGGCCGCCACCTCTCTGCAGACAATGGCAAACCTCAGAGAGTAATCAAAATGCCATGTAAAGCTTCTTGAGAACGAGAACATTGCGTTCATCGCCGTTCGGAGTCGGCGTAAAGCATGTAGGTCCGGTTCTCGGTCAATTGTGTACAAACTTAATAACACGCACAACACAATTGATCATAAGAAGCTAGGTCAAAGTCCTTTCAAGGGCTGAAATGGCCAGTTATTTATTTATTTTTTTTATTTTTAAGACTTGCCATATTTTTGCTAGGGTTTGGCTGTGTTCAGATTTATTTTCTTAGTTTTTAACTGACGTTTCGTTTTGTGTTCATGTAAGTTCAAAATAAAATATGAAATATTTTTTGCAGTTGTTCCATTCACATACCGAAAAGCAACGCTGATCCGACAACCGTTCTTATTCTGGACGTGTTCTCAGCGGATTTCGTACTTTGGTTCTTAGAAACTTTTTTATTTTTGCTTTTGCGACCTTGTGATTCTCTCTTTGAGAGCAATTTTGCAAACAGAATTAGTGTTGCCATATTTTTATTAATTGAGTGTAATTTTCTTTAAGAGCATAATATCTAATGGGGAGTTCTTTGAAGGGGAAAACATTAATGAAGATGGATAAATAAAATTCTTTCTAAGAAATGAAAATTTTCATTATTTTTTTAACTTGGTATATTGACAAAAGTTATTAAGTTATTGTACACTTCATAAGATGGAAAAATACACTTTTGCAATTTTTTGTTTTCTGAGACACTTCAATAATAACACGGTGTAACAGTGAAAATAAACTCGGCTCGAGACATAGTAGAGGTTGTAGGTCTAGTTGAACATAAGATAACTGCATACTTAGTTTTGTGAATATACCCTCAAAATCGGGATTTGTGGTCAAAAAACCGATTTTAGGTAGGTGCATGTATAGTTTGTTATGTAAATCCGTTATATCTAGCTCAATTTTAAAAATTTAAACATTGGTAAAAAGAAGAAAAATATACCCTTAATATAATATACAGACCGTTTTTTTACAAGAAGAATTGACAAAGTTACAGGTAAAATCATTTGAAAATTTCTCATTTCTTTTTAATTTTTTCAACTTTAACAACGTTTTGTTAACAAATTTTGTTTTTTGGCACTATTAGTTTTAGTAAGATTCTGAAAGCCTGTTAAATTTTGCGTTCAATAAGCTATCATTTACTTCAATTGGCTGAAATACAAATGCACTATCGAATTTTTAGTATTCGTAAAAAAATACCAAAAATTTTATTTTTTTTTTTTCTAAAAATGTTTATTTGACCTTTTTCGTTTATATATATTATAATCGATTTCACGTTTTAGGGACCAGCAGTAGTCTGCCAGCATGCTTATGGAATTTTTTCCCTAAAAGCCGGTTTCTATAGCTTCCATCTCCTGGTGGAACCTTTCTCCTTGTTCATCACTAAACTGCCAAGGCTATTCGGGAAAAAGTTTATATGGGAGTGCAAAAAATGTATTTTGATTGACATATTGCAGCCCATTTTTTCGTAGGCACTTAAAAATTCATTTACATCATCTAAGTAATTTCGACTCTTCTTCTTGCCGAGGAAATAAATGCATAACGAAATAAAACTATTCCAAGCTCTTTTTTTCAACTGGATTTAATTTAGAAACGAAATCAGTGTCCAAGAAAATTTTCCAAATTTGTGGGCCCACAAATAAACCTTAGAATAACCGAAATTAATAAATAACTTTTATAAAAGATTTGAACGTGCAGGATACTTTCTTTGATTTTGGCCTCACTTAACCTAGGAAACGCTGCAATCAGATTTTTTTTTTTTTTTAGCTTTGAACCAAGGATTTCAATTGGAATACCTATTCAGTCAAGTCTGCCTTGGTTCGAAAATGAGATGATAGATTAGTGGGAAGAAAAGGGCAATCAAGTGAAACACGTGTAGGATGTTCTAAGCTTGGTGGAACATCCTTATATTTATAAGTCGCACGACTATCCCATTCGCAAATAATGCAAGGATTCTTGGTATATCCACCTTGCATTCCAAACAGTATTATTAGAGCCTTTAAGTCGGCGACATACATATATGTATCAGAATTTAACATATCAAGAATCACACAAAAAGTTTTTAAATAAATCATACTCTTGCAAGATCCCTCAATAAACAAACGCCATTCATTCGGAGCGTGTTTGTGGTTGAAAACTGCAAACAGTTCCGTCACATCCGGGCAATACACCAGCTTTATGATAATATATTTAAACGAAAAAGGTCAAAAAAACATTTTTAGAAAAAAAAAAAAATTTTTTTTGTATTTTATTACGAATACTAAAAATTCGATAGTGCTTTTGTATTTCAGCCAATTGAAGTAAATGATAGCTTGTTGAACGCAAAATTGAACAGGCTTTCAGAATCCTGCTAAAACTCATAGTGTCACAAAACAAAATTTGTTAACAAAACGTTGTTGAAGTTGAAAAAATTAAAAAAAATGAGAAATTTTCAAATGATTTTACCTGTAACTTTGTCAATTCTTCTTGTAAAAAAACGGTCTGTATATTATCTTAAGGGTATATTTTTCTTCTTTTTATCAATGTTCAAATTTTTAAAATTGAGCTAGATATAATGGAGTTACATAACAAACTATACATGCACCTACCTAAAATCGGTTTTTTGACCACAAATCCCGATTTTGAGGGTATATTCACAAAACTAAGTATGCAGTTATCTTATGTTCAACCAGGCCTACTACCTCTTCTATGTCTTGAGGCAAGTTTTTTGATTTGTTTTCATTTTGTAACACAGTGTAATTATTTCAATAATAAATTTTTATTTTTTTCTTAATACATCAATACACCTTTCAAGAATAAAAAAAATTTTATATGAATATTTTTGTTACCAAAAGCATTGACGTAGATTTTAAAAAATAAACATCGCTTTACGGCCCACACGTAACTTCGGATACAAGAAGTCTGAGATGAAAAATCCTGCGGTAACTTAAAGCAGAGATATTTTTCAGAGATAATTCACCTCATTTAGGTACAAAAACTAAAAATCTAAAAAGATATCACAAATTTATATGAAAAATCAAAAGATATGTAGTTTGAGTTTTCAGGGGTTTTTTTTTTCAAAGTAAAGAAAGTTTGTTTACACAAAAAAAAAATAGTATTTACCCAAACCAAATGAGTTACGTGAGCAAAATACAATTTAAAATAATATTGCTTACAGTTTTTTTGAAAAAAAACTTGCTTAATTTATTAAAATATTAACTTTATTTAAGGACACCCTTTACCTTCGCGACCTAAATTTTGGGTTTAGCTCCACGTGCTTCAGAGATCTCATGCGCCCTCACATTTTTGTACAACACCTTTCGACTCGTTGCAATCCATGCGCGCTGCGGGCACGGTTGCCACTTTGGTACAATTGTACCAAAATTGGTACATTTATTTTCGTTTGGTACATACATAGATATGTAGGTGCATTATTTTCTGATTTGGCACATTTTGTTAAAGTTTAGAAACTTCATAAAAATCGAAATTTGGTATCACTGTTGGCGTAATGTTCAGAGTTCAAAGTTAAGTTCCGTGGAAATTTGCTTTGCATAAAGTTCTTCCTTTATTGTGAGGGAAAGAAAGAGACAAAAGTATAAGATATAAATAAAAAGAATGTAAACAACATAGATTTTTGCGACAATTTAGGTATAAATTACAAAATTTAATTTACAATTGTTCAAGAGTGATCTTCAAGTGTGTGCAGGTGGAAAGAAAAACGGTAATAATGGAAAGATAAAGTTATAAACACTCAATATTGAATATCATATTAAATTTAATAAAATTTTAACAGCCTAAATCTGATGCCAATGATTGTGATAATTGTAGATTTAAGGGAAGCGCCCACTTCTGACTGCGAAAGTGAAGCTGAATGCAGCAGGTAGCGTTTAATTTTTATTGAAAAATTTATTTAAAATTTTATTTTAAAGTGTTGATGTTTCTTCCCAATCAAAGACTGACTTCAAAGGGAAGTTTCGTCCAGAAAGGCTGCAACAATATTCTGGCTGCAAAACAAAAATGAGAATGCATTTTGTATCGTCTGCGAGAAATCATTTGGGAACCACTTGCCACACTTGCACAGACATGCAAAGAATACTTTGCATAGTCAAAAACAATGAAAAGAAAAAATTCAGATCATAATGGATGCATTCATGAAAGCCGAAAATACATTTTTAGAAATGAAAGATCGGCAGGCCAAGCTTGCGCTTGTAATGTTCTGCATTATGCATAACTACCATTTCGTCCAATGGACTTTCTTTCAAATTTCTGATTGGTATGCTGCCCAGACTCACAAATTGCTAAAACTTTAAAATGTGGTAGAACCAAATTGACACAATATAGTAAATATTACAAAAATAACTTAATTTTTTTTGTTTTGTTGGTGGTACCAATAAAAATTGGTACATTTTATTCCTTTTTGGTACATTTTCACGGAAAATTTGGAACGAAAAAATATAGGAGAGTGGCAACTGTGGCTCATAAATATTTAATATTTTTCGATCTAAGAGAGTAGTAATTTTTTTGAAAAGTAGTTTTTGTAGATAATAGAATAACGAATAAAATGGTATTAATTAAAATTAACTTTAGTTGGGACAAATGTAAAAACACATTAAAAAATAAAATTGTTTTTATTTCTTGTTATTTTGATACAGTAACGGCCGATTTCTTCACCGAGTATCAAAACGAGCTAGTCCGAGATCTTATTGAAACTAGGTTTCAAATTAATTTTCAGTTTTAAAAAAACTTAGTACTTGGTCATTTCTTCACATATTTGATACTCAGATCGTTTTGTGAAGAGAGTATTAGGCATTGATACTTGGATTCACTTCATGCCAGTTTTATACCAAAAAATTTGACGTTAATTTGTCAAGTTTGTTTAAATTCAAATAAAATTAAATTTTTAAAATTTTCAAAATTTCCAATATAATAAAAAAATGTGTTAATTATTCAATAACACATTCAAAAGAAAATAAAAAAAAGTTATGCAAAAAGTTCCTGCAAAAAAGTGAAGATCCACAAAGCGGTCTCAGTCGGCATTGAGCTTGTGGGGGCGCTTGTTGTAGAGCATGGGAATACTGAACAAACAAGTTGAGATAACTGGCGAACTGCTACAGTTACAGTGATTGCAGGGGCACCTGGTTACCTGGTCACCGGCTTGCAAGCATTCGACAGTAATGGCTTGGGAATTAACATTTTTTTTTTTTTAGACTAAACCAACGCTCAGGGGATGCCCCCTATGAATGCGAAAGCATTGTGTTGATTCGGAAGACGGGTGATAGTTAGTTGGAGGGTGGAAAGATAGAGTAGTGTCGGTGAAGATTTGTTTTAAATTTACACAGCTCGAAACCGTCGGGGAACACGCTCGCAGGGAGATTGTTCCACAATTTTGCTGTACGACTAAAGAACGAATTATCCCGGTAATGCGAGGTTCTATTGGGCATCAAGGCAATGGTAAAGGGATGGGCTTGGTGAGCTGCCCGAGTGGACCGGGAAAACACACGAGTTGATGGCGTCAAGTCATGTATCTCCCTTGAACACTTCCCATGGTAGTACCTGTACATAAGGCTTAGGCAACCAACATTGCGTCGATGCCCAAGAGAGTTGAGAGAAGACGAAATGTTTTCGTCCCCTATCAGATATATCGCACGTCGTTGAATTCGGTCCAGAAGCTCCAAATAAGATCTTGAAGCCCCTGCCCAAATGTGCGAATTGTACTCCATTTTCGGCCTTATATATGAGGTATAGATCACGCGTAGATCAGTTGGAGTGAAGTATTTCTTACACCGTTTTAAAAAACCTAGGCACTTGGCCGCTTCTTTCGACACATCGAAAATATGATCATTCCAACGAAGGTCAGATTTGATCGATATGCCCAGAACGTCAAGAGCATCTGACTCAGCAAGATCTACACCATTCATATTGAGGGGAGCTAAGGGACAATTCATTCGTTTGTGGGTTAACAGGCAACACTGGGTTTTGCTAGCATTAAACTCAACTCTATTAGCTAGCCCCCACTCAGAGATTTTTTCTAAGTCATTAAGCAGTGTATCATTCATATTTTGCCTCTTTCTCTCAATCTCCAAAGAGCTCGGGCGTTTTTTGAAGGAATATGAATGACAAATGCTGCTGTCGTCCGCAAACGAATGAATTGGGTTATGAGTCAACGACCTGTTACGTCCACCGGTGACTATACATCTACTCCAGCGACTTCCTTCTGTACATGCCTCTGTTTCCTCTCCTATACCACTGCAGCAGCTATCGCAGCTTTTTCCAACAAACAGCCAACGTAGACGTCGCCCAGCAATACAACCAAATAATTCCACAAACCGTGTAACGGAATATGACGAAAGTCGTCTCCATTTGCTGGAAGAAGAGCGTCATCAGCGCATTGTAGAATTACACGCTGTTCGTCTTGCAGCAATTAAAGACGAAAGTCGACTACGACTCGCAAAGTCTTGCACTGCATGCGCAGCATATGGCGTTTTGGGACGTGGCTTTATTTTTTAAATCAATATTATTTTTTAAAGTGAAGAAATCAAAGAGCGCAAGTCCGAGTATTAAGCTTGCTAGACTTCCGAATTCGGGGGACCAACTAATACTCAGTATCAGCTAGAACCGAATTTCAAATCTGAGTATTTGCGCCTTAGTTCTCCGTGAAGAAATGATTTATTATTCGAGAGAGTACTAAGAAAAGGTCTAATACTCGGGCTGACACTAGCTCTCTGTGAAGAAATCGGCCGTAAGAATTTTTTTCTAAAACAAGCCGTAAGAGAGCGTAAAATTAAAAATTTCTTCAATCCGATCAGTACAAGTGGACATAATTAATTTTAATTATACGAGGAACAAGGAAAATCCAACACATTATCAAAAATGAAAATTTTCATACATTAAAAATAAATAATTATTTTTAGTAACGTACTTATGTATGTATCAATTATTTTTATGCATATTTATTGTAAAAAAATATTCAGCCGATCCAAAATTGTCAAGTTAAATAAGACGATTTGTAAAAGAATGACCCGTATTGATAGAAGGTACATCACCAAATATGTGCATATGTCGTGATTTTGTGCTCGACTTGGCTACACAAAAAAATTCGTAAAAAAATACTACTGGCTGAATTTGCCAAAATTTTTCACAGTATGTTCCCAATACTATGTTTATATCAGAAAAAAATGTTCGCAAAAAAAAAATATTCAAAGGTGGTCTTAAGTTACTTGATTTCCTTCAAATACAAATTATTCATTATTAAAGATACTTTAAAAAGCGTTTAAATTTCATTAAACTGAATAATATGGTTTTAGATTGCATACATTTAAAAAAAAACAACTTTTTTTTATCTTATTTTCGTACCCATTCCATGCATTGTGGAGTGGCGCAAGTACTATACGGTGATTCCATGTCAAAACGCCCACGATTCTGACATCACTATTTTTGAAAATTTTTAAACTTCTGGGTTGATAGTTCTCCTGAAACGTGTTATATCTGCATACTTTGTTTTTTCATTTTTATTTATTTTTAAAAGATATACACTGTAAAAAAAAGAGTTGGCTGTGCCATGGACACACCCGTAGGTTTTGACGTGACGAAGTCTCTTGTTGTTGATGTTGATGTTGATGTTGATGTTGATGTTGATGTTGATGTTGATGTTGATGTTGCTGTTGATGTTGATGTTGATGTTGATGTTGGTGTTGGTGTTGGTATTGGTATTGGTATTGGTATTGGTGTTGGTGTTGGTGTTGGTGTTGGTGTTGGTGTTGGTGTTGGTGTTGGTGTTGGTGTTGGTGTTGGTGTTGGTGTTGGTGTTGGTGTTGGTGTTGGTGTTGGTGTTGGTGTTAGTGTTGGTGTTGGTGTTGGTGTTGGTGTTGGTGTTGGTGTTGGTGTTGGTGTTGGTGTTGGTGTTGGTGTTGGTGTTGGTGTTGGTGTTGAGGTTGGTGTTGGGGTTGGTGTTGGTATTGGTGTTGGTGTTGGTGTTGGTGTTGGTGTTGGTGTTAGTGTTGGTGTTGGTGTTGGTGTTGGTGTTAGTGTTGGTGTTGGTGTTGGTGTTGGTGTTGGTGTTGATGTTGGTGTTGGAGTTGGAGTTACTGTTGGAGTTGGAGTTACTGTTGGATTTGGAGTTGGTGCTTTTCTTTTAGCTTTTTTTTTGCTTCCCCATTGGTTGTGCTCTAATATCAATTAATCCAGCAAAAGTGATGCATATGCGTCACATTAGGCGGTTCCCTGAGGGCTTTTGACACGCCGTTAATTTTTTTTTTATTTTTGTCATATGCCCGAAGACCTCACCTTCGTTTTCGTTCCTTAAAATTTACCGTTGCACCAGTAGTCACAGAGTTAAAAATACATGCAACGTTTTTTCATGGCTGTACCATTTTTACTGCATTAGGTGATTGCATCCCTGAAATCATGACAACAAGAATTTTTTTGTAGTTTAGTTGTAAATCGTAATAACACATCCCTGCTGTTGTAAAACAAAATTTACTGTAGCACTCCTCCTGAGTGAGTAATAATTCCATGCAACGATATTACATTTCTGTTACATAAGCTGCTATATTCACGACCTGACGACGGCGGAATTTTTTTTTTATTTTTGTCGTAAAGCCATTTATAAAACCTTTTTTTTTTCCTTTTTAAACTTTTATCGTAAGTTATATACTCATTCAGTAAAAATTCAATGCAACGCCGCTGCATGAATGTTGCGTTATTGATCTTTGAGCGGCTCTCTCAGCGTCCCAATGGCGACAGATATTTTTTGTCTAATTTTGTTGTGAGGGCTTACAGTAGGCCTTTATTGGCGTATCGTATTTTTAATCCTAGCACTAATACTCAGTGAGTAATAATTCCATGTAACAAATTTTCAGTTGTGTTGCTTAAACAGTTTTTATAATGAAGTCAAAGAATTAACCTTTACGGTTATACCATTTTTTAATCATAGCTCTTATACTCAGCGAGGAACAATTCAATGCAACGCAGATGAATTTTTAAAAAATTCATTTTTCAACTTTTTTGGAAACTTGATCTCAAATTTCAAAATACCTTAAAAAATAAAATTAGTGCATGAATTAAACAGCTGTTACTTCGAAACCGTAAGTCGTACAGAAAAAAATCTGAGATATATCTTAAAGATCTTGAATGAGTCTTTCTTGTGGTATACTCTTTTTTTACTATTTTTATGAAATTTTCTTAATCTGAAGTTTTGTTACATATTTCATGGTAATCACAGTTAATTTTTCACTTTTTTAACATAGTATCGTTATAATACATTAATTCTTAAGGTTTGTACAAAATTTTAGTTTGAGATTCCAACAATTGCTATTTTTAACGAATTTTTAAAAAATTCCTGCAAAAGATTTCTTACTTTTTTATCGAAAATTTCATGTAAAACTTTTCTGTACACGGCTTTGTCATCGAACTCCTCCTAAACGGCTGGACCGCTTTTGATGAAATTTATTGTGTGTTTTTCTTCAATTGTTCAATGTTGAATGTTTGTGTACATTTTTTTTTTTTTTTTAAACCTACAAAATAAGGATTGTTTGTGTTGTGACAACATCTCAAATGTTGAGTTTAATGTGAAAATATAACAAAATTTAGTTTTATAAATTGACGTTTTATAGCTCCTCAACAACTATACAGTCAATAACCACAATTCAACTGGTGATAAATGTGCGACGCTGACCGCAGTGGACGCGGCAGCTAAAGATTTTTTTTTTATTATCATTAATGAAAATAACAACCACAACAAAGTAGCTGAAAATCAATAAAAAGTATTATGAAGGACTTCTTTTTTTAAAAGTAATAAATTATAATTGAAGTCAGGTAAAGAACTGCAATTTTTTAGAAAACAATTGCTGAAAATGTCCTTTTTAGTTGAGTGCTTTTCTGTTGCACACGCACACAAAAGGTTGGAGCAAAGACAATTCGAGTAAAAAATTGCAGATCACTGCAAGTGCTAGGAGATCCTAGTTGTTTCTTTGCTGCGTCTTTGTGTGTCTTTTTCAATGAGAGAAATGATCTTAAAAAACGGACGAGCAATTTTTTTTTCAGGACAATACTCGCCGTCGGCCTAGCTTTGATGTGTGTGTGATGTTGTTTTTTTTTTTTTTGTTTTTTTTTACCGAAGCCAAAATTTTGACATTTATTCTGTGCTGTAAAGCATAATTTAACACCGCTTTATAAATATTAAAATGGCGTTTTGTTTTTGTTCGTTTTTCTACAAACAGCACAATAGCAATACAATGTAACTAGTTTAAAATTACCACCGCATAAGCCTGGCAGCTATTTGCATGGCAACCACCACCACCTTTATGCCACAGGACTCTATCAAAACGCACTCTGCTCTTAATTATTAACCCTTGAAATTCTCATCAAGCCGCGCTGCGCTGCAAATCCTTTTAATGCGAAACAATGGCAACTCGTACGGATGCAAATGTCATTTCTAATTAATGTCAATATGTTTGGTATGTGAAGGATATAAGCAAACAATAGTACACACAACAACAAAAGCAATAACAACAAAAGCTATAATTGTAGCATATATAAAGCAACAACTATTCTTTGCCACTCTACCCAATAGAGAGCAAATAAAACATTTCCACAACATTTCCATAAATTATAAGGTTTCCCAAACCTTGCCCAGGGTATGCTTGCTTGCCCACTTTTGCTTCGTTTATTTTTTTTACGTTCTACTTTAATCCTTATAAGTTGTGCTCTTATTTTATTTGATATGATTTCATCTATCATGCTTCTATAATGATTTGGAACCAATACAAGCATTAAAGGCTGAACAAAAAAAAAATGTGTATTGCGCGCTTCGTTGAGCGGAAATACAGAGTTATGGCTGTTATTTGATTTTGGCTTTTTTGTTATTGTTACTTTGAGTTGTTTTTTGTTTGTTTGCCTGTTTGTTTGTTTGTTTGTTTGGTTACAGTTATTGGTTAAATTAACACACAATAGTTAACGTGTTCCCTATTAAGCACACTTTTTGAAATATGCTTAAGTTGCAACAATGACAGAGGCGTAGTTGGGATAATGACATAGACAGCTGCAAAACTTTATATTTCATTCAACACACATAGAATGATTGCAAGGAACGATGGCAAAAAAGCCTTTTTGACAGTCGAACACACATAAATCAAGTATGTTTAATAAACTAAAGTTTTCAGATATTTTCTATAATATCTGAATCTTACAATACGAGGGAAATTTAATAAGTCAGTAACTTTTTTATTAAAAGGTTTTTTTTTTTGACAAAAAAAGCGTTTGAATTTAATTTAATGTGACCTTTTTCATTCATTTATATTAAGACTAATTGTCTCAAAAAGTCATTTCTCAACATGGTCTCCTTTTAGATCGATACATTTGATCCAGCGTTGTCCAGTTTTTTTTTATTCCTTCCAAATAATAAGTTTATCAAGTTCCTACAAATAGATATGCGTTTGTTTCCATGATGACCACTTTATTCGACCCTAATACCTTACCACCGAGCCTTTTTTTCAGGTTTCGAAATAGGAAATAGTCGCAAGGACCTTAATCTGGAGAATATGGTCGTTAGGGTACCAGTACGTAGCCCAATTTTTTGTTTTTTACCATTTTTTCCGACTATATCGGTGCTTTGTCATGGTAAAAGATCACCTTTTTTCTTTTCCAAATGCTGTCATATTTTCTTCAATTCTATGTCAAGTCATCTGTATTTGACACTCATCAAACATCTGTAAATAATATTTTCTGCCCTTTTCAAGGTAATCGACGTGAATGACGATATGAGTGTCCTTTTTGGCCGGGAGACCCACTTTGGCCTCATTTATGCACGTTCACCTGGAGAAGTTCTGTGTTTTGACTGTTCCCTTGTCTCAAGTGTATTGTAATGTATCCATGTTTCTTCTACGATTACGAAACGGAGCAAAAACTCCTTCGGATTGCGGTTGAACACCGCTCAACACTCGTTTGAAGTGGTCACATGTCCGCGCCAAAATCCGAAAATTCATCATGTAAAATGTGATGTAACCGCACAGTTGAGATGTCTACAGCTCCAGTCAGCTCACGCGCTTTCATTCTCCGGTCGTTCAATATCATTCCATGGATTTTATCAACGATTTCTGGCGTAACGACCTCTTTTGGACGACCCTAACGATTTAACAGTCAGCGTCACATGTGTTAGGACGACAGCAGAAAAAATGCTTTATTTTGAAAAAAAAGGTAATAATGTACACTTTTCGGAAAAAGATAATTTTTTATGAATAAAATCTCAGTTTCTCAAATTTTAAATATATGAGAATAAATAAAGAATAAATATATCAAAATTTCATTTTAACTATCTTCAATACATTACTATTCTCATTAACACCCAATTAACATTTCATCTTCTATATTACTTCCAACAAGCTTTACATAAGCTACAATACTTCCATAAGCGCTTCTTAGATCCTCTTAAACAACTTAAAGGAATGTTTTAATTGTTTAATAGAAGCTTTATTTATTATATTTGAAAGATTACAATATTATTATACAGGTATTTTTTCCCCCATTTTTTTTAATTATGCTATGATTTGAAGCAATTAGACTTTTTGTCGTGTTGATTTAACCCGAAACGATCCTTACATTCAAGGCGAATTTTGTTCGAACTATTCGTAAAATAAAGTTAGAAACCATCAACAATGTCTTGAAAAATTTGATTGAAAGGATGCGCTACTGCGAAGCTAGTTGAGGTAGCCAGTGCTGCCAGACAAGGGTAAATTTCCCTAATTGAGGTAATTTTTGACTCAGTTTTTGGGCAGAGGTAAAAAAGGTAATTTTTGGCCAAAAGTAGTAAATTTTGCGAAAATAATAATTTTTTTAGACTTGTTGATTTTGTGTGTCATTGGTAGCACTGTTACCTCTCTGATTATACTCACAAGCAGTTAAATATTTTTGTGAATCATCCTGTGTAACAAAAAAAAATAAATTGAATTATCCATCTGTAGTTGTCAAAAAGTGAATTAAATTCAAAAATAGCAAAACAAAATATCTGGTAAGCCCAAGGTTGCCAGTTAAAATTCGGAAAAATTCCCACGGAAATTACCTTTTTCCCACAGAAGCATAAATTAAATACCACCAAAATGACCACGGCAAAGGTAAACAAAAAAAACTCCCACCACGATTAAAAAATACCACAAAAAATCCCACGATCTTTAAAAACTACCACAAAAATACCACGCTTTTTAATAATACCACCAAAAATCCCATAAGCATTTAAAAATACGGAAAAAAATCACATACGCATTAAAAAATACCACAATAAATCTCATAAATGCATAAATAAAAAATGTATAAATACCACAAATTTTTGCAGTAAGGTATAATATACGTGTAGCAACCAAAAACAGGAGCTGTTTTTAAAAAATTTTTTAGATATAAGAAGTTATTATTTTTTTTAATTTATGCAGGTTACTACTGTACATAAAAAATGCTTTATAAAAATATTTTTTTTTAAATACAGTTCTGGCTTTTACATAGAACACAGAACACCAAGCGCACGCAAGCAAACGAAAAATAATGTGAAGCTCTTTGTCAAAACAGCGAAAAGAACAGAAGGAAAAAAATTGCCAAAAAATTTACGGTACAGCGCAAGTGTTCATACCAACTCACAGACTTGAATTCAAGTCTTGACCAATGTAAGTCCCGGTTTCCACTCGTCAAGTCTTGATTTTCAATTTTTTGACATTCCCTTTTAAACTTGACGATTCAGTTTCCACACATGAAGAGTTGACGATGTGTATCATATACTGCCGTTTCATTTCATCTTATAGAAATGAAATGAAATTACGCCAATGATGCGCAAAATGAATAGAAAAAGTAGCAGGACAAGAAACGAACACAAAACGAATTGCCCAAGAATTGACGGTACAGTCAATTTCTTTCTTTCCCTTAGTTACGATTCCCGTACCACCGAACTCAAGACTTGACCGTCAAGACTTGAGTGGAAACCGAGACTAAAAGGGGTCATACGAACTTCGAAACAGGGTCGCAAACTGCTAAATTTAAATGCGTAACATACAACATAAAATCGTTTTGTAAACAGAGCGTTTAATGCGTATAATGGCAATGATTTCATATGAAGTTTTTGCTTAATAAACGGAAAAAAATCATTTGAAGAAAAAAATTCCCAAATCCCACGGCAATTAAAAAATACCACACTGAATTCCCACGCTAATTAAAAAATACCATAGGAATTCCCACGCTAATTAAAAAATACCATGGGAATTCCCAAAAAAAAAAATTCCCAAGGACAATTAAAAATTACCACAAATGGGATTTTTCCCACATAACTGGCAACCTTGGGTAAGCCCCGGTGTATACACGTCAAGAGTTAACTTGCATTTGTTAATGAGAGATAGAAATATGTATACTAACAAAAAACTTATGACGATTGTAAATCATTCAAAAATTTTTTATTTGTTTTATTTTGGGAAAAGGTAAATTTTCTCCATAAGTGGTACATTTTTTCACAAATAGTGGTAAATTTCAGTTCGTCTCTCTGGCAACACTGGAGGTAGCCACATAAATGAAATTCCCATAAATAATGGCAATGTTTGTTCTTTCTAATAAGATCTTGATATACCGAAGAAAAGTGCCTTAACAAAAATATTCCTGTGTTTGAAACACCCTGTATATTTAATAAACAAATAACGGCACAGCCTGTATTCATTTCTTATTGGTTTTCATCGTTGCAAAAGCGGCAATAACCAACTTTCTGAAATTCCCTGTATTTTCTATGCTTAGCAAGAACAACAACCAGCAACAGCCAGCATATAGCTTTTCTTCCAACCTATGTTCTTGGAAGAAACATAGTTGTTGTTACTTTAGTGAACGTTAAACTGTGGTGCAAGTCTATGCTTCAACTTAAGCTTCTATCGCTCACAGCCTGATTGCGAGGTGGTTTTTTATTTTTCATTTCCTTATTTTTTTTTTTTATTATTTATCGGGAACGTTGCCAAGCTGAATTAAAAATACACTGTAAAAATTTTATATTATTATTTGAGAGTTTTTAACTAATCATTGAAATTGATATTTTTTTAATAAATGATTTATAAATTGAATAACATTTTAGAAGACATATCTTCTCCGATGTCTTTCTGGAGAGATGCATATATCGAGTGATTTTACATTTAATTAAGTTGAATTCAAGAGCTTCACAGAAGAGTTTGCTTTGACATTTGTGAAGAGTTAGCTGAGCCATTTCCCATTCTTAACAGTTTGGATACAAATTAATACACTTGGACACTTTTTGCACCTTAATTAAAATTTGTTGGTTCAGGGATATATCGCCCAAAATAAAGAAAATATAAAACCAAAAATATTTTGAGCGAAAAAATTAAATAGCTAACGCCAAAAATCACAAATTAAAGAAAGTCCAAAAATAAAGAAATAACGCTAAAATAAGAACAAAAAGAACCAAAATACAAGCAAAGAGTTGATGTTTTTGCAAAAATCACCTTCAAGTCATGGGGGAAAAAAATATTTAAGAGTTCCTCTTAATTTTTAGCCACCAAACGGTAAAACCTATATTTTGGTGGGGTCTACCATAAAAAGACTGGATTGCAATTTTTAGTAACACCAAAAACCATCATCTCTATATTATATTAATTTTAATTCAGATATTTTTTTTCTTTTTTTTTAATTAACTGCAATGTGACAAGTGGAATACATCGCCGAAATGAAGAAACATTTTTTTTTATTTTTAAAAAATGGGCATTAATATATTTCCTTTAATTAATTTATGAATAAAAGTGTTTCCTAGAAAATTTTAAATTTTGCATCAAACAAATTTTGCACCGATTTTTAGGAATACTAGACATATTTTTTGAATGAACTTATATATCTGTGGCATTTTATAATAACATCTTAAGTGTAAAAAAAATGTTTCGAGAAATCTTGCTTCAAAATTTCACCATACAAGTTATATAAGAGGATATTTAGTTTTTGGGCCATTACTTTGGCTACGGTCATGCTAGAAGGTCCAGATTTTGTGTGGTTATAGTACTATATGCGTTACAAAGTTACATCAATAACTCAGATGTGCCTTAAGACCACTTAAGATGTTATTATAAAATGACACAGATATTAACGATTGACTAACATCTTACATAAGTTTTTCTAAAAAAAAATTTGGAAAATTTTTATGTATATATTATTTTTTTTTTTTACTTATCTTCCAACCCCAATAGGGGTTCTTCTCTAACTACTTTTTGAAACATTTTTAACTCTTTCGAGGATAATTTTAAAGTAAATGTCTCTGCAAATTGCTTCTTAGATTAGAAATATTGATGCATACCCTGGACTCCACAAGATTCATGTAGTCTTATGTTGCAAATTGAGTTTGCTAAACAAACTAAAAATCAATTTCATTAACTGAAGTTTAATAATATAGGTATTAACAATGGGTTGTATTTAGTCTTGCATCGTCTTGTAAATGGTCTTGTATTGTATTTGTGATAAATTTAGTGCAAGTAGGAAATTTATGACATTCACAAAGGAGCTATAATAGTACTATTCGCGATCTGGAGCAAAATGAGCTAGTAAAATGATGCATATACCTTTATTTACCATAGCTTGTGAATATGCTTATTCAGGTTTGCAATACTGGAGATAAAGAATAATTGACATTGTTCAATCATTTTTTCTTTTTATAATTTTTTCCCATCGTATTATTTTTTTTTTTTATTTTTTCTTCGTTCCATTTTCAAAAAAGTTTTGCTTTTTTCAACTGTCAGATTGAAAAATAGCATTACTTTAAAAACACATAAAATATTGTGGAATTTTTTTTATTATTGTAGTAGAAGTATTGGCAATAGTTTGAGAACATGTTGTAAATATGTATATGCAACATGTGGGACTGAATGCAATGGCTTGAGAGCATATTGTAAATATGTATATGCAACTTGTTTTCGGTCTAGCATTCATGTAAAGGGGAAACAAATGAAAACCAGTATTATTTTTTGTTGGTACAAAAATATATCAAATTTGATTCCAGACTATTCTAGACTGTTCTAGACTATTTTCAAGGAATCATGTACAAAACTAATGGGATTTTAGTTTTGCATACTAGCAAAAGCATAGTGAGTGCATATGTGTATATTTTGTTATTTTGTTAGAGTCAAATAAAAATTAACTCTACCATTTTGCAAATGCTATGATGCAAGACCAGTTGCACTAGTTTGTGAATTGTCCTAATATGTTTTTTTACAGTATTGCAAAGTAAATTTGAGTAAATACATTTGCAATCTATGGCAAATAAATGCAAATGCATTACTTTACTATTGCATATACATACAATTACATAAATTTGTTAGGTCATTTGCATCGGATCGTGAATAGCCCTAATTCACTGGTGTGATTGCAAAGGGGCAAATATGTTTTTAATTTCTTATGATGCAAGACTATTTGCACCGGATCTTGAGTGGCCCTATAGATTTTTAACACTAAACCTACCACGACGTGTCAAATGACCATTTTAAAATTTTGTATTATTTTTATAGATGTTTTAATTTTATAAATAAACAGCCGTATTCATACAAATATCTTAAAATAGCTGTAAAATTTTCAATAGTTAAAAAGCTTTTAATGTTAAAAGTCTTTTAAAATTTTGTTATTCATAAACATGTTGTAGCTGCTTTGTAGTTAAAATAGGAACACTTTCGATTTTAAGTGGGAAGAGTGTCAATAATGGTTTGTGTTAGAGTGGAACGAATTTTTGACCTCATGGGCTTCATATATTTTTGAAAACTACGTGTAAAAAAATAAATTTCTGCATCTTTTGTCTTTCTCTGCGACATAACTTTTGACTGCGCCCGAGGATTTATATATTTCATGCCAGACTTGTTTTTTTTTTTTTTAAATACAAAGTTTAAAAATTAGTTCCTAGTTTTTTGATGCAAACCTCTTCATTAATGCATAAATGATAACTTGTCAAGAGTTCCCTATGACACCATGTATGCGCTAGAAGAAATGCAGGATCAAAGATCACCGAAATCGCTCATTCGCTTATATCTCCGCTCCTCTTTGTAGGACAGAAAATATGCTCAAAACAAAATTGTAGATTAGACAATTCTCTACAAAAATGCCCTTAACAGTTTTAACATAAAAAAAAAAACAGTTTCCACGCTATGCGACTAGATATGTTTTAATAACGCAAAGTAGAAATTTCATATTAACTTTGAGCAGAGCGGAGATATAAGCAAATGACCAATTTTGGTGATTTTTTAATCTGAACATCTTCTAGCGCATACATGACAAGTTGTTATTAATGAGTAAAGAGGTTTGCATCAAAAAAATTAGCTCTTAATTTTTTATTTATTTCAGAAAAAAAGTCTGACAATGAAATATATAAACCCTTGGGCGCAGTCAAAAGTTATGTCGCAGAAAAAAACTAAAGATGTAGAAATTAATTTTTTTTAAGCGTAGTTTTCAAAAATATATGAAGCCCATGAAGATTTTTTGCTTCCATACATTTCGTTCCACTCTAGTTTGTGTATTTGATAATGACTTTTCATTTATTTGTCACAATTTCGTCAAGATTTTGATATTTAAACATCAACATTTTTTCGAAGCTACCCTCTGCACTGAAAAAATTTTGTAAGTTCACTATCTTTTTTTGTAAATATTTTGATATGTTTTGATAAATTTTCTTGTTTTTATTTTTGTTTTGTTTTGCATTTTTTTAAAATATTTTGAATTTTTTTGACATATTTTTCAAAAATTTTTGACAAAATTTGTGCTCAAATGAGAGCAAATAATTTTAAAAATGCTTTATGAGGGGTTTATACATGGTAGAATAACAGAGGTATACGCATTTCAGACTGCGCTCTCTTTCTCATAGCCAAAATTGTCTTTCAATAGTAATTTGAAAATGAAAAAAAAAACCAAAACAAAATAATCGTTTTCAGATTTTCTATGGGCAGTCAATTTCGTTTTGACAGTTGCGACAGTATGCCTCTCTGAAATACTTCTACCTTGTTTTCATTGTACCATGGGTTTATAGAACGTTTCAGCCATTTTTAAAAAGCATCTCATTTATAAACAAACATTTTCAATAATTTTTTTGGCATTTTCTTTGTTTTTGATATGTTTTGAAACAATTTGATATATTTTTGACATAATTTGTGCTCAGATGAAAACAAAATAAAATTTAAAATTTCATTTATAAAGCATTTAAAAGAGATTTTTGACGCTATTGAACGTTTATGAATAATGTTTTTCAATTTTTTTCGTTTTTTTTCTTATGAAGTCTTTATTTATTTTATTTTATTTTATTTTATTTAATTATAATTAGCGCTAGTAAGAAATAACTTATAGTTAAGCACCGATAACATGTGTGGATATTAAGAATCAACAAAGTTTATATTGAACAAAAGGATTTTAAAGATAAATTAGTTAAGTGAATAACAAGAGATCAAAAATAATATAAAAAAAACAATCGACTTTTACGATTAAAGTCACTTAAAACTCCAAAAGGAATAAAATGCAGTGAGAAATAAAAATAGAAAAAGGTTAATTAAGAAGTGAGTATTGGATTTATGATTGAAGTAAGAGATGACAATAGATAAATTAGAAGGAGGACAAGTAATCGAATAACTTAGATTTAAACATAGTTGCGTTGCAAATACGCTGCAATTAGGGTGGAAGTGTATTCCAAAGACGTATACAGTAAACAAAGAATTGCCGTTCGGACGCTAAGCAGGCATGTTTAGGTTGAACTAGGTTGTTTCCACGCTGAGATCTTAAAAATTTTATTTTTTCATATAAGTAAACAGGTTCCTTAGTAAAGATAATTTTTTGCAAGAAAACTAACGCCCTCATGTTCAAGAGGTTGTCAAAAGTCAAATTGAATATTTGTTTTGCGTGCAGTGATATGCGGTCAGATCGTTTAAGCCCGTACACATAACGAGCTATATTATTGTAAGAAACGTTCAGCTTGCGTTTACTAGCAGCATCACAATATGCAAAAATCTCAGATCCGTACAATAAGGTGGGTGCAAGATATGTTTTTGCCAATAGCATACGTATGGTAAATGGGGTAAAGTATTGCGTAGCCCATAGATTGCGAAGCATACTGGAAATTTTCCCTACAGTAATATTGACATGATTCGTCCAATCCAAAGTACTGTTGAAGGTTATACCCAAATTCTTAGCCGTTTTTACAACTTCAATAGACGATCTGTTTAGAATGACTTCCGGAATGGGCGAAGAAAAATTGTGTCTTCTAGCTATTATTAAACATTTTGACTTATTGGGGTTTATGCTTAGGCCATTGGCAGATGCCCAGTCACTGACTTTACTCAAATTATCGTTCAATTTTTCAACACAGGAAGGAATATCACATTTGCGACAGCTCGTGTAGAGTTGTACATCATCAGCATACATTTGTATTCCACAGCCTTGCAGTACAGTTGGTAAGTCGTTTATGTAAGCTGAGAATAAAAGTGGGCCCATTATAGAGCCTTGAGGTACACCACGGCTCACAGGTAAAAAATTTGAGGACACGCAACATATTTGAACGGCTTGTGATGTGTTTGTTAGGTATGATCTCATTAGACGAGTTGCAGTGATAGAGAAATTGAACAAATTGGATAATTTTGCGCATAAAGTTTGATGATCGACGGTGTCAAACGCTTTTGAGTGGTCAAGCAGAGCCAAAAAAGTAATTTCATTCCGATCAAGACCTTTATAAGAGGTTCATAATTTTTTATGAATACAGCCAATTTTAAATCGTTATATGAAAAAACATTGTTTTATTCATTTAACAAACTGTGGTAAATGATATATTTTTCGCTATACATAGTAATATATATATATAACATTTTAAAGACTGGTCAATCGACCCGCTGTGGTAGGAACAGGTGGTATTCATGAAGAAATGGTAGGTTTAGTGTTAAAAACGAACTCTAGGAAGTATGCAATGGAAAGCTCCCATTGCATTTTTTAGTAAATTTGAATACATTTGAAAACCAACAATAAAATAAAATAATACAAATATTATTTCTGATAAGAAAATAAATACCTGACAATATGAAAATACATAAACAAATATTAAAAAGTACAACATTTTGATTCGATTTTGATCGAAGTCAAGAATTTGCTTGATCTCGAGCTCAACAATTAGTCTTAACAATTGAATAAAGAAGGTCACATTTAATTCAAGTCAAGAATTTATGTTTGGTATTGTTGCAAAGTACTATATAATAAATACACCACATCGTGAATACCCCTAATTTTTTAATTTAAATTTTTTAATATCAATATTTTCAGTGATTTTATTTTTTGTTTTTGAGTAACTCTTGGCTCATTTAAGCTCTTTTATAAGATTTTTATCTTGAACCCAATTAGTTCGTATATAAAAAAAAAGATACAGTAGTTTCGACTATGTCGTAACACAAAACGTAGAATTAGTCAATTCGCTTTTGATGACATCTTCTTTAAAAACTATTTAGCAAAATATTTATTTCATACACCTGAGCATATGATCTTTAAAAAAGTGCCGGAAAGGGTTAATGCGTATCACTGACCCCCATTACTTTTGTAAAAGCAACAGTTTCGCCTTTGACACCTTTTCCCTCCGACCACTCCTTAGGGGGGGCTCCTATACAAAGTTTATGGTTTTTGTATATTTATGCCATAAACCTGAGCATATGACCTTTAAGAGTGCCGGAGAGGGTTAATATGTATTACTGACCTCCATTATTTTAGCAAAAGGAACATTTTTGCCTTTGATACCTATTCTCTCCGACCACTCCTTGGGGGGCTCCTATACAAATTTTATGGTTTTTGTGCCGGAAAGGGTTAGTATGTATCACTGACCCCCATTACTTTTGCAAAAGGAATATTTTTGCGTTTGACACCTTTTCCCTCCGACCACTCCTTAGGGGGGCTCCCATACAAATTTTATGGTTTTATTGCCGGAAAGGGTTAATATGTATCACTGACCCCCATTACTTTTGCAAAAGGAGCATTTTTTTCTTTGACACCTATTCTCTCCGACCACTCCTTAGGGGGGTTCCCATACAAATTTTATGGTTTTTGTTTATTTATTTCATTCACCTGAGCATATGACCTTTAAAAGAGTGCCGGAAAGGGTTAATATGTATCACCGATCCCCATTACTTTTGCAAAAGGAACATTTTTGCCTTTGACACCTTATCCCTCCGACCACTCCTTAGGGGGGCTCCCATAGAAATTTTATGGTTTTTGTTTATTTATTCCATACCTGTCGATAAATAGGTAGCAAGCTTAAGAAAACAAAAACATCAAATGTTGGCTTTATATTTCATGTAGTTGTGTAAAATTTATATAAGTTAGAGAGTTCTAACATGAATTTTTGTCGCATTGAGGATCAAGCAGACCAACATGTGCTAACATCAACATTGTAAGATTTTAGGCCCACCAAAGGCTCAAAAAGTTATATAAATACCGACACCTGATCACTATCAACCACCCTACTTACCTCCGAGAATGACGTATTCTACGTCAAAAAAAATAATTGAGTAAGTTTTTGTAAAAATTTTCTAAAATTCTGCAATATGGAAAATATTTTAAAGTCATTGGCCTTGTTAAGACTAAATTTGGAGTTCTAGAACTATTTTGCAAGTTTTTTGTATCTGCTGCTATAAATTCCTGCTGGGTTGGCCAGCATACTTAAGGTTAAAAAAAGAAAGAAACTGCTATAAAAACTGACAGCAACATAAAAAAAATTGGCTATAAATAAAGGCAACTGCCTCGTGACCTCTTCACGTGTTTAGTACTGAGCTAATGCTTACTTACGCAATAAGAGAAGTTTACGTAGAATTTTTCTTTAAACTATTAATGTTGACAAGCTAAGCCGTGTCAACAACAGCAGCAACAACTCCTCTTCCTTTTAGACATATTGTTTGACAGCAACATCATTTGTCACTTGCACGCCTACCACGTGTCAGCAACAGTTCTTGTTGACGTTTGTTGACTGTTTTATAAATTTACCCATTTATTCAATTTATTAATGTTTTGATTTATGTTTTTTTAAGTGAAATTCGGCGAAAATTTTACAAACACAAACACAAATACACACACAAACATACACTCCCTCACCTTAAGTTGTAGACGACGCATGATGCGCGTTTCCTCCCAGCGATCAAGCTCGTCCCACTCCTTGCCGCGGCGACGCAGCAAGTAATAACGGTACATAACAATGGTGACTGCCAGCAAAAGTGCCAGACCGGTGCCTGCGGCTGCACCAAGTACTGCTGAGCTAACCAAAACCATTCTCACTGTGTGCTTGCTTGGTTTTTGTTGTTACTTATGTGGTGGCTCCGTGGTTTGCTTAGGCTTAGGCTGATGGTGGACTTGTTCGAGATTCTTCTGGTTGGTTTTTGCAAGTTTGTAGATACGTAAAGATTGCGTTAGAAACTTAAATCAAAAATCCCGCACAAGGCGCTAAAAGTAAAGAAAATAAATGGAATTTGTTTAGAAATTTATAGTTAAGATATTTTGTGGCGTAATAAATTCTTCGATCAACTTTTAAGTAACAGCAAAAGTAATTTAATTATACGTGATAGCGTAAAAGTTTCCAAAGTCCTTAACTAGCTTACGCCTCGGGGTAAAGTTAAAGTTGAGTTATTTCCAAAATAGGCAGTCCAGACATCAATTAAGCACTTAATGCATAAAAGCTTAGATTTTCTATTTTCCCAACAGAACGAGACATAATAACCTTAAGTTATTATGTCAAATATTCACAGATTTTCCTTTTTGTGAAATTGGATACAAGTACAAGACGCATCAATATCTTTTGAATACATCAAAATAGCTTCGTATATTTTTTTTTCTGTTTCTCTCTTTGACGCACTTAACTTTCAACACACACACACACACACAGACATGATTCAATATTCAGTTAGTTGACTCGCACATTGCGCAAACGATGATGTCCTTGACTGCTTTTTATATACAAATATGTTTTTTTTTTTCTGTTATAAATCTCTCTTGTGAATACCCTTGCTTGGCAATTCGAATGTAAACTGAGCTTACAATTATTATAACTTGTCTATTTAAAACCACACCCAAATGCAAAATATCCAAAAAAATGCTCCTTCAATTTTATTGAATTTCATTCAAAATTCGCATAAATTTTCAAGTGTTGAATCTTTTTCTAAGCAGATTTCTTAGCAATGCAATCGTCCGTTTACAATAACTGTGCATACTTGAAGTTTATTACGAAAAACCCAAAAGAATAGAAATCGAAAAAAATAAAAACGCAAACCATCTGCATAATTTAAGGCGCGTACACACAGAGCACACATTGCTTTAATGCGTTTAAGTAAAGGAATCAATGAAAGTGTGTTGGTATTTGTCGGTTCTTCGATTTCAGTGCGTGTTTAGGCATAAAAATCAAAATTCCTCAAACGAGTCAAATCTGTTTTAACTGACAGTCTGTCTGGATTTAAGATTAAGTACAACACCACTTTATATACTCTTACGAGTAGGAGATAATTTTTATTGTGGGATTCGGGCAAATCAGTTCAGCGACTTCACTTCATGATTTAATTTATTTTTTTTTTTTTTTTTTTTTTTTTTGGCATAGAACATACATATATTTATTGTGAGTTTTACAATGTATGCAAAACCTGACTCCATTCGCTAATTAAAAATGTAAATAAGGCCAATAAATTCATTGAAAAGAATGCATAATTTTAGGGTTTTTATTTAATAATTTTTGATTTATTTTATTTGATAATTTTTTTTTTTTTGTTATTTTTTTCAAGTTTAAAGTTATGTTTTACCGCGCAGGTTTCCAAAAAAAGTTCTAAATGAAAATTTTTTTTTTAAAATCCATCGACGTTGCACCAAATTGTTACTCGCTGAGTATAGGTGCTATGATTAAAATAATGGTACGACTGTAAAGGTTAATTTTTTGACTTCATTAAAAAAAACATATGAATTGCCAATGCCATCAGCACGCGGTGGGAGCTGCTTAAGCAACGTAACTGTAAATTTGTTGCATGAAATTATTACTCGCTGAGCATTAGTGCTAGCATAAAAAATATGATACGTCAATAAAGCTCTCCTCTAAGTGCTCTAAAAAAAAATAGACAAAAAATTTCTGACGTCATGGGGACACAGAGAGAGCCGCTCAAAGATCAACAATGTAACATTCATGCAACGGCGTTGCATTGAATTTTTACTCGGTGAGTATATAAGCTACGATAAATGCTTAAAGAGAAAAATGAAGGATTTATACTTAGCCTTACGACAGAAATAAAAAGAAATTTCTGACGTCGTCAGGTCGTGAAGATAGCAGCATATGTAACAGAAATATAATATCGTTTCATGGAATTATTACTCACTCAGGAGACGTACTACGGTAAATTTTATTTTACGACAGCATAGATGTGTCATTAAGCCTTACAACAAAAATGTAAAAATTCTTATCGTTATGATTTCAGAGTGGCAACCACATAATGTAGTACAAATACTACGACAATGAAAAAACGTTGCATGGAATTTTAACTTTGTGACTACTGGCGAAATGGCAAATTTTATGGAAGATGAATGAAGGTGAGGTCTATAGGCAGATGATAAAAATAAAAATGACGGCGTCATGAGGCCCTTCAGAGAACCGCTTAATTTAATGTAAGTGCATCATTGTTGCTTGCATTAATTGTATGCAGCTAAGGCAAAGTAAATGCACCACCGAAAAGCAAAAGAAAAATACAAAGCAAAATCAAAAGCAAAAGCAAAAGCAAAAGCAAAATCAAAAGGAAAAGCAAAATCAAAAGCAAATGCAAAATTAAAAGCAAAAGCAAAAGCAAAAGCAAAAGCATACGCAAAAGAAAAAGCAATAGTAATAGCAAAAGCAAAAACAAAAGCAAACGCAAAAGCAAAAGAAAAATCAATAGAAAAAGCAAAACCAAAAACAAAAGTAAAAGCAAGAGATAAATACAAAGCAAAAGCTAAATCAAAAGCAAAAGCAAGAGATGAATACAAAGCAAAAGCAAAAGAAAAAGCAAAACCAAAAGCAAAACCAAAAGCAAAACCAAAACCAAAATCAAATCAAAATCAAAATCAAAATCAAAATCAAAATCAAAATCAAAATCAAAATCAAAATCAAAATCAAAATCAAAATCAAAATCAAAATCAAAATCAAAATCAAAATCAAAATCAAAATCAAAATCAAAATCAAAATCAAAATCAAAATCAAAATCAAAATCAAAATCAAAATCAAAATCAAAATCAAAATCAAAATCAAAATCAAAATCAAAATCAAAATCAAAATCAAAATCAAAATCAAAATCAAAATCAAAATCAAAATCAAAATCAAAATCAAAATCAAAATGAAAATGAAAATGAAAATGAAAATGAAAATGAAAATGAAAATGAAAATCAAAATCAAAATCAAAATCAAAACCAATAATAACAACAACAAAAAGATATAGTAGTTTCGACTATGTCGTAACACAAGACGTAGAATTGTCAATTCGCTTTTGATGACATCTTTTTTAAAAATTATTTAGCAAACTATTTATTCCATACACCTGAGCATATGACCTTTAAAAGAGTGCCAGAGAGGGTTAATATGTATGACCGACCCCCATTACTTTTGCAAAAGAAACATTTTTGCCTTTGACACCTATTCCCTCCGACCACTCCTTAGGGGGGCTCCTTTACAAATATCATGGTTTTTGTATATTTATTTGGTACACCTGAGCATATGACCTTTAAGAGAGTGCCGGAAAGGGTAAATATGTATCACCGACCCCCATTATTTTTGCAAAAGGAACATTTTTTCCCTTAACACCTATTTCCTCCGACCACTCCTTAGGGGGGCTCCCATACAAATTTTATGGTTTTTGTTTATTTATTCCATACACCTGAGCATATGACCTTTAAGAGAGTGCCGAAAAGGGTTCATAGGTATGACCGACCCCCATTACTTTTGCAAAAGGAACATTTTTGCCTTTGACACCTATTCCCTCCGACCACTCCTTAGGGGGGCTCCCATACAAATTTTATGGTTTTGTCGATAAAACCGGAAACTGTCGATAAATAGGTAGCAAGTTTAAGCAAACAAAAACATCAAATGTTGGCTTTATATTTCATGTAATTGTGTAAAATTTATATAAGTTAGAGACTTCTAACATGAATTTTTGTCGCATTGAGGATCAAGCAGACCAACAAGTGCTAACGTCAACATTGTATGATCAGTACTTTAGGCCCACCAAAGGCTCAAAAAGTTATATAAATACCGACACCTGATCACTATCAACCACCCTACTTACCTCCGAGAATGACGTATTCTACGTCAAAACAACAACAAAAATAACGACAACAAATATAATTTTTTTCGTGGCAATCACAGTGGTCACAAACAACAAAATAAAACAATGAAACTGGACTATGAAACAGTAAAAGGACTATTGCAAGAACTAAGATATGGATTAGGACAAAGATTTAGACGCAACTAAAACAAATCTTTCCAAACTAGGAAAGGGATTTGGACAAGGATTAAGTGAAAAATTAAATGATTAAAACAAGAATTTGGACATGTGGTAGGAAAATTATTGAGACAAATAAAAAAAATAACAGAAATATGAGGACTAGTTTGGGAGCAAAGGAAATGATAGGAACAAGAATAAGGAAAATAATAAAAGAACATTGTCACGTCAATACTTATAGGTGTGTCCACGTCAGCTCCAACTTCTTTTTTTTCTTTCAACCTTATTTCTTTCAAATGTGACAAAGATTCATCAACACGATTTATTCAGCTGTCTTGGCTCAAAACTGAATGCGGGGCATGGTGGGAATTTATTTGTTTGACTGCTTGCTTGACCATTTTGAAAAACCTATTAAAATTACAATTCAATCATTTCTATCTATCAATAAAAAACAAAAATAAAATTTTTTGATATTATGAAAATACAATTAAAAAATTATTTTTCCTAGACGCTCAAAAACAAAGTATCTACAAGAACAAAATTGTCTAAAAGTAGTGATTTTAAAGGGTTATAGAATCCACAGATGTTATTTTTTTTTTTTTTACTGATGATTTGAATCCACTTTATTTGAAGTACTTCCTGTACAACGAACCAATTGGGTTCCAACCAGGCCCGTAGCCAGGATTTACCTAAGGGGGGGGGGGGGGGTTTGGATTAAAAAAAAAAATATCGATAGTTTTTGATATCGATAAATGAAAAGGTATTTTTTATATAACTTGAAAGATGGGAAAATCAGTGGCTAGAAATGGACAACACTTTGAAAAATGAATTTGTAACAAATTTTTTACAATAAAGCGACAAACTTAAAAAAAAAACACTTTAAAACTTTTTTGTACACCAAATACATAAAGCTGAAATTAATTTACTTTATTTTTGTTTATTTTATTTATATATACTAGAGGAACCGGCAAACTTCGTCCCGCCCTTAATTCGAGCAATCACGATTCCACGCGAAATTAATTTTTTATCGAACATTCATGATCGATAACAAATGGTGCCAATCGAATTTCAATTATTGATTGAATGAAACACTCCAATATCCCATATTAACACGGAATGTAATAGGCTTATATTATTCGAATTCAAAAGATTGTCATATCATTTTATTGCGAATTCTATTAGAAAATTTTTTTAGTACATTTCAATTTGAATAAAAATAGTCAGCTCAACTGTTAGTTTTGAAGCCATGAGGTGGTCTAAGGATCGATCCTCACAATGGGGAAACAAATAATTTTTTTTAATTTTTTTAAATTGTTGAAATGACAGCTTTTGTGATTTTTGGACTAAAAAATGAATACGTTGGAGCTTTCTTCAAATATGGTTTATTAAGTGCTCAAATTGATTTTATCCACGAAAAGAAATTTAATGAAATATATTAAAAAAAAACGGATTTATTTTCATCGAAAGTAAGAAATACGAATATCTGATAGTTTTTTATTATTCTAAAGAAACGAATTTATTAGAAAAAGACGCTGTACTAAAATTTTGTGCAATTTTGAGGATATGTGAATGTTTTTTGACAAATAAAAATTTATTTTAATTATTTAGACGCACAGTTTCGCTAGTAAAAGTACGCTAGTAGGATAATTTACGTTTCTTGTAAAGGGGCAGAAGAAGGAACGTGGTCAAAACCAAGTATGCCATAACCTAATATAGGATTTAAGTAATGTGTATGCCGAATTTGAGTAAAATCCGTCCAGGAGTTAAGATTTGTTGGCTATTTAAATTAGTCTGATGTGGCAATTCCCATACAAAATTACCAATTTCGATTTTTTCGATTTTTCCGCTGTTCCTTGAAGTTTTTGTAATTTTCTTTCTTTCTGAACCACATCTGTATTAAGGCAAACAATACAAAAAAAGAATTATTAAAATCGGCCCAGCCGTTTCTGAGCCTTAGCAAGACCACCGCACACGCATTTGATTTTTATATATATAGATTAAGTCTTCTTATTTTTTTTTTTTTTGTTAATTCTAATAGCACAGCGTCCGCTGTGACACTGCAATCCCTATGTATGCTTACGGATGCACACCTATTTAACATAAAAAATGTGTGTTCTATAATTTCAAAACTGTCGTTTGTTGAGCTCAATGTGTTGCGGCTATATATCTTGCTTATTGTTGCACTGTCATTTTGGAATACAGAAAGACGCTAAAAAAATAAAATTTTTAAGACAAACTTCTAAAATGACGATAATTAACGCTTTTTATTAAATTATTTATTATTATATTATTATATTTTATTAAATTATTATTTTAATAATTTACTTGCAAACTTATATCGGTTTAAAATTCTATATAAAAATAACCACGATTAGAAAACGACATTTTCTTGTATTTCCTGACTTTTGTAAAGGCCACAATGAAAAGGTTAGAAAATTTTATTTTAAAAGTTTTTATTATCATTCGGTAAAATTACCAAGAGGTTGTGATCCTGCACCTCCAAAATCAGTGCTAAAAAATACGAAAAACTTGCAATAAGCTGCATTTTCCAATTTGGAGTAAACCAACCAATGCCAACGGTTCAACCAAGAATGCTTAAATCGGAGTTTGCGAGAACCGCTGGCAGGAAAATTAAAATTTGGTAGAGGCACATAAATGCTTTGAAAACTTTCAAGGCGGTTCGAGTCGGAAATATTGCTCATCAACTTGGAAATATCGTTATTTGGACATTAATATACTCTCGAAGTCGGAGGCAGTTCCGATGAATCTTATGATATTTCTGGAACAATTTCTACAATCATACACACAAACTTAGAGTTATAAACATTAAAAGTAAAATATTAATACCGCAACTTGTACTACCGCTTTTCACATAGCTGTCAACATTAAAACTTTCTTCAACTGCAGGTTACAAAGGAAGTTCTGAAGACTTTTCAGATTCCAAAGTTTCTTGAACGTTTTCTGCAATACAGATGAAATAAAATATTATTCGGATTTTGTCGGTTCCGCATCAAGCAAAAAGCTAATCCATTAATATTCAAGCAATGCAAACACGCTACAAAAAAAAAACAACACAGTTTTCAAACATTCGGAAATATTCGGCAACTTTTTAACACATTTACGCATTGATACAGGAAAAAAATCATTTAAATCAAGCACTTACTTTCCACCGTTGTGCCTCTTTTACTTCTGGTTTCTGCAGCCAATTAAGTAGAATCATTTTTGTAGTTTGTGCACAGTAAAATTAAAAATAGAAACTCTTAAACATATCTAACGAAACTCAATCAAAATTTCACCACTTTCACGTTACACCTGTTAACGCAATAAATTCTTAAATTGCTGGTGGTAGACAAAGTTCAATTGAATGTATCGAACTTTTTTCGATACTTAAGTATGTTGATGTTTTCGCTGTTGCTGTTGACACTTGCAGTTTGCACTGTAAGAGAAAAAAGACGCACGTGCAGCAAAGTATTCGCAAATTGGCAAAGTTATATTAATGCTAATATATTATTTTTTTATACTTTTTGGACCATAAGGGGGGGGTTTTAACCCTAAAAACCCCCCTTGTCTACGGGCCTGGTTCCAACCAAAATTTTTGGGTTTTGAGACAAACTTATTTTTGATTTTTGTCCAATACACGTTCTACCCTGTCACAGTTGCATTAAGACAATATAGGATGGTAAATTCTGAATGGTAAACTGATGGTTTGCCAAAAATCAGGTTTGCCAGAATTTTGGCAAAAGTCGAAGATGAGATGAACTATACTATTATACATCATGACAATACGAGCTCTAACGCATCTACCCAAGACCTTTTTGGAGAGTCGAAAAATCGAATTGATGGATCATCCGCCGTACAGCACTGATTTGGCACCTAATGACTTTTTTACTATCGGAAATAAAAAAAAAAAAAAATGAAAAAAATATGTAGTCAACAACTGTCGATGTCCAAAGAAGCGATTGTTGCATTTAAGACTTTTCTTTTGGAGTTTACCTCAATCGAAGTGGGAAAAGTGCTTCCAAAATAGATTCAAATGCGTGCAAAAGTGTGTTGATCTTCATGAGGAATTTTTTGAAAAATGATAAAACCAATTTGTTTTTTTTTATTTATAAATTTAGACTTACCATTTTTACAAAAAATGTTGTTGTTCTAAAAATTTTAAATATGAAAAAGCTTTAACATAATTTTGGATGATTCCAAAATTTTTTCTAATTTCTACAATATTACGAAAGCCTTTTCATGACTATTATTGTTGCAGAGCTTTTTCCTAATTAACCCAAAATTTAACCGAAAAATTATTTAATTTTTTTATAGTATGTTGTAAACACATGTAAACTAACTTCATTTAACAAGATACTCGAAAAAAGATAATTTAACACGATCGTCCACCTTAACTGGCTTCAAAATATTAGGTTTATTTGTTTACGTTTTGAAAGAAATAAAAAATTATTTTGTAGATATATATAAATAAAAAAGTTAAAAAATTTGTCAAAGAATTTATTTGTTTACATTGAAAACTTCAAATTCAAAAGCTCTTTTCATATTAAGGTGCATTCCACCTGGGACCCGAGCATTAAATTTTTGAATTCAAACAGTTTTGAGTTATTTAATATTACAATAATGCAAATTTATCGATTAAATGTGGAATTAGTTTCTGCTTCAGGATTTTCAGGTGGTATCATATGATACTTTGGGTCACAGGAGGGAAAATAACAGGCTATTTCAATGTTATCAATTTATTTACATATTGGTACAAATTAAGTAAACAAAATGCCGAAAGCTGTAATTATTTATCACCAGATTTCTATTCTATACCTTCAACAATAAAGCTCCACTATTACCCAAAAGATGGCGTTGTCACGAAGCTTTTATTGCAAGTATCAAATATATTACCCAGGATACCGGGAGAATATGCTGATGAGGAAAATTGGCTTGGGTCTATCTAATGGTTTCCGAAAAGCACCGATAAGCTTTCATAAACGCAAGTTCAGTTCTTTTTTATAAGATTTTTGCTGGGAAAAGTTACTTTGAATAGAAATGTATAGTTACATGTTTATGTAAGTCTTTAAGTTTTTACCACTAATCTCGATTTTTTTCAACAGATAATTGCAAAAGCTCGGTTGTGACTTAAAAAGATTATACATTTTTTTATCATTTAAAGCTTTTCATTAAAAGATTTTGCCACTAATTTGAGTTTTAATCTATTTGAATTTAAAATTATTTTAAAAGCTCTGCCATCATATAAAAAAAAAAATATCGATTGAAAAGAAATGGATCACTCATTTTATTTTCCGTTCAAGACCTTTTCAATAACATTAAGAGAATGGCTGTGTATTCAAAATATTTTTAAAAAGCTTAGGTGAGCTTTCAAAAGCTAATTTTTGTTTCTTGATGTTATAGTATGTTCACATCGACTTCATTTCATGCGTTATTCGAAAAAAGGCTTTTTTTTAACATGATCGTTCGTGTTAAAAATTATCGTGCCTTAACTAGCAACAAAATGTCAGTTTATTTGTTTATATTTTGAAAGAAATAAAAAATTGTTTTTTAAAAGTAAAAAAAAAAAAAATTTAAATAAATTAAAAAATTTGTCAAACAATTTATTTGTTTGCATTGAAAACTTCATATCACAAAGCTTTTTTTAGATTCTGGTGCGTTTCAAAGGCAAAAAAAGCTTTTCTAACGTTAGAAAGAACACACACCAGTGATTTAGCGAGTTTCGAAACGTGTTAAATCATTCAACACGTTAAGTTTCCAATAACAATTGTACGCTTTTTGCAAAGATTGCAAAAGCTTTTACGGGACTATTATTGGTCAAAAGCTCTTTTCTATAATATCACGAATTTGTTGAAAGCTCTTTCAATATTTTTCAAGTATTCAAAGTTCTTACACGGCTTTAGTGTTAAAGAGCTTTTTCATAAAAGAGCTTTTTTAAGTAAATTAACAAATTTTTTTAGAGTATTTGCAATATTTTAAAAGTATGCGAAAGCTCTTACACAACTTTTTTTCTTGTTTTAGAACTTATTCGTAGTTTTTGTAAAAACAAAAAATATTCTTCAATATTTTTTTTAACTCTTTCAATGCTTTAAAGGTTTTAATCAACTATCACATGGAATTGTGCAATTTCAAAGAAATAAAAAATATAACAAAAGCTCTTGAAAGTTCTTTGTTACCCAAAAAATTTGAAACAATTGCAGAGCAATGATTGTCAGATCTTAAAAATAATATCGATTTGAGCATAGCAATGCCATTGTAATATTGTTACACATTCATATTTGACAGTAGTCAATAGCAAAAATTTTTTAACTTTGGCATTTAAGATTTTTTCAAGACTTATTTATAAACAATTTGTAATCATCATCCAATTTAAAGATTAGCTAAAATGTGTCATTCGGAAAATAAATCAGAACCTACACAAATCTTTGCTTATTTATTGAAGCGTTCATCTTGCTATGCTTACCAAATATTTTAACAACATCATGCGAATGAAATAAGCCCACACAGAGGCACATTCAAAGAAACCCAAAACAATTCAAAATATTATTGATATGAAAAACAGCCACAGCAACAGCAAAAACAAAACATGCAGCTGACAACATTTGTTCACGGTACAGGACATTTGATGCTTATTGCTTTTTTTCAACAGCCGGTACTCAATAAAACCAAGCTTTTTTTATTTTTATCAAATAATTGGCAGTTTAAAAGCAGATTAAGCACTGCAGAGCTTTTTAATCCGAAATGCCAATAAAATCACGATTTACATTTGTTTTCCAATTTCATGCGCATTAACGAGATTAGCTTATTCACAGTCAACCGCACACAAACATCAATCCACATCCACATCCACATCCACATCATTCACAGCAGTTCAATACATTTCAAGTACGTCCATGTTTATTGTATGTTTTGTATAGAATTTAATGCTATTCAGCTTAAAACACAATAGCTACTCGAACATTATTTAATGAAAATAACAAATGTTTTTATCTTATTGTCTATTATAAATATAAAAATTTTAAGCTGATTAGTTACATCATTTTCAACAAGCTCAAATGGTTTAATTAACAACTCGTTAAGCATGTTCAAACGTGCTTCTGTAGTGTTCATATTAAATAATTTGCTTCAAAAATTTACAGCCACACACATAAATAATCTTTATTTGCCATCAACGAGCTATGAAAATTTAAATATTCATAAAAATAAAATAATATAAATACATTTAAAAATATAAAGCTTTTGATGGTATTGTCATTAAGTTAAGGTATCAGTTAACTTTTTTGTTTTTGTGTTATTTTTTTCTTCTATACAAAGCTGAAAAATGTTTCAATAAATAAACGAAAAATACACAAAAACTCAGAATAGCAGCACGTTGTCTGTTCGTGTATTTCAAAGAATTCGTTCGATGGCAACTCAAATCAAAACGCCTGCTTCTGAGTGAAGTGTGCGAAATGGGATTAAATTGAATTGAATTGGTTTTTGCTACATTTTTTATGAGCTGTTGTCTTCTCTTTCTTCCGTACATTTTTAATCTGTTATGTAAACTTTGCAATATTCTAGTGAAAATGACATGTAAAAATAAATCTATTCACTCATACTCATGGACATGTAACAATCTGTGACAAAATTGAGTTAACTTAATCCACTGAGGGGAAGAACGCTTGAGAATTAGTGTGTGAGGAAAAGAAAAAGTTAAAGAGACATTCTTTTAAATAAATTTCTTTTAAAATCTTTTTTACAAATATTTAAATAATTTCATTTTTGAATACTTGAAAAACTGAACTTTTCAATCCTTGTATCTTTGAATATTTAAATCTTCGAATGTTTGTATATTTTATTCTGTAAGTCTTTGAATCTTTGAATTTTTTAAACGTTGAATACTCGAATCTTTAGATCTATGAATTTTACAATGAGAATCATTTGTCATTGAATCTTGAATCTTTGAATCTTTGAATCTTTGAAAATTTTGAATCTTTGAATATTTGATTCTTTGATTCTTTGAATCTGTAAATCTTTGAATCTTTGGATCTTTGAATCTTTAAATCTTTGAATCTTCAGTCAAAGGCAGTAAACCCTCACATATTATTGGAAAAAATCGCGATATTTTTAGTTTATATTGAAAATGTTACTCATACGCACTGTTGCACTTTCTGTTTAATAATTTATTGCCAGAAGGGCCAATCGCGGCGCCACATTTTGTTGACTTTTTTGAAAGTTCGTTTTCAGCGCTAATTTGAATATTTTACAGATATAAGCTGCGCCATTAACATAGCTGTAAATTAACATAAATTTAGTGTGAAACACAATTAAATGTTCATCATACGCGCTGGTGCACCACGCATTAATCAGCTCGTAATTTTATTAATTTAATGTTAAAATATGATTGATATGTTTGAATGACATAAAAAAAATTTGAAGTTTATAAACAATCTCTATAAAACACACAATTTCATTATTTGGCATAATTTTAGGCTCGTTTGCATAATATTTTTGCCAACATATGTGATCATTCTTTAAACTAATGGCAGATTTTTGTTTTAATTGAGTTGTTGCATGTCAACTAAATAACTTTCTTCTTTGAATCTTCGAATCTTTGAATCTTTGAATCTTTGAACCTTTGAATCTTTGAATCTTTGAATCTTTGCGTCTCTGGATCTTTGAATCTTTCAATCTTTGAATCTTTGAATCTTTGCATCTTTGAATCTTTGAATCTTTGAACCTTTGAATCTTTGAATCTTTGAATCTTTGAATCTTTGAATCTTTGAATCTTTGAATCTTTGAATCTTTGCATCTTTGAATCTTTGAATCTTTAAATCTTTGAGTCTTTGAATCTTTGAATATTTGAATCTTTGAATGATTATATCAACAGATGGATCTTGGAAGCTATGAATTTTTGAATTTTTGAACCCTTGAACTTTTGAACTTTAACTTTGTGAATTTTTGAATTCTGGGATTGCATTTTTTAAAAAATCATCCTTAATTGCTTGAGAAATTTATAAAAACGAAGAATCACAGTTTCAAAAATTAATAATTTGTGATTCTCCGCATAAATTAATTATCAATTCTTCAAAGATTTGTTTAAATTTGAAATCATTGCTCTACACTTTCAAACTTCAAGCCTTAAATCATTGAATTTTGAAACTTTAAATATTTGAAAGTTTTCATTTCAGAATTTTCGAATCTGTGGTTTTCTTTAGTTTTTCCTATTCATATATATAATAATTTTCATATTCACATTCATATTTATATTCATATTCATATTCATATTCATATGCATATTCATATTCATATTCATATTCATATTCATATTCATATTCATATTCATATTCATATTCATATTGATATTCATATTCATATTTATATTCATATTCACATTCATATTCATATTTATATTCATATTCATATTCATATTCATATTCATATTCATATTCATATTTATATTTATATTCATATTCATATTCAAATTCATATTCATATTCATATTCATATTCATATTCATATTCATAGTCATATTCATGTTCATATTCATATTCATATTCATATTCATATTCACATTCATATTCATATTCATTAAAATACTTCATAAAATTTAAAAAGTACTAGAAACAAAGTGCTGAAATGTTTAAAATAAAAGAAGAATTTAAGGATATACTTTTTAAAACATAAAATAAATCAATTGAATTAAATGAGCTTAAATCAATTGAGACTTAATGAAGAAGTTTTTGAAAAGTTTTATTCTTAAATAATAGTGATACTTTTAAAATAAAACTATTTTGAGAATCAACTTAAGCGCAATTCATTCTGGTTTACTGGTTGAAACAAATATTCCACTTCCTATTAATAGGATCCACTTCCACTTCTACTTGTCAATAATATTTGGAAAAAAGAATTTCTTTAACTTTTTACCTTTTTAAGTTCTCGTAAGTGAAATGAAAAACCAACTTCAAAATATGTTTATCCTTCTTACCACATAGAATAACACTTAGCCAAACAGGTGTGTAGTTTGTGTATATTGATGTGTGTTTTCTATGTTTCGGTGTGTAAAGCATTCAGCAAAGAAACTATCAAATAATAGCTTAGTAAATAATTCGACAATTGAAATCGATATCACAATAGCCAGTAGTTAAACAAATTCAAACAAAGTAGAATACTGTGGAAATAAAACTGAAGTCCAACATCGATATTTGTTAAACAAATACTCAGTGCTGCCTACACAGAAATAAAAATAAATAGTTACCTCTTTTGTTAAATGAGATATTTTTCGATTCATAACTACAAATCGATTAAGAAAATTTCAGCAAAATGAGCAAAACTGCAAAAAATGTTATTGAAAAATTATTTTATTTAAAAATTAAAATTTTTTTTTTACTATTTCCATTAGTAAGAACAAAATTGTGTAAAATTTTAAAAGAAAAAAATTATATCAATAAATTTGAAATCTGCGGGCATTTCAAATTAAACAGAAAAATTTGGTAGGTTTAAAATCTAGCATATTTAAGAGATTGTCTATCAAAATAAACTTGTTCAAACGAGCACTAATAATGTAGTTATATGGCAACGCCCAGCAGTTATTTAGTTGACATGCAATAACTCAATTAAGGCAAAAAGCTGCCATTAGTTTAGTGACATGTTCACAAATGTTGTCAAAAATATTATGCAAACGAGCCTAAAATTATGCCAAAATATAAAATTCAATTTTTTATAGAGTTTGTATACAAACTTGAAATTTTTTCAATGTCATTCAACTATATCAATCATAATTTAACATTAAATTAATAAAATTACAAGCTGATTAATGCGTGGTGCACCAGTGCGTATGATGAACATTTAATTGTGTTGCATTCTAAATTTATGTTAATTTACAGCTATGCTAACGACGCAGCTTACATCTGTTAAATATTCAAATTAGCGCAGCAAACGGACTTTCAAAAACAGTTAATAAAATGTGCCGCCGCGACTAGCCTTTTAGGCAATAAATTTAGAAACAAAAAGTGCAACAGTGCGTATGAGTAACATTTTCAATATTAACTAAAAATATAGCGTTTTTTCGATTAATATATAAGGTTCGGCAACAAATTTTAATATTTCGTGGTATTTTCGAAAATTTCAAGAAACATGAGTTTGTTCCAATTTTTTGTTTACTTCCTGTAGCGAAAATTAGATTTAAATTGTTCTTCCATATGCCTGTCAAATCCATGTGTCAGACATTGGCTCTAATTTGAGTGTTTATGCCGGAAATACATGAATTCATTTGTGTGTGTATATCGGAGTCGTGTATGTGTTTGTATGTCCTTGTAAGCGTATATCTTACAATTGGACACCCTTTTGACACATTATTCGATAACTGACTGGTTCATGACTGGGTTGACTGCTCGTGTGAACTTTTTTCACTTAATTCTTGCTGATGCTTTATCGCATACACTCGAATGGGTACTCAATGAAACAAAAAACATTCGATTGTTGGTGTTGTGATTGTTGTTGAAGTTGTTGTAGCCGATCAATTTTCAATCAGTTTAAGCAGCATGTGGCTCAATTTCTGTCAGGTGTACGCGTTTAATTAAAAAATTCTTGGTATACTGTTAAGTGAACCGTGCAATTACTTCATTCTTTAAAAACTTTGATTGAAACCTGTTTTTTTATTTCCAAAGAACAGTGCAATTATTTTAAATCCTTATTCAACCAAATTTAAGAAATTTTACAGCAAATTTTATCAAGCAACTTTATTTCTTGCAAGGATTTCCTTCAAGAAAAACTATTTTGATGAATTTATAGTTGTTTTTTGTTTTTTTTTTTATTGTCAAGAAACTTAGTTTCTTGCAAGAATTTCTTTCAAATTATTTTGATGAAATTTTAATTTTTTTTTTAAGCTGTAAAATATAACAACAACGCAGCGACTAAAAAAAGACCACCTGCTACAGCCTGAAGGAATTGCAACCATCTGCAGCTTTAAATTTTCAATCTGGGCAAAAAAAAAGTCCTGAAAATGTTTTGATTAATTGAAATTCAAAACATGAATGTCCTTTTTTTATTAAAAAAAAACATTTTTCTTGAAATGCACGCCATTTTTGAAAATAATTCAAAACTTTTCATTCACAACTTTGAAAATGTAAAACTTTGAAGGGATAAGAATGATCTGACAACCTTCAAAACAAACTACTGTTCGTTTAAGTTGGCTCTTTTCATAGTAGTGGTATAACGTGGTGATAATGCATGCAAAGTCGTGGCCTATACTTTGTCTTATTTCCTACTCCTAGCCCCTGTTCTAATTATTGTCTTAACTCTTCACAAGCCCTTGTCCTGGTTCTTGTCCTCCCTCTTGACTAATCCATGTTCAAATGAATGATCTATGACTTTTCTATAACCTTTCCCATATCCTTGTCCTAAGCTTTGCTCTAATCCCTGCTCAAAACATTGTCTTAGTATTTGTGTTTATGTATTTCTGTGTTTTTGTCTTTGTGCATTTTTGTGTTTGTGTTTTTGGTTCTTTTGTATTTTTGTTATTTTGTGTTTTTGTGTATTTATATTCTTCTGTTTTTGTGTTTTTGTATTTTTGTATATTAGTGTTTTTGTGGTTTTGTGGTTTTGTGTTTTTGTATTTATGTTGTTTTGTGTTTGTGTTTATATGTTTTTGTGTTTATATGTTTTTGTGTTTATGTGTTTATGTTTTTTGTGTTTTTGTGTTTTGCGTTTCTGTTTTTGTGTATGTATGTGTTTTTTGTGCTTTTGTGTGTTTGTGTTTTTATATTTTTGTGTTTTTGTGTTTTTGCGTTTTTGTGTTTTTGTTTTCTTGTGTTTGTGTGGTTTTGTTTTATTTTGTGTTTGTTTTTTTTTCGTGTTTTTGTATTTTATGTTTTTGTGCTTTTGTGTTTTTGTGTTTTGCGTTTTTGTGTTTTTGCGTTTTTCCGTTTTTGTGTCTTGTGTATTTGTGTATTTGAGATTTGAGTCTTTGCGTTTTTGAGTTTTTGTGTTTTTTCGTTTTGTGTTTTTGTTTTTGTTTTTGCTTTTGTTTTTGTTTTTGTTTTTGTTTTTGTTTTTGTTTTTGTTTTTGTTTTTGTTTTTGTTTTTGTTTTTGTTTTTGTTTTTGTTTTTGTTTTTGTTTTTGTTTTTGTTTTTGTTTTTGTTTTTGTTTTTGTTTTTGTTTTTGTTTTTGTTTTTGTTTTTGTTTTTGTTTTTGTTTTTGTTTTTGTTTTTGTTTTTGTTTTTGTTTTTGTTTTTGTTGTTGTTTTTGTTTTTGTTTTTGTTTTTGTTTTTGTTTTTGTTTTTGTTTTTGTTTTTGTTTTTGTTTTTGTTTTTGTTTTTGTTTTTGTTTTTGTTTTTGTTTTTGTTTTTGTTTTTGTTTTTGTTTTTGTTTTTGTTTTTGTTTTTGTTTTTGTTTTTGTTTTTGTTTTTGTTTTTGTTTTTGTTTTTGTTTTTGTTTTTGTTTTTGTTTTTGTTTTTGTTTTTGTTTTTGCTTTTTTTGGTTTTTGTTGTTGTTGTTGTTTTTGTTTTTGTTTTTGTTTTTGTTTTTGTTTTTGTTTTTGTTTTTGCTTTTGTTTTTGTTTTTGTTTTTGTTTTTGTTTTTGTTTTTGTTTTTGTTTTTGTTTTTGTTTTTGTTTTTGTTTTTGTTTTTGTTTTTGTTTTTGTTTTTGTTTTTGTTTTTGTTTTTGTTTTTGTTTTTGTAACAAAAAATTTGAAAAGTTTTTATACCATAACTTCCCAGAATTAAATTAACGAAGAAATAAAAATATTTATATTTAGAAATGAAAAACCTTTAAGCATTTTAAGAATACACTTTTCAAAGGAGAAAATATATTAAAAAAGTCTATCCTTTAATAAAAATAAATTAAATTTACGGACCGAGAAACTTGGCCTGAGTGTTAATTGAATACATTTTTTAACAAAAGCTAAATACGGCACCTTTTTGGCAAATTCAAAATTCCTGCTTTTTCAAGGTTAGCGTGTTGTTGCTATAATTATTAAATGTTCTATTGAAATCAGCTGACATGGACTTTCGTTATCTTCTGTAATTGACATTTCGTGCAATTAGCCGCTTATACAAAGAAATGCTACGAGCTACCCTATTTTGACCTTTCTATTATTAAATAAACATATTTTTTTTTTATTTATGCTAATTAGGCAACAACACATTGTTAGCCACCTTTTGATGAAGCGATAAAAGCGAACCCTTTACATTATGGTGGAGGAAAATACAAAAATGTCGCTTACAGATATGTTGTTGGTTCATGTCAAAATATTCCATGCACAAGCTTTTGCAGAAGCGATAAAATATTATCAGCTTATAGCATTAAGACGACTTCTTTCAAAATGGTTTCTTTATGCTCTGGGGCTCTTAAGGCAGATTAAATTGCTTTCAATTTAAATGCCGTAAAAAATTTTACTGACACATAAAATTTGACGCAGTTTTATTGAAGAGCTTTCTCGATGTATGTTAACAATAGCCTAGCTAACTGAAGTCTAGGTATGTATGTTGTAATTTAAAGGTTGTGTGAGTTTGTGGGTGTGTAATGCCCCCAGCTAAGATCAAAAAATACTTTTGAAAAGCAAATAAAAGATGGCAAGAACCAATGTTACAGTTGTTCAATCATCTGCTGGTGTGCGACACATGCACACTCAATAGGTTCCAGAAAAAACAAAATCACAAAAAAAAAAATAAAAAAAAACAACAAAATTGCTTGTTGTTGTCCGACTTGATCTTGAGAGTTTGGATTAATGAAGCCATTGAGCCAACCAGCAGGGCATGGCCGGAAATTGGCCAAAATTGCTTTTCGACATTTTTATTGTTGCGCAAAACCGGAAAAATGTGTGCAATTTATTATTTGGAAGTAGAAGGAAATGGTCTTAAATTTGCTTCCGCATCAAAATTGTGGTTTCGAACTGCTAATAGCGATTAAGTTAGCATTGAGAAGAGAAACAACAACATTAGAAACAACAACAACAAAACAAAAAGTTCACTATACCTCATGGAGAGCTGATGATTTATGATTTAAGTGCTCCAGCAGACTTCCCAAACAAGCGCACAACAAAAGTTTGTTTAGTAAGAAGGATTTAAGCAGACTCAACATTTTTGAACGGTTTCTTGTCAAAAGCATTAAAGTGCAAAAAAGTCATTTCTGAGTATTTTTTTTTTTTTTTTTGTTTATTTTTATTTATTTATTGTGGAACATTATTATTTATTAAGCCAAGCCAGAACCATTTGCCTCACTTTATTTTGCTATTGTTGTTGACACTTTATATCCCAGCTGGCCTAGAAGATTGGTGTACAAATAACTGATGTTAGAATAACAAATGATCTTTGGGGAAAAGACTTGCTATTTGCGCTTATTTTTTGTATTATTTTTGATACAAAACAAAAAAAACATAAAAAAAAAATATATGAATAGGTTAATTTATTTGGCTGACTTTAGTAAAAGAAAGGAGTAGCGATGATTTTTCATTAGTTTTCTTAAAGTTGTTGAAGGATTTTTTTATTTTTTCTACCTCGAAAACTACTTTAGTGAGTTTTTTAAGAGAAAATTAATTGTAAATATATTCAATTCACATAGTTGTTGGATTCAGGCAGATTAAGGCTGGTTCAGGCTGTTCAATGAGTCCTTGGTCTGGCACCTGCATCACTCTACTCAAATCGCTATTATTCTCTGGAATCCTTGAAACTATAACCATCATCATTTGAATCAGTTTGACGCAAGCAATTTGTGAGCAACAGTCATTTGAAGTAAGCAGCAAAATTGAATTTCTCGTTTTGATAAAACATTGTTTTTTAATGAAAAAAAAAAAACACTGGCAAGCAAGGGAATGGAAAACGTTTTGAATTTCTTTCCGATTGCAAATCGAGCATTTTGACTTATTTCCAAGAAAAATGAAACGTTGTTGTGAAGCTTTTCTATAAAAATACACTTTACTTATTCAATAAAGAAAGCTTTAAGCGACTAACGCTTAATTAAAAAAGAAATGTAAAATTTTTATTTTAAGTTGAAAACGAAGACGTTGAGTGGCAAGCTCTGATTTATGCTTGCGCATTACAAGACTTTGAGCGACGCGCGCTGGATATCAGGAACAGAAAATTAATTGTCTGTTAAGAGATCGCCAAAGAACTGAGCCTAGAATTGCATTGCTTGCGAGCAGAGTTGCCAGGAATCATATTTCAAAATCGTCGCAAACCTTTTTTAAAATCGTCTTTTTGATGCCAAAATCGTCATTTCAATGAAAGATCAAAATATATTTTAAACAAAATAAAAAAAAAAATTGAATTCACTTGATTTTTTCATGTTTTATCTTAAAGTAGTAGTTAGTTATTGAATTATGGATAACTATGGAGTCATGGATTATTTTGAGCACACGTTTAAAATGTATTTTTCAAATGCAACTTACTTATACTACTTATACCTACTTATACCTTACTTATATCTACTTATAAATTTTAGAGTTAAATTTTTTTTAAATTAAATCGTTTTTTCGTTCTATATTGAGCTAAAAAAATCATTTTATTTTAAGTACATTGTCAATAACATTCCCTGAATGGTCTCAGTCTTTAAACAATTTCTGTTTTAGTTTTGTTTAAATAAATTTTTGAAAATAATTCTTCCTACATTTGCAGTGAAGTGCAGCAGACACTAAGTGGACCAAAAAATTTTGAAACCGTTGGGAATACAAAAGTGTTATCAGCACATTTTACGTTTAATAAAGATTTTTAAAAAAAAAAACTCGGCTGTAAATTCCTCTTGAGTATAAAACAAATTTTTAAAATCAAAAAACTCCCTTAACTCACTGTCAATAAGTAAATATACGTTTCAACCCAGCAGGGAACCGAGCGCTCCATGAACGCATCCAAAGCGGCCCAAAAAAACAGTTGAGCGCTCCATTCTCCTTGCGTATAGCGCATTTCTTGACATAATCATGTCATTAGATTTATGCCCTCGGCTCTCGCAGTAGCAAATATGAAATCGTAGCGAGAGCCGAGCGCTTTGTTCCACTTGTAATTTGAACAATAACGTAGCGAGAGCCGAGCACATTGTCCATGTTGTATTTCTGATATAAAAATGTGTCGAGAACCGTGCGCTTTGTTCTCATTGTTGTTGATATAAAAATTTATGAATTTTTATGAATTTTATTTATTTGAAGTAGGAAAAATAGAAAATATAGTTTACAAAAGCTTTATATTTCAACTTAAAATTTTACTTTTTTTCGATTGGAAGCCCGAACTTTAAAGTATTCAATTAATTTACGTGGGACGTTTTGCTGATTTTTTTTTCTTTCGTTTTTGATATTAATTTTTTTGACATTAAAATCTAATACTTTTTTCAAGTGCTACGTTGTCGTTACAGAAAGTGCTACAAATATAGCGCTATACACACAGAACTATTTACAACGAGAATGAAGAGCTCTTTATGTGCATACAAGTAAAGCGCATTGAAATTTTTTGCTGGGAAGGATTAAGTTTCTCTTTTCATAGCTTAAATTGCACTTATGATTGATCATTAAACTTATGAATGGCAAATTTCTCAGAAAGGCAAAATAGCCCATAGCTTCCAAGGGGGTCAAAATAGACCCCATGAATTAAAAACTAGCAGTTCTGAGGACGCCGACTCCGAACGGCGATGAACGTAATGTTCTTATTCTCAAGAAGCTTTACATGGCATTTGATTACTCTCTGAGGTTTGCCATTGACTGCAGAGAGGTGGCGGCCGTACAGAAAAATTATTTTAATTCAAATAATTTTCTGTCGCTGCTGGGGTTCGAACCTGGGTCTTCAAAGTTCGTTGACACTTTAACCAACTACGCCTCGGACGCCACAAAGTGATTATATTGATCGGTAAAACATAAAATATCGGTGAGATGTATCTTGTACATAATAAAAAAAAATATTTGTAGAATAGTGTAATTATTCTATATAGTTATTTTACTCAAAATGAATTCATTTCACATTAAAAAAAAATCTTAAGATTTCAAATTATTTTGCCGTCATAAATAGGCATTAGTTTATTAGGAAAGAACCTTTTGAAAATATGGTAAATTTGTCCATGTTCTAAGTAGAGTCTGCCTGCTTTCGAGAGCTAACCGTGCATGTTATTTCATATTTATGAAGCACATTTAGAATAATTAGCACATTTGACTAATATTGCTTATGAAGCACATTTGACTCATATTGCTTATGTAGCACATTTTGCACCTCATGAAAATATTGCATACAAGACAAATACATTAGGGTAATCCAGGATCTTATTGCATCGTTGCAAATGCAAAATCAGCTGCTTTTACAAAAACAAAAAGTATTGATAGGCATTCGCAATATATTTGCATTTGCAATAATAAAAGCCTGTTGCTTGGGCAAATCCAACAAGATTGCAAGTCTCTATTGTGAATGAATTTCACAATATTGCATTGAACACAACCACTTTTTTGTTTTGACAACCGCTGATTGAGCAGCTGTTTCCTTCATCTAAACATGACTATGGTGACTTGCAGTTAAATAGGAATTTGTTTTGATGAATGGACCTTGTTGAACTCTTATACCCATTAAATCTTCAACAGCTTTATGAAGTACAAAGTCTATAATTCTTTATTTTTGCTATTTTTTCGGCATTTCATTAAAACTCAATTCTCACACACGAATGATGAAAAAATGTAAAACAAAACACAGCTGTTGTAAGGCATTTGCAACATCATAATATTGAAAGTGTGTTCACAAAAATCTTCTCTTGCACAAACGCATTTGCAACGATGCAACAAGATCGTGAATCACCCTATTGAATACATCAAAATTTAATATTCGAGAAATTAATTTTCATCGATTGTTTTTTATGATGCAAAGTAAATAAAACTATTTCTGTTAATAAGAAGGAACCGAAAGTAATGATGAATTTTTTTTAAATTAAGAGGGAAAAAGGAACATGTTTAATGAGATGAGTTGAAAAACTATTTTCAGTCAAATTACTGCTTTTTTATTGCTATTAAAATCAATAAATATTTATTTATTTTATTTATTTATTGATTTAACAATCTTTTTCTTTATAACCAAAGGAAATGTTATAAATATTTTATAATTATAAATATACTATTATATTAATATTAATCATACCTAATTAGAACTTATCATGGGTGCAAACCTGTGTCGGACGGTGGTAGTAACGAGCTCGTTAATGATAGAGGCATCATTCAGAAGACCGAGTCTATATTCGCACAATATGGTTAGTTCCTCAGGAGAATCATAATAATCTCTCAGTGCAGAAAGCAGGTTTTGTTTTTGGATTGATTTGAAAATTTCACCATATGACACTTACAAAAATTATAAATTCGCTTTAAGATCAGGAAATAACTATAGATTGCAAAAGATTCCTGGACTAGTGTAAAACTTGAGCCACTAGGCTTGGACATTTTAGCTCACCACAAAGATCGCTCTTTTTAGTTCAATCGTATGTAATGAACTAGTTCGTTCAAATAGTTCTTTTAGTTCGTTAGGTCTTTTAATTTGTTTGGACAAACCAAAGATTCAAACCATAGCTTGATAAATTGAATTATTTTTGCTCTCGTTCATTTTCTTCGTACTCGCTGCAAAATCAATTGAACTAAAATGAACTAAAAGAATGAGAAACACTGAACTAGTTCACATAGTTCATGAGTGGGTATCAGTCAATTGAACTAGTTCGTTCATGAACTACCCAAGCCTATAAGCCACCTTCTAACAGCAACTGTCCAAGGTCACTACCGTCACCAATGCCAATTGAAGGCATATGCTCTCTGACAACTTTAAATTTTACCAAAACAACTTTATCAGATTAAAATTTTCGGTTTTGAGGTCATTTCTGAATTCATTTCTGAAGTAGTACATCTTAAAATAAATGCTTTCAACTGAAGAAAACACAAAGTTACTTAATAAAACATCGGAAAGTGAGCATTAGCCAGAAGAAAAGGAATATTAATATTTTATGTAAAAGAGACCAACTAAAGGGCAGAAGCGTAGAATACAGATTGTTGCTATTAATCAAGCCAACACGCGATTTCTTCTTGAGCGCCTCGAATACAAATTTTATGCGTAAAATTACAAGTTCATGTTAATTTCTAGTGTTGTACGGCGTCATGTGTATGACGGTCATGATGATGGCGACAAAGATGAGAAAGACTAAGATAAGGAAGACTAAAACGAAAACAACGATGATGATGATGATGATGATGATGATGATGATGATGATTATTTTGATGTTGATGTTGATGTTGATGTTATTGTTGATGTTGATGTTGAAGTTTATGTTGATAGTAATGATAACAAAGATGTTGATGATAATGACGATGATGCTGATGGTGATGGTTTGCTGAAACGGAAATAATAAGAATTGTAGCTGGTGATAAACAATATAATGAGCCTGTTGCTGTTAATGATGTAAGCAGCAATAACAATGAAATTAAGCCAACAATGAGTATGCGGAAGATTATGCTGTGAACGCCTATGGCGATGACAAGGATATTTTTCCGACAAAACAATGGGGGTGGTATTGGTTTGTGGATAAACTGTAAACAGAGTTGCGTAAACAACATTAACACTAATATTTCAATTACATATAAAATTGTAGGATGACTTCTCTATTAAGATATTTCATCAACAACAACAACAACAACAACAACAACAACAACAACAACAACAACAATAATCATAATAATATTGATGTGTTGTTGTTTATGCTGTTTATGCTGTGAATAAGACTAATTTTAACATTATTTATTCTACTGATGAACATAACAACGGTGAATGTTATGATATCTACGCAATCAGCAAGCTTAGAATAGCATCACTTCAGTATTTTTTCCCCATTAATATTGTCATCATAAGCAATGCATAATAAATAGTTGAGTAAGCATAAGAAAGATGATGATGTAAACAAAAAAGCTTTAAGCTGGGCACGTGTGCACGCCTTACTAGTTGTTGCTGCTGTTTATGAACACCATGAACACTACGTTTTGCAGTCAGGTTTCATATCCTTGAGTTGTTCTCTTTTTTTTCATAGCCAGCTCGTGGTGTTATTGACACGGACAAAATGTGTTGGTAGATGACATCAAAACAATACCTAATGAATACACAAAAAAAAACAATATGTACCAAAAAACCAAAAAAAAATAACAAAAACAAACTAAAAGTGATGACAAAAATAAGCATAACAAAAGAAAAGGAAAAAAAATCTACTTGTGACATGGAGCTCTTAAAGCTCTAATGACAGCTGTAAGCACGTTATTTTTGGTGATGCTGCAATTGTTGCTGTTGTTGTAAAGCGTGTCTATGTTGTTATGGTTAAGTTATTGTTGTTTGGTTAAGTTACACGCATTGTTCTCTTTTTTTTTTTTGTTCTTGTTGTGGCTTATTGGCCTGTTGTTGTCCCAGCAAATATTGTCTTTAGAGAGTCATAAACAAAGTTTTCCTTTCAATTGTCAATTAGGTGAAATTTAGTTGGCTTGTGTACCAAGCCTTGTTTACTCAGTCACGCTGACAGAGACGCACAAGAGTGCTCATTTATTTGTTTGTCTACCCATTCCAAAAGTATTACCAAATTTTCTTAAATTGTTATTTAACCCCTGAACATACACAACTTAAAGTTTTAAAGTGTAACTTAAGGTTTTGAAACATTTTAACAATGCAAGCTATTGGAAAAATATTTTTAGCACATAAAACAAATATTTGCAACAAATAAAACTTTTTCTGGTTCGTGCCAAATGGAATTCCAGTCCAGAGATATCGTGATCAACGCAAGACTTCTTTTTTAAGAGGAGCTCCCAGAGATCAACTTCAGCAGCTTTAAAGATAATTATTTTTACAAATAAAAAATTATGTTAGTAAAATTAAAAGCTTCCGCAACATTTATATACATTTTTACGTTAATAAATTAAAATGTCTTCTCAGAAAAAAAACATCGGATTGGAAGGAAAGGAATTAAATATATTTTTTAAGAATTATAAAATTAAATAAAGATTTATTTAAGAGTTAGGACGTAATTGGTAATAAATAAAAATGTCTTAGTCACTTATGTGAATCCTTCATACCTTATCTCATGTACCACACCCATCATACCACAATAGTCATGGTACACCTATCCAAACATCATACCAAATTCATCGTACTAATCCTATCAAAGCGTAACTACATCATACCCATCACACCATTCCACATTGGGCCAGGAATTCAAATTCCTGTGGCCAAAAATCAAATATTTTCTGTGTAGAAATGATTTTTACGATTGATAACGGGACACATTAAGGTATCCTGAGACGAAATATTATTAATAAAAAATTAAAAATTACAATTTGGGAGGCATTTAAGTCAAAAATTGCAATTTTTTTTATTTACGTCTAAAATTTGAAATCATCAACAGTATTAACAGTAACTATTTCTCAAACTTCTTTAAAATTTTTAGCACTTTTTTAAATACACTGAATACAATATTGAAAATATACATACATATATATATATTTTCTTTTGTTTTTAATCCTTTTTTCCACACACTAAATACAAAAGAATGGGGTTAAAAAAAAAATGCGGCGCCTAAAGAAGATTTCCTGAGATTCCGCTCGCATTTTAAATAATTTACATGCTCTTTCTTTCTTTAAAATATTTACTTGAATAGGGATATGCACACTTTTGCACTTTTTTATTTACTTTAGAGAAATTTATAAAAAACTAAAGTCGCACAGTGTAACGAGTTCTATGGGATGGGGGACAAAAATAAAAGGAATCATCGTAGGTATATACATGAAATTAAGCATGTGTCATCATTTCATAAATATATAACGACACAAAAATTTTTATCAATATAGGCCACGCCCTTCGCCCAACTCCCATACAAACCTAAGATTAAAAGAGCAATATCTGCAGTTGTAGAAAGTGTAGAGAACAAAATTAACTTGAATTTCATTAAATAGAATAAACACTTTGGGAATTTGTTTAGAAAGAGTTGTTTTAAAACATACTCAAAAATAAAGAAAACCAAAACTGCCTTTTTTTTCTTTAATGGAGTTTGAAACTAATGAAAAATTTGTTATTTTCCCATATAAATTTGCTCATTTACGCCAAAACATGCTATAGAGAAAGCGTCATAAAATCCGTAATTTTGATTTTACGTGATAGATCTTTCGGAAATGTCCTTAGAAAGAGTTGTTATAAATCATTATGAAAAAAAAACCAAAAATAAGAAAATATTTTACTTGACCACTCTCAGAAATCATTTTGATCAATATTACCTGCAAAAAATAAATATTTTTTTGTCCTAATTGAAAACATATGTCATAGTTATGGTCTTCATTTTTTTGCGTGCTATGAAAAAAAATATTAAGAGGAAAAAAATAAAAAAAAATATATATATATATTTATAAAAAACAAAACTACAAAAACAAAAAAGCAGAAAAAAAATAAAAAACATGGAGCTCTCCCCGCAACCTCCACGTGGTGATCCTGGAAACTATGTATATGTATATGTCATTTATGTAGGCTAATTGCGGGCTTTTTGCTTCTCAATTTCATAATATTTATTGTTCTGAAATTGTTATTTTCTAAAACCTTGTACATTTATTTTTAGTTCACACATCACATGTCAGAGTCGGTAAAAGCAACGCCTTGATCTGTCTCGTATCCCGCCTTTTTTTAAATACCACAGAATAAATAATAACCAAACTACAGTTTTTATATAAATAGTGCCACGCTCCATTTTTGGATCCCACTCACTTTTTCTAAAATTCTCGAAAACGATTGTACCCACCCCTATACCCAATTTCAATACCCTAGTTCCAACTCTACCTGAGATACGGCATTTTACTAATAGTGACACGCGCCTTTGTTAAATCTAGTCCAATTTTTCATCATGCTCGGAAAAGATCCTACAAAGCACTGTACCGAATTTTAATAACCTAGTCCCACTATTAGACGAGATCCGGTATTTTATTGATATTGCCACACCCCATTATTGAGTCCCGCCCACTTTTTATAACATGCTTGGAAACGATCCTACCCACCCCTTTCCGCAATTTCAATACCCTAGTCCCAACACTAACTGAGATACGGAATTTTATTATTAACGACACGCCCCTTTGTTAAATCCAGCCCAATTTTTTCATCATGCTCGGGAAAAGATCCCACAAAACACTGTACCGAATTTTAATAACCTAGTCCCACTATTAGACGAAATGCAGTATTTTTTATATTGCCACGCCCCATTGTTGATTCCCGGCCACTTTTTTCCCATGCTTGAAGAAGGTCCTGTGTTAAGTATTCTGCACCAATTTTTATTTAATTCTGTCTATGCATCGTCTAGATATGAGTTTTGGCCACTTTTTCAAATTTCTGGCCCAATGTGCATTCCCATCAAACTAAGCTTGTTATAAAATAACCATAATAATATACTTATCTTATGGTACCCAATATACCAAACCCATCCTAATATATAAATCGTACTGCACCCCTCTTACCACACCTCTCTAACCACACCCATCATACCATTCCCATCTAGTGATTCTTATCATACTTATCCATCATACGCGTTCCCATTAACACACTACACCATCATGACTCACCCAACATACCACACTCATCATATCACAACCATAATACTTCTTTGTGTGTCACCTGTTTCTCTAACTCTAACTCTAACTCTAACTCTAACTCTAACTCTAACTCTAACTCTAACTCTAACTCTAACTCTAACTCTAACTCTAACTTTAACTCTAACTCTAACTCTAACTCTAACTCTAACTCTAACTCTAACTCTAACTCTAACTCTAACTCTAACTCTAACTCTAACTCTAACTCTAACTCTAACTCTAACTCTAACTCTAACTCTAACTCTAACTCTAACTCTAACTCTAACTCTAACTCTAACTCTAACTCTAACTCTAACTCTAACTCGAACTCGAACTCGAACTCGAACTCTAACTCTAACTCTAACTCTAACTCTAACTCTAACTCTAACTCTTACTCTAACTCTAACTCTAACTCTAACTCTAACTCTAACTCTAACTCTAACTCTAACTCTAACTCTAACTCTAACTCTAACTCTAGCTCTAACTCTAACTCTAACTCTAACTCTAGCTCTAACTCTAACTCTAGCTCTAACTCTAACTCGAACTCGAACTCGAACTCTAACTCTAACTCTAACTCTAACTCTAACTCTAACTCTAACTCTAACTCTTACTCTAACTCTAACTCTAACTCTAACTCTAACTCTAACTCTAACTCTAACTCTAACTCTAACTCTAACTCTAACTCTAACTCTAGCTCTAACTCTAACTCTAACTCTAACTCTAACTCTAACTCTAACTCTAACTCTAACTCTAACTCTAACTCTAACTCTAGCTCTAACTCTAACTCTAACTCTAACTCTAACTCTAACTCTAACTCTAACTCTAACTCTAACTCTAACTCTAACTCTAACTCTAACTCGAACTCTAACTCTAACTCTAACTCTAACTCTAACTCTAACTCTAACTCTAACTCTAACTCTAACTCTAACTCTAACTCTAACTCTAACTCTAACTCTAACTCTAACTCTAACTCGAACTCGAACTCGAACTCGAACTCTAACTCTAACTCTAACTCTAACTCTAACTCTAACTCTAACTCTTACTCTAACTCTAACTCTAACTCTAACTCTAACTCTAACTCTAACTCTAACTCTAACTCTAACTCTAACTCTAACTCTAACTCTAACTCTAGCTCTAACTCTAACTCTAACTCTAACTCTAACTCTAACTCTAACTCTAACTCTAACTCTAACTCTAACTCTAACTCTAGCTCTAACTCTAACTCTAACTCTAACTCTAACTCTAACTCTAACTCTAACTCTAACTCTAACTCTAACTCTAGCTCTAACTCTAACTCTAACTCTAACTCTAACTCTAACTCTAACTCTAACTCTAACTCTAACTCTAACTCTAACTCTAACTCTAACTCTAACTCTAACTCTAACTCTAACTCTAACTCTAACTCTAACTCTAACTCTAACTCTAACTCTAACTCTAACTCAAACTCTATAATTCTTTTTCTTTTTGAGACAATTTTGAATCTCTGAGCACCTTTTTTGTTTTTTGACTTGAATAGAAAGATGCGTATGTGTGCGTGTTCATGTGTCTTAAAAATATTGTGAATTCATTCTTGAAATAAAGACAAAGCAAGTTCGACCTTTATTCTATTTATTTATAATAAATATAATCCTTCGAAAATACTGTAGAATTAATCTATTGTTATTGTCTTTAAACATTTTCTACTATTTTACAATGCTTTAGAGAGAAAAATATATATTTTCATATCAAATTTTGGGAAAGATTTGTTTTGGAATATTTATTTGATTCCTTTGAACTGGCTCAAGCTGTCTTAAGCAATTAAAGTCTACACAACAAGGACAACGTTGTGATTTTTCAAACGGTGTACTTTGAACTTCCACAAATAACAACAGGAACAACAACAACAATGGCAACCCGCTGTTTTATTGAACTTTATTGGCAACAAATTTTTCCAGGAAATGTGAGCAGTGATTTCAAATGTTTGCCATTGCCACTCAAGGGACAATGAGCAGCAACAACAGCAGCAGCAAACGAAGCAAATGAGGAAGAGAAGAAAATAACACGGAATAATGGAAAATAAAATAGGATTTTAACTTGGATAACGAAAACTGTGCTTGACATTTTTTTCTTATTTTTTTAAGTATTTTTTTTAAAAGCAAGAGTGAGAAATAATAATAAAAAAAAAAACAATAAAAAAGGATATGCAGAGGAAAAGAAAGAGAAAATAGAACTGAGCGAAAATAGAGCAGAAAAATAAGTTCATTTAGAAAATTAAATTGCTAGCTAGATGTGAGAAATGTCGCGTAGGAAACAAAAGGAAAGGGAGAAGAAGAGTAAACTTTTAGTTTAATTATGAAAAGCATAAAAATCAATAGCAGCTGAAAGGCAATTGAATGATGAAATAATTACAAAGAAAAGGAAAATATTGACCTAATTAATGCTTAACTTGGTGCAAAGAACAAAATTTTATATAAGAAAGTGGGAAAGAAATAAAGCGATAATTATTAATAAAAACTGAGAATTGTTGATGCATTTTGATTGAGTTAATTTAACGATAAATTTTCTCCAATTTCTTTTTTCACCTATATTTCTTTTATTTCTATTTCTGTTTTCCAAAAGTAAGAACATTATATTGATGCGTATTTTGCTAATTTTGATAATTTTTTTTTTATTTTTTTTTTTTTTTTTTGTCCTTTGCATATGAGATCTTAATGCGTAGGCAGCTTGTGAAGATCCAACTACAAGACCTAGTCAAGCATATTTTGTGTCACTTCAAATTTATAAAAATCCTGTTACAGAAACGTTGTTGTTTTCTTTTTGCGTTGATTGGCTAAATCAAGAACACATTAGAATCAAACCAAATTTTGACATATTTCTGCATGTCAACACACGCTCAAACAAATACACTCTAAGTAAAGCAAATCATGTGCCCACACATAGATGCACACGCATACGTAGACGTTCACCCAACCACATATTCTTGTTAACTTTGATTTGAGAAAATAAACGATGCTCTCTGAGATCTAAGAATGTTGAGTAGATGACGACGTTGATGGCAACATTGATGTTATTGACATTATCAAGATTTCGAAGGAAACATTGTCAACAATAAAAACAGCAACAACAACAACAACAACAACAACAACAACATGAACCCTGTAATTGTAGCATCAACTCAGCTATAATGTGTATGAACAACAATGTCAACACTTTTAAAAGAAATCAATGAATAAGAAAAATTGCGGAAATTGTTAAGCTTTAAGAAGAAAAAAAAAAAAAAAACAAATAAAATCCCAAACGAGCTAAACTAATATATGCACAGCACAATGCACGCACATGCACATCATTTACCATGCAGAGGAAAGCAAACATACGCACAGACACACTTAAGCATTTACTCTCAAAAATCTATGGTATGTGCTGGCAGGCTGCATTTAGAGCGCATTTAAAGCTCGCGCCTTGGTTGACATTTGCGCCGTGAAATCTCAACCCAGCTAGGTGCTCAATTGACTTGATTGATACATTTAGCTCAATTGGATGATTTCAACAAATATATTCAACGGGCACAAAATTTTCCAAAAAGCTTTCACATCAACAAATAATTGAGCAAAACGCAAAAAAAAAGTAAATAAATAAAAACTCTACAATGCTCAAGCAACTAAATCGAATGAATCACAATTTTCACAGCTGATTGAACCTTATTAGTGTGGCTTTAGAGCAATCAAATCCTCTATCGACAAAATATTTACGCTACAACAAATTTTGAAGAAGAACCTAGAAAAACAAATCGACACACACCATCTACTTATTTGTCGATTCCAACCGCCTTTAACACACCAATAAGGAATCATCTATACTCCACCACGTCTGAAATTGCTATTCTTGCAAAGCACATCCGCAAAGAGAATAACACTGGGAAATACCTGCAGCACCGTAAAAATCGGAAAGGACCTAATTCCTCCTTTCGATACCAAACGGTGTTTCAGACAAGGTGATTCCTTATTGTGCGATTTTTTCATTCCAATAATGGCGGAACACGATATTTTAAAAAAGTAAAGCGTTTTCCATTTGGATTTGACAAATTTTTTTTTTAAATAAAACACAAACCATTTGAGATCTTTCAAAAGCTTTATTATCGGCTTGAAGTAAAGGGTGGTTAAATTTTAAGGGCCGATGTTGATTTTTAATAAAACACAAATTATTTAGGACACTATTATCATTTCTTTTTATTATGATAATATTGGTATGGTTCAACTATATATGGAACAAAATTTCGGCCAAATGGCCACTGCGACCTCGGCGGCACACCTCCAATGGTCCAAATTTTCGATGACGCTGAGGCATAAGTGAGGTTCTATGCCATTAATGTGCCGAATTATCTCATCCTTTAGCTCTTGAATTGTTACTGGCTTATCGACGTACACCTTTTCTTTCAAATAACCCCAAAGAAAGAAGTCCAACGGTGTCAAATCATATGATCTTGTCAGCCAATTGACATCGCCACCACGGGAGATAACACGGCCATTGAATTTATCGCGCAAAAGAGCCATTGTTTCGTTAGCTGTGTGGCAAGTGACACCGTCCTGTTAAAACCACATATCGTCCACATCGATATCTTCCAATTCGGGCCGTAAAAAGTTCGTTGTCATCTCACGATAGCGAACACCGTTCACAGTAACTGCCTGACCGGCCTCATTTTGGAAAAAATACGGCCCGATAATGCCGCCAGCCCATAAACCGCACCAAACCGTCACTCTTTGAGGGTGCATTGGTTTTTCGACAATCACTCTTAGATTATCATTTGTCCAATCCACTGTGATGAAAATGTGCCTCATCGCTGAAGATGATTTTCTTGATCCATTGAGATGACCATTGACGACGATTGAAATGGTCGAGAGGCTTTAGTTCTTGAGTCAATTGCACCTTGTAAGCATGTAAATGCAAGTCTTTATGCATAATGTTCATCAACGACATTTGATTTATGACGCGTTTATTTGGCGTCCGTGGCGTAGTTGGTTAAAGTGCGTGGCCGCTATGTCAACGAACATGGAGACCCGGGTTCGAACCCCAGCAGCGACAGAAAATTATTTGAATTAAATAATTTTTCTGTACGACCGCCACCTCTCTGCAGACAATGGCAAACCTCAGAGAGTAATCAAAATGCCATGTAAAGCTTCTTGAGAATAAGAACATTCCGTTCAACGCCGTTCGGAGTCGGTGTTAAGCCTGTAGGTCCATTTTTCGGTCACTTGTGTACAAACTTAATAACACGCACAACACAATTGATCATAAGAAGCTAGGTCAAAGTCCTTTCAAGGGCTGAAATGGCCAGTTATTTATTAATTTACTTTTTTGTTCATCAACGACGAGTGTGCGAGGTGCAATTGTTGGGCACGACGACGATTTGAGGTGGACGGCTCTTCAGCCACACTATCGTGAACAGCAGCAATATTTTCTGCAGTAAGAGCTGTACGAGTATGCACTGGTGTTTTCACATCTCCTATAGACCCGGTTTGCTCAAATTTTTGCACGATTTTTCCGATTGTACGCACATTTGGACGATTAAATTGACCGAAAAAATCATGAAATGCACGATATGCATTTTGATTTGAAAGCCCATTTTCATAATAAGCCTGAATAACTTTAACGCGTTGTTCGATTGTGTATCTTTCCATGGTTCAAATTGCGTTAGTCTGATATTGAGAAATGTTAAATGAAATGCAGAAAAAAATTTGACATTTAGGTGCGGTTCACATCGGCTCTTAAAATTTAACTACCCTTTACAATCGACACATTTATGAATGAAACTTGACTTCGTTCATATGGCCATCACGGTCACGCATGCAGCGGTCGATTCCTTGGACTAATTTTTCAATGACTCGGCCACACATTTCGGCCGAAACGGCCGCTATTTTGCATTCAATTTTGCCTCTTAGCTCTTCCAACGTCGTTGGCTTTTTGGCATAGACCAGTGACTTGCCGTAGCCCCAAAGAAAATAGTCTAGAGGCGTTAAATCGCACGAACGAGGCAGCCAATTAACTGTGCCATTTCTTGAGATAACATGCTCATAAAACTTACTCTTCTGTAAATCAATTGTAACGTATGCTGTGTAGCTTGTGGCAGCGTTCTGTTGGAACCACATGTCATCCAAGTTCACATCTTCTAATACGGGCTAAAAATAACCGGTAATCATGGCGCGATAACGATGGTCATTCACAGTAACGTTACGATCGTTATCGTCGACGAAAAAATATGGCTCAATGACACCGCCGGCATGAAAACCGCACCAAAGAGTTATTTTTTGTCGATGAAGTGGTGATTCATGAAGCACATGTGCCATTGAGCCAAAAATGAGCTTCGTCACTGAAAATGATTTTGCGATGACATTCATCATCTTGGCGCATCTTTTAAGGAGCCCAATCGGAGAATGTACGTCACTTCAAATGGTCCATAGGCTTCAATTCTTGAGTCAGCTTAATCTTGTATGGATGTAAACCAAGATCTTTACGCAAAATTCGCCATAAAGTGGTCTGGGCGATGCCCAATTCTTGTGAACGCTGTGGAATTGACTTTTTTGTATCGTTTGCTACGGATGCCTTAACGGCAGTGATATTTTCGACACTTTGACCAACCCGTTGCTACACTGGCACGGCAACATCACACAACGAATATGTAGACTCGAATTTTTGCACTAAGCTTGTTATTGTCTGTCTACTAGGGCGAGAATTATGACCGAAAAATGCAGTTAACGCTCTTAAAATTGCGATCACCGACTCTGCATTTCCGTAGTAAATTTTTATAATTTGCCGACGTTGTTCGTTCGTGTACTTTACCATGATGAAAATGTTGAGCTTACTGAATAAATTTACAGTGACAGTTTAATGATTAGTGAAAGGGTGCGTTCAGAAATTTAATTCAAAGTTGTCAACTCCCTAATAGAGAACCCTGTATTATTGGCTGACGACCGACAGTTTTGTGCAAAAGGAACATATATGCAAGGAAGTCACAACTATAAATATTAAGTGCTTCAATTAATGGCTCATTTTTTAATTTTATTTTGGATACGACTACTTTTAATATTTTTTTTTTTAATTTTTACTTTTTCTTCAATTTTATATAAAGTTGTTCCCACTGTGCGACTTATATCCTGCATTCTTCTAAAGTTCCTTTACCTTGTTAACATATGTTATGCAGTTGATTGACAGGCATGTTAAAGTCAAGTGACGAGGCAAGCAACAGCTACAACCTAAACATCATAAAAACAACAACAACAACAACAACAACAACAACAACACCAAAAACAACAACAACAACAACAAAAACAACAACAACAACAACAAAAATGACAACGACAACAAACATAACAACATCCATAACAACAACCACAAAAACAACAGCACATGTTACAAGAAAGCTTCCACACCAGCAAAGCAAGAAGTTCTTGAAAACCAAAAATAGAAAAAAAACACTCTGGCGACGACAGATGCTGATGCTGCCTTAGTAATTTTAATATTGTCAACAAATAAATTGGATTGTGGCTGGCATTACAGCGAGAGTAAGTCTAGCCGAGCAGAGCGCGTGCAGAAAAGTGATGGTGACGCGCAACAAGATCAACAAGAATCAAGCAAAATTATTGTTAAATTATAAACGAGTTGCTTAACTTGATAAGCGCCAAATTTCTTGCATATGACTAGGCGGGCATGCAGCTTAAATGTTGTTTATTTTTTTTTACTTCTATTTATCTTACTAACGAGTTGTTATTCTTTGCTATTTAAATTGCTTTCACTGTGTAGTCAAGTTAGCGACATGATTGCTACTTGGACTCACTACAAATGTCTAACTTTTCTTAGAATTTATTTTAATTGGCAATGATAATGAAGATTTTCTATAATTGTTCTAAGCTTCTTGGAATAAATTAAGAAAATGAGTGATATTCTTATAAGAAAAAAAAAAAAAAATCAAAAAACAGCAAGTATTTAAAAAATTAAATTTGCTGAAGCTTCATTGTAATTTGAATTAGAAAGCTTTTATGTGCTACATGCATGCATGCATTAAAGTTAATCATACGCCATGGTGTACGCAGTAATTTCGACAAGTAATTTTAAGCAATGGCAAAACTCAACGAATAACGTTTTTAATTGTTCCAGCGTAGTCTTCAGATATGGCCTCCAGCGACTATAAGATTTTTCGTGGATTTTCAATCTCAGAAGATGGTTTACGGTAAAAAGATTTACATCAAAGGAAGAATTTGAATTGAAGACCGACACGTCTTTTTGAAGAGTTGGACAAACTATACTAGAAAAAAAGTTTTCAAATGTTGAAAGATTACAGGACTAAATATATCGAACTAAAAAGGAATTTGATAAATAATAAAAATGCATTTTGTTAAAAAAAATTGCGTCTTTCTTAATAAGACCAAGGACTCATTGAACACTCAAGTATTTATAAAAAGTGTTCACAAGAGATCTCTGTTATCATAAGAAATGTCATCCCACAGCTCTTTCCTGGCAAAGCATGGTAGAATAAACAATGAAGACTCGCGGCTAAGAGGCAACAGTCAGAATTGTCATAAAAACACCGATCAACGAATAACAGCAAAAATAAGCATGAACATATTTGTATTGCTTTTCACAGTTTCCACTCAGAGTGAGAGAGGATTTTCAGCTGCGGGACTACCTTACTCTAGCATGTGGTAAAGTAACTTGTGATATATTTTATTTTTTGCTACGATTTCAAAATCTTATAAAAGAAACAAAAAATTATTTCTATAAAAACTATATATAAAAAATTGATAAAAAAATAATATCATTTGTAGGTATTTGCTATGAAATAGCTAGAAGTAGTGATTTTTTTAAATGCAACATAACTAGTTTAAAAACCTAAATAGGTTTTTATATATATGGGGAACATTTTTTTAAAACACCCACCCCCCCCCCCCTCCATTTTTTGGAAACACAAACAAACTGCGTTTTCGATACATTTACAAAAAAACACCATTTTTTTGTAAAAAAAAAGCTCCAAACAATTAGAAATTTTCATATAATCCTGACTATTTTACATATATGGCAGTTCATTTTGGGTGGCTGAAACCGAATCTGTGGTCAGAAATGAAATACCACCCTTCTATCGTATATAACCTCAATTAAAATATCGATTGAGGGATATCAATGAATAACTTTCAAATTCATTATTCTGGAGTTTCTTAGGTTTTTAAACACGAATATTGGTGGTGTTACATTTCTAACCTCAGATTAAGTTTCAGCGAAATTTTTTACAAAAAAATTGTATTTGGGGGGGAGGGGGACGGGGGTTTAGCTAATTTGAAAAATAATTGCCCATATATATACATATATATATATATATATTTTTTTTCTTAATTTTTTTTTGTGTTAGTTCTGAGTATATATTGCTCATTGCAAAAAAGACATTGGGACATTTGGAGTACATATATTGCAAATGAAAATACATTTGAGTTAGGAAATGTTTGTGGAATATTTTTTTAATTTTTTTCTAGAATAGAACTACTTTTTTCCTTACCCAATACATTTATATTAATACTAAATGGGCAAGAGTTTTTTAGAATCAGGCATTCAAAAAACAGCAGGTATCGGGACACGGAGAATTTTTTTTTTTTTTTTGTGAAATGAAATTTTGTTACAGAAATCTCTGCGTTTTCGATACATTTACAAATACAAGTTTTCCACGAATTTTATGTAAAGCATAGACCCTTCGTAATATAGCTTTATAATCTTTATAGGTCAGTTCTATGAAAGAATATCTCCTATTTATCTCATATGGCATCGGGACACAAATTGCAAGGCATTGGGACTTTTCCGTTTTTTCATGAATAATTTCATATTACACCGACACATAAAAAACACAAAAAGTTTCAGTTCGAGAATGTAGACCCACAAACATATTTCCATATATTTTGACCCGCTGAACACGAATCTGGCATCCATTTTGACCAGTTAGCTCTTGGTTATCTTCAAAATAATTGAATAGTAATTTTTTAACGGGTATGTTGAAGACCTTTTTTTGGAATTTTTTTTATTTTTATTTTTTTATTTTTTTTTTATTTTTTTTTTAGTTTTGTGTATATATATGGGTCAATTCCATACAAAACGCTATTTTTTTGTCCCCGCTCATTTAACTCTGTTTTTAGGTAAAAACAAAAAGAAAAAAACAAATAAAAAATGAGAAAGTGATCACTGAAGAATATTTATTGATAAAACATATTTTTCAGAATCCTTAAATTGTTTGCATATTTGTTGGTTACACGCTTAGTACAAAAACATGTGTCCACAATTGCACTTTTTGATGAAAAACGTGAAAAAAAAGTTGAAAACAATGCACAAATATAACAAATAATAACTCTTTTCTAATGATAGCATTTACTTCTTATATTTTATTTTGTTGTTATTCTCAAAACATTGTCCTCGCGAATTTGGCTTTCGATTTACATTTAGTCCCCAAGCATTGTATGGAACGTCACATTTTTTTTTACACTTCGTTAGTTTTAATTTAGGAGTGGTACGACAAATAACATAAGTTATATTAAGGAAGTGCAGAGATTAATTCTCATGAAATTCTAAAAATTAAGACGATTAAATAATATTAAAGTACATTTTTTTGTGTTCTCTCAGTTCATTATGATAAGTACGTGTAAAAATGTATTGAACGTCACGCGGAGTTTTATTAAAGCAAAAATAGTAAATCAAAAAAATGCAAGTTTAAAATCATTGTTTCATGGGTTTTGATTAATTTCCTTGTTTTAGTATATTTGCAAAATAAGATTCCTAAGAAAAAAAACTAAAAAGTGGTAAATGTATTGAACGTCACTTTTAAGATACGTCACACCACCGGTTGAAGTATTCATTTTGTATTTCGTTTTGTAACGCCTGCTGAAAGAGCACGAAGATACCGGGGGAAAAAATAAAGCTAGATAAGGAACGAAATGAAGAATATAAACGAAAGCAAAAAGAATGGTACCTATGTTTGACTTTGCCCTGATTTTTATTTTTACTAACTGATATCGCCCATTTCATTGAATCAGTTGCGCTGATCATCTCCGATTTTGCTCAAATATTTTTCTTGTATTGGTCTATTGATTTGAAAACCAAATTCGAAGTTATAAGTTTTTAGAATAATTTTTCGCGGCCAAAATATGGTCTATTTTGAGACAACGTAGCTCAATCAACTTAAGACCGATTACCGGTAATATAGTATCATTGGAAAAGTTATTTCATCTTTTTTGAGGAAAAGTACAAAATTGTTGAAAATATTGCAAGAAGTTGACCCATTCTTAATTTGGTTAAGTTTAATACCTTTCCAGCAACACGTGGTATAATTTTTTTTCTTTTTTATAATTTTAATTTTTTTACGTTTTTACGTTAGGTTATACCTTTCCAATGATAGAAAATGAAGATGTGGTTTTAAAGGGTTGAGAAGTTATATTGTAAAACGTGAAGTCTTAATAAAATTTCATTACAAATTCAGCTAGCTATTGACTTTTTTCATTTTTTGTAACAAAATAAAGAAAAAAAAAACTTTATATTTACTTTTTGTTTTTTTTTTTCTTTTTGTAAAAGAATAAACCTGTTTTTTGTTAAACCCCCACTTTTATTTACATTAATTGGTTAAGCGGAACAAAATTTATTGAACGTCACAAAATGTATTGAACGTCACCCTGTTGTTTTTTCGGAAATTGCTTATTATTAAACAATTTTTTTTTATATTTATTGCTGTAAGTCTACTACTTTGAAAATAACCTCTATGTTAATGTCTTTTTGGAGAAAAATTTTAATTTTTTTCCCGTTAAAATTGTGAAATATGTAGGTATTATTGGTAAAAAATTATTATTTCTGTAACTGAAATGGCGATTTTTGCAAATGGTGATTTAACTTATTAAATAACTTAACAAGCATCACAGTAAGCTTTAATTTACAACATTTTGCAAATTTTTAGTGATTTTCCCGTATATTTGCTGTGTGACGTTCAATACAAAAATCTTATAAAAACCATAGAAAAACTGATAAATGCAGGGCCTAAAAACAACTTCGAATTCTCCATTATTTTTCACTCAATTTTACTACTCTATCGGGAAAATTTAAAAAACTTTAAAAACAAAACATGAAAACCTCTTTGTGTACGTTTTTTTTTTCAATTGACCCATATACATATATTCATACATACTGAAAAACATATAAATACCACGTATTTTAATAAAAGAAGCAATCAAAGGCATGTAACTTGATAGTCTTTTTTCATTGAAATTTTTTGCCAATATTAATTCTGCGAATCAAGATGCTTAACACCCAGCAAAACAAAAAAAAAAAAAAACGAAATCATGATTGCTTAAAAAATACAGAAGTAATGCGAATGATTACGTCCAGAAGAAAAAATACACAAATATTTTTTTTGTTTTACATTTCAATTTACCCACAAGTGGTTTGCCAGAATGTTAAGTCTGATACGCAGATGATCAGTAATGTTATTAAACCAAATGGAAGAGATGTATTTATATTTTCACTGTAATCCACTCAAGCTACTTAGGTCCTACTTATACTGCCAATATGCCGAGAAAGTTACCCGGAAGTTTATTTTGACAGAGAGAACGCTTTTACGTTAGTAACTGAGTTCTTATCTACTTATGATGCATACTTTTAGGGATAGCCTTAACTCATGTGCATGCTTTTAGACACTTATAAATTCTTGAAAAATTTTGCAGTCTGCTCTGGAATAAACAGACTTTACCCTCCGATTTCGCTCTCAAATATCATGTAACTTTGCAATCCATTTAAAATACTTATAACTTCTTGACCATAAGATATGCAAAGTAAGTTTGTTCTATGGAAGTAAAGTTCTAAGCCTGCTTAATAACATTTATTAATAGAATTTTGAGCTTTTGCTTAGTTTACTGCAAATATAGCTAAAAAGAAAAAAAATATGCATATGATTTTAACTTAAACCGGTTTAAACTTATGCTCAAAGTCAATGATATGTATGCATTAATAAATAAATAATGACTTTCTTAAATATATTCGAGAAATTTCTTTTAATTATCTCTCTTAGTTCTTCAATTCTTTTTTTTCTGCAGCAACATAAACATCTACAACTCAAATATATAATTCACATTTGTTTGATCAGAATGGCACAGCGAATACCAAATAAATATGATAAATATTTCAGCACGTATTTGGGCAACTTTATAGAGTAGGCTAAAAAAGCACAAATGCGTTATTCCCACAAAGTAAACTTTATAAATTTTAAAATAAATATCAAACATTGACAAAGAAGAAAAGTTAGCTGGGTAGATATAAACCAACAACAATTTTGTCGAATTAAAACAAATTCTAACTAATTTGTTTGTGCAGAAGTTTTCTTTGTTCTCTTTTTACAAAAACCAAAAAAATTTTGTTGCATAACTCAGGGCGTGTTGTTTAAATAGCCTACTATTTGTGGCTAGATTACAAGGAACCACAAGCTCGACCCTGTAACAGTTTGTTCAGCAAATAAAATATTTTTTGCCTTGACATATTTTTATAGACGTTTTTTATTTTGTTGTTTTTTTTCATGTTCTTACAACCTTCATGTTCTTACAACCAACAGATGTTATAATTCATCGGTACAATGCTGTTAACAGCGCTGCTAACAGCTCTGTCAACTAAACATGGTCGACTTTTGCTAAAGTGAGAACATTCATCACAAACTTTACAAATGCCAACCGTCCATACAGTTACTTAACAAATTTTTCTTATTTTAGTTGTTTTTTTTTTTGTCTTTTTTGTTTGTTTCACTGTCTTTTAGGATTTAAAAAACAATTTTTTTTTTGTGGGTGCGCAATTATATCGCTTCTCACTTCACTTCAGTTTTTTTTAGAGCTTTCTCATCAGAATATTCAGCAACAAGTTGAAATTTTGTTTTAAAGTGGCAAACGAGCGTAAAAGTTTGATGATTACTTAGATATTTCTTTAACGTCTTTTCGTTAACGAGTTAGGGCACAAAAAAAACCATTAATATGGTAAAAATTATAACAAGTGAACATATTAAAAAAAGAAAATGTAGACATTCATACTTTATGTTCAAATAAAAATTAGGAAAAAAATACATGTTTCCATGCAAGGTTCAATTTTTATTGGATATGAAGGTAGAGCTTTTATAATGAGCACAATTGAAAAATAAAATTAAGTATATTGCTTAGTTTAACGTAAATAAAAGCAAGCCCATGCATACAATTGTAATGTGACAGTCTTAATATCTGTTCATAGTCAATTATATGTATTTATTCATAAAAAATAAAGACTTTTTTAAATATTTACGAGAATTTTCTTTTAATTTCCTTCAGGTTCTTCAATTTTTTTCTACCTAATATAAGTATCCACAACTCAAATATAGAAGGCACATTTGTTTGATCAAAATAACTATTTCTTAGAATAAAACACTAAATATTTAAAATCATTTTTTTAAAAAGATTTTTTTTTTTCAACATACATTTAATGTATTTAATTTTTTTTTAAGTTTTTAAATATATTTATCTATATTAATTTTAAATTGAGAACAAATTTGTGCTTTATGCCAAGTATGTTGACAACTATGCAACATAAAGACAATGAAGGCAACAACCTACAATAACAACAACGGCTCTGTATAGAACAAATCACATAGCAGACTAGACAGACTGTTTCGTTACCTGCTACACCAACTCATCAGAAGTCTTGTATGACTTTTCACTGTGGTCCACTCAAGCTTTCTTAGCTCCTACTTATACTGCCAATATACCGACAAGGTTACCCGGAAGTTTATTTAAAAGAGAGAACGCTTTTATATTAGTAACTGAGTATATTTGTATAAAACTTAGTTATACTTTGTATTTTTATAAGTAAGATACATGCAACCATGATACAATTACAAGGTAAGCTCATATTAAGATGGCTGCTCAATTGAGAAATTTTACAATAACAAAGCTGTAGAAGCTACAAACATCAAACGACAAAAGCAACAACAACAATTAGAAAAATTAAAAATGACCAGCTGATTTTGACAACTAGCGCACCCTGCTCTCCAATATTAGCCTACCTTGTAATTGTATCATGCATGCAACCATGGTAGAATTATAAGGTAGGGCCGACTCGGAGAAGAATGGAGTAGAAAGCAGAGAAAAACGGGCTAGTTGTCAAAATCAGCTGTTCATCTCTAGTTTCTTTATATTCATTTTTCAGTTCATGTTCAGTTGATTTTAGGTTAAACCTTTTACAAGCTTTTTTTAAAATTAAACACTTCCTCGGCATTTAATAGATTTATTTACAATGTTTTTGCAATATTTTCACTCAAATTAACACAAACTTTACTCACGTGTCCGCACTATTTACAACTTAATAACATAATATTTTCTTTTTCATTTGAGGTTTCTACGAACTTCGTCATTTTGACAATTAGCCTCCTTTTTATTATACATTCTTCGTTGAAGCGTGAAGACACTAAGCGACTCGGCCCTACCTTGTAAGTCTACCATGCATGCAACAAAGTAATAACAGTGAGAGAGAGCGAAAACGAGAAACAACACTTTGCGAGAGACAACTTAAATACACACACGCATGCGCAACATGCTCCACATCATAACAGTAAGAAGGAGAGAGAGAGTGCTGAAGAGAAGGCATACCAAGTAACCATGGTATAATAATACATGGTAGCATTGACAACTGCTTATTTTCTCTTCAACAGGAAAACATAAACTGTCAAAAACAGCTTTTTGTGGAAATACATCAGCAGCTGCTGTGGTTGTTGTTTTTTTTACTTCAACGTTTTCAACATTGCTTGTGTTTTCAATGGCGGATTGTGAGCGCTCTCTTTTTGAGTATATTTTTTGACAGTATATGATTTCCCAAGCAACTGTCAATGCTACCATGTATTATTATACCATGCCAAGTAACCTAAAGAATTCAGCTTATAAAACCGTTTGAACATCAGAGCAGTGTTGCCAGATTGAGGTAAATGCCCTAATTGAGGTAATTTTTGACTTATTTTTTGGGCAGAGGTAAAAAATTTCTTTTTTGACCAAAAGTGGTAAATTTAGTGGAAATAATAATTTTTCTTAGACTTGTTAATTTTTTGAGTTATTGGCAGTACTGTTACCTCACTTAACATACTCTCAAAAAGTTTAATATTCTTGTTTAATCATCCTGTGTAACAAAAAAAAAAAAAAAAAATGTGAATTATCCATCTTTAGTTGCTGGACAAAGACCCCTTTTACATTGGTCAAAAATTGAAAGCAATTTTTCGAGTTTGTAGGCTAATTGCGGCGAATTGACTGAGAAGAAAGGGGGGAAAATTGACGGTACGCTTGTGTTGTACCGTCAATTTTTTTGTTTCAAAAGAGAACGTAAAAAAAATTGCTTTCAACTCTTGACCATTGTAAAAGAGGTAAAAGCAACAAGTGAATTAAATTCAAAAATAGCAGAACAAAATAGTCGGTAAGTCTCAGCTTATACACATCAAAAGTTGACGGTCAAGTTGTGGATAAGAGATAAATATATGTATACTAACAAAAAAATTATAACGGTTGTTAATCATTTCAAAATTTTTTTAAGTTTTGTATTTTGGGAAAAGATAAATTTTCTCTGAAAGTGGTAAATTTTATTCCAAATGGTGGTAAATTTCAGTTGGTCTCTCTGGCAACACTGACCTCAAGAAGTCAGCTTATAAAACCGTTTGAACATCAGAGAGCCGCGTGCAGCCACAACTGAATGTATTTTTGTGTATAATATTGTGGCGTCCGTGGCGTAGTTGGTTAAAGTGCGTGGTCGCTATGTCAAAGAACCTGGAGACCCAGGTTCGAACCCCAGCAGCGACAGAAAATTATTTGAATTAAAATAATTTTTCTGTACGGCCGCCACCTCTCTGCAGACAATGGCAAACCTCAGAGAGTAATAAAAATGCCATGTAAGAGCTCGAACAGAACCAAAGCGGCTGTCGGTTGTCGGACCTCTCTCGGAGAAATCCGCTGAGAACACGTCCAGAATAGGAGCGGTTGTCGGTTGTCGGATCAGCGTTGCTTTTCGTTGTGTAAATGGTACAAATTCAACACACACACACACACAAAACGAAATGCCAGCTCATAGAAGGCAACACACACACACAAAACAAAACGTCAGCTCATGGTAAAAACTAAGAAAATAGCACTGAGCACATCCAATTCTTAGCTAAAATATGGCAACACTTACGCCACTCAAAGAGAGAACCGCCAGCCGTCTGAGAAAAAATAGAATTGATTCCATTCTGGCGTTTTTCCGTCGCGGATTTCTACGGCCATTTAAATTTTGGCGGCTGCATATATTTTCATGTATTTTTTTGCACAGCGCATCCGACAACCGACAGCCGCTTTGGTTCTGTTCGGGCTCTAAAGCTTCTTGAGAATAAGAACATTCCGTTAATGGCCGTTCGAAGTCGGCGTTAAGCCTGTAGGTCCATTTCTCGGTCAATTGTGTACAAACTTAATAACACGCACAACACAATTGATCATAAGAAGCTAGGTCAAAGTCCTTTCAAGGGCTGAAATGGCCAGTTATTTATTTTATTTTTTTTTTTTATAATACATAAGAGAAGCAGAGAAGGCATGCCAAGCAACATAAAGACGTTGGCGAATAAAACCGGTTTGAACATGAGAGCGCCGCAGCAACCACAAGCGAAGGCACAAAAGACCAGGCTTAGAATCGAAGCAATCTCTTGTTTATCGTACAGTCAAAGTGTCTGGATTTTTGGAAGCGCAAAAGTGGTGAGTGTAACCTTGTGGAGTCAGAGTTCTTTTTGATTTATGTACCCACATTTCCGGTGATAAAGTTTCCTTCCCCGGTCATATTTAGGTTCCACTCATAGGGTGCCGCGATTACGTATTGGTGGTGAAGTTTGCTTCCCCAATATCGCAGTCAAACTTTTTTGCCAGGATTTAGAGTAGTTTTCTCGATTTATGTAGACAAATTTCCGGTTGTTAAGTTTCCTTTCCCGGTTATATTTAGTTTCCACTCACAGGGTGCCGTGATTAGGTATTGGTGGTTAAGATTCCTTCCTTAATATCGTAATCAAACTTCTTCTGCCGCAGCGATAGTCATTTAATCAAACTTCTGAAGCCGCAATGATAGTAAATTATTTCAAAACAAGGTCACACAAAACGCAGAAAGCGCTCTCGACAAGCGTAAGCACCGCTCGAGTCAATCAAAGCAACCCCGCTAGCTAGCCCCAGCCTCTGCAAGCACACCGACGTCACCGTATATCCATTAACGTCAAAAGCGTCCGTGATCTACGCTTCAACTTCGCCACAGAGCCTCCAAAATATTACCTACTACCGCCAGTCAAGGTCATCATGTGTATAATCATTGACCTCAAAAGCGGCCGTAACCTACGCTTCAACTTCGCCACAGAGCCTCCAAAATATTACCTACTACTGCCAGTCAAGGTCATCATGTGTATAATCATTGACCTCAAAAGCGGCCGTAGCCTACGCTTCAACTTCGCCACAGAGCCTCCAAGATATCACTGATCTTGATATCCGCCAGTCAAGGTCATCGTGTATATACTCATATGATTTGTATATAAAATTTGTTGATTTGTTGTATATTGAATTGTCAATAAATAATTATCATCTTACAAGCGATAGGGTCTCTTTATAATGTAAATTTTCTGCATTGAACGCTGAACTCCGACGAGTACATCCCAATCATCTAAATCCGGAAAACGGAACTTCGTTACAAGATTAACCTTGATCGTGTCATACTTTAAGGCATAGCCTTAACTCATGTGCACCGGCATCTTTTTATCATATAAAAATTTCTAATAATACTATATGTGTTTAATAATTTCTACGTTATTACACTGTACACTTATCTGCAGAAAGTTCATTTTGTGCAGTGTGTTTAGTTAATGGCTTATTTCCCAACTGGGAAGCTTTTATCTTATGTTTGTTCTTTAGCCAAATATATTGATGATTTTTGTTTCTTTTTTAACACTTTAAGATTCACTAGAATAGACTTAAAATCATAAGCACACAACCCCCTTTTTATTCAAGCACACAAAAGTCTTTTTCACATAATCACCGCAAATTATAAAGGGTTCCAATTTTCTAAGAATCCTAAAAGTTTTCCCAAAAAATTTGCATAAATGTAATTTTCATCAAATTCGAGCTTCTTGATTTTAGCGCTACTTCAACGTTGAATTAACATTTTGATTGGTTATTTTGACATTTCACCATATGGCACAAATGGCAGAAGCAACAAGTTAAACACATAAAAAAAAGTTATAGCATACTTTTAGAGGCTAAAATGTTAAACTGATTAGATAAGCAGCAAATATTGCGCTGTACTTTTTGCGTTATTTTTGTGATAAACACAAGTAAAAACAAAAAAAAAATTATAATAATTTTTCTATGTAAATAAAAGAGTTACCTTAAAAGTATTCCCTCAAAATATGCAAAGAAATTTTTTCAGAGAACGCAGTTTTTTAATTGAGTTGTCAAAAACTTGTTTTTTTCTGCATAAAAGTAAATCGTAGACAAAACTTTTCAAAAGTAACTTTTGTTTAAATTTTACAAGGAACATTTTCATAGAATATTTTAACCCATTTCCACAACTCCTAAGGGTAGTTTTAAAACAATTTTTTGAAAAGGGTCATCGAAAACCCATTAAAAGGGTGATAAACTGAGCATAAAAGATGTTTTGAAGGATGAAGGCGCTTTGTTTATTTATTTATTTTTTTTTTCTTTTGCAAAAATCTGTTAATTGAAGTCTATTATTTTATGTGTTGACTGTGTTATCTTATATAGCCCTCTATGTTGAAATCTTTTTATGTATGAAACAAACAACTATCAAAGATCGACTAAGGTCCCCTAAGGACCCAGAAAAAGGTAGCCACATTTACTTTAAGTCTACTGAAAGTAACTTTAGTTTATTAGTTTCATTTTAATATGAAAAATCATGGTCATTCGATGAGATATGACTATGATGAGATTAAGAGAAGGTCACTAGACTGAAAATTATAAATGACCTGGGCTTTATTTTATGCACAAACTTTAAGACTAGTGCACACTTTTTCATATACAAAAATAACAAAAACAAAACAAAAACAAAAAAAAAACAACTTATCAGATCTATACTTTGCTTGAGCTAAAGTGGATGAAGTTACAAGCTTGGGTTAAATTCATACAAGTTAGTTAAACGCTCCATATGGCTCAAGTTTTCCATAGCCAGATATGAAAATTAATCATTGCAACGTTAATAATGAAGTGGTGTAATTAACACCATGTTTCTTGCATGAGAACTGAATTCAGAGAATAATAAAGTTCGAAATTTTGCATTAAATTCTTTAAAAAAAGGACGTCACACAAGACTGTTTAAGTTTTCCTTAGCCGGATATAAAAATTATTCATTGCAACGTTCATGGTAAAGTGGTGTAAATAACACCATGTTTCCTGCATGGAAAGTGCAGGCTATTTTTTGTGTCATGCATATATTGTAACTTTTGTGGCTCAGCTAGTCAGATTTTCTTCGGATTTTTGTCGAATTCTCCTTAAATCTGATGAATTGGACAACACAACAACAACAAGAAATTTCGCAAAAATAAAATTTAAAATCAAAATTTTTTTTAAATTCTGTTATATTTCCCTTATGACTCATAATATAAAGATTAAAACTTTTTATAAAATCGATTTTATGTATTTCAATTAACCCTTTCAGACACTTATTTTTATGCATTAAACATTTTGAGTAATAAAATATTCAATATTTCGACTCCCTGTTGACGAATATGAAGCCAAAATTCAGAAATGACTACATTCAAGATGGTATTTACATTGTGACCACGTATGGGCATCACTTCATTTAAAGCTTCTATGTTGTTTCTGTTTTTGTCTTTTTTCTTTGATTGGTTGTTGCGTTTTGTGTTGCTACATAAGCTTTTGCTCTCAATTCTTGCTCTCAACGCTCTCAGAGCGCTCTCTGCCCATAGCTGATTATGACAGATGTAATAATCAAAAAGGTTCTGCAATTTTTTAAATAATAACTAGAATTTATTACTAAAGGCTCCAATTTCAGAAATCCCTGACTCCAAGCTGTTGCATTCAATAAAGCAGATCAACGAACCGTAGAAAACCCCTCACAAAAAAAATCCTTAAAACATTTCTATTTCTTGAAAAGTAAGTATGCCATCTTGGACCGCCATATTGTATTTTGAAATCTTTACGTTTTTTTTATGATGCTTTGAGTTTTTATAAACAAATCATTATTTTTATTTTTCTATATTTTTGATGAAATTTCTAGAAATTCATTAGTGGCTTATCGCTGTGACGCAAAGAGTTAACTCAGTTATTTCAGTGCATTTGCCATCTGGAATTTTCAATTTTTTTATTGCTTTATTATTATTGCGCAATCTTCAAAGGCGTTACTCCCATTTTGACATGTTTCTGAATTTATTTTTAGATAAAATTAATGAAAAAAAAATAAATAGCGTTGTAACACAGAGTTACTGAGTTAAACACTTTGGAATTGTTTTCGAACTAATGCTGTGTGTTTAGTTTATTTAAAAAAATAGTTAGTCGACATCTCACAGTGAGTTATTTCAACAATTTATCGTTATTAATCACGCTTGTTTTGATATTTACAATATTTAACCCTGTACGACCTTTGGGTCACATATGGGCCAACTCAACTTTTTTCTCAAGTGAAAATGAAAATAGTTTTTCTGTGTGGATTGTAATAAATATATACCTTGTTTAACTCTCAATCAACCATTGGGTCGCATCTGATCCATCCCAACGGTTTCCCAGGTAAACATTGGGAAACTATTTCTATACCTATACAAGGTAAGCTATTAAAAAAAAAATATTTAGTAATCATGTTTTTTTCTGATTTTAACTATTCTTAACCTTGCACGACCATTGATATATGTGTCCCATACCATCTGTCTTTACTTTTCTTCATCTTCAACTTTTTATACCTTTTAAAATATTTTGGTTTGTACCGCTTATCGTACATTTAATATCTAAAATATAATCTATCGGTTGTGGTCTTACCGCTTAAAAGCGTTACAAATTAGGATTTATAGCCATATTTTGTAGAACGAACGCAGTCACTTGCGTTAAGATTTTCAGTCTGGTAATGCCTTTTTCATATGAAGTAAAACAAAGTCTCTTTCTCTTTCAGAAATTTTCTACTAAAATATATTGCCAGATAAGAAAACCCGAAGTAACGTGATTGCGTGCGTTTTACAAAGTGCTTCTACTTTTATGAAATTTTTTAATAATGTCACCGCAACATCACTTTGGCTATAAGATCTTCTACAGAAAAGTCTGGTTGAAATGAATCGTTAAAAGCTAATCTTAGAAAAATCTTCAGATATTTAAGGAATCGGCATTGAAAAAACATATTTTTAGTTAAATCAAATCGGTGTTTAAAGAATAAACTTTAAGTCGCCTTAATTTGACAAACATGACATTGTGACCAAGATATAAATTTTCTAAAATCTTAGCATATTTTAAAATTATGACAACAAATCGGATTAAATTCAAACCTAAAAACCTGAAAAGCACAACAAACACGATTTATCGAGCCAGTTGCGAATGCTGAGACATCAAATAACTCACCTAGAGAAGCTCCCCACACAACGTGGAAGCCGTTTTCTGTGGTGAATTACTCTCACGAGAAAGATCTTGAGCGTTTTTAGCGTTTCTTTTTCTACCACTAATAAAAAATTGTCGTTGCTCCCTATGTAATGCAGAGCTGTAAGTGTGATGTTGTCAGCAAAATGGTAAATGTTTTTTTTCATTGCTAACGCATTAATTTTTCTTTATTCGTCTGTGTCGCTTACAGACCAATTCTGTCGCGGTAACGTTAATCTTGTTACCGTAGAAATTCACCTTTTAGTAACTTGAACACTCTGTTGGTATTCTGCGACAAAGCGTTACCGGTGAATATTGTTACCATCTCTTTAGGTGGTAACAAGCAAAACAGAAGACATTTTTAATGCTTGTATTAAAAAAAGTGCTCGTGTTTTGAGTAATTAATTTAAAAATTAAATATAGATAACACCGCAGCTGCGCCGTCGTAGCTCGTGCATATTCCCTGCCAAGAAAAACAAATATTAAATATATATATTATATTAAAAGCTAACAAAATGCAATTAATTCTATGTATTTACTTCTCATTTTCCATTGTTCATATTTCACCACACAAAAGAGAGAGCTTCATTTCAATAAGGTGAGTATACGACTGTTGAAAGCGTTACCGAGTGCACAGAATACCGATTTCTAAGACCGATTACGAGTTTCGGGAACAATATTGCTGTTACCGGTAATGCACAAAATCGATCTGTTAGTGGTGTTTTCGTACAAGAAGTTACAAATTTTTTTTTTTTTTTTTACTATTTTTTTTTTTTTTTTTTTTTGTTAAGCATTGAACCAATGATTTCAGGTGTAATACATATACAATTGAACCAATGATTTCAGGTTTAATACATATACAATCAAATCTGGCTTGGTTCAAGCTGGGTTGATTGATTAGTGGGAATGACCGGGGGCAATCAACCGAGATATGTGTAGGATATTCTAAGCGTACTGGAAAGTCGTAGAAACATGTGGATTATAAATTGAGGCAAGTGTGAGGCCTTTACCTCAGTCAATTCTAGTTATAAAGCCATATCATCCACAAACTTTTCTGACACAAACTACAACTTTTAAATCGTAAATAAAGATGAATTTTCAATTTCAGTTGATTAAAAATGAGGAAAAAAATTCAGAAACGTTAAAGCGTAGGAGCATAGCCTGGTCGGGATTTGAACCTGGGATCCCTGGAGTGAAAGTCAAACGCGCTATCTACTACTAAGGCAGTCATAAAATTAACTTTTCTGTGGTCTCTTTCATTTTCGTTGAGTTTTTGGCATAGAGGAGAAATTCGTCATATATCATGTGTTTTCAACTTTCTTGTGAGTCGTATGTAGCACACCTACTCTAATGGCCGCTTACTGTGTAATGTAGATGTCATCAGTGTTTTAGCGGATATGCCCGAATAAATATAAAATAGCATTGTTAACATAAGTTGGAGATATAGCAGCTATAAGTATATTGTATTTAAGATATATTTGGTTCCGTCATATATTCATCAGCCCTGATGCATTGGGTTTTTATCCAATGTAAGAAATAATTAAAATACCTACATTTATTAAACATTAAAAAAAAGTATTGCAAGCACCTAGGTTTACAATTTGAACACCTAGGTATATAAAAATATGAACAATTAAACTTATCATCCTAGGTTAACAATTTGAACACCTAGGTATACAATTTGAACAATTGAACTTATCATAAAAATTGAATAGTGAACAAACTATCAAAAATGTTTCAGTGGCTACTGAGCTTTGCGGTAGCAAAAAAAACGTTAATATCCTTTAAAATAAAAGTATAGAAAAAAACTAGTTCATTAAGAAATCCAACTCACTTCGTTAGAGAAATAGATTCTGGTAAGAGAATCCGTTGTTCATTCAGAAAAACATCGGGCGTATAACGGGTTTATGAGAAAAATTTCGGACCAGTTCTATTGCTTTCATAAAATAAACAGAAGCCTGCCATTTTATACTCGTGCAAATAATTCCAAGCTTTTAAGCCATTTAAAATACAACCATTAAAATTAGGTTAGTTTTCTTAATGGTGATTAAATTTTCCTTTTAACGATAATTTGTAGAAAATGCATTTTATTGTTTTTTTTTTCTTCTTTCTAGTTTTTTGAAGAGCTTCACGGATAGTAATAATAAAAGCGCATTGAATCGATACTGAAAATTTATGCAAATTCTTTGATAGTGTAAACAAACAACAAGAGCAATAATAACAACAAAAACGAGCATAAATAATTTTATTACCACTAGCTACTAGCTAGAGCAGCAAGTTTTTCGTGGCTGTAGCTCTTCTTGGCTTGGTTTGTTTTTCTTTGTTTTTTCTATGTTATTTTCTTTGCAATTATTAAGCTGTTATTGTTGTTTTTGTACTTTTTGTTAACGCCGCAGCCTCTTCTTGACTATCATTAAATTACTGATAATAATAATAAAAAAATAATAAAGGAATAGAAGCCATGCGGCGCTTTTCTTGACAGCAAGTGTTATTTATTTGCATAGAGTTGCCACCCTGCATGTACACCCAAAGCACTAATAAAGCATGATTGTTGACAAAGCTTTTAAGAAATTTGTTGTTGTCTGCATTTAATTGCAGTTATTAGGAAAAGCAACATGACAACAGCTGGTTAGAAGCTTAAGAAATGGCAACTGAGAGTGTACTTTAAAAATGTCTCCAATATATTGAGTTAAAACCTAGAAAAATACTAATAAATGCAATTTAAACAAAGTCGGTTGTCGGGTGCGCTGTGCAACAAAATACATGAAAATATAAGCAGCCGCCAAAAATAAAATGGCCGTAGAAATCCGCGACGGAAAAACGCCAGAATAGAATCAATTCTATTTTTTCTCCGACGGTTGGCGGATCTCTCTTTGAGTGGCGGTAGTGTTGCCATATTTTAGCTAAGAATTGGCTGTGTTCAGTGCTATTTTCTTAGTTTTTACCATGAGCTGACGTTTTGTTTTGTTAGTGTGTGTTGCATTCCATTAGCTGACATTTCGTTTTGCGTGCGTGTGTGTTGAATTTGTACCATTTACACAACGAAAAGCAACGCTGATCCGACAACCGACAACCACTCCTATTCTGGACGTGTTCTCAGCGGATTTCCCCGAGAGAGGTCCGCCAACCGACAGCCGCTTTGGTTCTGTTTGGACTCTTACAATGAAACAATAAGTTGTTAAAAGCTCTCATAACATTTGATGCAAGGAAATCTTCTCGAGTGTTGAATCAATAATTTCTTTTTTTCGTTTTCAATACAATAATAATTTCTTTTTTATTTTTGTGTTCGTTTTTTTGCTATTTTAACATAGAAAACATCAAAAAAAAGATAGAAGTGAAGAATAGAATGTATTAATATTTTTTTTTAAACATTGTAGAATCTTTACGTTCATTCATAATTAAAACAGCGAGCAACTCCCACACCACATGAACGCTGACTTGAAATTTAAAGCACAGCTGAAAAAAAAAAACAAACTTTTACGCAATGTACAAACACAGCGAGCCGATTGCTACTTCGATTGCAAAAGCTCAACAACACATGATGCCCGCGGGTTATGGAAAACCATGTACTGACCACTGGTTTAGAGTGCAGGCTGTTTTTGAGCTTGAAGCTACTTCCAAGATGGATTTGAGCAGCTTTTTCTTCTATCTCTTTGTTTGTAATCTTTTGTTTATATTCGGGTATGGGCACCATTACATTTAAAGCTTCTGTGTTGTTCCATGGTTGAATAAATAAAGTTGTCGCATGAGTTAGAACGAGTTCCCATAAATGTCAAATCGAAGTTGACAGCTCACACAAAATCTGAAAGCGAAAATTGATAACATGTAAAACCAATGAAGTGGTTGTTGTTGCTTTTCATTGATTTTGACAATTGTGGGCACTAAGAAGGTTAAAAGGATCAGCCCCGAGACAACCTTATTTATTCAACCATGTGTTGTTCTATGTTTTTCTTTTGTCTTTGATTTGTTGTTGTGTTTATCTTGCTACATAATCCTTTGCTCTCAATTCTTGCTCTCAACGCTCCCAGAGCGCTATATGCCCATAGCTGTTTATATTTTATCGTGTTAGATTTTTTAAAATGGTTTTCGAGACTTTTTTTCTTTTATCTCGCGTGGATTGTTTTCGTTTTTCTTGATTTATTTCTCTGTGAATTTTTGACGTAGAATACGTCGTTCTCGGAGGTAAGTAGGGTGGTTGATAGTGATCAGGTGTCGGTATTTACCTTACTTTTTGAGCCTTTGGTGGGCCTAAAGTACTAATCGTACAATGTTGATCTTAGCACTTGTTGGTCTGCTTGATCCTCAATGCGACAAAAATTCATGTTAGAACTGTCTAACTTATATCAATTTTACACAATTACATGAAATATAAAGCCAACATTTGATGTTTTTGTTTGCTTAAACTTGCTACCTATTATCGACGGCTTCCGGTTTTTTCGACGGCGAAGACAGCGCCATCTAGCGTGAAGACATAAATCTTATAATTAAAAAAAAGCATACTTTAGGGGGCATGTTGTTTTTAACAGACTCGCGTAGCCCAGTAATACTGAGTAATTTTGAGGGGCATGCTTTTTTAACAGAATCTGTTATTGAAATGTCAAACGCAGCCAATTAAATATCCGGGCATATTATCGACAGTGAAATTTTGACACATGGGTTGTTGAACTTGATAGCATTGAACAAATTTTGTTTGCTTGTTTAAGTTTTCTACCTATTTATGGACAGTTTCCGGTTTTATCGACAAAAGCATAAAATTTGCATGGGAGCGCCCCTAAGGAGTGGTCGGAGGGAATAGGTGTCAAAGGCAAAAATGTTCCTTTTGCAAAAGTAATGGGGGTTGGTGATACATATTAACCCTCTCCGGCACTCTCTTAAAGGTCATATCCTCAGGTGTATGGAATAAATATTTTTAAAAAAGATGTCATCAAAAGCGAATTGAATAATTCTACGTCTTGTGTTACGACATAGTCGAAACTACTGTATCTTTTTTTTTTTTTGCTGCTTTTTTTTTTTGTTATTTTGAGCTTTTGTTATTGATCTTTATTTTGTGTGTATATGTGATGTTTCACAGAAAAAGGTATCTGATCTTCCCAGATCAAATTTTTCAGCATTGCTAAAAATAGTGGCTTTTGTAAATTTTATCGGTTTTTCTAGCAGACAGACATGTTCTGAGTATTTTACAATCGGTTTTAAGTGGTACTTAATCAGAAATACCACAAAAAAAAAAGGTTTCCACAACCTCTACCTTCTTAAAGAAAGAAAACCTTATCTTCCACCATGCATTTTAAATGGGGAAGTTAAGATCCTTAGAATTGTGAAATTTTGAACCTCAATATATCAAAACTTAGCTATAAGTAAGCTAAGTTCTGAATATATTGGGTGATCGAGATGTCTTTTTGTTAGAAATAAGATGTTAAATTAGGAAAAAACCAAACAAACTCTGATTTCTGGAAAATAAGGTCCCATTTCCTGTAATATAAACATATAATAATGCTAGAGTAAAACCTACCAACAACGCAATATTTTTTCTTTTTTTTTTTTTCTTCTTGGCATCCTTTCCTTTTTTCCCCACACCTTAATAAAACATACAACTTTTACGTTATTGGCAACCTTTTAAATTCTGTTTTGTATTTTCGAAGTTAATGAAAATCTTTTACTGGAAAAAGTGTGGAGAAAAAAAATTAAAGGAAACACAATAACGTTGTCGGGTTGTTAGATTTTGTTCTTATATAAATGAGCACGTTCAAACTAAAGAGAGGACCAATAACAAAGGTCGAAACATTAACAAAACAACTGCAACAACTCAATTCAAGTTAGAATTTATTTCACTAAACGCAAGTGACGATATTATTTTCCAAACAAATATGAAAATAAAACAGAACCCAGCTACAAGCATCAAGTACAACCCATAAACACCACAATCTCAATAAATCTGATCGCAACTACAAGCAACAAGCGCGCACTATAATCAATACCAGCTCGATAAAGTTGCTTTCAGCTGCAAGCGCAAGCTTCAGCGCGCACTATTAACGCAGCCTAAGAGTAGAGAACAAAATAGTAGAGTAACAAAAGTAACAAGCAAAAGAGAAAAAAAAAATTGCTAAAGCTACTATATCTCATCGGCTTACTTGTATGATTTTTTAAGAAAAAATTATTTGTGGCAACCCTGCAGCTAATTCAAATTCACACAATTTTAATTACAACAAAAAAGTTCAAAAGCGACTAATGTCAAGGGTCAGTGCAGAGTTAAGATGAAATGTGAAAAATTCAAATGCAATTTATTGTAACATACAATACCCACCTAAAACAACATGAAATTTAATTTTTTTTTGTTTTTTTATTTTATTTCTCTAAACTTCACTCTTCATCGCATTATGCTTGAAAGACTTTTGAAATTCTTGCTCTAGCATTCTTTGGAAATTGAATCCTCTGTCTATGTCAGATTAACTTTAACGTTTTGCAAAGTCAAACAAAAAGGTCATAAGACAAAAATTTCGCTGTAAGCTATAGGAATTTGTAAATGTTATTATTATTTATTCCAAAAATTAAATACTGTATTGGGTGTGAATTTTATAAAAAAAAAAACAAAAAAAAAATTCTAAATAAAATATTTTTAAAAATGGGCAGTATAACAATGTATACATAGACTGCTACTTATATTTCGGGATCTGACAATATTAATATCATTCCATTCAAACTGTCTTTTCCATTGAGAAGTTTAACAATTTTTAGCCAAAAACAGCATTGTGGTGTACGTGCATTCATTGTGTTGTTTATAGAGCTTTTGCTGAAAATTGTATTTCAGCAAAAAGGTGAAATCAATACGTGAACATTTTCGTGCGATTATTTTTTACAACTTTCATCACGAGATATCTCAACAAGAGTGCACCGATGAACTCAATTTGATTTTTGGCGATAAAGCACTATCAAAAACCTCTGTTCATCGATGGTTCACAGAATTCAAACCGGGCCGATCTTAGCTCACTGACGAATTTAGGTGAAGGTCGTCCAAAATCTGTTGTTGTTCCACAAAACATTGATGCTGTGCACGAACTGATAATGCTTAATCGTCATATAATATACCGCGAGATTGAGACATCCCTGGGCAAGGGATGTATATGTTACATTTTCAAATCATCATTTTTATATACGTGCACACTAGCTATGGAATAGTGCAGGATTTTTCGAGTTCGGTACGTTGGGACCTTTTATTTTTTGAGGTTTGATAAAAAATGCAGAAGCCAAAAAATTAGAGGGATGGGAAGGGGGTAAATGGCGTTGCATCAAGGTCAAAGTTGAAAAATTTACGAGATTTTCAGACAAATCAGCCTGCAGATGGTCAGGAGTTGCCGATAGAGCAGTGGTTTGTATGACTAACCCTCATTAGTTTTTTATCCCCAAAATGACATACCAAAATTATGTAAGAAAGTCTATTTTGTAAAGGGGACTCCTTAAGGGAAGGAGATAGGGGGTTAGTATATTCAAAAGAAATGTTGGTGAGAATAAATAAATGGGGTCGGTGATACAAATAAATTCTCAAAGGACACACTGGAAACCTTGAAATTCCCTCAAGAAAGTCAATTTTGTATAGGGGACCCCTTAAGGGGTGGAGATAGGGGGTTAGTTTTTTTAGAAGAAATATTGCTAAGAAAAAATTAATGGGGGTTGGCCATAAACATGAATCATCTAGGGGCATTCTGGTAGCAGTGGGAGGCTTGGGAGTAAATTTCATAAAAACGACACTTTTATATGGAAGCCCCCCAAAGGGCTGGATATAGGAGGTAAGTATATGTGAAAAAAACGTTGGGGATAAAAAACTAATGAGGGTTAGTCATACAAACCACTGTTCTATCGGCAACTCCTGAGCATCTGCAGGCTGATTTGTCTGAAAATCTCGTAAATTTTTCACTTTGACCTTGATGCGACGCCATTTACCCCCCCTCTCATCCCTCTAATTTTTTTGGCTCATGTATTTTTTTATCCAATCTCAAAAAATAAAAGGTCCCAGCGTATTGAAATACCAATATTAAGAATATCTATATGCCACTAATACATAGCTAGTGCACACCAATGCATATCTTTGCCCCTCTCTTTAAAAATTCCTGTGGACGCCCATGTCCCTGGGCATTACTATCACCAACATACATAACATTTTATATGAAAAATATTTGTTCACACTTTGGATTCCACATTATTTTACAATCGTTCAAAAAAAAAGGCTCTTAAATTTTTAAACTTTTGCAAGCAACACTCTTATTATTATTATTATTATTGTTGGCATTTGCACTATATCTTAAGATCTATTGTGCCACTTCATGGACTTTAAGAACCCCTTTTAGCTCATTCTCTGAGATAAATGATTATGTATGTCCTATATCTCTTGATTTTTATGAGTGATCTGGTATTATGTGGTAACCCAGATATTTCTGTCGAGTTTGAACAAGTGCGAGTTCACACTGTCTTAGGATGTGTTTCGCAGGTTCTTCGCAGTTTCTTCGTCCTCCATGCAAAACCTACATGTGTCATCACTAAGAATTCCCAGTTTTGCAAGGTGAGATTTCAACCTACAGCGACCTGTTAGTTGTCCGTGATGATTCTTAGATCATTCTTTGTTAGCTTCATGCATTCTTTAAATCACTTTAGGTCGCATGCCCCTAAGAGTAGTTTAGAGTGTTTTAACTCTGGTAAATTTCTCCAGTATTTTCCTTTTTGTTTTTTTTTTCTCTTTCTTGCAAGAGAATTGCAAAAGAGAAGATTCCTTTGCCTAACCCACAGAATACGTTAATTTTCGGCACTCATAAATAAACCCTTTTTGTATCATTCGTCGGACAAAAATACGTCTCAAAAATTAACCTAATTTTGTTCGGAAATGAGGTAAAAAAAGGACTATAAATTGTAATTTTTTTTTGTTCCGAAAGAGTTGAAAAAGAACCATATAAAAGTTATTTTTCGGTCTCGGAAATGAAAATTTTTTGAAACAATCACCAAACATGCCGGAAATTTCAGAATTTCAGAAACGAACCTTGTTTTCTTCGCAAATGAATTAAAAAATTAACCATTGAAAAGTAGCAGTACATCCATCACCCTTCTTGTGGCGAGAATAAATCCGCACTGGTAAAAATGTTATGATGTTTTTATGAAGGTTAACTTTTACCACTGAACCATAAACGATGGTTTTGCGTAAGGTGAGAATTTTGCGAACGTTTTTGGGTAGAATTTTTTTTTTAATTTTTGATTTTTTATTTTATTTTTGTTCAGTGGGTATATTTAAGTGTTTTGACTTCAAAAATGTACACCTACCATTATGGTCTTTCTGCTTTATAATAGATTTAACTCTAACATACATGATTTTTTGCCAGAAACGCTCACGAACTCAAAACATTAGGATTGGTGCCATAATAATCCAAGAGATATTATAATCGCTGATATATAAGGACTTCAAGAACTGAATAAAAAAAAAACAAATACCTTGCATGATGTTGAATTTAATTTCTGCATTACGATGAAACGTAATACTTTCACATCCTCCTGGTGTTTTATGACGTTTTAAGAGTTATGCATTCTCTGTAAGAGTATTCCTTAAATCACATTAACTTATCGCATCTTCATGCACTGGAAGAGACTGAATTTTTTTTTTTTTCATTTTGTTAGAGGAAATATTAAATAATTAAATTGAAAAAAAAGAAAACGTGAAAAAAATCAATTAATAAATCAGAATATTTCAATTAAGATAAGTTTCTAAAGTATAGAACTAGTATCAAAAGAAGACATGCCTTCTGATCAAAAAATATCCGGAATTCTTCAATAAAATGAAAACAGTTCAATTATTCTTCAAAGTAATCTCCATTGCAAGTAATACACACACACATATTCCAACGCTTCCTCCAACGTTAGAAAAAAAGCACTTTTAAAATGGCCTTCAGCTCATTCTGTGAATTCTCCTTTATCGCCTCAATCATCTCAAAACGCTTTCCGTGAAGTGGTAACTTGAGTCGTGGGAATAGAAAAAAAAATTCACAAGGAGCTACATATATCGGGTGAATACACGAAGCTTAGGAAACGGTATGAACGTTGTTTTTGGTCAAATAGTCACGTACAAGATGTGTTGTGTGAGCCACGAAGAAACCGCGAGTTGTTTCTTCAGAATTCTAATATTTCTCCACAATTCTCCACATGATTTTTTGTTGTTGAAACACAAAATTTCAGACAAACTCTTTGCTTAATTAAATTCGCAGAACACAACAAACACTGGCTTGTTTACAAAGCTATCACGCACAAAATGTCGACAAATGGAGCTCAAACAGTTATTTGAGCATCAAATGATAGATGTACCAATCCATTAAAACAAAAAAAAAATCAACAGTATCTCAAGCATGGTTTGTTTGAATGGGAAATTCCGGCTATTTTTATCAGTTTTTATCAAAAGGTAAAAATAATATGTCTAGGTTCAAAGAATACAAAAAATTCGAACAAAACCAAACCACTTTCATCAAGAAATATTCATATTTCTCTCACATTAACTATCAACAATAATACAGCAACAAAGGCAAAACAACAACAATGATTGCCTGTTCAGTGTATTTCTCTGGAAAAAAATAATAAATTATTTTATGCAGCTGCAGATAACAAGTATTCGTTAAACCTGTCATAAAGTGGACACTATTGATTTTTATGGAGAAAGTAAAGGAGAACGAAGGCATATGAACAGACAGCCGGACTGACATAGTTAGAAGGATAGACGAAATAAAACTAAATCAAAAATTAATCGATAAGTGGAAATACAGTGACTTCTACAAAATTTTCATATGGAGATAACCCACTTTTACTCGTAAGTTTGAATTTGATATCTTAAAGCTAAGTTTGTGACAAAACAATTTGAAATTTTACTATGTAACTATATTAAAATTTAAAAAAAAAACCAATTTATATATCTATATATGACTTAAATAGGTGAAGGCAAAACAGTTGGTTACCATTTTCTCCCATGTTTGTCAGCCGAGTTTGATATACATTTTTTTTAAATGAATTTGAGTAGGGAGCAGGAGTACACCGAGTATTTTTTATAGAAATCTACCGATTTTGAACAGGTGAAATTATGTATTTCACCCATTGTGGATTCCTATGCAAGTAGAAGATCCGAACACAAAAGAGAGAAAGGAACGTTTATTTTTCCTTCGGCATTATTTCGTTCGATTTTTCATTTTTTCCACTGCGGTTGAGTTCGGTAACGTTCGCACATGAGCAGGTATGGGCACCACACCATTAAAGCTTCTGTATTGTTTCTGCGTTTGTCTTTTGTCTTTGATTTGTTGTTGCGTTTTGTGTTGATACATAAGCCTTTGCTCTCAATTCTTGCTTTCAACGCTCCCAGAGCGCGCTCTGCCAATAGCTGCACATGAGCGAAGAAAAAAAAAAAAAAGAATATAAACAGAGACGAACAATTTTTGTGAATATTTGTCGGTCACAGAACGAACACATAAAGAAAGTTCCGTATAAACCAGTGGTCATCAAACTCTTTACAAGCATACTTTGTTGATGTATAAAAGCTCATTGAAAGCCTTGCACTGAAAAAAAATACTACTTAAGTCTCAGTTCAGTTAACATGCAAGTCGATGGATAACTTCAGTAGCGCTGCAAAAAATTATCATCTGGTATATTAAAAATTTATGGGAAGGGTGTAAGGGGGGAAATGTTTTGAAATAATTTGCGATTAACATTTGCTTTCTAATGCTTAGAATAACATAATTCATATTGAAGAAACATATTATAATTTAGTGTTTTATGCACTGTTACAAAAACAAAAAAAGAAGAAAACTTTTAAAATGTTAAGGTTAATTTCATAATTTTCTAGGGAAATTAAAATAAGAAACAATTTTTGCTTAGAAGTGTCTGTATTTTCTGAAAAAGAGATTTCAACTCCCATGCAAGAAGAGAGATTTTGCATAAAAATAACTAAAAAATATATTTTTACGAGTGTATCATAAATTGCGTATGTGCAGCAACAACAACAGCAATCTAACAAGCATGCATGTGCCGCTGATCTGTTCTGCTTGAAACTTCAACAGATACTGACGCAGTTCACTGCTCATCCGTAAGTTCATAGCTATGCAGAAAGCTTTTAAGTACAAAAGCTCAACTCCCGCGGGAATAGGCTGTGGGGTTCACTGATATAAACGATCCGCACAAAGTGAAGAGAATGAAAGCTCTCCATTTTAAGGTTGTCTCGAGCATGGTAGAATTATAAGGTAGGACCGAGTCGCTCAGTGCCCTCACGCGTCAAAGAAGAGTGGAGAATAAAAAAGGAGGCTAATTGTCAAAATGGCGAAGTTCGTAGAAACCTCAAATAAAATGAAAATATTATGTTTTCAATTTGTAAACAGTGCGGACACGTGTGTTAAGTTTGTGTTAATTTGAGTGGAAATATTGTAAAAACATTGTAAATAACAGCCCTATTCTGACAGCTAAACAAAGCTCACCACATTAACAAAATAGTTAATACTAACAAATTGTTAAGGTTTCGTATTCTGGTGATAATTTAAAAGCTCCTTTCTTTACTATTTTGTTAATGTCAGAAAACATCTTAACAACGAAAGATAGTTCAGTGTTAAACCAAACAAATGCTGTGCAAAGAAAATAAAATATAAAAAATGGATGAATTCATACTTCTTACTTCTTTTAAGCATTGATACTGAAGAAGATAAAAGAAAAAATAAATTTTAAAGACTTCAAAAACTCGAACCTTGTTTGGCTATTGAACAAATTAATTTTGAAACTTAAAACAATTGTAAACAATCCGTAAATTATTTATTTCTAACGTTTTCCATTTTACTTGAAGAAAAATAAACATAAGCAATCAAAATAAGCAAGAAATAAGCAATAAAAAAACAGCTGACGCTTTATGTCTAAGGAATTTACATTTTCACTATGCGTGATGAACTTTAACAGCTTTCGAGAGCTTTCAAATTGTTAATGATTTGCCAGAATACGAAAATTAACTTTACATAACAAGAACATTAACAAGAGCTTCTTTACATTCTTTGTTATGTTAACAAGCAGAATAGGGCTGTAATAGCATGTTCAAACGGAGCAGTTAATTATGTTAAATCGAGTTAATGAAGTTAAATCGAAAAACATGTTCTGAAATGAAGTTTTGATGAAGTTAAATGCGTACAATTGTTGTTGGAAATTTAACGTGTTAAATGATTTAACACGTCTCGAAACTCGTTAAATCACTGGTTTGTGTTCTTGCTAACGTCAGAAAAGCTTTTTTTGCTTTTTAAATCCAGCCAAATCTGACAAGAGCTTTTTATTTTGATGTTTTGAATGTAAACAAATAAATTCTTTGACAAATTTTTCTTAATTCTTTGACAAATTTTTGAATTTATTTGAACTTTTTGTTGTTTTTTTTTATTTTTTTTATATTTTTGAATAAACAATTTTTTATTTCTTTCAAAATATAAACAAATAAACTGACATTTTGAAACTAGTTAAGGCAGTATGAACGATGATGTTAAAAAAAAGCTTTTTTCGAATAACACGTTAAATGAAGTCGGTTTGAACATGCTATAAATCTATAAAATGCCGCGGAAGTGTTAAATTTGAAAAAAAGCTTGAAAAAAGCCTTCATGTTATCAATTATTGCTTTCAGATTTTGTATGAGCTGTCAACTTCTATTTGACATATATGGGAACTCGCTCTCACCCATGCGACAAACTTATTTATTCAAAAATGGCTACAATATAATAGTTTGCCACTCACATTATTCTCTCTTCTGAGCCAGAGAACTGGTGGCGAATTCATTAGGAAAATAAAAGTGATGCCAAATTTTTATGGAAAAACATATGAATGCTTTTCACATTAATTTTGTATCGAATTTTATTTCAATGCACTTAAAATTTCAATTATGATTTAAATTAAATGCATTGTGAAGTCTTATTCTTATGGAAAAGTTATTGTTACCTATATAGAAGACTATAAAACCTAAACATAACCAACAGTTCACCATGCCGATTAATTTTACCAATATAATCTTTACGAAATAAGTCAAACTAAGCCTTCATTCACTTCACTTCAAATTTATTTTAATTTCATTCATTGTATTGCTGTAAATTATTTCTCAATTTAACATTTTTTAGCTTTGTCAAACGTTTTTCAATAAAAATAAAACAAATACAAGACAACAATCGGATTTTATATGGTCGAATTTCGAGCCAGGCGATATATAATAATAATAATACAGTGGCTATTTCAGTCCTTGAAAGGACTTTGACCGAACTTCTTATAATCAAATTGTGTTGTCCGTGTTGTAAAATGTTTGAAGACAATTGATCGAGAACTGGACCTACTAGTTTTATACCGACTCCGAATGGCTATAATGTGCATGTCCTCAAGAATTTGACATGTCATTATTTAGTCTCTGAGGTTTACCATTGGTTTGCCATTGTCAATTGAATTGAAAAAACTTTTTGTGCCAGGTGGGAATTGAACCAGGGTTCTCTGCCGTATAGGCCATGCACTCTTTCCACTACAAGCATATAAAAATGGTTGTATGTGCGTCTGTATATGAGTATGTTAGGAAACCATTGAACCAATTTTTATGAAATTTTCAGGGTTCTGTAGATTACTACAGAGTACTACAGGGTACTCTTGAGAGTATTGTTGTGAAGTTTGGTGCCAATCGATCCAATGGACGGGCATTTAACAAGGAGGTGTGGCACCACCGTACAACTCAAATTTGCGATATCGAATATCAAAGCTTTGGAATAATAGGTCACACAGCCTCGAAATTCGGTATGTGACCTTAATTTACACGTGCATTCCCACTGGTAACATTTTATGGGAGTTGTCAGAGGGACGTGGCTCTTTTTCAGCAGCTCATATTTTCGGTACAACTTTCGAACTATAAGTCAGACATCAATAAAATTCCCTATGACTTCACTATTTAGTTGTGTCCTTCGTCTGGCATAATTGAGTGAGCATTGGACCGTCCTTACAATTCAAATTTTTGATATTGAATAGCTTTAGAACTAAATTTCACATAACAATGAGACTCAATATGGAGTTATCTACTAATTTGGCTTACTACTAACTTACTAACTACTAAGGCTACTAACTTGGCTCCGCCCATACAAGCCAAATTTTTGATACAGAATAGCTATGGAAGTAAGTCACAGAAAATTATAATCTCAGAATGAAATTACCACTTGGTGATGTCCTTCTACTAGGAAACTATGACTGGCATTGGATAAGGGGGTGGATACGGGGGGGATACGGAATAACTTTGAAAGTTAAAGTCAGAGAACATTGAAGCTTTGCTCGAATTTTGACTTCTGTTTACAAATATGCAAAGATGTGATATCTTGGTGAGAGATTCCCCAAAAAACCAAAACCGAAACTGGATAATGAAATCATTGAAGGCTCGGAACCGTATATTTAACTTCTGGTGATAGTTTCTACTATACATATATACATAGAGTGTATCAACAAGAGGTATAGGTTTTATTTTTTTAATGAAATTAACAATTAAGTTAATTTCTTATGGTTTTATTAGACTGGTTATTTCAAGGCATTTCAAAAACTATGAGTTTTTAGTTAAAAAAAGTGAATGGTACTTGTCAAGAAATATTTCATTACATTTGCAAATAGTTTTGCAAGAGTACTTGAGGCATGTAGAATCTATTTATGAAAAAGAAGCAAAATGGCGAAATTTTCGAAGTACTATTTTTGAATAAAATTTACTAGTTTTTCCCAAAAAGTTTTAAGCAAGTTGGCTTGAAAGCGCTTTAACTTTAACTTAGTCTGATACTTTCTACTGGGTCATATGAGCCGCTTTGCAAAATACTAAACAAATAATCTAATAACGACACATGACGGTAAATAGGAGAAATTTTTGTTTTTTTTTTTTTTGTTTATTTCATATACTTTTTATGGTGATAATGATGATGATAAGATACGTCGAATGCATATTAATACAAATTCATAATCATCAAGGTTTTACCTTGATTTTATTTTATCTTTTATGTTAGCTCATCAAAATAAACTTTCAAATTTGTTCATGACTTTTTTATTTTGCCTGATCTTTCCCTCTCCCTGTTTTGTATGTTGCTCCTACTGTTGAATGTTGATTTTAATTAACTGCTCCGAAACTAGAATTTTCTACTATAATTTGAGCTGCTTCAATTTGCAAAACTTTTGTTGTAATTGTTTTGTATTAATTGATGCAATGCACACTAAAGCTTAACAACATCCTCGTCTACGAAGACTAGTATAGCTCTTTTCCGGCTATACATACATGTGCTTGTCTATGTTTGTGTTTTAAACTTTTCTACATCCTTGCAAACTTTTAGCTTTTGCTACAATTAAAAGTTGTCTTTACTCGGCTTTGTCGGCGGACAATTAGTTGTTGTTGTTACTCTTCTTGTGTGATTACTGTAGTTGTCAACACTTTTTGTCGTTTATTATTAGTTGCCTTTTTCTTTTGCTTTTTGCTACATTTATTCTTGCCTTGCTTTGGTATTCATTTGATTGTGTTGGCGTTGGAAAATTATATGATTACATTAACTCTAGTTTGAAGACCAGTTAGTTTATTTTTTGACGGCGCGTGGCTTGTGTGAATTAAGCTATGTGTATGTGTGTTTTTATTTTCGTATACATGTTTGTAGTAGTAAAGAGAATTAAAGCCATACTGTCGATGTGTTTTTGTGTTAATATTTATGACAAGCGTAAAAGTTGACTAACTTTAAGCTAGAAAAGGGGTTTATAATTTGTGGAACGTAAGTGGAATGCAACGCAATTTTAACAATATTATATTAAATGTAACTTGAACGTTTTTTCGTTGAAATCAAACGCGAAATTAGTCGAAAAAGTTACTGTGGAACTTAAATATGAAAGATATGCAATATAATATGATAAGAGATGTGGAATACTACGCAATTTTGAAAATATTTTATTAAATCTCACTTGGACGTCTTTTTAGTTTTAATCAAACGTGAAATTAGTCGAAAAAGTTACTGTGGAACTTAAATGTGGATCGTAAGTTGTTCGCAAAACCATTAAGTAAGCTTTCAATTATTTCTGCCAATGGAATGATAAACAAAGTTTACAAACCACAAATAAAAAATATTTTATGAACTTGTGGAACTTAAATGTGTATCGAAAAAAGTTCACAAAGTGAAATAAGAAAGCTTCTAGCAACTTTTGTGTTATTGCCAGGATTGAAAAAATGGCAGAACCCCATAAAAGATAGCCATATCAGATGTGGAACGAAAGTGGAATACTACGCAATTTTGTGAGTATTTTATTATTTGTAATTTGAACGTTTTTTTCGTTGTAATCAAACATGAAATTTATCGAAAAAGTGACTTGGGAACTTAAATGTGGATCGTAAGTTGCTCGCAAAGCCATTAAGTACGCTTTGAATAATTTCTGCTAATGGCATGGTAAGCAACGTTTACAAACCACAGACAAAAATATTTTTTATGAACTTGTATGCTTTTTCGTTGTGATAAAACATAAAAATATTTATTGTGGAACTTAAATGTGGATCGAAAATAATTTGCAAGGTTAATAAGAATTTCTATGTCACGGGCAGGATTAAAAAATGCCAGAATCCCCCGAAAGATAGCCTTATGAGATGTGGAACGAAAGTGGAATATATACGCAATTTTAAGAATATTTTATTAAATGTTACTTGGACGTTTTTTCTTGTTATTAAATATGAAAATTGGCAAAAAAGTTATTGTGGTACTTAAATGTGGATCATTATCATAGTTCAAAGCATCAGTTAATCTTTAAAAATTTGTGAAACGAGCGTAATAAACAAAGTGGGCAAACCTAAGACAAAAACTGTTTTATGAGATGTGGAGCGTAAGTGGAACGTTGCGCAATTTGAACAATATTAAATTAAATGTGATCTTGGCAATTTTTCACTGCAACAACACACAAAAATAGTTGAAAAAGCACATGTGGATCTTAAGTTGAGATCATAATTAGCTCACTAAATCAGTAAGTAAGCTTGAGGAACCTTCTCTGTGTCATTGGCATAATAAAACGACTGGCAGATATCCATCAAAAACAGTCATTCAAAATGTGGAACGTAAGTGGAATGTTACTCAATGTGAACAATATTAAATTAAATGTGATTTTGATGTTTCTACGTTGTGATAAAACAAAAAAAAAAGTCGAAAAAGCCATTGGGAACTTATATGTGGATCATTAATCATAAATCGCAAACTCAGTAGCAATTTCTTTATCACTGTCATCATAAAAAAAGTTCCTCGACCTTCAACAATGACGGCCTCATGAAATGTGGAACCTATTCGAATATAAAAAATAAAATATTCAACTTAGACTAAAAATTAATGTTTGAAACATATACAAGGTGTTGTGGAACTTAAGTGCGTACCATAAAATACACATTTTTCTAGCTTTATTTAAGCAAATTCAACAACCAACAAATTTAATGGTTGTGGAACCTAAGTGAATTGTTAATATAAACTAAATGGAACTAACGGAACGTTTTAAAATATTTGATCAACTCGTTTTAATTTATTTTATTATTTTTCTGAGCTTGTGTACATTTATAAAAAAATAATAAAGAAAAATAAACAAAAAAAAAATAGAAAGTTCGACTTGTTAAGTTGTAAGAGTTACAGTTGTACTTACAACAGCCTTCACTCATTTGTTGTCTGTAAAGTTTCTTCGCACTTTATAACAGTTTTATTTTTTATACGGCTCATTATTTCTGTAATTCTTAATGGGGCAGCCAAGCAATTAAAACTAATTTTTTTTTTTTAAATGCCTAGCTTAGCACTTAAGTGCTTGGGTTAAGAACTTTGACGAAGCTTTTTGTGCTCACCTTCCGCTGAATTTCATTGGACTCAGTGACTGCAAGACGAAGATAGAGTAGAAATGTTGAAGAAATTATTTACAACTAACAAATTGTTTTAAAAATAGTTTTTAAGACACAGTTGCGTTAAGTTGAACAAGAAAACTTTTACAAAAGCTCAAAGCAAGAAACTTTTACCAATAAGTTTGTTTAGTAATTGTAAAATAAAGCGCCATTTTGGTATTTATTGCACTAAAGCAGAGAGGGACACAGAGGAAATAAGAAATCAATAGCAACATATTGTCAAAAAGTCACTTATATTCAACTTAAGAAAGCTTTTGTTAATACCTTTTGACAAACTTCAGACTCACTTATGTTCACCTTAAGATATGGCGCTTAAGAAAGAGAAAATTTTGCTTTTTGAAAATCTAAGTAGTAACGACTGTATTCATAAAAAATTATGAACCTTTTATAAAGCTTTCAAAAGAAAAAAATCGAAATAAATTGAAAAACGTCCCAGTTATTTGGAGTCAATTGAAAAAGTGAACTTGTTAATTTCTATCGCGTTCAGAGTAGCTCTGAAAAAGTACAAAAGGTGTTCATTGTAGAACAGTTCACTTTGCTTTTGTTTTCAAAAAGTATTGCCGAAAAAAATAAACGCGTCCTGGCTATTTTTTAAAAATTTGCTGCTCATAAGAAAAAAATTAACAAAAAAAAATAAAAATGTTTATAAACATTTATAAACAAAATTTCTTCTAGATTGTAAATGGAAAAGATCGTACAAATCAGGTCTTAAGGACCTTTGTTCCTGTACACTTAATTTTTACACTTTTAAAATATGAACTTTAAAATTAGTTACAAAAAGAACCACTTTCAGGCTACTGCAAAAGTAACCAGTTTAAAAATGTTCCTAATGCAACTACATGTTTCAAATATGGGGAAAAAGGAGTGTTTATGGGGACAATTGTCTTTTCCTATGACATCAATGTGCAAAAAGCGTCAGTTCGTTCAATGTTAAAGGGTATTGTAGTGGAACTAGTACTGGTTCTTTTTGGAACTAGTTCAGAACTATTTCAAATTTGGTCCACTTTTCTGCTGGGATTATTCATAAACGTTCAATAGCGTTAAAAATTTCTTTTAAATGCTTCAGAAATGATAGAATTTTAAAATGGTTGAAACCTTGAATAAACCCTCGATAAAGCATTTTTTTTTTCATCTGGGCACAAATTCTGTTGAAAATATTTCAAATGATTTCAAAATATATAAAAAACAGACAAAATGTCAAGAAATGTGAACATTTTTGTTTATAAATGAGAGAATTTTTAAAAATGGCTGAAACATTCTATAAGCCATGGTGGTATCATGGTGGAATAATTATAAGGTGGCTTTCTCATCACATGACATTTTTCTAAATATATTTTTTGATATGCTACATAATTCTGACAGTCATATAAGGGTTATTTGAAGGGTTTCATATAAACGTTTTCGTATGAAAACGTCAAAATTAGGCAGCCCATTTTTTCTGATATTCCGGATGAGAAGACCTTACATAAGCCCATGATATAAATCATAAAGCATTTTTTAAAATAATTTGCTCTCATTTGAGTACAAATATTGTCAAAATTAATTAAAATTTTTCAAACATTTGGAAAATTTGTCAAAAAAATTGCATTCAAACGCTCTCTTTGTCCCCGCTCTTTTAACTCTGTTTTTAGGTAAAAACAAATAAAAAATGAGAAAGTGATCACTGAAGAATATTTATTGACAAAACATATTTTTCAGAATCCTAAAATTGTTTACATATTTGTTTTGATGAATATTATATTGCTCTCTCGTACTCGCTTAATACAAAAACACATGTGCCCAGTTACACTTTTTGATGAAAAACGTGAAAAAAGTAGAAAACAATGCAAAAAAATAACAAATAATAACTGTTTTGTAATGATAGCATTTATTTCTTATGTTTTATTATGTTGTTATTCTCAAAACATTGTCATCGCGAATTTGGTTTTCGATTTACATTTAGTCCCCAAGCATTGTATTAAACGTCACATTACACTTCGTAAGTTTTAATTTAGGAGTGGTATAGATGACAAGAAAGTTATATTAAGGAAGTGCAGAGATTAGTTCTCATGAAATTCTAAAAATTAAGACTATTAAATAATATTAAAGTACATTTTTTTGTGTTCTCTCAGTTCATTATGATAAGTTGCGTTAAAATATATTGAACGTCACGCGGAGTTTTATTAAAGCAAAAATAGTAAGTAAAAAAAAATCCAAGTTTAAAATCGTTGTTTCATAGGTTTTCATGAATTTCCTTGTTTTAGTATATTTGCCACATAAAATTCCTAAGAATAAAAACTAAAAAGTGGCAAATGTATTGAACGTCACTTTTAAGATATGTCATACCACCGGTTGAAGTATTAATTTTCTATTTCGTTTTTGTATATTTAAGAATAAAATAGCAAAATTAACGCCTGCTGAAAGAGCACGAAGATATCGGGAAAAAATAAAGCTAGATAAGTAACGAAATGAAGAATATAAACGAAAGCAAAAAGAATGGTACCTATGCTTGACTTTGGCCTGATTTTTGTTTTTACTAACTGATATCGCCCATTTCACATTGAAGTGATCAGTTGCGCTGACTATCTCCGATTTGGCTCAAATATTTTTCTTGTATTGGTCTATTGATTTGAAAATCAAATCCGAAGTTATAAATTTTGGAATAATTTTTCGCGGCCAAAATAGGGTCTATTTTGAGACAACTCAGCTCAATCAACTTAAGACTGATTACCGTTATTATAGTGGAACATTGGAAAAGTTATTTCATTTATTTTGAGGAAAAGTACAAAATTTTTGAAAATATTGCAATAAGTTGACTCATTCTTAACTTGTTTAAGTTTACTACCATGCCAGCAACACGTGCTATAATTTTTCTTTTTTATAATTTTCATTTTTGTACGTTTAATAATAATAATAATAGTAATAATAATAATAATAATAATATAATTTTCATTTTTTACGTTTTTACGTTCGATGTGGTTTTAAAGGGTTCAGAAGTTATATTGTAAAACAATGAGTCTTAAAAAAATTTAAAATCAAATTCAGCTTCATTTTTTGTAAAAAAACTAAGCAAAAAAAAAATTGGATGAAAATTTTATGTAGGTATAGCTGAATTCTATACTTTGTATTTACTTTTTATTTTTTTTTTTTTTTTCAAAAGGATAAACCTGTTTTTGTTAAACTCCCAATTTGATTTATATTATTTCGTTAAGCGCAACAAAATGTATTGAACGTCACAAAATGTATTGAACGTCACCCGGTTGTTTTTTCAAAAATTGCTTATTATTTAACTTTTTTCTATTATTCATTGCTGCAAGTCTACTACTTTGAAAATAATCTCTACGTTGATGTCTTTTTGGTGAAAAATTTTAAGTTTTTCCCGTTAAAATTGTAAAATAAGAAGGTATTTTTGGTAAAAATATACTATTTCTGAAATTGAAATGGCAATTTTCGCAAAAGCTGATTTAACTGATGAAATAACATCACAGTAAGCAACAATTTAATTTGCAACATTTTTAAATTTTTAGTGATTTTTCTCGCATATCTGCTATGTGACGTTCAATACAAAAATTGTATAAAAACCAAAAAAAAAAAAATTATTTTTTGCAGGGCCTAAAACAACTTCGAATTCTCCATTATTTTTCACTTAATTTGACCACTCTAACGGGAAATTTTAAAAAACTTTAAAAACAACACATGAAAACCTCTTTGTGTACGTTTTTTTTGCAATTGACCCATATATAAAAAAAAATCTCAAGCCTGTTTTAGATAACACGGGCGCATAGGTCAGACGTAGAATACGTTAGTCATTAACAGCCTTATTCAATAGATTTCCTTAAACAACCTTTAAACGCTTGTTTAGTTACGCACTGTTTAAGGCTTTACGCAGCTTCTATGCAACCTTGCTAACATTGTTATTCATAAACATTTTTTCATTTTCTGCTTAAGCCCAGAATGCTGTAGAAGCGGAAAAAAACTTTCCATATGGAATGCATTGAGTTTTTGACAGCGAAAAGGCAGCGGAATTTTTTTTCGCTACTTAGTACGCTGTAGAGGTGAAAAATTTCTTCAATGCTAGCAAGTACAACAACCATGTGGAGAGTTGAAATGTCAAAATTTCGCTGTCGATTATATGTCCGGGCATTTAATTGGCACCAGAATTTTGACATTGCAATAAGAAAACAGTTCGACCTCGCTTTACGCAACACTCGATAATCGCAATACTCAAAAATTTACATTGTTGACTCAGTAAACGCAACTTAAAAAAAAAAAATTCACAACTATCGCAACTTCCATTTGCGTACACTTCCATAAACTTTTATATTATTTACTTTGAGTTCTTCTTTTCTTGTAAAATACATTTTTGATGTACGAAAAATCTCCTAAAACAATATTTAAGGAAACAAAGTGCATATCTTAATACATAAAACCACAATATCTAGAATTCAGAGCCATAAAGCTTTATGTTTAGAAGTTTAATTGCGTTTCTTCAACATTAACTACGTCAACTGGCCAAATTTCTATTAGTTGCATTGAGATAGGTCGTACTGTAGTTGCTTTTTTCTCCACACAAACATTTTTTACTCTACACTAATATTTCGGGTGTAGAATTATATGCCAAGAAATTTTCGTTTCTACAGCATACTAGGCTTTATGATTGTAAGGTTTGTGTCTGAACTATAGAAAATCTCTACAAAAATTAAGAATTCTTATGGATTTACAATGGCCGCCGCATAAAAAAATGCTGCAAAGGGCGCATATGGAGCATGTCTTTGATATTAAAAGAAAAGACAAACAAAAATCATGGTTGTATTTATCATGGTTGTCGTTCGCTACTTGGTCATTATACTTCTTCTCTTTCTCACACTGGTTCTGCGATGAACACACAGATAATCGTACTGCTCTTACACATGATGTTATAATACATAAAATACAAAGCATATGAAAATTAATACAAAATTTGAAGGAGTTAAATTTTGATTTACTTATAGAATCAAAAAAATTATATGGAGCAATATGATTATTTAAATACAAATCAAAAGAAGACATATTAAATATGTTACGACCATATTTGAATTTTCTTCAATGCATGCATAAAGTATTAAAAACTTATAATGAAAGTGACAAACATTTTCTCAAAATTTTGTGCTCCAGATTAACACCCCCGTATAACGTATTCTACGTTAAAATTCCATAAAAAAAAAGAAAACTTGTCAAAACATTTCAAAATATTTACAAAAAGAGATAGTAAAATGACAATTTTTTTCAGTGCAGAGGGTAGCTTCGAAAAAATGTTGATGTTTAAATATCAAAATGTTGACAAAATTGTGAGAAATAAATAAAAAATCATTGACTTTATCTAATACACAAACCATTATTTACACTCTTCCCACTTCAAATCGCAAGTGTTCCTATTTTAACTACAAAGCAGCTATAACATGTTTATGAATAACAAAATTTCAAAAGACTTTTGAACATTAAAAAGCTTTTTAACTATCGAACGATTTAAAACTTCTTTAAAATATTTTTATGAATATGGCTGTAAATCTTTTAAAGCATTTTTAAAGTCTTATGTAAGCCGGTGAAAATTATTGCATTATTTTAGCAAATTTGGTTAAATAAAAATGTAGGTAAGAAAACCTAACCGACCTTTTTGCACATTTCTGAATTCGTTTTAAATAATGCAAGCTTGCGAAGCCATTTGGTTGGCTTACAGCTAACTCAACGAGCGCAAATTCGTTTTTGAAGTACCTAAAACAATTTTGGCTTAGATTTTACAGCTAATACAATAAACAAGCTTAAGAAAAAATTCCTTTTATGTTTTCCAATTTTTTGCTTAACCTCAAAACATAAGCAAGCCCAAGTGTTCATCAGCCTTAAGTGCTTTGATATGATGGAAGCAATGTTAATCCCTGGAAGTATTCTAAGAAAGAAGCTATAAATATTTATGTGGCAACGTTCTTAAGTCGTTAAGCTGAACGAAAATGAAATAAGAAAAGATGTGTGCTTAATATTAGATCTACATAATTAATATATAATATATGATTAAACTTTTTAGTGCCAATTATTGAATATTTATTTTATTATATGTTGCATTTTTATTTTTTTTTTTTTTTGTTCAGCTTAAATAATTTATAATTTTATGGAAATTGCGGGTTTTTATTTTTTACGTGACAACATTACGTTTCATCTAGCAGGCTTCCCAAAAAGTTAAAAGGGCATTATTCCAAAATGCATCGGCATTGCATGGAATTGTTACTCGCTGAGTATAGGTACTAAGAGAAAAGTAATAGAAAAAATTCGAAAGCAAAAGCAAAAGAAAAAGAAACAGAAAAAGAAAAAGAAAAGGAAAAAGAAAAAGCAAAAGCACAAGAAAAAGAAAAAACAAAAGTAAAAGCAAAACCAGAAGCAAAAGTAAAACTTAAACCAAATATAAGGACAAGGATTTGAAAAAGGATAAGGAAAAGGTAAAAACAAAAGAGGGCAAGGATTTTTCAAGCATGAGAGCAAGGACAAGGTTAAGACAAAGGATGAGGGCAAGGATTTGAACAGAGATTAGGACTAGGAATAAGATGAGGAGTAGAACAAAGATTTGAATTTGGACATGGATAAGAACAAGCATTCAGACGAGGATTGAAAAAAGCAAGGTTTGGGATAAGGAACAGAACAAGCAGTTGGAAACACTTAGAAAAAATTTTGGACAAAGTTTGGGAAAAGATATGTGAGCAAGATCAGGCGCGGATCCAGGGGGGGGGGGGTTGGGGGTTCAACCCCCCCCCCCCCCCCCCCCCCCCGAAATTCTAAAAGAACCTGTATTTAAATGTGATGTACTGATGTTTATTATGTGGGCTAAGAGAACCAAAAAGAAAAAAAATTGGTTTTTTATAATTTACTTTAAATATTCACACCCCTATGCTGTAAACGTTTGTTGCTGTTTCTACACGTATTGCTAAAATACTGAATTCTGTTCCAGTTTTTGTTTGTTTTTGCGATATTGCGCCTGTAGCTGTAAACAGTCACACATACAATCTTAACCTGAAATCACAAAAACACCGCATTTTTTGGATAAAATATATCCAAACACCGCACAGTCTTAATTTAAAAACCCACAGTTTCGATAGTATCGGAAGTGTAGTCTTAAAATTCCTTTTTATACAGTAATGGAGAAAAATTTCGGTTTTTATAGTTTGACGTAAAATTCCTTTTTATACAGTAATGGAGAAAAATTCCGGTTTTTGTAGTTTTTATTTATTTTGATGTTGGTTTTATGTTGGCCTTTAAGATTTGTATTCAAGTCAAATAAACAGAGAAATAACTTTTATTATTATAATTATCTTCACCGCAGCGTCAGCTTGTGGTATTTAACACAAAAAATAATCCTGAGCACCACACAATCATATGGAGTGAATATGGAGTGAAATGTGGATGGCTATTTTTTTCGTAGCAAAGTTTTTTCCAATAAGTGGAATAATTTTTTCACATATTGCAGCAAAACACAAATTATAACCTTCTTTTGAAAAACCAGAGGCTCGAAATAGATTTTAGACTAACGGTTTCTCCCCAAGCCTACGATTTTTTTAAAAAAATATTATCCCGCTCTAATGTATATAAAGGGTGGTTAAATTTTAAGGGCCGATGTTGAATATAAACCACACCTAAATGTCAACTTTTTTTCTGCATTTCATTTGACATTTCTCAATTTCAGACTAACTCAATTTGAACCGTTAAAGTTATTCCGAATTCGGCCTTATTTCCATTTGAAAAAGAAATTAAGCCAATTTGGCCTTATTTCCCTTTAAAAGGAACCAATATTAAAACGCCATCAAATAAGTTTTTTAGTTTTATTTAATGAAAAATTAAAGATATAAAGTATTGTAATAATTGTACTTTAGGGCCCATGCTCCTTTTCCTTTTTTTTCTAAATGTGCATTTGGAGCTCCTAATGCACATGGTGCAAAAAAAGGTCGGTCTCAAATGGTTTAGGAGATAAAAATCGTGAAAGTTTGAAAAATGTACACGCTTCTTTTTTTTTTTTATTTTTTAAATGTGTATGGAACTTCTAAATCTAATGCTGCAAAAAAAATAGGTAGGTCTCAAATGGTTTAGGAGATAAAAATCGTGAAAGTCTGAAAAATTTACATATTTTTTTATTGAGAACACTAGGATATCTTATTCTAATAATAGAAATATATATCCGTTTAAGGCGAAAAATATGATCGTTTAAATGCTAAAGAACATACATCTTTTTGTAAGTGGTCGAGAAAAAATGTAAAATATAAACGTAAAAGTTATGAATGAAAATTTATAAAATATGCGCGATTTTTACTAAAATTTTTAATGAAGCTTTAATATTATAAAGAATGAGCGCCGCAGGTTTATAATAAATCGCCGCGATTTTTAATAAAAATTTTTTGCCTGCGGCGCTCATTTCTTATAATATTAAAACTTCTTCACCTTCACTATTGAACTACTACTAATAAATTTTTCGCGTTGATACGAAAACAAGCACATTGAGGTTGACAATGGCAACTGTTCTCTTGCAAATTGAGTACCTACGCTGAGTCCAGTAACTTTTCAAACAACAGACTACAGGGCGCGTACTTTTTATTAAAAATAATTATAAAAAATAATCCTTAGTTTGCAAAAATTATTTTTCGGCCTTAGTACCATTTTGCTAAATTTTTTTTAGGCTTTATTTCCTTTTCCAATGGAAATAAAACCAAATTCACAATTTCGGCCTTATTTCTCTTTGAAAAGGAAATAAAGCCAATTCGGCCTTATTGCCGTTGGCCTTATTGCACCCCGCCAATTCGGAACATTAACGGCATAGAACCTCACTTATGCCTCGGCGTCATCGAAAATTTGGACCATCGGATGGAGGTGTGCCGCCGAGGTCGCGGTGGCCATTTAGCCGATATTTTGTTCCATGCATAATTGAACCATACCAATATTATAATAATAAAAAGAAACGACAATAATTTCCTTAATAATTTGTGTTTTATTCAAAATCAACATCGGCCTTTAAAATTTAACTACCCTTTATAAATATAACGTACATAAAAATTTTTGAAACCCCCCCCGAAATATATTCCTGGAACCGCCCCTGAGCAAGATTAGAAAAGAGATTCGAACAAGGATAAGGTAAGAAACATAGAAATGGATTAAAAGAAGAATTTGGACGAGGAGAAGGACAATTATAAGAACATATCGTACTTCATCTTTAATACACACACAACTCAAAATTTCAAAATTTTCAGGAGAAGCAAAAAACAAACTGCAATCAGAAAAACGTCTCTCGAAATATGATAAAAAAAACACAGGTGCATCACTGGACACACGAGAGAAGCGAAGCATTCTCGCAATTTTATAGACTTGATAATTTAATGTCTTTTTTCGATTAAAATCATTTTTAAATTTAAAACTTTAAAATAACAAAGTAAGCTAAAAAAATATGTATAATTTTCTATATTTTATAGAATACCACGCCTCCTTAAGGGCATTAAAAACGGTGTGACAAAATTAATATACCCCTTTCACATTTTTGTATGGGAGCACCCGTAAGGAGTGGTCGGAGGGGATAGGTCCTCGAGGAAAAAATGTTGCTTTTGCAAAAATAATGGAGGTTGATCATAAATATTTACCCTCTCCGGCCCTCTCTTAAAACCCCTTCGTTCAAGTATAGGGAATAAATATACAAAAAAAGAACTAATATACAATAAAAGAACTTAACAGCTCGTGAGCATGTTTTTATGACTCTGCTTGTAAGTATCATCACATTTTCGATCCTTACACCGTGTTCAACTTAAGCTGCGTTCGATTCGCCAGCCTATACTCAATTCATATCGCTTATTTCAAAATTTGTATGGGAAAACAACAACAAAGTCTACAGATGGCTGAGTATAGAGTAGCTCAATTATCAGTTGAGTTGAGTAAAGTTGAGTTTTCAAGTTCTTATTTTTTAGTTGGTTTGTGTACGGAATAAGGTAAAATGCAATAGATTCTGTCAAAATGTGATGAGAGTACAAAATTAATTTATTGGCAGACTTAATGTGGTCTGTAAAAACAAAAGTGTTGCCAACTATGCAGTAAGTAACAACTAAGTGAGTAGCCATTTTTTTCGTAATTGACTTGAGCACTGACGAATCGAATGCAGCTTTAGTTGATTTTATTTTTTTTTTTAATTTTTAGTTGCTTAATTTTTCAGCGGGCCAGCTATTCTAAAGTTGTAAGACAAACATTCAACTAGTTTGAGGCAACATTGTTGCTTAGAACGTAGAGCAACATAATTAATAAGCACATAATTAATAAGCACGAAAACTTAATTGACTTACAGGTTGTTTATTTTTAAGCATAACGACCTCTGGTAGTAAATAGAAGCAAGATTTTTGTTTTTTAGTACTCTTGTTTGTATAGCCAGTACACAATCCTATAGATTATTGTGTTCTTCTACAACATAGTTTTAGTTAATACTAAATATTAAATCAGCGAAATTTTACAATGCAGTTATATGGTTCGTTGGTTATATAGGGTGTTTTTTTTAGGGGTTTGTTTTTCGAATTGAAATAAAACACAAGAAAATCGTTTTAATGTCCATAAATTTGTCTTTATTGGAAGGATAATTTTATGCCATTAATGTTAAAATATGATTTCGGGCATGTGGCCGCCGCGGCTGGCTCGAATAAAGCCAATTCTACAGGTCCAATTTTCAACCACTTTTTCGAGCATATGGGGCCGTATGTCGGCAATAACGCCACGAATGTTGGCCTCCAAGTCCCCTAACGTTTCTGGTTTGTTGGGGTAGACAAGCGACTTCACAAATAAAATAATCCAAAGTGTCCAAAGAATCCAAATAAATAATCCAAAGAAAATAATAATGGTGTCAAACCACACGATCTTGGTGGCCAATTGACAGGTCCATTCCGCGAAATTAATGTTTCATCGAATGTTTCCTTCAATAAATCGATTGTGACGTGCGCTGTGTGGCATGTAGCGCCGTCTTGTTGGAACCACAACTCATCCACATTCATGCCATCCAATTCAGGAACTGCCATCAATTGATAGTCGGTTATCATGGCTCTATACCGGTCTCCATTAACGGTAACTGACTCTCCAGCATTATTTCGGAAGAAGTATGGCCCAATGACTCCACCAGCCCATAGAGCACACCAAACAGTCAGTTTTTGTGGATGTAATGGCGTCTCAAGGATCTCATGTGGATTCTCTTCACTCCAAATGCGGCAATTTTGCTTGTTGACGTAGCCATTCAACCAAAAATGAGCCTCATCACTGAACAAAATTTTGCGATGAAAATCAGCATCGAGATCAATCTCATTTTCGGCCCATTTGCAAGCGTTGTTCTTTTGTCAACCTGTTCATGATGAAATGGCAAACCAAACTGAACATAAATGACATTAGAGTTGCCAGATTTGACCACAAAATGCCATTTTTATCTCTATTCGAAAAACAAACCCCTAAAAAAACACCCTTTAGCAATAACTATCAGTCGACGCGAAGAATGAGTTCAATTCCTGCAGCGGGCAAGAAATTATTTTTAATATAAAATTTTCTTGTTGCAATAGACGCAAGCAATAAACAACACCTAATGCACCCCATACACTTATCAATTTATCGAACAACTTAGTTGGCAACTGAGTGACATTTGAATCGACGACTTCTCCACACACTATTTGATCGAGTTCCCAACTTGATGAGTTGCGTATAAAAAATCAAAATGTTTTAAATTTTCTTCAACCGACTCGACAACTGCCAAATAAATCAACTGACTGCGCCACACTTTTTTTTTTTGGGATAGCCAATACACAATCCTTTTAATAGATATTTTATGATATGATCGATGACCAATACACAATCCTTATTATTAATCCAAGATTATTGTGATCTGCTGCAACATAGCTTTAGTTAAGGTTTAATATTGAATCAGCAACGTTTCATAACGAAGGCTAGTGGTTTGGTGGTTAAAGCATAGAACTATCAGCCGACGGGATATGAGTTCAATTCCGAGGGCGGACAAGAAATTATTTTCAATTTAACAATATTTTCTTGCTACAATAGACGCAACCAAAAAGCAACATCCATTCAAAGAAAATAGGTCTCGAAAAAGTGTCGTTTTGGAAATTTCCCTTAAGCAAATCCCAAAACAATGCGTAAAAATCTTCGCTCTAAAAAAGAAAAAAAATTCAAAATTTGAATTTGAACCTTTTCTCACATTTGAGGCAGTTTTAAGCTCCAAGAACTCTTTTGACAAAATTGTAATCTTCAGTTATTTGTGACATAAGGATCATGTAGGATTTAATCAATTTTGACCACTTCAAGAACTAATAATAACTTTTTTATATCCACACAATTTCCGATGTTACCTGCAGTGGTTAATAAATAAAAATTGTTGGTAAACAATTTTACTACCTCACTGCCTCCATTTGAAATTTCATAACTGCCATTTCGAATTTATTTTAAAGCTTATTTTGTTTATGCAAACCACTAAAACGTGGCTCCAAGACGACTCAGCAACAACAATGACAACAACAACAACAACAACAACAACAACAACAACAACAACAACAACAGCAACAACACCAACAACAACACGAATAGAACAGCAACTTCATGTCAACAACTTCATTAATTTTGCATACGCACTAGCGTGTATAACTAGTCATGCATGTGTTAGTGTGTTAGTGTGAATGTGTGTGATGGCGTATGTGTGTGTTAGCTTATGTGACTGTGGCTAACGATATTACTGTAATTGCTTATCTGTCGTTTGTCTGTCGGTCTGTGGGTTTGTGGGTTTGTGGGTCTATGTGTCTGTCTATGGGTGGGTGGGTTTGCGAATGGTTTGAATGCGACTTGGTTGGTGTTTTGATTTATCCATTTGAATAAATTATGATTTTTTTTTTTGCGCCTTCATCGTTGGCGTTGTAGTCGTCGATGTTGTCTCTATTTCAAAGCAATGCTCGCAAGTGTTTTATGCAAGCTTTTTATCGCTACATTTTTTCCCAAACATATTGTAACAAATATTGGGAAAAATTATCGCAAAAAAAAAACAAAAATACTTACCAATTATTTTTTTTTTTCCTACAGAGTACAGCTATAAACGGCTAAAAGCTACAAAATTGTGTTTTTATCTCAAAACTTATGTTCCACTTAGATTTTTACATGCTCTGTGTAGCTTATAAAAAACAAAACTCTTGTCAATTTGCTTTATTTTGATGGTTTTGAAGAATTTTCGCACTTTTGATTTGATAAAATGTGTGCAACAGCTTGTTTTCACACTTACAATCCACATAGGTTCCACACTTGCTAAACACTGCTTTAAATAAACTTTATTAATTTTTTTTTCTTTCTCAAACAATTAAACTTGTCCAATTTGACTTAAAAATTTGGCTTTAGTTCAACTCACGTAACTTTGTAAATTTGGCTAAAATCCAATTAAAAATGATTACAATTATTTCTTATAGACCGTTAATTATTTTGAAAAATGGTTAGCTTAGCGAGCGCCATACACGTACTACAGCGTTCAACGACAGGATAACGATTGCCAATGAAATGTTATTTTAATCAACATATGGCAGCAAACCGTAGCTATCGGTCGTTCTTTATCAGCAAGCAACAAAAACACCAACAAAGCCACCGACAACAACAACAGCAGCAGCAGTAGTAGCAGAGAAAGCTTTATTAATGCTGGAGTAAAGCTTTTCTGCAACGCCTGCTCTCGCAAGTTTCAGCTTGTTATTTATTATCAATTTGTAGGTGGCACAAGAAAACGCCTACTACAGCCACCGGTTGCCGACAACCACTTCGACAACAACAACAACACTTTGGTTTGGTCTTCGTCGTTCTAGCCTGCTTTGTAGCTTGTTTGTTTTGCCTGCTTCTAAACGCTGTGTTGTGGTAAGTTGCTGTTATTGTTCTTGTTGTTTGCAGTTGAACGAGAGATTAACCTGTTGATTCACCCCATGTACAGCATCTTTAACACTGCTCTTAGCTCGGCCCAAAGCTTATCAAACGACAAGCTAACTAACCTGTCACTTGCAACAGTTAATTTAATAAATCAAACCTTAAATTCATTTACATACATTTTGGTTCTATATATTTTTCTGCTGTTGCTTCTGCTGCTGCTTGCTTGTTATTCGCTTTTTTGCTGTCCATCATCAACATCAACATGTCTGCAATATTTCAATGACAGTATTTTTCCAAGGCTAACGACAAATTCAATTATTTATTCACAGCTCTTTGTGATGTTGGTGGTAGTGGCGTCGAAGGACGACAGCTGCTCGGTCACTCTCTACCGGATATTGGACAATTGCAGGAGTGTGTGTGTGTGTTTTCATATGACTATGTTTGTTGCAATGCCTGCATCCGGCATGGCCACATTTCACCTTTGGCAGCTATGTGCGAGGTCCAGGCGCGGATCCAGGGGGGGTTTTGGGGGTTCAAACCCCCCCCGAAATTCTAAAAGAACCTGTGATGTACTGACGTTTATTATGTGGGCTAAGAGTACCAAACAGAAAAACATTGGTTTTTTATAATTTACTTTAAATATTCACACCCCTATGCTGTAAACGTTTGTAGCTGTTTCTACACGTATTGCTAAAATACTGAATTCTGTTCCAGTTTTTGTTTGTTTTTGCGATATCGCGTCTGTAGCTGTTAACAGTCACACATACAATCTTAACCTGAAATCACAAAAACACCGCATTTTTTAGATAAAATATATCCAAACACCGCACAGTTTTAATTTAAAAACCCCACAGTTTTGATAGTATCGGAAGTGTAGACGTAAAATTCCTTTTTATACAGTAATGGAGAAAAATTCCGGTTTTTGTAGTTTTTATTTATTTTGATGTTGGTTTTATGTTGGCCTTTTAGATTTGTATTCGGGTCAAATAAACAGAGAAATAACTTTTATTATTATAGTTATCTTCACCCCAGCGTCAGCTTGTGGTATTTAACACAAAAAAATAATCCTGAGCACCACACAATCATATGGAGTGAATATGGAGTGAAATGTGGATAGCTATTTTTTCGTAGCAAAGTTTTTTCCAATAAGTGAAATAATTTTTTCACATATTGCAGCAAAACACAAATTATAACCTTCTTTTGAAAAACCAGAGGATCGAAATAGATTTTAGACTAACGGTTTCTTGAGCAAAGTTGAATTTGCTCCGTAGAACATTATCCACGCCTACGATTTTTTGAAAAAAAAAATTTAACCCGCTCTAATGTACACTCTAAACGATTTCTGTTGAATTTTTCGACGATAATCGTCGACAACGCTTTTCTGACTAATAGTGTCTAAATTTACACATGCACATTTTTAAACATTTTTTTGTTGGATATTACACAGAAAATGTTTAACAATTTACGCAACTTGTGTGTAAAAGTTGAAACTCTTCGTGTTTATTTTTCAACAAAAAATGTGTAAAAATATGCCTCTTCCTTCGTACCATTGCTCTATTTCATAACTCTTGCATAAATAAAAGTAAGTAATAAGTAAGATATAGAATGTTTTTTTGTTTTATAATATATTTTTGTATTCAGTTGTATTAAATTCATATTGTAGTTATGTGAAAACATATGTTAACTCAGGTAGCTTATTATCACTTTTAGCTTTAATTCAGTTAAGAAAATGATAATTAATTTATAAAAAAATAATTGAAATAATGTAATCACTTTTAAGTAAATAAAAAAATAATAAAATAAAAATAGAAATAGAAAACTTGTAAGTTAAACTTTCCAGCTTACTAATAATTGTATTGATTTTTTTTATACTATTGATGTTTTTTTTTTTGTGCCTCGAACTTGTTATTTTAAATCACTTTGATTTAGTTCAGTGATACCAAATCTTCTTCCGTGAATGAAATAACACATTTCATGTTCACCATTACACATTTTCGTATAATTTTGCACATTTTTTGTCATATTTTAAATTTTAACACATTTTGAGTTTAACATTACAATTTTTTGTGTAGTAATTTAAACCTTTTTTGTGTAATTTTAAATTAATTCTGCACAACTTTCTGTTTAAACAATTTCTGTTTATTTCAGGGACCGTAAATAACAGTTATGGTCTCATTTTTTAAGGGAAAACCACAAGTAGTTGGAACAGTCGGAGGACATTTTGGATGACACCATTATGATCCCCCGACATCCCCTTGTTAGTCCTGGGTTGTGTTTTAAATTTCGACTTTAAAAGTAAAAGTTTAAAAATACCAGTTAAATTTTGAACTTTTATTTTTTCGCACAAAAAATAACAGTTATTTTTTGAGGGATATTTTATTCCACAAAATATCCCACAAATCACTGTATCTACAAAACTGTTCATGCTAGGGTCATGAAATTTGACTGGTGAAAATAAGAATGTAATATCTACCATATGACAAAAAATGGGCGGGACACGCTCTTTTTTACATTCTATGATTTCATCTAGAAGTCGGATAGAAACGCTGCACTTGCTAATTTAATATTATGGAATTTAGTGATTTACTGAGAGTTCCCTTAAAAAAACAAGCATGGCCTCAATTCATTCATATAGATACAGTTAGAACTAAATCTTTTCTTCAATGCACAAAACTAACGTTGTATTAAAAAAAAAAAACAAGCATGTGGTCAATCATTCATATGGACAAATGAGGCGATGAGAACAAGAGTGGCCTAACCCACCAACATATCTAATGGAGTCATATTAAGATTTTCAATTGAATTTCTTTTATTTTTTCGTTTATTCACAATATTATTCGCTTTTTCTAAATTTGCTTTTTAGTGGTATATTATAACAAAATGTCAATATTTGGATTAGCAGCAGCAGTTGCGACGCTAGATCTGCATTTATTTTAATTTTCATATTTTTGTGGGTTAGGCCACTCCTGCCCTCATCGCCTCAAATATCTCCGGCTATGCGACAGACTTGCCATGTTTTTATCTTTCAAATTTTATGACCCTATAATAAGCAGTTTCTTAGATATAGCGATTTGTGGGATATTTTGTGGGAAAAAATACCCCACATATAAAAACAGTTATTTTTTGTGCGAAAAAATAGAAGTTAAAAAATTCTGGTTAATTCTTGTTCAATATAATAAAACACAAAAAATAACTAAAACTTTCAACTTTTTTAGAAAAATGGTTTAACGGTTACGGTCCCTGGTTTATTTTCATTAAATGACACCAAAAGATAATAATTTTAGGCAAGAACAGAAAATTCAACAAAAATTTACGGTCATTTTGATAGTAAATTTCAACAAATAGTTTAGAGTGTATATTAAGGGTGGTTAAATTTTAAGGGCCGATGTTGAATATTAACCACACCTAAATGTCAAGTTTTTTTCTGCATTTCATTTGACATTTTCCAATTTCAGACTAATTCAATTTGAACCGTTGAAGTTATTCAGGCTTATTATGAAAATGGGCTTTCAAATCAAAATGCATATCGAGCACTTCGTGATTTTTTCGGTAAATTTAACCCTGCAGTAGTCGCGTACCTAAATGTGACGAGAGTGGTTGCGCGGATTACACATGTAATCCGTTTTTTAAAGTTTAAAAAAAGAGATGGCAATTTGAAAATGCTTAGTTATTTGTTTTAATTTTTATTATTACTTTATTTTATATTATATTTATATAAAAAAACAACATAAACATAATTCTTATAGTACGTAAAATCAATGAATATCGATTGCAGACAATTGTGAAATTCATAATTTTGCATGACTGGATTACATACGTAATCCGCGCGACTACTGCAGGGTTAATCGTCCAAATGTGCGTACAATCTTGCAAAAATTTGAACAAACCAGGTCTGTAGGAGATGTGAAAACTACAGTGCATGCTCGTACAGCTCGTACTGCAGAAAATATTGCTGCTGTTCGCGATAGTGTGGCTGAAGAGCCGTCCATCATCAACTCGTCGTCGTGCCCAACAATTGCACCTCTCACGCTCGTCGTTGATGAACATTATGCATAAAGACTTGCATTTACACGGTCAGAATGGTGGCAAGAAATGGCAACAGTGGATGATAAATTTTCGAAGAAAATCATCTTCAGTGATGAGGCACATTTTCACCTCAGTGGATTCGTCAATAAGCAGAATTGCCGCATTTGGGCGAATGATAATCGAAGAGTGATTGTCGAAAAACCAATGCACCCACAAAGAGTGATTGTTTGGTGCGGTTTATGGGCTGGCGGCATCATTGGGCCGTATTTTTTCCAAAATGAGGCCGGTCAGACAGTAACTGTGAATGGTGTTCGCTATCGTGAGATGATAACGAACTTTTTATGGCCCGAATTGGAAATATGGATGTGGACGATATGGTGTTTCAATAGGACGGTGCCACTTGCCATACAGCTAACGAAACAATGGCTTTTTTGCGCGACAAATTCAATGGCCGTGTTATCACACGTGGTGGCGATGTCAATTGGCCGCCAAGATCATGTGATTTGACACCCTTGGACTTCTTTCTTTGTGGTTATTTGAAAGAAAAGGTATACGTTGATAAGCCAGCAACAATTCAAAAGCTAAAGGATGAGATAATTCGGCACATTAACGGCATAGAACCTCACTTATGCCTCGGCGTCATCGAAAATTTGGACCTTTGGATGGAGGTGTGCCATTTAGCCGATATTTTGTTCCATGCCTAATTGAACCATACCAATATTATCATAATAAAGAAAATGACAATAATTTCCTTAATAATTTGTGTTTTATTCAAAATCAACATCGGCCTTTAAAATTTAACTACCCTTTATATATATTACGTACATAAATATTTTTGAAACCCCCCCCGAAATATATTCCTGGAACCGCCCCTGGCGAGGTCTCTTCTATTATAGCAATTGTACAGTTGCCAGCCGCTTGTGTGATAAGATCTTCCTGATTGCCAACAGTTTGTCGTATTGCTGCCAGTATTACTTTAATTGTGATTGGTCAAGTTGTATAGAAAATACCATTGAAATAATACAGTTCAAGCATTCAATGAATTAAAATAATATTCAATTTTTAGTTCTTGATTTTATTGCTGCTGCATTTATTGCACATTGGGATTTTGGCGGAAAAAAAAAATCAATTTTCCGACCACTCTATTTTTATAATGTGGTCATGCAGACTTAAAGATAAATGTTTAATAATGAATAATACATTAATGCTTTACTTAAAATTTCTTTTTTTTTTTTCTTTATTAGAAAAAGTACGCAAAAAATTGACTTAATTTTTCATGCAACTTAGCTGTGTATTTGAGTAAACAAAAATTTGTTACTTGCAAATTATTATAACTGTTTACAAAAGCATATTTTATTGCCATTATTCTAACGAAAAAATTTTGTAGATGACATGAATATTTTAAAAGTTATCAGATAATTAAAATTGGTCCATGTAAAAAAATTTTTTTATTTTCTCTGGAATATATAAATTATGCTCCAAGGTTGCACAAGTACGTACTTTTGTACCATTTTGGATACTTTTTTATTATTTAAATACGAAGTACTAATCTTTTCGTACTAGTACAATTTTATATCCATCCTTCCCTTATGCATTTTGTTCTTGGTGTTGCCAAACATCTTTAGATTTACTTTCTTTATAGTTATATGGCAGCACTCCAATAGCTATTCCAAGCTTGTTTACGTATGGGATGCAGAAAATACACAAGGAATACCATTTCAATGAGGAAAGTACGAGGAATACCAAATATAAAGGAATACGAAATATGGAACGTACTTGGTACCATCCAGTTTATATGAAATTTTCATACAAATCAAATGGTACCAAGTACGTACTATTTCGTACTTCCTTTATATTTGGTATTCCTCATACTTTACTCTTTGCATCGTATTCGTTATAAGTTTGTTTACAAATAATATTAAAACAGAGTGAGGAATGAAATGATGTTGCCATGCCATTTTAAATAAATAATAAGCATTTTTCATACGATGCAACATTTTTGTCCAATTAGTAAACGTTGTTATTTGAAAGCTTTATTTGTGGAAAGTTAATAAAATGCAAAAGCAAATAAATGTAAGTAAAGTAAATATTGAAAACATTAAAAAAATTGATATTTGTTTTTGCTATGGTTAAATTAAACAAAAATCAAGGAAAATTTTATATCAAGTTGGCAGTCAAATTCGAAAGTGTTAGTGTGTAAGTTAAAAAGTGTAAGTGTATTGCAGCTTGAAAGGCAAAACTTGACCGCGTTACCCCCGTGTAACCCACTTTATGTGGGAATTGAGACGGATCACTTTGCTTTTCTTTTTGTCACTGGATGTGACTGTTGGAAATTATATTTTGCTAAGCATATGTTTTACTGACAGGTATATGCAATTATAGACTTTAAATACTTTATTGAAAACATATTAATATATTTAAAATATAAATAAATAAAATATATTTATACTTTATGACAACACATAGTTTTATTTCACTGAATATGCATGGCAAAAATGTCAATAAATATAATTACATAATAATATACGATTATATAATATAAATACATTAATTTATTTTTTTTTTCTAAAGTCATACCTTGTTAGAAAACCGTTACTTTTTTATGAATGTGGCACCTCGTTATATTTTTTAATGCAATTTTTTATTTTTGTGGCAACATTTATTATTTCAATAGTACTTTTTTATTTTTCTCCGATGCAACCTTGTTATGCTCAGTCTTCCTCGGTCGTCTCATTATGATATTATGAAATCTGGGAATTTTCTCTTTAAATATACGTAAAAAAAGTAGGTACATATTTGCGGCCGCCCAACAAATTTTTAAAAATTCGGACATAGGTCACAAGAATTTCAATACAAATTAGCAATGTTATATGCAATTAAAAAAAAATTGTGCATACTTTTAGGGTTTAATTATTTTAATTAATGTTATTTAAACCAAAGTGACAGAGATTAGAAAGTAATGCATTAGGAAATTAAAAACTAGTAAGAAATAATCATTGACTGGGTCACACTTAAAATACCTCCATGGTCGAACCAAAGTATATTCAGTGTTAAGCACTTATAATCATAGTTTTAACAGAAAATATTCACTTTTGTTTTTTGATAAAGTCACTTTGTATGTGAGGTAGGCGTGGTTTTCACTCGATTTCTTTAAATTATATACTCAGAGTGCATATTAAAGCTTATTTGCAAAATTTCAAGTCCATATATTAAGTTTTGTGGAGTTCTAAGAGATTTTACTATTTTAATAAAAGCACTTTGTATGGGAGGTAGACGTTTCCATTGACTTATCGCGATAATTTTTGGAAATTTTCTTAATTCTTCTTATCAAGAACGCAAAATTTCATTATCATAGGATTACTCCTTCTATTTTTTGCAAGAAATATATGAAGGGGGATCTGTGGATCGTGTCGATTTTATTTTTGCTGGCAAATTGGTTTTTTCTTTCATATTTTTTTCTCAACAAGCTTAGCAGATATTAAAATTTAAATTTTTTTGTTGGATGTTTTTACACAATGACTTTGTTTTTATATATGTATGTATTACCGGTAGTATTCATAAAAATGTATGAACCTTTTATAAAGCCTCTCTAAGAAAAACATCAAAAAAAATTATGCATAAACGTTCAAGAACGTCTTTTAAAGGCTTGATAAATGAGACGAGAAACAAAACAAAAAAAATGGTTGACAACCCTTGGAAAAAACAACCCTTTCTGAAGCAATTTTTGTTGTTTATTGTTTTCAGTTGATCACAAAGATTATTAATAATATTTTAAACAAAAAAAAAAAAAAACAAAGCATATAAAAATTGTTTTTCCTTTTATTAATTTAGCATCAGATACAACCTGTATCACATACATATTTTATTGAAAATAGGAAAGTTATAATAAAAGCATGCATCACAAATAAATAAATTCAAAACACAAGAAACTGTTTTCTGTAAAATTTCCATTTTGACGCTTATGGTAATCAGAATGATAACAGAATTGCTAGATCTGACCACCGCACAGTAGACTGAGCCCATACAAAAGTTCAACAAAAATAGAAGTAATGGTCCTATGATAATGATATTTGGTATATTTGTTTAGTTTAAACTACTTAAGAAAAATTTCAAATTTGTTTAAATAAGTCAGTCCCTAGGGGTACCTCGCGTGGACCTATATTAATTTTGTACAAGATTTTGTATTGAAGCTGCATATAAAAGTTGACCGATTTTAACGAAACTCGGTCAAAATGCTATAAAAAGAAAATAATGGACGTGTAATAAAAAAGGTTAAAATCGGTAAGACCCTAGAGTTGCCCCCTTGGACCTATATTATTGATGTAAATTTTTATATATCGTAGGTACGTACATACTAAGGTTGACCGATCTAAACGAAAATCGGTCAGAATGCTAAAAACATAGTCTAATATATATAAATTAAAAATGGTCGAAATATGTTAAACACTAGGAATATCACCCCTGGACCTAGAGTGGGGAGCAAAACTGGCTAAATGTTTGCCACTTTCATGCATTTTTGACTACTGTAGTCATTTTTTAATATAACGCTACTAAATTTTCAGGTTATATATTTTATTTATTAAGAAATAAAACGTTTTAGTTTAAATTTGCAACATGTATAAAAATAAAAAATAAAATATTACAATAGCAAAAAATTCCATTTAGCCAGTTTTGCACGGCGGTAATTTTTATTACATAAAATATAAAATTAATATTCCAAATGTTCAAAGTCCTTTGGCCTTAATGACGCTATTAATACTTCTCGGCATGCTCTCGGCCAGTTTTTCAATAGTTGCATGTGGAAGATCACGCCATTCCTTCTGAGCTCTTGACCATAGTTCGTCGATGTTGTTTGGGGCCATTTCGTAAGATGCTAGCCGTTTAATATTTTTTTTAATTTATACCATTTGTATCATTTTCTAGTTGTAACGTATATATATACAAAATCTCTGTAAATTGTGCAATAACAAAGAGTTTATAACTTAATTTTCTACTACTACAAATAAAGATAGAAGAAAGATGCTAGCCGTTTTTTTAGAATAGCCCACAAATTTTCAATCGGGTTTAAATCAGGACTCTGTGCTGGCCACTCTAAAAGCTGGAAATCCTGATTTTTTAACCATTCTTCAACAATTTTCGCTGTATGCTTCGGATCCCCGTCTTGCTGGAATATCACCTCTTCTATTAAATATGCACTTAGGTCAACGAAATCCGGTAAATTAGTCTGTAAGATGTTCAGGTAGTCCTTTTTCTTCATTATACCATATACTCTTACAAGTCAACCAATATGCCACCATGTAAAGCAGCCCCACACCATAAGACTACCACGGCCATGTTTTATCGTTTGTTTAACTTGATGATTCTACAGCTTTTCATGGGTTCGGTGCTAGTAATATTGTTTCCCATCCGACTGATACCGATTTATATGGGTCTCATCAGACCAGATCACACGCTTCTAACCATCGATACTCCAGTGTTTGTACTTTTGGCAGAAATTCAATCTCGCTTTCATGTTTTTGTCAGAAAATGCTAGCTTTTGTGGCTTGATGGCGGCATCCAACTCGATTTTTTTCAACACTCTGCGTGCTGTCCACTTACTTACTGGCTTTTCAATCTTTTTGCAGTTTCTTTTGGTGTCTTAGCTACTTGTTGAGTTAATAAGCGCTCCATGGCTCGAGCATTACATACCAAAAGTATATTGGGGCGCCCTTTTGTAACCCTAGGCGCTTTTATATTCGGTCGTTTCAGTACATTTAGAACAGTTTGATTATTTATAAGTTTGCTAGCTGTCGGTTCACTCTGAGAATTTTTTTAGATAAATCTTGTGTGCCTCAAAACAACTGACTGAATTTAACACACAGTCATTGTCTCAAACTATCCCCATCCCCATTAACATAAAATGGGGTATAAATTAAAGTTTGGATTAAAAAATATTAGTCTAAAAATATCAAAAATAAATTAAGTCAAAAACGATTTTGCAAATTCGACGAAATCTATTCCAAAATTGCTTCTAATATTAAACAACACTAAAAGGTTATTTTTAAATATATATATTTTATCATGGTACTATATACAAAGGTCTTACTTAATACAACTTGTTTTATATATAAAAAATAAAAAAAAAATATTTTAGGTTAATAAAATGAAACTTTGTTATTTTTAATTCAATTTGAATGCTCCCAGTCAATCTTGTATTTTGAATTTTATTTACTTTTTTATATTTTATATGAATAGAATTCCATTTAGATAAAGTGCAATAACGAGCATTACATTTAAGGCACACATATTTCAAAGAAAATTGACTGAACTGTAAAACAATTTCATATGAATAAATGATATAAAAAATAAGATGTTAACTTGTACACTTTGTTAAGATTTTATGAATATGCGTTGTTAGTAATATTAAAGGTATAAGAATCTCAAACTTTAATATAAGGGGTACATTTAAAATAAGGGCGAGAATCTAAGAATACAACTTATAATATTGAATACTAGTATATATAGATACTTTTGTCATTACATAGGATTTAAAATATAAAATACTGGATTATTAAAAAAACACATACAAACTAACTTAAAAAGGACTTATATATGTACGAATAAAGAAAACAACTACAACTACATAAAATAAATATAGGTAAATTTAGTGAATACGAATTAAAATTTAGAATTTTCAGCAAGTATAAAATAAACTTTTATGGCTTATTTGACTATAAAACTATGTTGAGCATGTCGAGCAACTGCTCTATTGTTGTTGTCGCGCTTGTAGACGCGACCATTTCATGGTGCGTCCACAATCCTTGGCGCTGGAAAGATCACTAAGCAGCGCAGGCGTCTGGAGTGGAGCCAAACGGTGTTCCAATAGATTATAGCGCGGACTCGTTGGTGTATGCGGTGGTAGATCACATGTTGTTGGCGATGATGAGGTGATGGCAGCGCAGGAGATTGTTGGCGGTTGAGAACGTCTTTGAGAATTAAGAATAAAAAAACAAATTATTTTAGAATAATTAATAAGTGCAATTATTTAGTAATAAACATTAAATATCAATTCTTTTCAAATTTTATTAAATGATTTTTATTGATTTTTGCAGCAAGATAATTAATGGTTCTTCAATCCAGAATATTTGTTTAGAATATCTGGCTCGAAGAACCATTTATTAAATTCTGACAAAAATAAAAAATATTATTTACAAAAATCGAATAAAATTAAAGCAACAAGCTTGAAGTGCGCTTTATGGTGATGATGAAATTGAAACATTTTAAATAAGCGCCCAATTAAAAAAATATATGTATACATAAAAACTTATAATTACTAAATATTTTGCAACTACTACCAAAAAGTCTATTTTAAGTGCCTCAAAGTGCTGCTCGTGTCAGGAATTTTAAATTTTTATCTTAACCTTTCATTCCAAAAATTCCATTCATCTACTTATTGGCAGTTTTACTTGTTTTACTCAGTTTAACCTGCAGATTGACGGTTACTGAAGACTGCTTCTTCATGGCACTATCATTAACGTGAAAGGAGACAAATTTTTTTTATATGACGTAACATTTGCAAGACAAATAAAAAGCAATTTCAAAAAACAATGTAAATAATGTAACTGTAACTATTTCAAGTCATTAAGTTTTAATTGAAAGGATTACGCCAATTGTTTATTTTATTTTTTTAAACTTTATGGTACAACATTTGGTCTTTCGAGCCGGATAGAAAACATTCGAGTCGCTTGGTACATAAATGCAACAAGAATTATCGAAAGAAAAGATTATCATGATGTTAGACAGAGAGCTTAAGGATGTTTAAACCACCCACTGATACTCTTAAATCCCATTTATTACAAAATCGTGAACGCTCTGGTATCGAGGGAGTAGTTTTTTGTATTTAAGGGGAACATTAGGAGTAAAGTACCAAAAGAAAAATGGTTTCCAAGACCATTTGGTTGAGCAAATAATTGGTGGTTACTATACTTTTATCAACCTTAAGAGTTTCATCAGAAATCTGGATGAGAGACGTAATCTCGAAGCATTAAGCCCATTTGGGAATTTGTGAAAGCTTGAAATAATTAGCACTAGAACGAAAACAAAATCTAGATACATCCTTACTTTTGCTGTGTTATAGTGAACACCGATTTGGAAACAATCCGTTTGCCTGTATGCCAAATGCGTCCAATATACTTCATGCGCTGTATGGCAATAATGGCCAAGGCAACAGTCCTGAAATAGAATAAAAAATAATTCAGTTAAATGCAAACAAGCCTTTTTCTAAGCAATATAAAAAATTTTACAGATTTTGTCCAACAACTCACTTAAACATGCGTTTCTTTTCTCTGGGAGGCTGCAGTAAATGTCCGCCCGCCACCATGCTAGCCATGGCGCGTGCCTCACTATCCTGATAGCTTTGCAGCGATATCTTGAGATAACGTTTCTGATAAACCAAAGCCTTGCGATGCGACTCTACACGCAGATAACGGCCCAGCAAATGATTGCAACGCTCCTCCAATTCACTCACATTAACATTAGAGCCCAGCTGCTGCTCCAACTCTTCGCATTTCTTTTGCAGCTGTCGACGCTCCTCGACCAGAAACTGCACAGTCTCCGCCATTTGACGATTCTCTTTAGTATTCTCTGCGAGCAGCACATTGATGTCTTTCATCTTTTGCAGAAACTGTTGTGGTATGGAGGACTCCGAACTGATGGTGCAAGCGTTGGCATTGGCCAAAGCCTCCGCCAGTTTCGCTTCGCGTGCTGCGCTGCGTTCCAGATCGAAACGCAAAAGCGACACCGATTGCGTCAGCGCATCGCGTTCGGTTTCTAGGCGGTCATGTTTAGCTTTGAGTTCCTGTAGCTCGGCCAAGTTTTGCGCACTCTCTTGACGCTGAAGATCTCGTCGCTTGGTGCGCCGCGTCTCGGCTTCCTGTAAAGTAGCGATGCGGGCTTCTAGACTTTCGATTTCCTGCGCCTGCAGCATCAGCCGCTCCTGCAGATGTTCCACCTCTTGCTCGGCTAATTCCTTGTCGCGCGACATTCGCTCCATTTCTTGCTTAAGACGTTCGCTGTAGGCAATGCGATCCTGCAGTTCGGTATCGAAACGAGAGCGTTCGCGCTCGAAGTTATGTTGCAAATCGGCGTTGCGTTCACGCTCCCGTTCCTGCTGCGACGTAAGCAGCTTTATTTCGCTGCGTAGTCGTTCGGCATGCTCTGCATCGAAGTCGGAGCTACGTGGAGAACGACGCGGTGACTCGTTGGGCGATTTGTGCAGCGCACTATTTCGTCGTGAATCGCTGCGCTGTAGCACCGTAAGTTGCGCCTGCAGCCGATCGCATTTCTCGCGTTCCTGATCAAGCTGCTTATGCAGCTCATCTTCCTGTGCCAGTGCTATTTCCAGACGTTTACGCATTGCTTCGATGATGATGACATCTTGCTCTTGTATTTCCTGAGAGTGCTGCTTCTCGGCCTGTAGATCTTGACGCATATCTGCGGCCTGTTCACGCTCTACCTGCACTTGAACGCGCAAAGCTTCCAGCTGATTGAGTAGCTCGCGCTCGCCAATAAAATTCTCGTCGTCAGTGCCGTTTTGTTGCTCCAGCACTGATGTTGCTGCCTCTTTTGTCTTCAGCTGTTCCTTGGGCGCTGTAGTGCGGTCGAGATTATTTTCTTCCTCACTCTCAATGGCTTTAAGAATATTTGAGTCCAGCTGTGCCGAGTAGTTGAGCTCCTTTTCTAGTTGCTGTGCAATTTCATCTACCGAGAGCTGTCGGGAGCTGTTGTCGCTTTGCTGTTGGTTGCGTAGCTTTTCAATTTCCTGCTCCATGGAGATGGTTTGCTGTTGCAGCTGACGCGTTGTATCCTCAGCTATGCTTAGTTTGGTCGTAAGCAACAGCAGGCGTTCGTCTTTAGCCTTGATTTCACCGTTCAGGGTATTCAGCTGATCTTTATAGCTAGTGTGCACAGCCCGTGTGGATTCAGCGCACTGCGCATGTGTAGCGCTCAAGTCTTGGTGCTTTTGTTGCAAACTTGCCAGTTCGCTAGCACGGCGGGTTATATGTTCCTCCTGTTCTGCCAAGCGACGCAGGTATTGTTCTTCATTCTGTTGATAGTTGGCTAAATTTTTCTCTTGTTTTGTGAGAACTTCGTTCTTGGCATTGCGCTCTGCTGTCAGTGAGGCTATATTTTGCAGTAGCTGTTCTATTTCTGCGCTCTTGGCGGTGAGCTGGTTTTGTGTCTCACACAGCTTTAGGCTCTCTTTCTGTAGGCATGCGATTTCAGCTTGTTTGCGGGTCAAATCTTCTTCTAAACCACCTAAACGCAGCTGCGTTGCGACCAAATCATCTTCCAGAGCCTTAGATTCTTGCTGCTTGACTGCTAGCAGGACTTTCCGCTCCTCCTTGGCACTCTCCAAAGTTGCTTTGGCCTCACTCAGTTGCTGCTCCAACTGTGCTATTTGCTCTCTTTGTCGTTCACTGTTTTCTTGGTTTTGCGCTGCTTGCTCGGGCGTGGCAAAGAGAAAACTAGACGGCTTCACTTTGGAGTCTTCAGTTAGCGAAGAGAAATTAATTTGACGCGGTACTAATCCTGGCACGATGCTGCTGTTTTCGGATTTTCCAGTAGCCAATAAAGCGTTCGGATCCTGAAAATAATGCGGGTTGTCAAAGGTGTTGACGGGATGCAGTTGCGAAAAGACAGCCAGTTCTTCGGTGCGCTTGTGCGTGAGATTGGCAACGGCTTCTTTGGAGGTATCCTAAAATGAAGAGAAAAAAAATCAGAACAACTCTTTAAAAACCCCTTCAGCTAAACCACTCACCATAGTTTGTTGCATGTAGCTGGAACCTTCAGCGGCCAACATCAGAGGCGTGTCCAATTTGGCAGCTGCAGCGCGACGTATAACATCGGGTTCATCGAACTCAGATATGGAAAGGATATCACTTAAGGTACGAGCACTCAACTTGTTGCTAGCCTCCTCCTTGGCGACATTGCCGCCTCTGGCGCCCGCTGAGGAGTTTGGACTCAAGTGCATTTCCTCTAATTCACGCTCTTTAACCTCGAGCTGCTCTTTCAAATGATCGATCTCTTCGTTTTTATCAGCCAACATTGTTTCCATCAAATCGGGCAAAGCCAGTCTGTTGACCATTTCAGATTTGATTTTATCCTGCAGCTTCTGCACCTCGCTGTTGCGCTGCTGCAACTCTTTCTCCAAACGATCTACGAGACTACGATCTGTGTGCTGTTCTGCTGCCAACTCTGCTTCCAAACGATCAATAGCTATTTTGCTCTTCTCCAGCTGCTGACGCATATTGGCGATCTGTTTGTCACGCGATGAAAGGGTTTCACGCAGATTCTGCACTTCATTTTGCAGATCGTGAATGCGTATGTTAAGATCGGAGGTGCCGGCACGTTGCAGTTCTTCGGCGCGCTGGCGCTGTTCTTCGAGGCGTGACTGGAGCGCGGAAATACGCTGCATTTGGTCCGACATACGTTCCTGCAGCGAATCACGTTCATGCTGCAGTTCCTAAATAACGCAGAGAGAAATAGGGAGAGAGAAAAAAGGAGAATAGAGAGTGAGACTGTTTGAGTGTGGGTTTTTCTTTTTTGCATATGTTTAATAAATTGAAATCAATTAAAGTTAATTTAGTTTGCAAGTGAAGTTAATTTGATGAATTTGCATGTTGTAAACAATCATCTCCTAGTCAAGTGGTTGCCGCTTGCATTCCCCATAAAAGTTCAACAAACTGTAAGGAAAGAGACTTATTGGAGTGAAAACTATGTTTGAAATAAAGAAAATTGGAAATTATTTTTACGACTTTCTCCATCAGCATGACATATTCACCACATTGAGTGCATGAAAAGTAACCACGCATTTAAGAGAAAAAGGAACATTTTTCAAGAGGATCATTTGGATTGATATGAAAAGACAGACGGTCAACGCAAATACCAGTGGTATTTCAAATGACGCTACTAAATACAGGATGGGCCATCTAGCGGCTTCTTTTTAAATCATAGGTTATTTTGACACTGACAGCTGTTTCCCGCTCGAAATCTTGACATTAAGTCAGTAACATACCTCCGTGGAAAGAAATGAGTCGCTTTACGCTTAAACAACGTTGGGAAATATTGGAAACTTATTTCCAAAGTGAGTGCTGTGTAGCCCAACAGTGCGTTATTTAAAAAGAAGATGATTTGGGCGAAGAATCATCTTTTCTGACGAGGCGCATTTTCATCTCGGCGGCTACGCTAACAAACAAAATTTTCGCATCTGGGGATCGAAAAACTCGCACGTTATTGTCGAGAGGACGATGCATCCACAGAGAGTGACAGTTTGGTGCGGATTGTGGAGTGGTGGCAGCATTGGACCATTTTTCTTCGAAAATGAGGCTGGGATCAGCGTTTCGGTCAATGGTGGGCGTTACAGAGCAATGTAAACCGACTTTTTTTTACTGAAATTGGAGACATGAATTTCGACGACCTCTGGTTCATGCAGGATGGGACGCCATGCCACACAGCCCATGCTACAATCGATCTTTTACGCATCAAATTCCCAAATCGTGTTATCAGCCGTCTTGGCGATGTCAATTGGCCACCTCGGAGCTGCGATTTGATCCCTTTAGACTTTTTGTGAGGAACCGTGAAGGACCGATGTTAGGCCAACAATCCGGAAACGATTCAAGCACTTAAGGCCAATATCATCCAAGCAATCCGTGAGTTACAGCCCGAAACCATCAACAAGGTCTTGGAAAGTTGGAGTGACAGAATGCGTCTGCACTGCAAAGCCAGCCGAGGCAGTTACTTCAACGACGTTGTGTTCTATAATTAATGGGAATGTCTACTCTTACTAATAAAGCCATAATACATGGAAAAAATTTAATTTTGTTCATTTTATTGTATTTTAAAAAAAAACTTGTATTTGGTCCACCCTGTATAGTATAGTCTTATTTTAATAACTCTCACTTATTTGATGTTAAATTTTTCCCTAACAATGGCGCACTTTGTATTTCACTTAATTAGAAATCTGACTCCAAGGGTTCCCGACAAAATTTAATCAATTTTACCCGACGCTAATGTTAATTTAAAAGTTCATTAAAGAGATCATGAATCGAAAACCCAAACACACACTAAACACACACAAAGGCACACACATCCAGCCATATAAATATACATGTAAGACTATCAAGTACAATAAGCAAAACCACTAGAATTGTAGGCAGCACACAAACAGGAGAAGAAAGATAATAATAACAACAAAAACATAAAAGACTGCCACTTGAGTTTAAGAAGGAAATGACACAAGATGCATGCGGCGAAGTGACAAGCGGTGAGAGCATAAAACAACACTACTTTTGGATAAAGCCTATTGGGGAATGGAATGGAGCAAGTGGGAAGAGCGCGGAAGAGGGAGAGTTTATGAGATTGACACAGAAGGCGCGAAGTTTTGAATTTAAATACAGTAGCCGGAGATTGAATTAAATTGCAGCAAAGTGGATGTAGAGCGGACGCTCGAGTGGTTTGAAGAATGATGCGGGTGTGAAACGCTAACGGTTGCTGCACTTTTCAACATTCACATTCACATCAACATGATGATCATCTGATGATGATGATGATGAGGATTATCATGGCTGTACTGAGTTTGTGGCATTTAATCCAATTGTTAGCTCTAGGGGTTGCATAATTTGGAACGTGTTGAAGTGTTTGTGAGTGCGAGACAGCTTTCAATAACAATTTGCTTGCACTTTAAAAATATCTTGAAATTTAAAATTCTGGAAATGGTAAGGAAACAAATGGTCTATTTTTACTTTTTTGTTTAAAGATTTTTTAATTACCCTGTTTTGTGTTGGGCTTGTTTTGTGGTTGTACCACTTGAAAATCAATACATTCGGTACGGAAATGGCGTGCAATGAGGAATAAATAAACAAGACTCAATAGTGTTTACAAGAATAACATGTAATTTAGTATTTTGGAAGTTGAACTTAGAAGTGGAAATACTTTGAAAACAGGCGATAAAGTCAAGTGCTTCAAACCGTGCCAGGTCTGTTGTATAAAAATAAACTTAACAGTTTTTGGAAACAAATTAAATCTACGGAAAGTGCAGTAATCCTGTATTTTTTTATTTTGAATTTATTGCGAAAAATCTATAAAAAAAAATTAATTGGCCATTTCAACCCTTGAAACCAAACTTTGTCCAAGCGTCTTAAGATTAATTGTGCTGGTCGCGTTATTAAAAATTTGTACACAAATGAGTTTTATACCGACTCCGAACGGCTATAATGTCCTCAAGAATTTGACATGTCTTTATTGAGTCTCTGATGTTAGCCATTATCTGCAGTGCGGTGACTACAGATCAGCAATATTTATTTCCATTGAAAATATTTAGAAAATATCAACAACATGATTTGTTGTTAGTTGTTTTCTTCATAAAAATACTTGACTTCAATCTCAACAATTAGTCTCAATATAATTTAATGAATAAAGGTCACATTAAAATCTAACCGAAAATATTTTGTGGCTGGTGGAAGATTTGAACCACGGACAGCCCAGTTCGTAAAATTGACATTGAACGGTATACGAACGTTTGCGCGTTCGGTCAGCAACGATATAAGTAAGCAAAGATATAAAGTAAGTTGATTGAAATACTTTTTGCAATGCTTTTGCAAGAGTCTTCACCTGATACTTCCATTTACAGAGTTCACAGTTTCGAGTCCATTTTAAATTTGTTAAAACTAATTGTTACATCGGGTTTTCAGAATTTGAATTTCGAAATTCAATTTTTTTTTTTCTGTTTCAATTACTTTCCTAAAAAACCTTTATCAGAAATAAATTTATAGCGGGCTATTTTTTCAAAATTATGGGGCCTCAGTCGAGGTCCAATTTATAGAATGGACTTTAATTCGAATTATTTATAATTTTGAATCATTATAATAACTAATAAAGTGTGTTTCATAAGTATAACGTCACTTTTTTTGATTATAACTCTCTTAATGTTTAATGATTTCCATAGGTCCCTTCGGATAAATTACTCTTTTTTGAATATTCTCTTAAGTGATAACTGTTTCATAGTTGTGGTTGTATTTGCTGTATTTTGTTTTTGCAATTTACCGCATGTTCGTGTTTCATATTTATAACGTCATTTTGCAAAAAGTACGAAAATAAGATCAGTAAGTCATTAGACGTTGATGAAATTTGATCTACTTAAGTGAATTTTTTTATCTTTCAATATGCCAAGTGGAAAAATTTTGACCGACCTTGAAAAAGGTCAAATATTGGCTTTCAAAGCTGAAAACCTAAGTTTACGAGAAATTGTTCGAAGATTGGATCGCAGTCTCAGGGTAGTACAAAATTTTTTAAAAAGTCCCACAGATTACGGAAAAATAAAACGTCCAGGGCGAAAAAATAAACTGTCAGAGCGTGACGTAGCTCACATTACTAGACTGGCAAGTAACTCCTCATCTAGTGTTGCAAAAATAAGAGCCCAATCTGGTGTCACTGCCTCAAAATCAACCGTTTGGAGGGCTTTAAATCGAAATGCAAACATAGTTCGATCTAAAATGGCCATAGTTCAAAAACTACTTCCACGTCCCATAACTGCCAGACTGAAGTTTGCATATGACAACATGGGTACGAATTGGAAACAGGTAAGTCGTATAATGATAAAAAGCTTGAATTGAAAAATACATTAAAATGGGTAAACACATTAAAAACTTTACACTAGGTCATATTCTCCGACGAAAAAAAATGGAACTTAGACGGCCCAGACGGCAACCGAGATTACTGGAGAGATATTAGAAAGGAGCCCTTAACCTTTACAAAAAGAAATTTCGGAGGAGCATCATTGATGGTATGGGGGGCTTTTTGTGCCGATGGTACATTGGAACTCCAATTTGTTTCATGTAGAATGAATAGTGCCGAGTATATAAGAACGTTGGAAATGAGTTTGGTTCCATTTTTGGAAAAAAATGCAAACACAAACTTCATTTTTCAACAGGATAACGCAGCAATCCATAACAGTGCTGCCACAAAAAATTGGTTTTCTTCCAAAAATATTGCGGTTTTGCATCGCCAGTACCCAGACGTAGCTGCATTGAAAACCAACATATTGGAAGAATGGTAGAGAATCAGCGAAATTGAAATAAATAATTTAGTACAAAGTATGCAAAATCGTGTTTTTGCTTTAATTCAAAATAAAGGAGGAAGAATTCGCTATTAATTTTATAACACTTGCGTTTTATTTAAGAGAAAGTACAAATGACGTTATAAATATGAAACACGAACATGCGGTAAATTGCAAAAACAAAATACAGCAAATGCAACCACAGCTATGAAACAATTATCACTTAAGAGAATCTTCAAAAAAGAGTAATTTATCCGAAGAGACCTATGGAAATCTTTAAATATTAAGAGAGTTATAATAAAAAAAAAAGTGACGTTATAATTATGAAACACACTTTATTGAACACTTCTCATGTTTTCTTGGAAACTTGTGGTTACTTTATCATAACTATGTTAATATTTCGGGATATGTGCTTAAATTTTTTATAATTACACTGTGCGGCAATTTAGACCGTGAGGCGGTCATTTAAAATAACTGCAAAAATTCGAATGGTTTCTGATAGTCATGGTCTATAGGAAATATCGTCTAAGGCAGACCCGTGCGCAGTGGTGGGTTTCGGGGGTTCGAACCCCCCTCCCCCCATTGAGGCTCTGGTGAGCAGAATTGGCGAAGAATACGGCATTGAATTACGAAAGCCAAGACTCGCTTCGAGACAATCTCAACTTTCTTACGTAAAAACTGATTCAGTTGAAGATTATTTCCGTATAACAATCTACACATCATACATTGATACGTTTCTGACACATTTACTGATTTTTGAATCATCGCAATATTTTGTCGAATTTTGCTTGCCACTTGACTAACAAGATGAAAAGTTTTGATAAGAGTCCTGCGCTCAACTTTTTGGAATACCCTTCAATTTTACCCGATAATTCCCGAGACATCTCGGTGGACGAAGTTCACCTTTGTAGGCTTGGGCATTTTAGTTCACCACAAAGATCGCTCTTTTTAGTTCAATCGTATGTAATGAACTAGTTCGTTCATTTAGTTCTTTTAGTTCGTTCGTTCTTTTTGTTCGTTGGATGTTTTACTTCGTTTGTTCTCTTAGTTCGTTAGTTCTTTTAGTTCGTTCGTTCTTTTAGTTCGTTAGGTCTTTTAGTTCATTTCGTTTACTCGTTCATGTCCAGGTATACAAAATGAAACAAACTTGGTATGAATATGTGATATCCATCAAATTCACCATTTGTATTAGTGCATAAACAAAAAGTGTCTCAAACCAAGGACTCAAACCATAGCATGGTAAATTTAGTAATTCTTGCCCTCGTTCGTTTTGTTCCTACTCGCTGCAATATCAATTGAACTAAAATGAACTAAAAGAACTAAAAGAACGAGAAACACTGAACTAGTTCACATAGTTCATTAGTGGGAATCGTTCAATTGAACTAGTTCGTTCATGAACTAACCAAGCCTACACCTTTGGCGTCAACGCATTGCTGGGAAGGACGTCAAAAATTCACTAGAAGCACTAGATATTTGCAATAAAGATGATTTTCCAAATGTCAACCAAGTGCGCCGTGTTATGGCAGTTTTATCTGTGACAACAGCAACAAATGAACGCTCTTTCTCAACATTGCGTTGTCTCAAAACCTATCTTAGATCGACAATGTCTGAGGATCGGCTAAACGGCTAAGCCTCGCTCAATACACAACGCAATGTCGAGATCAATGCGCAAAGCGCTTTGGGTGAGTTTTTTTCAGTACCTCGCAGAATAACTTTATTAAATAAATACTAACTGATTATTCAAACCTTATTGCACAATAAAATCCTCTATCCTCTTTGGTCTAAGGAATTTTTCTGCGTTAGCTCAAATAACCGGTTTTTTTTTCAAGGTCACATTTTTTACTATGGGGGCGTAATTAATTTTCTTTAACTACTAAACTAAGTAAAATTTTGATTTAAGACCTTCAGTAAAATTCTTGCGAATTTAATATCTTTTAAACTTGGGAAAAATTATTACCCCCTAGTACTCACACAGGGGCGTCAAAAACCCCTTAAATAAAAAAGCAGTATATTTTGGAAACTCTGGGCAATATCATTTTCATTAATTCTATAAACAAAACTTTCATCATCTTATCTATAACTTCGCAGAACATCATAATACTAGAAACCCTGCCCTTCTATCAAAAATCGCCATTAAAACCTTCCTCTTTAAGTAACTCCTCACCCAATTGGAGCAAAACAGGGGCCGAATCGCCGCTTCCGTGAACGAAACGGCAAAAAATTGATCATATGAGAATCTCATGAGACTAATATCGTATCTCATGAGATTCTCATACGATTAATTTTTTTCTCATACGAAAGCCGTTTCGTTCACGGATGCGGCGATTCGGCCCCAGGAAACCCAAATCTAGAGTTTACAGTTCAAATGAGCTAAAGTTTTCTCGGAAAATTGCACAGAGCTGGTGGGCAACATGCTTACATCTTTTGTATGAATGTCTCATAAAATACATTATCTCCATCACTATCTGAAGTAAAAAATTTTAAAAATCAATTGGGAAATAGGTGTTTTTAATAAAACGGACAATTGTTAGAATGTCTCTGTTATTATAAAGTTAAATTAATTATAAATAAGATTACAAAGTAGACACATGGAGATTATGAATGAAATTATGTGTCTTTCAAAACTGCTAAGCGACCAGCTGTTAGAAAATACGCATTTACAACCCTACATCTCCTGTTGATACACCCTTTACAAATAGAATAATTTATATATATACATATGTACATTAGACCGTCTCGAAAAATAAATTTCACCACACACCAGCTAATCTTAAGCATTATTGAAAGAAAGTTTCGAAAAAAATATTTTTATTTTTTTTGCCGAAAGTAGGGGTCGCGCATCGACATATTTCTTTATAACTTCAATATTTACCGTCCGATCTTAAAGAATGCTATGCTACGTTTTTTCTCAAGAATACCTATTTTTTGTCTCTAGGACTTATTGACCTCAGCTGACCCCTTATAGCACTGACCCACCGGACCTCAATTTCTACCTTCTTAAGGTACAATTTTGATTTCAGAAATGGAAAGACCGTAAAAAATCATTAAACTTTTACAAGAGAAATTTCTATTTTCACTAGAAATACATAAAAAATTTTTTTTCCAATTTTTTTGCAAAACGTAGGGCAAATTTAAAAATTTTTGTCATATCGTATTATTTTTGTAAAATATGCACCGAAAACGTTCTGTGTTCTCGTTCTTCTAACAAACGGCAGCTTGTGATTTCATAACTTTCCAATAACCAATATAAAGCCGAGACACAAACCATGTCCCGATTGCATGAAAATTATAGAATGGAAATGATAAAATGTTCCTTTTACAATTAAAAAAAAATTGGAAATAGTAGCAAAAACTAAGTAAGAAGGTCTAACTCTTCATAAACTGTTGTTATTCAATAAATACATGTAAAAACCAACATAATTATAATAAAACGACTATTAAGAAAACTAACTGGGGAGCGAAACTTCTTCTCTTTGGTGAAAATATTTTCTTTTTTAGCATTGAACCAAAAATGACAGGTGTTAAAAATGTTTAGTAAAGTCTGCCTTGGTTCGAAATGGGGTGATAGATTTGTGGGAAGTAAGGAGCAATCAAGTGGAACAGTTGTAGGAGGTTCTTAGCGTGGCAAAAAGCCATATAAACATTTGAATTCAAATCGGTGGTAAGGGATATGTCTTGGACTAAATCAATTCAAATTATAAAGCAATGTTCTCCACAAGCTCCTCTACAACTTTTGAGCTGTAAGCATTGATTAATTCTTAATTTCAGTTGGTTAGAAATGAGACAGTAATGAAGAAAGTTTAAAGCAAAGCCCCATGTTCTGGCCGGAATTCGTACCCTGAACCTCTAGAGTGGCAGTCAATCGCGCTACCACTCGACTGAAGACGCCACCAAAAGACAAGTAAAGACAATAAAATTGTTAAAAAGACTCACATATATTATACAAAGTTTAAAACACGATCTAGATTAAAACTATAAAACTAATCCATATGAATAAAAATAAATAAATAAAACGTTATAAATGGAACTCAACCGAATCTCTGCCACAACTTTTTTGGGGCTGACACATTTTATTGATTGAAATTTCACTCATTCAAATCATAAATGAAAAAATCCATGACGCATCTGCATCAATGATGCAGCTTGTGCCACAAAACTTTACGTCTCCCGGAAGCTTCGGCTACTTCATATCCCAACAAAAAAAAAAAAAAAAAAATCAAAAACTAAAAAAACAATAAAAAAAGGAATGCCCATGTTTTGCTCCAATTACTAAAAATATACATTTTGCAGTATTGAGCATAAAAATTAAAAATAAGCATCAAATAAATATGCTGAATGTCTGGCTGGCGTGAGCTTTTATAGCTGAGAATCAAGGGATAAGCAAAGGGTTATTCTAGAGAATAGCTATGAGGGAATGTGAGAGGGTAAGGGAAAATAAAGAAGAGGGTTTTTATAATCAAAGAAAGGTTGTTAATTCGCATTTAATTTAAAATTATAAATAACAAGAATGACTTCTAACTTTGACATAAATATAAACGTAAATATAAATTTAAAAAAATAAATGAAAATCGGTTAAACTCTTAGAGATAATGAAAGAAAAACATGAATACCCAGCAGAAAAGTGGACCAAATTTGAAATAGTTCTGAACTAGTTCCAAAAAGGACCAGTGCTTGTTCCTCTATAATACCCTTTAACATTGACCGAACTGACGCTTTTTTCGTGTTAATGTCATAGGAAAAGACAATTGTCCCTATAAACACTCCTTTTTTCCCCATATTTTAACAAGTTGAATTAGGAACATTTTTAAACTGGTTGCTTTCGCAAGAGCCTGAAAGTGATTCTTTTTTAATTAGTTTTAAAAAGAACATTCTTAAAGTGTAAACATTTAGTGTACTGGGGGAAAGGTCCTAAGGACCTGATTTGTACGATCTTTTCTATCCACAATCCAGAAGAAATGTCTATAAACATTTGAATTTTTTTGTTTTTTTTTTTATTATTTTTTCTTGTGCTCAGCAAATTTAATAAATAGCCAGAACGCGTTTTTTTTTTCAGCAATACTTTTGAAAACAAAAGCAAAATGAACTGTTCTACACTGAAGGCTCAGAATGTGAATGTTCTACTTAGGTTACTACATACATATATTTCGGGCATAAATGTAGAGACCAAAATTTTTTTTTATTATTTTTCGAAATATTCTCCTTTATGAAAAATACGCTTTTGCATCAACCATTTGTCATAACATATATTCCATTCCGTTTGAGGAACCTCTAAAACATAGCTTTTAAACGCAACAACAGATTCTTGTGGCGTAAAAATTCTTTGTCCATGCAGTTTGTCATTGATGTGCGGGAACAAAGAGAAGTCATTGGGTGCCAAATCATAATTGTACGGCAAATGACCCTATTAATTCGATGTTTTGAGTGCTCAAAAGCGTTTTTGTTTGAACTAAGTGACATGAGCTAAGCTCGCATTGTGTTGATGAAGATATTTCTTCGGCGCTTATTTGTTTTCTTTACACTGAGAGAAAAAAAAATCAAGCACTGAAGCATAAATTTCTCAATTCAAGCCTTATTTTGATAGAATGCAGCAAATTTAAAACACATGAGATTAAAAAAAAAAGTTTAAATTCAAGAAAAATCTGCTTAAAACTCAAGAATATTATTTTTAGATTCAAGTCTTATATTTGCTTGAAGTGAGAAAAATTAGCTTGATTCAAGTAAACAATTTGCTGAAAAATAGAATAATTTGCTTGATTTGAGAAATTTACTTTATGCTTGCTTAAATGATTCCTTAAACTAAGAAATTATTTTCTTGATTAAAGTTTTGTTTAAGGTTCTAAAATCAAGTATTTTATTCTTGTTTCAAGCAATCATTTATTTTACTAAATTATAAAAATAAATGCTCATTATACATTTTATTTTTCCTTAGTTTTCATTTTTATTGCTTGATTTCAGCAAATGAGGCCTAATTCTAAATTTTCTTAGATAAAGCAAAATATTTCTTTAATATAATAATATTATTTCTCTCCGTGTATTTCACGGAATATTTCTTATTTTTCGATTTGTCTCAATTGGTACCCTGGCAAAAATTTAAAAATATTTTGTTTTTTTTTTTAAAATGTGTAAAATCGTTCTTTATATTTATTCCCGAAATATATGTAGCAACCCATTTATAAAATTTAAAAATATTGACACACCAAAAATTAAGGTTTTGTGATTTGATATAAATCAAAGATAATTTAAACCAAAAAAAATGTCATTTTATCTTTATTCCAACGAAGTTTCGATTAGCTTGAACGTTTTTTTGAGCGATATAGGTTTTTTTATGGAATTTGGAGAATAATTTTGAAAAACTCGCTTTACATTTTTTTATTAAAAAAAAAAAAATACAAAAACATTAAAAAAAAATATTAAAAACAAACAAAATTTAATGTTTACAAGTCAATGTCTACCAAAAGTCGTGAAAACAAAAATAAAAAAAAAACCAAAATAAATAAATCTAAAATAAACATTTTGTTAATTTGAATATAAATAAATCGATTTTGGCTACGTGACAACTCATCACAAGAACTGTCAAAACTAAATATTAAAAAAAAATAATTTATTGCTCAACCAAGAACATTTTCAATGAAGAAAAAAACAAAAACTCACCCTGATGGGGCTCATTTTAAACGTATGCGCCGCAGTAGTACGCGAGAGCATAGCGCAAATAGTGTTCAACACAAAATCACAGAAAAAAACCAACAACAATTGTAAACAAAAACAAACAAATTCAAAATATTAATTGTGATTGATGCCGAAGGAAAATTTCACTTTCAATTAATGTACATGGTTAAAAATAATATTCGTTCGGCCATGTACAAAAATTTTATAAATTTTACATGTAAAAAGAACCCGTTGATATTGCAAGAATTTGAAGCGAACTCGAAAAACTCAAAAATAATTTTTATTTTCTTTTACAAATAAGCATCAGTGCAACAATATGTTCGAGCTGACGTTAACTGAATGAACAACATTGAGGCAAGGTTTGCGTAGCAGCAACATATTTGATCGCTTTAAGAAGAAGAGAAGTGATTTTGTTGTTGCTGGTGCTGTTGTTCTCTGGGAGAAATGGGAGGAAGAGATGTGTGTGTGTGTGCGCAACGATGAGCGTAACTGCTAGAGATGAGCCAGTGAAGGAAGTGGCACAAAATCACAAAGGTGAGAAATTTTTTTTAGCACTCCTTAGAAGTATCAAAGAAAACTTAATGTTCTTCACTTTTTCACAATTTAATTTTTTTCGAAATTAAAAGAAATAGCTTAGTCATTCAGCAAACGTATCGAAAAGCGCTAATTCAAATGTTCAATCAGCGTAAGTTTTATTCAAGAAGGTATTTTCGTATAACTGTTCGAAAACTATAACTATGACTAAAGAATCATTAGGGGAACCCCCCTAACAAAGATTATAAAAACTCAAAAACTTACTTGGATTTTGAAACAAAATGTCGAAAATCGGATACCGAAACATTCGATAGGTAGATACAAAAAATTTCGAAAGTTTTAAAATTTCGAAAAGTCGATATCGAAATTTTCGAATTTTCGAAAATCGAAAATTGAAAAAAATATTAATTAAATTAATTGTTAAATAATGAAGAATTTTGCAAAATTTCAACTTACATCTTATTTAATGTTCGAAAACATAAGCTACGGTTAAACCTGCTTCAAAATCCACAATAACATACTTTAAAAGTAATTTCAAAAAATGTTGATATCCAAAATTCGATGAAGTATACAAATATTGAGAATTTAATAAAAAAATAGCGCCTAGTTAAAAGTAAAAATATTATAAAATTTTCGAAAGTAGTTTTTCCTGGTGTGCGTTTTTATTAAATTTACTTCGAAAACAAATTATATGCTGAAATTAAATATTTTTAATTTTAAAAAGGATTCTGATATTCGAAAAAGTATATCATATAATTATAACTTCTTAACAGTTTAAAAGTGTTTACATTTTGATGTTCGAAAACGTATAATAAATAAAGATATTTCTTTCGCAATTCGAAATACACACTTTTCAAAAAAAAAAAATTGCGAAAAAATGCATTACATAAGTATTTGTAAAAAAGTATAAAGCAAAGTTACTATTCCACTATTACTGAACTCTTCGAAAATTGTATTCTATTGAAATCAAAAAACTTCTGTTGTGCAAAATTCGAAAGAGTAAAAGAAGTTATTGTGAGATTTTATTGCGAAAAAAAAAAATATTTACAAAAAGGCAGTCTTCGAATATAACTCCTATGTTCGAATTATATGCTATTTGATTCTGATTCGAAAAATAATTTTGATATTCAAAAAAATATTACATCACAATTTAGAAGTTTTTACAGTTTGATGTTTGCAATATACTTTTTTATAAGAATATAATTTTTTCGCAATACCGAAATGCATATATTTCGAAAAACTTTTAAAAACATTGGATTAATCTACATTTCCTGCGATCCTCGAAAATTGTATTCTATTGAAATCCAAAAACTGCTGTTGTCCAAAATTCGAAAAAGTAAACAAAATTATTGAGAGATTTCATTGCGAAGAAAAAATATTTACAAAAAGCAATCTTCGAATATAACTCCTATGTTAGAATCATATGCTATTTGATTCTGATTCGAAAAAGAATTTTGATACCATTACATGACAAAATATTAAAAATATTATAAAAATATTACATCACAATTTAGAAGTTATTGCATTTTGATCTTCAAAAAGGGTTATATATTTATGAATAGAATCTTTCGCAACACCGAAATGCATACTTTTCGAAATGCATACTTTTAAAAACATTCGCTTATTATACTTTTCCTGGAGTTTTCGAAACTTTTATTCTTTTGAAATCCAAAAACGAATTTAATTCGAAAAATAAAGATAAATCCAATTTCGAACTTTAGTAACTCAAATAAATTATAATTCAAAAGTAAGGAAAGTGTTCTTTAAAAACTTTTATAAAAATGCATGCCAGAAAACAACTAGTTTCAAAAATTTAAAATATTTTTTCTTTGAACTAGCCACTATTATATAAAAAATAAACTTAAAATGAGAAAAAGTCTCTATAAAAGGAAAAATTACTTATTTTGACTGCCATTTTCAAAAAGGGCATTTTTAAAATTCTAGTCAAAATATAAAATAATTGATGCTTGAGAAATTCGAGCAAATAAGATTTTTACATTCGATAAACAATTCATACAAATAAGCATTCAAATTACATTTCAAACTCTTTTAACTGACTCATATGACAAACATGACGTATATTACTCTTTCGAATATGCCAACACTCAGCCCTATCATGAACTTTTCTCCGGGGAATTTAAAAAGGGAGTTCCCGTTTTTAAGACAAAGCCCGAAAAGTTTTGCGAAATTTTTAATGCAAATTCGTTCATTAACCTTTAATATTCGTGAGTGTAAAATAAAAAATGTCATGTCTTTAACTGATTCCTTAATAGCGAAAACTACCTTTTTACAATTCCCGGGAGAAAATTGTTCATGATAGGGCTGAATATGTTATAAAACTAAATATTTTTTATTTTGAAAATTATAATAGGGGCATTCCACGATAAAGAGGAAAATGTGTTCCAGTAGTCACATTCATTCAAATAATATTTACACAAAATATTGAAACTTTTTGGCTTCTTTTTTAAGAGAATAAAATACAATAGTTATTTATCTTTATTTTAAAATATATTTCACTTATGTACAAATGATGATAATATAGTACAAATGATGATTATGTACAAATTATAACTCATAGTTGGTCAAATTCTGGAGTGACTACTGGTACACATTTTCGTGGAATGCCCCAATATTCATATTTATTCTCTTCAAAAACAAAATATTTATATCAATGCATGCATATTCAAAAAATTCAGTTGTTATGTAAATCGTTATTTTGTTGTTATTGTTTCGATATTCGAACGTCACAAATATACATAAAAAGAATTTAAGAAACTTGAACATTGCAAATTTTCGAACATTACATAAATGTCAATTTCGAATGAAATATAACGGAAAAAAATAAAATTCAAATATTTAAAGAATTTTCGTGCGTTTTCGAAAAATTAAGTTGCAATGAAATTCGAACTTTTCGAAAGTTTCGAAATACGATTTTAAGTATGTGAGGATAATTTCTCTCAAATATTATAAAAATGTGTTAAAATTAAGAATTTTTCAACAAAACTGCAATCTTCGAAAATTATAATCATGCAACCTTCGTACAAAAGTTTTTAAAAATTTGTACAAAATTTATAAAATTCTTTAAAAAATTATTGTATTTTTTAAATATATAGAAAAATATATAGAAATTTAAGCTTGCATACTATTTTCGGGTATGTTCGAAAATGTAATTTCACTAAAAGTTAAAATTGAACTTTTTTCGAAAGTTATGTAAACTTTTTAAAACTGCAAAAATACATATTTTAAATAAAATCAATCAACTAAAGAAAAATGTCCTGCTCTTCATTCTATTTTCAGTAATTTTAGTCTTGAAAAAATTTGTTGTATAGAGTTTTCTGAAAAGTTTAAAAAGGGTATATTTTTGAAGAAATACAATTTTTAGAAATTTTCACGCAAACTAAACGAAGGAATTTTAATTATTTAAAATTTTACTTTGTTCGAAAAAAATAACATTATATAAACACACATTTTTTAAATAAAATTATTGAAATAGTTGTAATTATAAAATAAAAACTAGTTTGAATAAAATTGTGAGATATCTTATTTCAAAATTCAACTTTGAAAATTACAATAATTACAATAAAATTAAGAAATTACAATGTTCGAAAATAACTTTTATGGAAATATCGAATCAAATAAGAAAAATTTATGAAGTGTTTTTCAAAGTTATAAACATTTTCGCATTGATTACAAGGTCTTGATCGATTTTGATATGTTCGAATTAAATTTGTCTAAAATAGTCGAAAAATGCAAATAAAAAATGAAATGATGACAAAATATTAAAACTAAATAAAATGTTAATATTTTTTTCAGCTATTTCGAATATGTATGAAGTATTTTATTGCACCATTGCAATATTTGCAATATATTGTTAAAGGAAGTATTTTCGATATATTCTTATTTGTATACATAAAATAATCTAAGTTCGAAACATATCTAATTGTTTCTCAAAATCTAATTTAAGTTCGAACAATATATTATTCGGATATTTCACATTGTGATTATTTTTTAACAATAAATAAATAATACTCGCACAATTTAATCTTCGAAGTCAAATATTCGAAAGCTCTATTTGGCTTATAACAGAAATTTTTTTTAAATTTTTCCCGAATTTATTCATATTTGAATAATTATTAAAATTTTTCTTTGTTCGAAAAAAAATTTATTCGAATATGACACATTTTGGATCATGTTATACAAAATTGATAAATTTTTTCAATTTTGCAAAAAAAACAGATAAATTCAGATACATTTGAAAGTTCTATTTTGCTCAATACCGATAATTTTTTAGAAACTTCGAAAGAGTGTTGCATCATTTATAGTGTTGGTTGAAGATGAAAGTTAAAAAATTCTGAATTAGCAAGGCCATAGAAATTGCGCAACATTTTATTTTATTTAAAAATTAACCATCAGAATATTTGTTTTATTTGCAAAATATTATATGGAAATTGGAATTCGAACAAAACTTCGAAACAGCTAATCTGATCTTTTTCATTTTCAAATTGGTTACTATGCCTACATTTTTCGAAAATGGATGTTTTAAAACTTTGGTTGTGGTGGAATCGTGGAAGCTTTAGACTGCAAACAATTCTTCTACTGTTTGGCGCCCACTGTTTCAAAGATCTGCTTGATTGCCAAATTAAAAAGAAAAAAGCTATTTCACCCTATACCACAGCGCAGCAGGAAATTAAATTAATCCCAACAAAGTTCTCAAAGTAGCTTTGCTTTTAAAAGCACACATACACAAAAGTCTAAAAAAGTTCGTTTGTGATCTTTAAAGCACTCAGTAACATAAAAAAAAATAACCAAAGTTTAGCCAGACGCAAATTATAAATAAAAGCTTTTTTTTTATTAGTGAACTCACCACACAAGAGCTTCGCATATTTGTTATCTGCATGTCTAAATCTCGTATACGCTTGATGGCAGCCTCTTCGACACGCGTGTGTTTGGAGAGTTTGTCGACAATACGTTGCACACCCTCCATGGACAATGAATGTTGACGTGGCGAAGGATGTAGCGGTGAACCGAGAGCGGGCAAGACATTTGTGGTCGTAGATGGTAGCAATGCTTGAGGCTTAACAATGCCCTGTAGAGAAACATCTTCAGTGTGACTGAGACTGTGTGAGTTCGAAGAATTGTGTAGAGATTCGAGAGTTTTAGTTTTTTGATCCAAAATGTTTTCTATATCGCGCAGCTGTGGCAGAGAATAATGAAGATTTTTAGTAGATATGATAAAAAAGATGAATTTAAGAGCTACCTGTTCAATTACTTGATCCATGACCATGCTTTGCTCGGCAGTTGGACGCACATTTTGAAGTTTTTCCTCCAGCTGGCGAATGCGTTCCTGATAGCTTTCGCCAATTTCTGCCTTGAGGCTTTGTACCTCCTGCTGTAAGTTGTCATTGGAACGCGATTGCGAGTTGATAAAGCCCTCCAATTGCTGCAAAGAAGAGTGTGTTTATGAGTCAGCTTTAATTATGTCGAAATTCGAATATGAAATTATACTAACAGCTATTTTCTCTCCTAGAACATGTTCGTTAAGCGCCTTGGTTTCCACCTGTGTCTCCAGCTCTGAAATGATTTCGCGCAAAACAAATATTTTGTCTATGGAAGCCTTTAGCTCTACTTCAAATTTATCGCGCTTGGCATTGCAATCGTTAAGTTTTTGATTGAGCTCGCGTATCTGAGACTCCTGCTGTTCCACCTGGGTGATGAGGGTGAGGTTGAAAATTGTGTTATTTCAAAATTTTTCCAACACAAAAATTTGTTGAGCACAATGAAAATATGCAAATAAATAAGAAGAAACATGCTTATTAAAAACTTACTTACTTTAATCCTCATGTTAAGTTTCGAAATTTCAAAATTCTTTGTTGACATTATTTTTTTTTATTTTTATTTTGAGTTAGTAGCGCAATTTAGCCATTTGAGTTATAGCGCGCACCCGGCAGTGAAGGAATTTTGTATATTCAGGGTTACAAGTGGCAGACATAAATACACACATACAGACAAACACACACACACGCATTAATAAGTGTTAGAGACAGACACAAATGGTGCTCGATAGTGCGTTTGAATAGTTTTGAGTTTTTTTTTTTTTTTTTTGTTATTGAAATTTATAGAGTGAGCAGCGTGAAATTTAGAGAATTGAGAAATACAAAGAGTTAAGTTTTATTTTCAGTTGGAACTAAAAATTTTACAAATATATGTTCTATAGTTTAAATTAACGGAACAGTACATATAGAAAACAACACACAAAATACAAAAATAAAAAAAAAACCAAGAGAAGCAGACAAATTAAAAATAAGGCTGCCTAACTAATGAGCCTCGCATGTCCATCGCGGCCAAATTGCACAATAATTTTGGCATTGAGCTTGTAACCAGCAGTGATTTTGAAAAACTCTTCGCCTATCGCTGTTTATGAAGAGTTTATAAAATCGTGTGAAACTTATAGAGATGCTTCCTGCCCTAGACAGAGCAGCGAATTTTGTACGATTCATGGAGAAATTCTTTTGGTTTTGAAATTTTAAATTCTTTCTTATTTTATTGCTTTACAGCAATAAATAAACAATTTATATTAAAACTAATTTTTATGATGCAGGTAAAATAAAGCAAACACCATATATTTATAGCTTCCCAATAGGTGTATTTTTAAGGTAAAAATTTATATGTTTTAAAATAACTACTTTTCAAATTCTTTAAAATATTTCAAGTGTTTTGCTTTTTATACCTTCTTAAAGAACTGAGCTTATTTATAATTAGAATGTAATCAATATATTCTACGATCTCTGCATTACAAATAAAAACCACTCCTAAAACTATGCAATATTCTTGATGAGCTTTCCATGCAAGTTATTATCCAAATTTTCTTATTATTTCATTTAAACTTTTCATTCATTAAAAATATGTATTAAATCTTAAAATTATCTAAATTTTATGACTTTTTGTTAAAAAAATTTAAAATACTAGCTTATAACCACGATTTCTTTTTTCAATTTTGATATTTTTTGATGAAATTGTTAAATTTCATGTTAGGAAGTTTTTTTTAAATATCAAAAATACACTCTTTCTGGCGTATGAAGTAGACTTGACTAATTTTTGATTCAAAATAACAAAAAAAACAAAAAAAAAAACATTTAAAAAATTGTTATTTTACTCTAGTAATTTTTGATATTTTTGATACCCTACAAAACAAGCTTCAAAAAGCAAATGTAAAAAAAAAAACGATTTCATGACAAATAACTTAGCATGTCGAAACACTCAAATATTTAAAAAAAAACAGCCTAAAATTATGCAATTATTTTTCCTCTACGTCGCTTAAATATAACACGCTGCCTAGAAACATTGTTCAATAGATTGTTTTAGGTATAGTTTTGTAATCATATTAAGAAAGAGCCGTTTCGTTGATGTTGGTAAATTATTTCCTTCTAATTAATACATTGCAAAATAACCATAAAATATTATTAACTTAGGTTTGTATAGTAAATAAAATAAAAGAACTTACAACTTAATTATTTTAAAACTACTTTTAGAAACTACAAACTGATGATACTCATCATAAAAGCACTCATATCGATTCCACATTCACATTTATTCACATTCATGACACTCACTGTCGCTAATAAAGAAGCGCAATAAAAAAAACATATAGAAATCAAAAATAAACCCAGCTTGTTAGAGAAGAGCCAAACCAAACATAAAAGAAAATCTGCAAGATCATTCCAGGTTTAATTTGTTTTTCGTTTTTTTAAGACTCACCTCCTTGGAGGCATGCTCAAAGGAGCTGCGCTCCTTCTCTTTATCGCGCAACATCAATTTTAAGCGCTCGATTTCGCGCAAGAATTCATCGCGTTCCTGCTCACGTTCTGCAGCCTGCTCCTCCAGAAACTGGCGTGTGGCTTTAAGCTGCTTGTCAGCGGCATCGATCTGATAGCAGGGGGCGTTATTTTTTGGTGTGAAGAAAGGAAGTTATATTTATTTTAGAGGATTTGTGAAGTAACAAAATTTGGAACGGTTGTTTTTTGTTTCTTTTAGAAAGTGAATTGCATCAACCAAAAACAAAATAACTACAAATTAGGGGGTTAAACGCTTCGCAGCAACTTTAAAGAAATTTTAAGTAACGTCAACTTTTTTAGTAAGTTAAAAAAATAGGGTGGGAAAAGTTAATAAAAATAAACCTCAACCGAAATAAAACGTAAAAGGCCTAAAAAGTACACCTAAGAAACTCTATTAAAAAAAAAAAAAAACCTAGATGAATAGAATAAAGAAAAAATATCTTCAAATGTTATAAGAGTTATGTGAAAATTAATTTTGCTAAAACAAATAACGGTTATTCAATAAGAATAAAACGAGTATTATTTTTAAGAGCTAAGATTTTGTTAAAAATTAATTTTACTTTAGTTCAAAATATGTAGTTCTACGGAGAACAAATATGAAAATAAAAGAATAGCATAAAAGAATACCTCAAGATAGTTAAGCATTAAAAGACTATAATTTTAAAAAATTTCGAATTTAAAATTTCGAACATGTCTCAAATTTAGACACAAATCTAGCATTCAAGCATTGAGAGATATTTTCAGAATATTGTGTATAAAGATTATTTCATAATAAAAATTTCGAAATCACTAATTTTAAAAAACTTCAATATATTAACTTTTTAAAAGAATTGATGTTAAATTAATTTTTTTTAATAATTATTAAAGACTTTAAATAAATCTCGAAAAAATTCGAAGTTCGAAAAATTCGAAACTCGAAAAATTCAAAGTTCTAAAAATTCGAAAAATTCAAAGATCTAAAAATTCGAAAGTCGAAAAATTCAAAGTTTGAAAAATTAAAAAATGAAAAGTTCGAAAAATTCGACACTCGAAAATTCAGAGTTCAAAAAATGCAAAGTTCGAAAAAGTCAAAGTTCGAAAAATTCGAAATTCAAAAAATTAAAAGTTCGAAAAACTGCCGAATTTAAGTCTTGTTCAGGTGAAAAATCAAATTGCAATTTAACTGTAATATTAAGATATATGTGAATAAAGCTTATTTCGAATGAAGAATGTGCTTTGTTATAAAACACATTTAAAGCATTTTACGATTTATGTACACATGTTATCAATATTCTGACTAAATGCTATTTTCTTTATATATTTACTTTCCTTTTAATTGATTAATTTATTATAAAAAATGTTAGAACATTTTGGAAATTTTCGAAAACTATCCAACGCAGATTTCGATCAGGCCTCAGAAGCAAATTGAAATATAGTTTGAATTTATTAATTTAGTATTAAAAATATTAGAAAATTTTCGAAAATTAATAAAGTTCGAAAAACTGTCAAACACAAATTTCGATCAATTTTCAGAATCTAATTCAAATCTAGTTTAAGATAATGATAAAATATGTGAATATAACACGCATAAAGCTTATTTTGAATGTTATCGATATTCTGACTTCTTCTTTTTTTTAACATTTACTTTCCTTTCAACATTTTCTTTATAATTTCGTGATCGGATATTTTTCAGGCATCCTCGAAAAAGTTTGCTTTTTGAAATTATTTACACAAACAACATTTAAAAAATACTCAGAAAATTACATTTTGTAATTATAGACAAAAAAAGAAAGAACGATTTTTCGATAGTGATAGAGTTATCATTAAAACTTAAAACGAAGTTTTTATGTTAATTCAAAATATGCAATTCTACGAATAATGCGTGGACAAAAGCATAAAAGTTAAATTTTGTTAATATGAAAACAAAAATTAATTTCGAAAAAGTTCGAAAATTTTCGAAGTTACAATTTTAAGCATGTCTCAGAATGAACTTTAAATCTAGTTCTCTGTTAATTCGAACAAATGTTAGACAAAGCTTATTTCGAATAAAAAAAATATGTAAATTTCGAAAATACTTTTTATAAAAATTAACCATAATTTCAACCTTAGTTAGAAAGAAAAAACCAATTTATATAAATGCAATAAATAATCCAATTCTGGAATAAAAAAAAAAAATTTTTAAACTTTCTACGGAAAATATTTATTTTAAATTACATAGAAAAAATTTCGAATTATATACATTATATGAAAAATAAAAATTTTAGATAATATTTTAAAATTTCTACTAAATACAGATTTTTCATATTCGATTCATCTTCGAAAATTGTTTTGTGCAAAAGGACAAAGTTTTAATTCATATAATAATGAAAAAATATAAGAAACCTTTATTAATTCGAAAAAAGGGCATGTTCGAAAATGTTTAGAAAGCAAATTTCGAATTGAATAGTAATCAATTTGTTCTGAAATCCTAAGGATTACACTTTTCAGACATTTTCTAAAAACAATATTTATCTAAAACAATCTTTGAAAGTTATTACTTTTAAGGAAATTTTATTACATACACAAAAGTATTTACTAAAAAATTTGAAACTTTAATATTTTTTAGGAACTTCGAAACAATTTTAAAGCACTCCATTTCGAAAACGTTATGTTGGGAGTTTTTTATAAAATTTCACTATTCAATTTCGAAATTCAAACGAAAATTAAGATTAAGCATTGAGATAAATTTTTTAAATATAAATAAGTATCGAGGGTTGCTCGAAAAATTCTAAAAAATTACAAGCAATTTATTGTCTTATCAGAAAAATTCGATTTTGGTCAGATTTCATAGGAAATGAATATTCGAAAATTACTAGAAATACTTATATTAAATTATAAGATTAAAAGTATTAAGATAGTGAACTACTTTGACGTAATTTTACTCTTCTACAATTATATGACGTATTCGAAAAAATAGAAAAATATTTTTCAAGACATGATCGAAAAATTTGATCCGCTCAAATTTTGGAAAATTTCAAAATAAATACGAATACGAATCGAATTTCTAAAATACAACTTATTTATCGAAAAAAAAAATTCTCTCTAGCCTCCACCTGTACAACTTACAAAAAAATTTAATAATAATAATATCCAACAACTTTTAATAAGAATATCGAAAATAAAGTTCCAAAATATGAAAACGAGTTCGAAAGGAGTTCAAAAGTAAGAAAAAGTGCAATAACATGCGTTCAAGACAACTTTACAAAAGCTCAAAATAATGCATAAATAAATACAGAGGGTGAAAGAAGATAAAAAAATATAAATACAACAACTAAAACAACAAAAGTTTTGACAGCAACTAAAATAATTTCTATCTACGCTTCAGTACGGTACAATACCACAACCCCAGTCCCCTTCTAACGCCACTACCAATAACTGCTGCTCACCTGCGCTTGCAAATCCTCGCGATCTTTTTTGCTCCATTCCACAACCTTGTCACCCTCGCGACAAAAGTCTTCAATCATCTGCAGCAGCACAACTGTTGCATCGTGATTCTGCTGTTGCTGCTGCTGTTGCGTCGGCGTGGAGAGTATATTGCGTGCTCGCTCTTGTAGCTGAGCAAAACTAGTTGAAGACTTCTCTGCTGAATGGCGTATAGGACTCTTCAAGGAGTTTGCGAGACCGTAGCCTTCTGCAAATTCAGTGCGATTTAACGAATCTAGCTGCACCACCTGATCGCGCAGCGTTTGCAGCTCCATGCCCAGCTCGGCATTGCGTGTGATTGTGTGCTCGAGTTCATGCTGCAGCTTGACACGATCGGTCTCTGATTTAACCAGGCGTATCTTCAGCTCATGCACCTGAAAGTTCAACTCAGATGCATTGCCAGGCGTTGAATAGGCATCATCTTGCGACTCGCCGCTAAGCTGCAAGCGATTCAAATCGGGCGGCAACGAGCTAAGTAGTTGTGGCTTCGACATCTGCCAGACATTGTGCAGCTGTTGTTCATTCAAGGAGTTGGCACGCATAAATTTGTGCACTGGATGTTGCAGGGAAATTTTCAGACCATCTTCAGCTTCGCAACAGCTGTCATTTTTCTCACCACCGCTGGATTCGCTGGAGCGACGTTTGTGCTTTAGACCAATATCTTCGCTGAGTTGTAGCAAGTAGGCAGCCTCGGCTTTAAGTCGCTCGAGACAGTCATTTAAATCAAAATCCTCCAAATCGCCGCCATTTTTGTTGATAAAATCCTTGAGGTTGGGATCTTCGATGACTTCAAGCAACGTTTGAACATCGGGCACAAAACGTTTGCTATGAGACAGCAGCGTTGAGTTGAGCGTGGAATTCAACAGTGAATTGTTGAAAGTTTGCTGTAGATCGATGACATCGGGTTCGGCTAGTGTCCGATTTGCTACTACTTTTTGCATTTCTTCGACAAGCGTGACATTGAGATCATCTTCATAGTTGACCACGCATTTGGCCAACTCAGCGAGCACATGACGGAAAGTTTTTGACAGCTCACGCAGATCATCACGTTCGCCGATTATTTGATCCAAGTCGCGGGCAAGATCGAAGGCAGTGTGACGCTTGTTCTTGCGATTAAGCTGCTTTTCGTAATCTAGTTTTAGGCGCGACATCTGGAAGAGAGAGAAAGAAATTTTAAGCATTGATTGAAGGAGAGTTTTTGTGAAAAATTTCTTTTAAAAGAATAATATTTAAAAAGTTTCAGAAAAATTAAAAAAATAATTGGAATACTTCGAGGTATATGTAAATAGCTATTTTTATATTTTATATAGCATGATATTTTTAGTGTATATAAATGCATAAACAAAAGAACACAAAAAGGAACTGGCGAAGGGTTGTTTGAATAGATAACAAGACAAAGAAATTTAATGGAATTTAGTCAATTTTTTATAAAGAACTGATGCTAATCGAGCAATTTTTAATAGCAAGCGAGAGAGCAGTTTGAAAAAATCGCATGCTATTTTTGTAATGCGTTTCGTATGCAACGTTCATATATCATATATTTTATTACAGATGGGAAAACTATTTTGCCGAAAAAAATTTAAAAAATCGCATGACATTTTAATTGCATGATTTTAGAATGTGGTAAAATTTTCTAGAAACTCTTAATCAAATCATGCCCAAAAAAACTTTTATATTAAATAAAAATGTTCAGTTTGAAAATTTGAAAAGAAACGTTAATCAGAAATACTGAGAATATTTTAAATTTTTTGCAACCATGAATACTTACCACATAAATTTGACCACATTTTAAAATCAAAGAATTAAAATGTCATGCGATTTTTTAATTTTTTATTTCACAAAATAAAATTTTTAAAAGCTCACAATAAATTTGACGAAAAAAATCGCATAATATTTATTTATTTGTGGCAATACTTAAAAAACTCGCATGCAACTTTGACAAAAAGTGTTCTTTGAACAAAAATAAAGGTTTCCAAAAACATTGCTCGGAATTTTTTTACATAAAGGTATAGATAAAATATTTTTAAAATCTCAAAATATTTTTCAGAGTTTGCAAAAATTTATCACATGCTAGAAAAAAATATAATTGCATTATTTTGTTTTCAAATTTATAGAAAACAATGGCACACGGCTTATTAATTGTAGAATTAAATAAGAAACTCGCATGACAAAAATTTTCTTGCAACGAAAAATAATTTTTTTAGATAAAAACAAAATAAAATAAATAACTGGCCACTTCAGCCCTTGAAAGGACTTTGACCTAGCTTCTTATGATCAATTGTGTTGTGCGTGTTGTTAAGTTTGTACACAATTCACCGAGAACCGGACCTACAGGTTTTACGCCGACTCCGAACGGCGATGAACGGAATATGTTCTTGTTCTCAAGAAGCTATACATGGCATTTTGATTACTCTCTGAGGTTTGCCATTGTCTGCAGAGAGGTGGCAGCCGTACAGAAAAATTATTTTAATTCATATAATTTTCTGTCGCTGCTGGGGTTCGAACCCGGGTCTACAGGTTCGTTGACATAGAGGCCACGCACTTTAACCAACTACGCCACGGACGCCACAATTTTTTTAAATATCGCACCTTAAATGTCTTAACCTTTTATTACATTTCAGTGTAGATAAAATATCTGAACAACAATCAAAATATTTTCTATATATAATTTTTAAATATATCGCATGAGAGAAAAATGTAAGTGTATTATTTTTGTTTTACGAAAACTGATAGACAAAAACATTAAAACTTATTTAGTTGTATGTATGTTGTATGAAATAAAAAACTCGCATGAAATAGATCGAGAAAAAATTTCTTTGAACACAAATTTTTTTCACAAAAATAAAAATGCACCATTGAAAGGATTATAACTTCGTTAAATTTTTTCATCATCTCATGCAACTTTATTTGTTACTTAGTTGTTACACTTCATATGCGTAAAATACGCGTAAACTTTTTTTTACTATGAAGAATGTAAAATGTTTGCGATTATAAGCTGCATGTTGAAATTATTATGATTTAAAAAAATTGCTTGCTAGTTTTTCTAACATGGTACTTCTTAAATTGTAACTTTTTATTTGCATGCTATTTGTTTTTATCTATAAAGCAGTTATTCAAATTAATGAAACAACGATTAAATTGTTTTAAATCGCATGATATAATTTATGTAATTCAACTACTTACCTCGTCCTCATGTTTGATCTGCAATTGGGCGATTTCTAACTGACTTTTTGCTGTAAACTTCTCACGCAGCAAAATCAACTCGGGCGGCCAGTGATGATCGTCCGCCGTGGTTTCTGACAACAGAGTCTAAAACAAAAAAAAATTGATATTCAATTAAAAACCAGTAAACCAGATAAATTATTTCTAATTTCAAAAAGGGAAAACAATGAAAATTACTAAGAAATTTTCCACTATATGGAACACATGTGTTGGAACAACAACAACAACGGTTCGCTTGTGGAATTGTAATAAAATTTAGCGCCAAGTCCAAAACGTGCGCAAGCAATTCATATTTTGAGCTGCAATGAAGAAAGCATGGAAATAATGTGTGTGTTGTTGTTGTTTTTCTGAAAATGCAATGCAATGAATGAATGAAAAGTAAAAAAAAAACTTTTTCCCCCAACGAAAAGATGTTGTTTATTTCTATGCAGGCGGAACAAAAAAAAAAGCTATTTTAAATTTCGACAGTTGATGGCGCTGCCTGCTATACGCCACATCTCAGCCTTTCGTCGTGGTGAGTAGAAGTGGCAGCAAAGATATATGTACCCTAGAAGGTGTTGACTTAGCAGTTCATGGCTGTTGCAAGCTGTCAGTTCAAACTTGAAAGTTTTCGTTGTGGGAGTGACGCGCCGGAAATTAACAAAAAAAAAGCACCCATAATTTTTCGAAAAAAATGCATTTTTGTTTAGATTTCTTTGTTTTTTTTTTAATGTAAGGAATATTTTGTGTAGCATTTTAAATCGTTATTTTAAATCGCCGAAATTTTAAAAATTTTTAATGCATTTTATTTACGACCGCAAATGAGCGGTTTTATGATCAACTCCACTTTTAAGGAAAAGAAAGAACAAGAAAATTTGTATGTTTCTTACGTTACAAAATTAAACTTTTTCTCTCATGCCATAGATTTAGGGTCGTATTTCCCACCTCTGGATATCTTTCAATACGGCCCTTAATGTCTTGATGCAATTTCGTTAGGTTTTAGTAGATGAAAAAGATTTCGAGTGAATTTTATGTAAGGAATTAGGAAAAATGTTTCCCATGCAATAAAATTGAAACAGATTTCAGGTGATAGCTTATAATTATAGCATGCAATATTTAATATTTTAACCGTATTCAGAATTTGTAAATATTTTACATGATTTCTTATAACTAAGAATGCGCAAATTTTTCTTCATTAAAATTTTTCTAAAAACTTTTAGACAGATTTAAAAAAAAAATTATTTTATACGAAAAGTTATATGATCGGATTTTTTTTTTTTTTTTTTTTTTGTTAAATCAAATGGAACAGAGGTCGTTTTTAAAATGTGCAAGTCGCTTTTAAAAACCGAATAAGCTTTATTCTAATTTTAAAAAGCTTTATTCAACCCATGAACAGCTTGAAGATATTATTTGTCTTACTGTTCATCGTTGATCTGATGTGGATGTCAATTTATATGAATATTGGCTTAGTTAAAAACTTTTATTCGTATCAAAAACTTTAATCCTACAATTTATTTATAAAACTAAGAGAAAGCCTTTTATAAGCCTTCATTAAAGGCGGTCTAAGAAAGAAAGTCATAACCGCCAAAATTCAAAAAATTGAGATAAGGGCGGATTCGGAACCGTGAATGAGTTTCTGATTTTTGTATTAAGGTAAGAATAGCGATTTACAACTGGAAATGTCTAAAAAACGTTAAGTAAAATGGTCACATCTTCACTTCTAGTGTAAAAAAAGGAAAAATAAAAAACGTAAAAGCTAAATATCTCAAAACTACAAAAATGGAGATGTGACTTTCTTTCTTAGGACGGCAGAAAAGTTGCATGCTACTTTGCACATAATCAAATTGCTGCCAAAGAATAAATCAAATTATTGAATTAGCTCCAAAAAAACAGTTGACAAGAATAAGGGAAATAATTAAGTGCCAAAGCTGAATACTATTTATCGCATGCTACATATTTAAGTCTACTACTAAGAAAGGCTAAATATTTGATTTAAATAAATAATAATGCTAAAACTATGAAGAAATAAAAGTTTAAAATAAAGATAAGCTATCTGATCAATCCATGCTTAATTACACTGTTCAACAAAAAAAAAAAAAACAAAAAAAAACAACAAGGTTCTGACAACGGATTCTGATAGAAAGGCAAAAAAGACCCATAAATTGAAAAGTTAGGGGGTTAAAATGTTCCACAAAATTATTTCTCATAATATTTTACATAGATCCTCAGAACACATCGTATACCCAAAATGTAAGGATAAGATGATTTCCTATGCCGACTCACTATAAGAATATTAAAAAAAGGGGAAACTTAAATCCCCCCTTAAATAAGACTCATACGTAAACTTTCAAAACGCCGATACACGTATATTTTATTTTTGTCCCCTCTACCAGAATCCAGTGTCGGAACCTTGTTGTTTTGGAAAAAATTGATATTGTTGTGCAGTGTTATCCTAGGCAACTCAATTGATTTAAAACTTTTATTTAAAGAATATTTAGGCGTGAAAAAAATGTGCATCAGTGAAAGTGAAAAAAAAAACAAGAATTAAAAACACATAACATTAATCGCATGCAAATTTAGTGAGAAATGTATAAATCTTTCCTTTTTATTATGCAGTTCAAAGGCTAACTCAACAAAAAAGTTGCATGCATTTTTTTAGATTTAAACTTTATCTTGCATTATTTTGAACAATGTATTTAAAATTGCAGCTTTTAGGATTAATTTATTTTTTATTTCTTGATTTTTTGATTTTTCTTCTTATTTTTTTATTTTTTTTATTTTTTTTTTTAATTTTTTTTTATTTTTTTTATTTTTTTATTTTTTTAATTTTTTTTTTTTTTTGATTTTTTTTTTTCATTTTTTTTTATTTATTTTTAATTTTTTTGGTTTTTTTGTTTCTTCAAAAGAAGCGCTTTTACCTTAAGTTGTATGCCACAATAAATTATTAGAACTCTCAAGAGAAGAAGTGTGAATTTTTTTAAATTTGTTTGGGATATTTTTGATATTTTAATTCTTTGAGCCAGTTTTGGATTGAAAATTTTAAAAAAGTCCAAAAAAAAAAAAAATTGAGAAGAATTCACACATCTTCTCTTGAGAACTCTATTAATTTATTGTGGAATAAAACTGAAGATTTTTGGGACATTTTGGATGTTTTCAAAAATGGCTAAATTTTAGTATTCTTCGAACCAGTTTTCGATTTTGAAATTTGGCCATTTTTGAAAATTTAAATAATGTCTCAAAAAAATTTAGAAGAATTCACAGTTCTCTTTTGAGAGTTAAGATTTTTGGGTCATTTTTGTTGTTTTCAAAAATGGCAAAATCAGTTTTGGATTTTAAAATTTGGCCATTTTTGAAAATTTTTGAAAATTTCAAATATGTCCAAAAAAAATTTTGAAGTATTCACACTTCTCCAAAGAAATTTTTTTCCAAAGTTTTTTCTGGCAATTTCAAGGCATTTTGTTAATGAAATTTCCTGTACAATTTATCATTTTCCATTTTTTAGTTTATCATTTATCATGTTATGAAGTTCTTTAGCGATGTAAAAACCAAACGGAACCAATACGGAAAAACCAAAGCTAAAAACCATTGTCAGCGAAAATTTGGAAAATTAGGCGATTCAAGACAAAGTTCCTGGTAGTTACATGACATTTCAAAAACATTAACAATAAAAAAAAATACATTTCAAAGAAGAGGGGGGGGGGGAGAGGGGGAATCAGCTATCTTAAAACGCACAATCGAAATCCCTCTTATAAGGTTTATTTGTAATGAAATTACTTCTTTTGTATTCGAATTCTAAGCTTTAACCTGTGGGCACAATATTTTCGTTTTATGCATTATGGGTTAAAGCGTAAATATGTCAATACCATACATACATATATAACATTATTAATCGTTTTCTTACAAAGCTCACAAAATCGAACGCAATTTTTTAAGCTATTTTTAAGATTCAAACAATTTTATTTCATGCAATATTTTGCTGTTTTATTACCAGCAAAACTTAATGATTGCTTGCAATATAAAAATAACTATAACTTAAATTTGGTCGCATGCATTTTTAGTTTCATTAAATTTACATTCATTTAGAAATTTATATTTAAAAATATTTTTCACATAGGCCCATTTGCATGGTAATTTGTATTTCAAATATTTTTTTCTCTCATGATATAATTGAAAATCAATTTTAATCTTCTGTTGCCAAAGCTATATTCAAGAGGAAAACTTGTACAACTTAAACTTAATTAATTAGTTTTAACAATTTCAGATTTATTTTTTTTCATAAAATAGATTGTATTTCTATTGTATTACAAAAAAAAAAAAACAAAAATGTTTTTTTAATTGTTTTTTAGTTTTTTTGCAATATTTTGTTGCATAAATTTATTTTTTTTTTAACTTTTATAGCGTGCAAGTTTTTGTATTTGGTCTATGAGGCACTGTATATACCTAGGTATATATTTTTTTCTCAGGTTATAAACATCAATCTATTTTGTATCCAATATTATCTGATACGAATGATTGGCGATAGAAAAATAAGCTTACAACTAAATTTTCTTGCATGCAATATATATATATCATTTGAAAGTTTACTGCTACAATTTTTAGTAATAAAGAATTTTTGCTAGCAACGGCCTTTTATTGCAACAGTCTATATATGTGACCCGGTCTACGAAAAGGGACCTTCGGTGTGAAAATATCATTTTTCACTTTTTTGGCGATTCGGATAGACTAATGTGTGCTCTTTCTAATGGCGCAAAGCAGAAGTTTCCAACTCGTAAAGTGAACGACAAATTGGTATGCCGAGGAAAGAGAACTGAATCTGATGCCTTGTAACTTCTTTACCTTTTCTGCATTCTTCTACCTTCCGCTTAGCTATTTGTGAGTAAACACTTTGCAATTCTGCATTATACCTTATTCCAGCTTAATAGACTAAGAAATACAACTCTGTAAGAAAAGAGGATAAGCTGAAATAAATGAAAAGACGCCATTCAGTGTGCGACAATTAAACGTTTACAAACAGCTGTTTTCTCGAAAACTTGTTTTTACACCGAAGGTCCCTTTTCGTAGACCGGGTCACATATTTTCAAATATTACTTTTCACAATTTGGAAAGTAATACGTTTTTAAGTTACATTTTTACAAAAATTTTCAAAATTACAAAATTTTAGACAGTACTAGTACTACATATATGTAAAGTGCGTTTTTTACTAAATATTTGACAAGGGCAAAGGTTTGTCTAAATTTATTCATTATATGAAAAAAAAAAAACAGTTTGCATTAAAAACCTCATAGATATAGAACGACTGATAATTTTAATATTTTAATGGAATACAATTTTTTTTTCCATTTATAGCCAAATTTAGCGCTTCGATTAGAGTGGATAAATAAATCAATTCACAACCAACAGCTTAAGACGCAAAAGCAAAACATAAACATTTCGTGAAGGCATTTTTCGTTAATGAAAAGATTTTCCAAATTTATACGGAAATAGTGAAGAAAATTCAACTTAATAGAATAAAATAAAAAAAACACGAATTATCGGTTGAATTTCCTGAATGGATAATTGTATATTTTCGGTTATTTTTTGATGTTTTCAAAACAGCAATCAACACGAAGAGTTCAAGGTTAGTTAGACAATATTAAAGAAATTTTGAATTTAGGAGAATATTTTTAATCTTTTATTTTTTCTTCATGATTTACTTTATTAAGTCAATTAAATAGCGATAAAAATGGAAATAAAGAAAATTCACTTAAGATATTTATGTTTAAAGATTTAAGATTAAAGAAGTATTGACGATTTGTAAAAAAATCTGCAGAACTATTTCAAAAGAAGCCGCTAGCTGAAGTCATAAGTGGAGGGTTGCTACATATATTTTGGTATTATATATATAGACAGAATTTTTTCATTGTTTCTCGAAATTTTCTCTTTTATCATTTGTTATAACATTTATCCCATTCCGCTTGAGATACCTCCATAACATAGTCTTTCTTGCGTCCAAAATCGTACCCTGTAAATCTATGCTATTATATAAAATAAAAATGTAAGTTTTTTGTTGCCGCTAAACTCGAAAACTACTGGTTCGATTTTTATGAAATAAGTTTTAAAATATAACATTTGTGCTACAAAAGGATATAGAGGTATTTTCTTTACGAAATTTTAATAAAAAGTATCTTTAATTCAAGTGTAAAGTTTTTTAAAAAATCATTCACAATGCCATGTATTGCTTGATCGTGAGCTTTTCATGCGTTTGTGCTGCGAGAGATTCAATAAACTCCATAGAATTCCACAACTCGATTTCACTCCCCGTCTTTTTATCGTACTATATAACTCGTACTATATATGAGAATCGATTCTTAAAGAGTAAGCTCCAAAAAAGTTTAAGATACATACATATTTTACATAACTATAGGTCAACAGACAAAACAGTCAAGTTATGTATGTATATCAAAAGACTAATAAAAATATCCGTTACAATTTAATTGATTTAAATTTGATTTATCGCTGGACAAAAAATTAGACACACAACATGTTGAAGATGCGAAAAAGAAAAAGTAAAAAAAAAAATAATAGAATTAATGAAAGACACTTCAACACACAAACAAGCACAAGAATACAATTAACGAATATGCTCAACATAAAAGCACAGAAGCTGCTGCCGTTAAACATTTGAAATCTTTTGAGCTTGCAACAAATAGTCGTCTGCGCGTTAGGGTGCGGCAATTTTTGACAATTCAACAAAACTCTAGCATCAAATAATTAGAATAAAATAACACATTCCAAATTTGGGGAAGATGCCTTAAATGCACTCGACTGGCTGCTTCATCACTTCAATGAATGTGAAATGTTTACAAAATTCAATTAAAATAAAATTGACAAAAATAGCAGAAAGTCAAATCTTCTATTCTACTGAAGAGTAGGCAGGCTCTTGTCTGCCAGCACTGATGGCAAGATGGCAGCAATATTGTTTACAACTCTGTCTCGTTCTTTTGTTTTTGTTGTGTTTTATAGAGTTTTGTTATGTTTGTTTAATTGTTTCACACATGTTTTGTTTGTTGTTGTTGTTGGAAGCGAACATGTGTTTGGATTAGTTGTTATTGTTCTCTTTTTTTATATCTCATTAAGAAGTATTGTAGACACAAACCAAAATAAGAGCAAAATCAAAACAATAACATGGCTGCTATAGCAATGAATAACTCTCTCGCACTCTCGGTTTTAATGCTTTTAACTACCTGCCACTGTAATAAAGGGATTCATTGAATAGATAGCAACATGTTTTGGAAAAATTGTATGCGATTTTTCGTAAACAAATCAGTTTAATTAGTTGGTAATGATAGCAAATAATCGCGATTAAAGCAGAAACTACCTGTTTTGTACGTAGTGAAATTATTTTGCATTAAATCTCAATTTGTTGGAAAAAAAATTGGAAGCAATTTGTTTATTGGTGTCTGCGAATGTTGTTTTAATGCGGACTGTTTTTTTACACAGGTTTATTAGAATGAAACTTTTAAAATTTTTATATTGCTATATAATTTGGTTCTTATTTTTAAAATTTTAGTTTTCTTATTTTTTTCAATTTGTTTTTGAATTATTTTTTATTTTGATAAATTTAATTGAATTAAGTTTTAATATATTCTGTTATTAATATTAATTTTATATTTTACGGTTTTTGTAAAAATATTTTTAATTTATTTATTTTTAATTTATTTCATTTTTTATTTTTTTGTAAATTTATTTTTAGTTTTTCAGTTTATTTCTATTTATTTACATTCTTCAATTATCTATTTAACATCTTTTTAAGTTTTGAATTTGTTGTTTTTATTCTTTTGATTATATTTCATTTTTATATTTTTCAAATTTATTTCCATTTTTTGTTTTAATTTTATTATGATTTTTTAGTTAAGTTTAGTTAAGTATTTTTTTTTATTAATATTTATTCTATATTTTAATATTTTTTTTTTAATTTTTATATTTTTTACCTTATTTTATGTAAATTGTTTATTTTGAATATATTTCATATTTTTGTTTTATAAATTTACTCTAAATTTTTTTGCTTTTATTTTTTAAACTAATTTAACTTAAATAATAGGGTTTTATTTTTGTTTTTTAAATTTTCGATTTAATTTCTATTTTCTTTTTTATTTTAAGTTTTTTTAATAATATAATAATTTTTAATTTCTTATCATTTTGTTTTCTATTTTTTAATTTGATTTTAATTTTATTTTGTTCAAATTGTTTCTTTTGTCAAAATTTGATAAATTTTTAAAGTTGATTTTTTCTTTATTTTTTATTTTTAATTTTATTTAATTTTCTTTGTATTAAAATTGATCCTTTGTTATTAATATTAAGTTTATATTTTAATATTTTTTTTTTTTATATTTTTTACCATAATTTTATGTAATTTGTTTATTTTTAATATATTTCATATTTTTTTTTATAAATTTATTTTTAATTTATTTAAAAGTTGCTTTTATTTGTTTAAATTTTTCAAGTTCCCTTTTTAATTTTCAGTTTGTTGTTTTTATTCTTTTGATTATACATAATTTTTTATTTTTATATTTTCAAATTCATTGAATTTTTTTTTTTATTTTTCAACTTGATTGTTTTTACTTGAATTTTTTGTTGGATTTTCGATAACTTATTCTTTAATTTTTTCATTTTTTAAATTTTTTTATTTTTCATATTTTTATAAATTTTTTATTTTAATTTTTTTATAATTTTATTTTTTATTTTGAATTAGATTTTAATTGATTCTTTATTTCTTAAATTTTCTTAATTTTATTTTTTATTTTTTTTCATATTTTTAAAAAAATTTTTTATTTTAATTTTTTTATTTTAATGTTTGTTTTTTGATTTGATTTTAATTATTTTTTTAATTTTATTTGTTAAAATATTTTCTCTTATCATAATTTGATAAATTTTTAAACTTGATTTTTTCCGTGTTTTTTTTTTTAATTTTGCTTAATTTTCTTTTTGTTAAAATTGTTCCTTATGTTAAAATTTGTCCTTGAATAGTTTTTTGTTTTATTACTAAACTTGATTGTTTTATGTTGTTTTTTTTTTTAATTTTCAGTTCATTTTTTAAAATTTTTATCTGCTTAAATGGTTTGTTTTCTTAGAATGTGAAAAATGGGTTTTTTATTTTTATTTTTAGAATTGATATTTACAGTATTTATTTTTCAATATTGTTTTAAATTTTTATATATTTTGTTTTAATGTGCAAATTTTTGTTTTGTTAAAATGTGAATAAAATTATGTTTTTAAATTCCATATATTTTTTTAATTTGGAACTAATTTTTTTTATTAGTTCTTATTTTAATAAATTTTTTATTATTTTCTTTTATAAAAATTTGATTTTTTTTTTGTTTTCATATAAATTTTTTTTCTTCTAATTATTTATTGTTTTTTTTTAATTTTGTCTTTTTCAATTATCAATTAATTTTTTTATTTGTTTGCAATTTTAATAAATATTTTATTTGTTTAAATGTGAAGAAAATTAGATGTGTTGTTCTTAATTTTTAAACTTTTATTTTTTGTTTTAAAATTTTTATATTTTTTATTTTTATTTATTTTTTCAAATTTCCGGATTTTGTTTTTATTTATAAAAATTATTTTTTTAACAATTTTTTTCATAAATATATATATATATTTTTCTTAAAATATTTCAACATGTTTTAAAAAAATCGTTTTTATTACTCTTTCTATATTTTTATAAATACATAATCCTAAAAAATCTTAAAAAAATATCACTTCAGAGATCCTGCATTTAAAAAAGTAAATACAATGTTTGCAAAAATTATAGCAAACTTTTTTTTCTACAATAGCTATGCAACCTTCATTTCTGACTTTCATTTCATTTCAACTGAATTGGGTATATTATCGCTGTAAAATTTAACGCTTGATAATTCCTGAGATATAAAATTTCCACACTAAACTTGCAAATCCTACAAAGTCTCTAAGGTTCAACCATTAAATCGCATGATATTTTTTCTATTTGATTTCTTCCTCACTTAAAAGCGTCATAAGCTCAAAAAGCAGGACATTTAAATTAGTTTTTAATTTCAAAATATAGCATGCGATAATTTTCATAACATATCTGTTCTTTTTTGAGGAACGAAATTTATCTTTGTTGCAAAAAAAAAAAAATGTTTACATTTGTTAAATTATTTCCTAATAACTCCAACCAAACGCAGAGTTGGTAACATATAATTTTCATACTAAAAACACACATGAGATTAAACGCTATTTCACTCATATGAAAAACACACATGAAATTAAATTTTACATCAAGACAATATGAATTTTTATGTAATAAATGAAAATAATCAACAGCACGTTTAAAAACAATTATTTTCAACAACTTTGCAACTTAAGTTCTTATTCTTATCACACTACGAAGTAAGTAACAAAGAGTAAATCAAAATTAAAAAGAAATTGCATTTAAGAGCACAATAAAATCGCATGCAACAACAATTCCATACAACAATAACATTTAAAAAAAGGTCATGATTATAATTCACCTCGCCAGTATTTATTTACTCAAAAACAACTCTTAAACGCGCATCCATCCACTGCATTCGTTTTTGTCTTATCAGCTTTTGAAGTTAAATTAATGATCATTAATTAAAAATGGTTGCAATCACATTGAGGACGAGGGAGTGCAGCAGAAAAGTTGCTGGTGTTCAGAAAAATATATATTTTGAACTTTGGCGGCGCATCAGCCACTTTCTTATTTTTAGTTGTACTTGTAGATATGTGTTGAGTTAAACGGATGGAAGAGTTGCTGCTGCAAGAGGTGGATTGAGATTATTTTTGTGTGCCTTCAACATAAGATATGCACCAAAGCATCGCAAAAGACGGAAGAGATAGAAAATTGCACTCTTGTTAAATTTATGTTGAGCTTGTTTTTATGTTGCTGCTATTTTTGTACTTTTTTGTTTTTAGATGCAACGCATTTATTTTTAGGAAATTGAAGAATTTTGGAAATGCTTTTTGGCGCCCAAGCAGAGTAAGAACTGTACTTTTTGTGAGTGCAGGCAAAACTTGACGAAACTATTATATAATGGTTTCAATGCTTTTTGAGTTAGTTAAAAAGGAAATTGGAAAAAAGGACCTACAGATCATAACTGAAATTATATAATTAAAATTACCTCAAATAATTTTAGTTTTCATGTGTTTTTTTTCTGTTTGTGATTTGAACTGTTTATGTACATTCTTCCATACAAAAACCAATTGCTTCTCGTCTCTTGTTTATCGTTAGTGTGCTTTTTCGTTAAACAGAATGAAATGATTAATACGATCGCCGCCATGGGAGACAAAATTATATTTGAAGAAAATCAGATATAATGAAAAAATCATGTGTAAATAAGAAATATGGCGATGATTAAAAAAAAATTATCGATAACCAATTAAATATCGCTAATATATAAATATCGCTAAGTATATCAGTAGCATAAGCATTCCAATCAACATTTTCCTAACAAAAGTACAGATAGTACAAAAATCGAGATATATTAAAATATATAAATATAACGAAATGTCCAAAAAGATCGACGAGTACAAGTATATAGATCAGTTATAAAATATCGATAAATAATATAAAGATATCGATAATACAAAATTTCTATGAGTCAAAAATATCAATTTAAGAAAAATAAATCTAAAATATCGATTATACAAAATATCACTCAATCAAAAATACCAATAAGCACTAAACATAACTCGAAAATGGCTATAAATTGGAAACTCGATAAGTAATATTGATGAATCAACGATCGATAATTCATTAGATATTAATGAATAAAAATATCGATAACTCAAAAACAAACGATAACTTAAAAATGTCGATACTTGCAAAAATATCAATAAATCAGAAAAACACTCAAAACTTCGAGTAGGCAAAAATATTGCTTAATCGTATATATCGATCAGTAAAAATTATCGACATCATCGCAATATGTTAAAAAAAATCTATGAACGAAAAATCTAAAATATCAAAAATAAATTTGTGTATGCTAATCGATAGACAAATTATCGATAAGTAAAAAATAAGGATAGCTAAGAAATTAGTTCAAATTATTTGCAATCAAATTATTAGTAAAAAATAAAATCACATTATCAAAATTGATATCGAAATATCGTTAAATAAAAAATAAACTAAAAATATTGATAAATCAAAAAATAAGTTCAAAATATTAATAATTCAAAAATAAATTCACATATCGAAAAATCATCAAAAGTTGGACCAAAGTATCGATAAGTCGATATAAAAAACAAAATAAAACAAAATCACATAATTTGAATGAATATCAAAAAATCAATATATAAAAAAATAATTTCAAAATAACGATAAATAAAAAACAAGTAAGAAATATTAATAAGTTCACATATCGATAAATCATTAAAAAAGTATTTGAAAAATTATCGATAAGTTTATAATACCGATAGCTCAAAAACTACTTCAATATCGATAAGTAAAAATATATCTAGCAATTTAACGATATCGATATATATCAATACCAAAGTTTAATTAAATAGTCAGAATCGATACGAAATATCGAAATATACGAAAATATCGATGTATCAAAGATAAGTTCAGATTATCGATAATTAAGAGATAAGCAATATATCAATAAATCATTAAAAAGTCGCCAATTTAAAAGTATCGATAGGTAAAATAAATCTATGGTGCAAAAACTAGTAAAAAATATCGATAAGTCAAAAATATCTATAAGCAAAAAAATATCGAAAAACTAAACATAAAAATATAATCTAATAGTTAATAGTGGCGACCGTGGCGTAGTTGCTTAAAGTGCGTGGCCTTTATGTCAACGAACCTGGAGACCCGGGCTCGAATCCCAGCAGCGACTGAAAATTATTTACCTCTCTGCGGACAATGGCAAACCTCAGAGAGTAATCAAAATGCCATGTAAAGCTTCTTGAGAATAAGAACATTTCGTTCATCGCCATTCGGAGTCGGCGTTAAACGTGTAGGCCCGGTTCTCGGTCAATTGTGTACAAACTTAATTACACGCAGAACAGAATTGATCATAAGAAGCAAGGTCAAAGTCCTTTCAAGGGCCGAAATGACCAGTTATTTATCTATTTTTTAATAGTTAAAAACGATATCAAAATATCAATAAATCAAAAATAAGTTTCAAATACCGACAATTCAATAATATATCGATAAATCATAAAAACGCTAGATCAAAAGAAGAAATGTAACTGTCACAAAATATCGATAAGCCGAGAATATCAAAAAATCTTAATATATCGTTATAAATAAATAATCAAATGCAATCAAACTGATATCAAACTGATATCAAAATATCGATAAATCCAAAATAAGTTCAAAATATCAATACTTACAAAATAAGTTAAAAATTTCGATAAAGCAAAAAATCTAAATCGATAAATAAAAGTTAGGATAAATAATTAAAATTGTGTATCGATAGGTAAAATATATCGATATATCAAAAATATCTCTAATTGAATACTATTAACAAATCTTAATACATCGATATAAATATATAATCAAATGCAATCAAACAGTCTAAACCGAAATGAAAATATCGATAAATCTAAAAAAAGTTCAAAATATCAATGCTTACAAAATAAGTTAAATACATCGATAAAGAAAAAAAACTCTATATCAATAAGTAAAAATTAGGACGAATAAGTAAAATTGTATATCGAGTAGTCAAAGATATCGATAAATCAAAATATCTCTAGTTGAAAAATTTCGAAAAATCCAAATATATGGATAATTTTAAATAAAATTGAGGCATATCATTCTTTTATGTTTAAAAGTATTTCTAAGTATTTTCGAAAACCATAGATCGAAAGAATAAATTAGAATAGTTAGAAATTTTTCGATAGTGAACTCTAAATCGATAAGTGAAAAATTTCGATAACCCGAAACAAAGTTCAAAATATCAATGAGTCAAGCAAGTATATCGTTATTTCAAAAAGATCGATACACAAAAATTCGACAGTTGAAAAAATCGAAAAAGTCTAATATATCGATGATTTTAAATATTAAGACATATAATTTTTCGATATTTAAAAGCATTTTTGAAAACCATTAATCGAAAGAATAAAATAGAAAAATTTTAATTTATCAATAGTGAACTCTTAATCGATAAGTAAAAAATGTTGGTAACTCAAAACTAAGTTCAAAATATCAATAAGTCAAACATGAATATCGATAGTTCAAAAATATCGATAAGCAAAAATATCGATAGTCAAAAAAATCGACAAATTCTAATGTATGAACGATTTTAAATAAAATTGAGGCATATAATTTTTTGATATTTAAAATTAATTCAAAGTATTTTTGAAAACCATAGATCCAAGGAATAAATTGGAATAGTTAAAATTCATCGATAGCGAAATCTAAATCGATAAGTAAAAAATATCGATAACTGAAAACAAAGTTCAAAATATCAAAAAGTCAAGCAAGTATATCGCTAATTTAAAAAGATTGATAAATCAAAAATATCTATAGTTGAATGAAATCTCCAAATCTGAATATATCGATGATTTTGAATGAAATATAGGCATATAATTTTTTAATATTTCAAAGTATTAATTACAAAGCATTTTTAAAAACCATAGATCGCCAAAAATAAAAAGAATAGTTTAAATTTATCCATAGCTAAACTAGAACAATTGATCATAAGAAGCTAGGTCAAAGTCCTTTCAAGGGCTGAAGTGGCCAGTTATTTATTTTTTTTTTTAAACTAGACCAATAATACAAATAAAAATGCAACAAGTAACAAACAAAAATATCGATATGACAATATATTTATATACAACTCTGATTTAAAATTTTTAGTGTAAAAGATCGAATTCGAAGTGTAAATTATGTTTGAACAGTTCAAGATACAATTTAAAATTAAAAACGTGTTTATTTCTGCCTACTTTAACCCGAATAGTGCTGGAATTATTTTTTTACGAATTTTTTTCGGGTCGCTGATCCAAACATTTGATTACATATATATTACACGAGCAGTTTTTATGAACGTCAATTTACACAGTTCGGGTTAAAATTTTTGCTGAATGAAACCAATCTATAGATAAGACAAAAAAATTTTCTACTGAAAGCTTTACTAAAACTCCAATTTTAAGACTTTTAAAATATATTTCTTAGAAGTTTTTATATAAACACACAAAATCAAAAATTTACGTTTTCAAAAAAAATAGTTTGAACATAAAGATAAGAAAAATCTATGTTACCTTTTAAATAACTTTTAAGGGGTATAAAGAGCAAAACCGTTGACTGGAATCAAGCTCAAAACCATATAGCACCAACTTTAAGGAATTATTTTTTTAACTTTATTTAAAATACAAAAATCAGGTTTCTTTAAAAAGAACAAATTTTTGTCTAAAGTTTTTTAAACGTTGTTTTTTTTAATAGTTTTTAATATGTTCACTTTGTCACTGTTGTTTTATGTGTTTTCCCATTTAATATCTTTATATTAAATTTTCTTTTGCTATATTTTCGCAAATTTTCCTCTAAATCGTCTTTCACTTTAATGCTCTTTGTTGTTTTGTATTCTATTTATAAAAACTGTCACAATTTATGTTGTCAAATTTTAAATGTTCTTGTTTTTCTTTGACACACTACGTAATAGAATATGTTTAAGTGTAGTGAGCGCACGAGAATTTAATTTTGTAAATAAAAACCGAAATAACAAATTTTGGAAAGTTTTTTTCTTTTATTTTAAACTCGCCTTAATTTCCGCATCTATCGACGTACGAATGCATTCAAATCTCGCGGCAAACTGACTTCGAAAATAACAAAATTTTAAAATTATATCAAATTGTGTGAGAGGCTGTGTAGCCGGATGCACACACACACACGTATTAAGATTGTGTTTGAACTCTTTGTTGCTACCAGAGAGGCACTTATACGCGCGCAGCAGGAAACAGAGCGGCAGACAGTAAATTTTGGGCGATTTAATATCAGACACAGACAGACAGGCTACTGTGAACGCATGTGTGACGTCACAAATGCTCTTTAGTCAATTCTTTAGTGAGAAAAATTGATAAATTTTATAGAATATGAAAAAATTAAAGATAAGGTACAGATCTAGAGGAAAGGCATTTAAAGCAAAATTAAAAAAAAAAACATTTAAACTTTAGTTAAATTTCAAATATTATCAATGCGTAAAACTCCTGGTCAATTTTACCCAAAAATCAATGGTTTTTGAACTTTTGGCTTTGCTTTTCAATATTTGGTCTTTTATTTATGTTTTTAATTTTAATCTGTAATTTTTTTAATTTTTTTTTTTTTTCTTTATTAATTTTTTTTTTTTTTTATTTCTTTCATTTTTTTTATTTCTTTTATTTTTTTATTTCTTTTATTTTCTTTTTTTTTATTTATTCGCCCTTTTGTTGTGTCAAAAACCGCTTCAAAAATTTTGAAAAAAAATGTTTGTATTCTTTAAACGTTAATAAATATATGTGCAAAATTTGAAAACGATATCTTTTTACTTCTATGAAAAAAAATTCCCGAAAAAAATTTTTTTTTAATTTGCAACCTATATGCCCCGTTAAAAAAAACATGTTTTTCTTGAATACATTCTGGTAAGAGAATTATTACAATTAATTTAATTTGTTTGGTTGAAACGTTATCAATTAAATGTAAAACTATACAAAGAAATGTGTTAGGCTGATTTTTTTTAAAAATTGTAGAATTTTATTGATTTCTTTTTCAAAAATTTTATAAATTTGAAAAAAAATATTGCGTTTTTATGTTGCTTTTGTCTTAATTTTAATTTTATTTTTTTTTTTTATTTTTTTTTTTTTGTGTTATTTTTATTTTATTTATTTATTTTTTTTTTGTGTTATTTTTATTCTATTTTTTATTTTTGTTTTTTGTTATTTTTTATCTTATTGTCTGTGGATTTTTTATTTATTTTTTTTCTTTTATTTACTTACTATTTTATTTTGTTTATTTGATTTTTGTCTTATTTTTTATTTTGTTTATTTTATATTTTTTATTTAGTGTAAATATTAAGAATTTATTATTTTTTGTTTTTGTATTTTTAGTTCTTTTTTTTATTATTACTATAATTTTTATTTTTATTTTGTTTGTTTTTCGTGTATTTTATTAAGTATTTTATTTATATGTGTGTCATTTTTTTATTTATTTTTAATTTTTTTATTTGCATATTTTCAATTTTGTTTATTTAAATGCTTTTAATTTTTTTATTTGATAATTTTTTATTTTGCTTATTCTGATTATTTTGTTTTTAGCTATAATGTTGCTTTTTTCTTATTTTTTATAATTTTTTTTTATTTTTGCAAAATTATTTCAAATAATATATAATTGTTATTTCTTTTTAATTTTGTTTTTATTGGTGTGCTGTATTATTCTTTATTTGCTTATTGGCTTATTTTTTTGTTTTTTTTTTGTTTTTTTTTTTTGTTTTTTTTTTTTTTTGTTTTTATTTTGTTCATTTGAAAATTTTTATTTTGTTTTGTTTATTTTTTAATGATTACTTTAATTTAATTTTTTGTTATTCATTTTTAAAATTTTTGTTTGTATTTTGTGTTTGTGTATTAATTTTTTAATTTTGAATTTATTTTTTTATTTTTCATTATTTTAATTTTTTATTTGGTTTGGTTTTTTTCAGTGAGTATTTCAATTTAATTATTTTAATTTTCATTTTTAAAATTTTTGTTTGTTTTTGCATATTGTGTAAATTTTTTAATTTGTTGGTTTTTTATTAGTGGATTTTTAATTTGTTTTTTTTTAGAAAGTTTTTGTTAATTTTATTTGTTTTTATTTTTAATTAGGTTGATTTTTAATTTTATTTATTTAATTATCTTGTTTTTTATATTTTTTATTTTTATTGTTCTGATTATTTTTCTTATATTTATATATTTTATTTTGTTTATTCTATTTTTTTAAGATTTTTTATTTTTAAAAAATTAAATTATTATTTAATCGTTCTGATATTTTTTTTTTTTTGATTTTAATATTTTTTATTTTATTTATTTTTTGTTTTTTTTTTTTTTGAGCATTTTGTTATCTTTATATATTATTTAACAATGTTTTATTGTGCTTGTTTTGTTAATTTTTGGTATTTTGTTTTATTAATTGTGTTTATTTTTTTGTATTATTTAAAAAATTATTTTCTAATTTAATCGTTCTGATAATTTTTTTTTGTAGGTTTTAATATTTTTTATTTTACTTGTTTTTTTTTTGTGCATTTGGGTATCTTTATATATTATTTAACATTGTTTTATTGTGCTTGTTTTGTTAATTTTTGTGTTTTTTTTATTTGTAATTAGTTTTTTCTTTATGTTTTTTTTTTGTTGTTTTTTTTTAGTTATTTATATTTTTTACTTTTGTTTATTTGATTTTTTTTTCAAATATTTGAAATAATTTTATTTAAAAATTATAAAATATAAAAATTATAAATAATTTTATTTTTTTTTGTTTTTTTTATTTTTAAATTTTTGTTTTAATTCTGTATAGTATTTTTAATTTATTTTTGTCTTTGAATTGATTTTAATGAGAACTTTTTATTTTCAAGTTTTGTTTTTTTTATTTGTTTTTAAGATTTTTGAATCTTTCGAGGACCTCCTTAGATAGCTGGCTCACTAGAAGTATGCAATTGTAGATACCTGGTAGTATCAAGGAGCTTTAAGCCAAGTGTTCAATTCAAGTGTTTCATCCAATACAAACTTCAACTACAGTGTACGTTATTTTCAAATGCTTAGGTTGTATTTAAACCAAATAGCTAATATTATACATTTTGTCCACAATTACATTCAATAGTATCCATTATTTGTTAGTTTTTTTGTTTTTAGTTTAGCGTCTTTTTGTCTGAGAGGAACTGTTGCTTAAATATTTTCTTTGCTATGATGTTGCTTTATGAAAATTTTAATAAAAAAAGCTTATAAAAAGCCTATGTACATTTTGAATGCATGTTTATTTGTTTGTATCCGATATATTCTTATGAGATAAATTTTTTGTATATATATATATATATATGTTTAAATTCCTTCGCGAAATTTATTGTATTTTAAATGTAGTAGATCGGTGTTTTGAGAAGATTTTATTTTAACGAATTGAGGCCATATTTTATATGAGTCAAAAGACATTTCATACGTACAATTATACATACACATAATGAGTATAAATAATTCATAATATAAATATGAAAATTTTCACTCAAAGTCAAACGTTTGTTGACTTGAGCCTACGAACTTTATTTTTCTTATAACGAAGAATTTTTTTTAATATTTTTTAATATTATATTTATTTTTTATAAATATTTATAAATATTTTTTATACAATATAAAATATTCATTATAATTTCAAAACCCCAAAGGCAAAAATAAAAATTACATAAAAAATAATAATATTTCCTAAAATTCTCGCTTTATTCCGATCAAAACCAAAATTAAAGAAAAAATTGCTACGAAAAACCATGAAAACAAAATTTTTGGTTCGAATATTTTTCACGATAATGACATTAATAATGTGTGAAAACTGTTGTTGTGAAATCTGATTTTTTTTAAAAAAGCCCTCACACAACTTTACGGCTGACCTTCCAGCCAACAAACGACCGAGCGCCCAAAAGCTTATTCATTCAGCTTAAAAATGACACTCTTACGAAAACATATAAATCTGAAGTGTTGTTGTTGTAACTTAAAATAGCATGGGAGAAAAAATAAATGCGTTCTAAAGTATCAAGTTCAAATAAACGGTGCTGCCATCCACACAATTCACGTGGTGCGCTGTCTATTGATTCCTTGGAGAATTGAATTGAATTGAATTTTAGCATTTGTTCCTTAGATTTTATTTTAAAATAGTTGACAACGAAAATTGACAGTTTTAGACGCTGCAACAGGCAGGGCAAAAGGCAGCGGCGCATGCAATGATGTAAATGACGAAAAATTCTTTTAAATGTTCAATTTTAGATTTCGATTTAAAATTAGACAAAAGTTAGATAGAATTTAATTAAGATTAGAGGAGGTAATAAAGATAATTTGACAGTATTTGGTGGGATGATTACAGTTGGCGGAATTGATGGAAAACGAAAGAAACGTTTTCATTGAAAAAAAAAACTAAATTTATGAAAATTAAATTAAACAATTAACGCCTACATAATCGTAAAATAACATAAGACTTATAAAAATAAGACTTAATTAAATAAGAAAGGAGAGAAAGATATATGGCAGAAATTCTAAGAAAATTGACTTCAAGTTGAGGTAGTTTCTATGAAAGTAGTTTCTAATAGAAGCCTCAGACGTTCCAACTTTTCATACAACCTAGTAGTATGACTCATTCGTACGTTCGCATCATACGTTACGACTTTTTCATACTACTTTTCATCGGACTTCAGTCTGCGTACAGCTTTTACCTTAAAAAAGTCCTTATCCTTTCATTATTCTACTTACATGCTAAAAAAAACGCGAATCAACAATGAAAACAAGCATGAAGTCGTATGACTTACCCTCACACACTAAGACTTTTACTTCAACTTGAGAAAAAATCAAACGATTTTGATTTTCATACGACCTGGGCGTACGACTTGAGTTTCTTATACAACTTGCCGTCGGTTGAAAAGTCGTAGCGTCGGAGGCTTCTATAACATATTTAAAAATTTTTATTTATTTTTAATGACAAATACTTTTTCATAAATCTCAGCATTATTTTAATTAAAACCTGACAGCCCTTTTTAAAAGAGCACGTAGTGCTGCTCATTTTTGCTAAAGAAAGTTAAAGTACAAAAGTTAAAAAAATTAAGTTCAAATCGTCAGTGTTTTTTTATTTCCACTGGTTTGAAGGTATTTCTACAAGATAAGTACTGTGGTCCTGGAATTCCCTTTGAAAGGTTAAAATAGTGAGAATTGTAGAAGGTTTTGGTTCCCTTAGTATTGTGTTACCTTTGGAAGATTAAAATAGTGAGAATTGTGAAAGGTTAGGATTCTCTTATAATTGGCGTCCTACAACAAAGGTCAAACGTGATAGAAAAAATCTTCTTCTTCTTATCAAAAAGCAGAATTTTGGAAAATAACTGTGGCACATATGAAATCGATCGGTCAAGTAATACTTTAGACATTTTGAAGACACCTCAATTAAAATTTATTGAGAAAGCTTTAATATCACTTTTTTCAAAATAAATTTGAAGAATGCCTTAAAAAAACTTTCGAGACCTCGTACTTTTCTCAACTTTATGTAAATTAAGCCATTACGGGTTCTATTGGTGACCCCTCGGTTTATGTATGAGTATAATTTTTGCTAAAAGAGCATCTAAGTTTTCAAACTTCTTCGAATGGTTTACTCAGAGTAGAACTAAACGAAAAAAAAATTCAAATAGGCAACTTTACTGATCGGTCAAGTAATATTTCAAATATTTGTATCACCTCGATGACACTTGAAATAAAATTTATTGAGAAGACTTTTATTGAAAACAAATTTGAGCTTTAGGCCAAGTATGTTGACAACCAGACAACATGAAGACAAAGAAGGCAACACCCAACTACAAAAATAACGGCTATGTATAGAGAAAACTACACAGCAGACTATACAGACTGTTTCGTTGGCCTGTAGAAAGAAAAAGTTTCTAGAAAACCTTTTTTTATGAGATATATTTTTCTTAGAACCACTGTGTTTTCAAACTCTTTCGAATGGTTTATTCAGTGTAGATATTTTTCGGAAAAAATAATATCAAAAACCTTCCTATATAGATAATTTTAAGAGTGGAAGTTCAGTCACAATTTAAATCTTTCGAAAAAAACTACCAAAAACCTTAAAAAGTATAGAATTAGAAAAGTATGTTGGTGAAGGAGGAGTGTTAGATGCAGACGAGACTGTAATTAAACAGAACAATTTCTTAGGAACAGCTTTTTTATACACATCATTTACTCTTACTATTGAAGTTTCTAAACTTGCAGATTAAAAACTCAAAATGCCCCTTAAGTGTAAATGAAAAAATAAAACCCACACGTGCTGAGCTAAAACTTTCTTCAGCAAAAATGGTCAGAATGATGTGCTCTTTTAGAAATATACCACATTTACTATGATGCAATCAAAAAGTCTGCATTTGTTGTATTGTGTCATTATTCACAGTAAGAAAATTTAAAAAATAAAGGATGACCAGATAGCAATGATAGTTTTTCCAACTTCTATGTTTCAGCAGCCGTCAATTATCCGCCGTAGCGGCTTGTCTCGAAAAAGACCCAGAAATGTCGATTCGGAGCCGATCAGCTGAATTGGGCATCGCCAGAGTCAAACAGGCTTAATTTGCGATTGGATTTGGGCCTACATCCGTTTAAAATTGTACTGGCGCAAGAATTGAAGCCGAAAGATGGAAATGTTGGCCGCAGATCCGGATCTTGACCAAAAAAAACTATGTTAACAAGCAAAATGTATTTGAACGATCACAAGCTAACAACTTTAAACGATCTCAAAACCAACATTCGAGACGCTCTTGCCGAAATAACGCCGCCCATATAGCACCGAGTCATCAATAATTGGGCTGACCGCTTGAAGCACTACCAGCGGACCAAGGCGGCCATTTAAGTGATGTGCTATTCCATACATAACGGCATGAATGATCACCCTTTAATATACAAAATCACAAATTTAAATAGGCAAAAAAAAAAACACACACACACACACATGTATATATGTTTATATTTTAAGATGTCCCACTTCATTGTGGTGAGTATTTATGTATGTATATTGTTTATTTACAAAGCAACGACAATTTTCCGATAAAAGCCATTTAAACATACAAATTAAAGTCGTCATTGTCGTCATTGGCGTCGTCGGAGTTGTTGTCGTCGTCTTCGTTTTAGTCTGACAATAAAGCGTTTTCATTAAAAAATGGCCACACGCCGTAAACTTGCCAAAATCAAAAAATTGGCATTAAATCAAGAAAATCTTCATTTCACGCAATTGTTAATGTAAAACATAACCTCAACCTAAAATAACCAAAAATATATGTACATCCACGCAACATGAATCACTTGCTTCAGGCAAATTAGTTGCAGCAAATTAGCAGAAAAAGAAGAAATTCGATTAAAAAAAAATTTTTTTAAAAGTTATAAAATATGTATGTATAAGATAGTCAAACAATTAGAAATGTTGGTTACAGAAGTTATTAAAAATGTATGCTTTTTTTAGTGACACGCACAAGGAACGTTTCAGGCATCGAAATTAGTAGATAAAGTTTTATTTATACATCACTTACCTGTATCTGATTCTCTAGCTCATGCACCATATCAGCTCGTGCCAATTCCAGCTGTTCTTGCAATCTCTTCTCATACTCTTCAATAATCTTCTGTATGACTTGACTTTCGTTATGAAGATTCAATTCATCTTGATCGATTATGATGAGCGAGGTATTAGGATCACGTACTTGTGTTGTTATCGATTGATGACTGGTATCACTTGTATCGGTGGTAGCTGATATGTTGCTTTTAACGGTGGACTATATTGGTTGGTTGTTGTGGTAGTAGTGGTAGTTGAGGATGTTGCGGGTGTTGTTGTTGTTGTTAGTGTTTTAAACACACGCACACAATAAATATGCAAGTGTAAAGATTAACATGCAGTTAGCACAGAGTTAAGTTGGTTTTAATTATTTATAAAGAGGATATATTCAAAATCAATTCATGCTTGGGCGAAGGTAGTTTTTAAATCTTTTTGTAATTCTTTTTATTAAAATAATTTTAAAATAACTTAAAAAAAAATAAAATTGCATAAATTAAAGATTTTATTCAACGGGAAATAAATAAAAATATTTCTTCACTTAATTTTTGTTTAATTTGTGTAATGTTTTCAGCAATAAATTTTGTACATTTTTTTCAATAAAATGTAAACCTTTATTCAGAACAATTTAAAATCAAAAACTTTATAAAATAAAACGCTTTTTTGACGCAATACTGTCACAACACAAAATTCGCAATGAATAAGGTTGATCATAAAAAAAATCTGAGTTGAAAATAAAGAAATATTATTTCTAACCAATCGTAAAAAAAAATCCAAAATCAAAGTTGCGGTCAAAAATAAATTCAAAATCAAAATCAATGAAATCCAAAATCAAAGGCGCAAGTCAAAATCAGACTATAAATTAAAATAATTATAATTTAATAACTATATAAATAATGCCAAATAATCTACACTATAATTTGACTACATTATTTGGCATCCTAAAGGATGTCCTTAAGTCACTGACATTTTAATGTTTTAATAAAGCTCATTATTTAGTTGAAATGTCTGTGAGTTTTTATTAAATTAAAAAGAATTGTAAAATTTCACATTGGAGCAGATATTTTAAAATGAGCCTACCTTGTTATTAGATCTGCTGCCGTTCCTACTTTCAGTAACTTGAAGTTACTCGAAAGCCTTTTGTCCACACACTTTTCCCGAATGAGTGCGTCAAAGTTGTATGAAAAGATTTGTACTGTTTATGGTGAAGGTTCTCTATTCCAAACAACTGCCAACCTTATTCGCTTTCATTCTGGAAATTTTGAAGTGAAAAATGCTTCTCGCACTGGCCGATCTATCACCGAAAAAGTCGGTGAAACTATGGATAAGGTTAAAGAAAACCATCATGTGCGCAATGACGACATCACAAAGGAACTGAGGATCGACAACAGAACAATTTTAAATCATTTGCTTCACGAAAAACAGCAAAAGTTTCAAAAAGAAGCTCGATGTTTGGATGTCTCGGGAACTAAGTGCAAAAAAAAGTAATGAACCGAATTTTCAACAGTGGTTTGCTGTTGAAAAGAAACGGAATCGAGCCATTTTTAAAAATGTCCTTTCTGAAAAACCTTTGAAAGAATATTATTTGTTGCGATCTTTCCAACACTCTCTTACGGGCATAAAATTGGCCTCAAAAAACAAGCATGGTTCTAGCCGAAAATTAGCCGAAGGTAATTGAAAAGAATATTTGCATCAATAAAATGCATGTTGAATTAAAAAAAAAATGGTATAGATGTTTTGAATACTTTTTTTCGAATAATATTTAAGCCATTAATTTGAAATTTAATTTGAAATTTTTTCACGGAGAGAAAAAATCAAGCATTCTATGCTTGAATTAAGCAAATGGGCTATCAGTTTGCACTCAAGCTTAACTTTTTCAATTCAAACATTATTTTGCTATGATTGAGCAAATTTAAAACACATGATATAAGGAAAAAAATGCTTAATTCAAGAAACATTTGCTTAAAACACCAGAATATTTTTTCTATATTCAAGACTAATATTTGCTTGAAGTAAAAAAATTTGCTTGATTCAAGTAACAATTTGCTGAAAACTAGAATAATTTGCTTGATTTGAGAAATTGATTTTCCTTGAATTGAGAATAATTTGCTTGATTCAAGCAAAGAATGTACTGAAAACTAGAAAATTTGCTTGATTCAAATAAACAATTTTCTTAATACTAGAATGTTTTGCTTGATATAAAAAAACTTCATTTTCTCATTATAATCAAGCAAATTTTTTTCACTTCAACTTATATTGGCCATAGTTTGTCAATCCGCACTATCTTAAAAATGTTTTCATGTAAACATGTTATGAATTATAAACACGCCAATATAAGTTTAAGTGAGAAAAATTTGCTTGATTCAAGTAAACAATTTTCTGAAAACTAAAATAATTCTCTGCAATTGCTTAAGTTAAGAAATTATTTTCTTGATTCAAGTCTTGTTCCAGACTCTAGAATCAAGCATTTTATTCTTGATTCAATCATTTATTTTATTCAATTTTAGAAATAAATGCTCATTATCAGTTTATTTGTCCGAATTTTAGTTTTTTGTGCTTGATTTGAGCAAATGAGGCGTAATTTTAAATTTTCTCAGATCAAGCAAAATATTTTTTTAATATAAAAATTTTATTTTTCTCCGTGTTTATTTATTATTTTTTTTTTTTTTTTTGTCATATTTTTCATGCAGTTGGGACAGTACAAAATATTCGAATTAAAACAAACCAGTTTTATGCCTAAAATCGCATTTTTTGGGAGTCATTTTGTGACATAGGAGAAAACTGATATTTAAAAAATTAAGTTTTAACTCCACTCTACTATTTGTTTTGTATTAAAAAAAATCATATACATATGTACGAATTAACCTGGAGGACACTGACCTCAGGCCACAACACTTGGGGGCCCCACCATCCGTGTTAGAAATGGGAAAAAATTTTAAAAAACCAATGTCGAATCGAGTATTTAATAGAACTATTATAGAAAGAAGCCCCTATTATTGTGTGGACTCTTGATGTATATTGTACTGTATATGTCGTAATGAACCAGCTCAGCTAGCTCATATTATGTTGCATACTTGCATACGAACACGGAAGACCATTTTTTCTTTTATTAAGAGAAAAATTATATGAAATTTTAAATTAAGAAAAGAACTAGTTTTAAGTCAAATGGTCTGGTAGTAACACATTTTCTATCGTCCTAGTTGTTTTCTAAAAAAACAAACCTATTTCATTTAAAAAAATTCCAGATTCATTCGTCGCTTTTTTTACTTTGTTACAGATAATTTTCGTTGAGTTATTTATAAACATTTCTTGTTTATCAAAACTCGAGAAAAATAAGGTTTATTTTAAAATAATATTTCTTAATATTTTAATGAAGCGGAAAAGAAAATTTGAGGAGGATTCAAGAAAAGTTGTCTAATTTATTAAAATGCAGAAAATATTGTTTTGAATTAGCATCTCATTTTCTGAGTAAACAACAGAACGTATCACAAGTGTTTGTTGCATTTGCGCTTAAAGACTGACAGATTCTGAGCACAGAAACTGAAAAAAAGCTCAAAAAGGATCTTAACCTAAATGACTTAAAACTAAATAAGTTTCTGTTAGCCACAGATACAATTATTTTCAAAAATAAATTATTTTCTTGAAAACATGTTCGGCACCGCCCAGAATTTTTAGACAAATGCAAATTAAAACAGTTTCAAAATGTTTTAAAAATGTTTTGAATTTTAACAGAAAACATTTTGGTATTATTAAGACTCAAGTAAGACTTAAACCTATAACTATGAGCACTCATACATAAGTGAAGGATCTTGTTTAACCTATAAATTGTCATAAAAAAAATGCTGATAGCTATAAATGCGCTCCTGTGGATTGAATTCAGTTTTCGCAAAAGTTTAAAAAATACTTTCAATTTGAAATTAGTTGTCCTTGAAATTCGATGATCATAATAAAAATAATGACTCTTTACACCTTAAAGCTAATGACATGATTTTGTGATCTTAACTACCTTCACCCAAGTGTTACAATACAAATGATTATGTTTGAATAAATGCAATAAATATCAAAATTAAATCAAATATGCAGCAATGCATGCATAGTTAAAAGAAATCTCTTCAAAAACTTCTTCACACTCTCTTGTTTTTTATTAGCACTCTACCAAAGCTTACCATAAAGTCATCCTCAGGATAACGATTTTCATAATATTTCAACTTTTCGCTGAGTTTGCGTAGGTGTTCATCATGTAGACGCTGCATCTCATGGATTTTTGTTTGATAGAAATTCTTCAATTCAGCAATTTCGATGGAAAGCTGCACGATTAAAGCTTGGTTAGTTAATGTTTAATTTTAGAATAAATATTAAGTGAACTTACAGTAGTAGCGTCTTGCTTGGCATCGCTGCTGGGTGTCATCTGACGATGGCTGGGACTTAACAGCAGCTCAGCGCGTGTACGCTTGCGCGGTGATGTTTCCTTCGAGCGCGTTGCAGTAAAAGCAACAATTTCTTCCGACATTTGCTCAAGATCAGAGCCCTCTGAGGAGGTATCCACACCGTGCTGTTGTGATTTTTGCGAAAATATATCATCGGAAAATCTGCAAATGTAAGAAAATTATTTAATACAGAGCTTTTATACAAAAAAAAAACTAAATCTTTGCCACTCACTGCTTCTCTAGATCAGCGCATTTGTGCTCGAAATATTTGCGCAGATCTTCCATTTCCTTGGAATGCAAATTGTCGTTCTCTACACGCTGTTGCATTAGTCGCTTGATTTCGTCAGTCTTTTCCTGCTTTTCGCTCTCCAGCTGCTCGAGCAATGTTTTTAGCTCATGATCATGCTTCATTTTGCACTTTTCTAGCTCTTGACAGACAAAATCATCAAATTTTTTCTGCACCATGAAGAAGAGACGCACCTCATTGGGTGTTAAATATTTCCGAAACTGTTCAATCTGTTTACTAAAGACCTGGACGGGCGTGTATTCATTGGCATCCTGCTCGTGACTGTAGTCGTCGACTTGACGCGGTAGCGAGAACTGACGCTCGCGCGAATTGCGTGAAACTTTATCCTCGTTGTCGGTGAGAAAACGATCAAGCTCATCATCGTCGCTCTCGCTTATTAGATCCATGGAAATCTCAGATATGCGCTGACCACCGTTGCTCTCCTGATCGCGTGGCCACATGGGACGACGCAGTGTATCCATGGCCTCGGTGAGTTGCTTGCGTAGCAGTTGCACTTCTGTACTGAGCTTCTCACTTTCCGCTTGAAGACCTTCGCGCACATTCAGCGACTGCTGTAGCGAATCGGTCAGTTTAACAATGAGCTCGTCACGCTTCGACAACTCCAAGTAGAAATCTGTGGTCTGGAAGTAAGATTTTTTGTAATTAAGTATTTTAAGCGAAAATTATAAGTGCAAAAACTGAGCTTCGACTAATGTGCTGCCTTAGGCTCAATACTTACCGGTCCACCCGCAAAGTCTTCTTGAAAGGTGCGATACTCGGTGGAGTTGGTAACCAAGCTGCTAGAGTCGCGACCAGATGACATGGGCTGCTCACAGCTGCCTCCATTTGATTCGCGACTGCGCTGTGCGGCTGTCTCCAGCTGTTGATTAAGCGATGCCAGGCAGGCATCTTTTCCGACCAACAGCTGTTGCAGTTCGCTGACTTTTTGCTCCAGAAATTGCAGAGTATTCGGATCTATATCGGGTCCTTGTAGTGTTCGGCCCGAAGTTTCACTATCCCCAGCAGCGTATGAGGCCGATCTGTTCGAGAACATTTGCTGTTCATCTGCGGTGGAGAGTGAATTACGTTCGGATTCTTCAGTGATATCCTCGAGCACATCTTTGCTAAATTCTGTAAGCGGCACGCGCTCCATTTGTTTAACGACGGCGGCGGCAGCGTTGACTGGAGTTGATAGGTCCGCCGAGTCATTGGTGCTAGGTTGATCACGTTGCTGTTCTTGTTTCATAGCGATAATGCGCAGTCTCATCAGTTCTAAAGCATTTTCATCATCCTCAGGATCTTCCTCCTCCTCTTCCTCGTGAATATTACTCAGAGTGGCATCAAGTTCTGGTGAGGTGGTATGACCTCTCTTGGCCGCTTGATATTGCTTGTTCAAAGCTGCAAATAAGGTGCTGGAAGTAAGACTTTCTATATTGATATCACTTAGTTCAGGCCGGTCTGGCATAAGCTCAAGACTGTCCGCTTCTGATTCAGTTATGGGTTCGTTTAGGCTCTTTTTTTCAGGACTACTCTCTTTTTGAGACTTTTCCGAGGTTCTTGAAACATCTCTTGCTTCAACCAGTGTTTCAAGTAGCTCTGCGCTCTCCCTTGGTGGTGCCTGGGCTACATCCGGCAGCAGTTTAGTGGATTTTATATAAGTAACCGTCACTTCTGATGTCTTTAATACATGCTGCTCCGATTTGGTCGAATGTTCTTTATTACTCTCAGCTTTATTCGAGACCTTGTCGAGCTTTAAACTTTGTTCGATTTTATGTTCATCTTCTAATACCATTGGTTTTAACTCCAGCGTCTCTTGAGCTCTAATACTTTTATGTTCCGTTATTTGTGCTGTTTTTTTAATAGCTTCCTCAAAGCTCTCAACTTGGCTCATTTGCTGTCCTCCTGACAGCCCTGTCTCCTTCCCTTGCTGTGGAGTATCAGCCAGCAGCTGATTGATCAAAGTTTCATTGTGGATGTCAAAGCTGGCAGCCAAAGAGCTTAGATTCTTATCATCAAATGTCATCTCGATGGACTGATTACTTTCCATTATTTCTTCGATAGAATGATCCTTTTCGCTATATTCTGGAGAGCCGCTAACAAGAGACGCAGCAAGTTCTTTTGGTGCTATTTTTGTGCCTGTCTCCTTAACGCTGGTTTCCAAGCTGGTGCTCACATTTCTGTTCAATTTTACGGATGCAAGCGCAGAGTTCTCTTTTGACTCCTTCGACTGAGTGGGCTTTTCTTGGCTTTTGTCGACTTCTTTCGGCACATCATCTGGCAACGGTAACTCCAGCACATTACTCATGGAAGCTGCCATCTCCTCATCCTCTTCTTGACGCACATCGTCTATGAAATCCGATACATCGTCTGCCGTGCTTTGATTTGTAAGACTTTCGTGTTGTATCTCATCGACTTTAACCAATTCCAACTCATCGCTATTATGCTTTGAATGTTCCTTAAATTTGGGATCTTTTGGCAAACTTAGGTTTAAGTCACCCGAATCGGTGTCTTCGTGCTTTGAATGTGGTACCAAAATGGACCGCTCCTTGGTAGGACTTATATTGAATTCATCAGCATCGTCATCGGTATCCTCATGCAATGAATGCGGCGCCAAAATATCCGACTTCTTTGTTAGACTTTTATTGTATTCACTAACATTATCATCATCGGTGTCCTCATGCCTGGAATGCACCAGTTTCCGTTCTGCTGGAGCTAAATGATCATCCTCGGTGTTTGCGCTGCCGGTTTGTTGCGAATGTTCTAAGCTTTTTTCCATCGGCAGACTTATATTGAAATCATCATCATCATCATCTTCGTCTTCATCTTCCTCATCATCTAGCACAAAGTGTTGCGCCAGTTTGCCGCCGGAAAGCTGATCATCATCGATCTCAAATTGTGCATCCAAAGAACGGTCTACTCTGCCAGCGCTTTGACTGGATTTGTCGCTCTCCAAGACAGTACCTGACTTTGTAGCTTCATAACCAGCCGCCTCAGACAGCTGCGCGCTATCACCTAAACTATCACCAGCCTTAAGTATTTCCTCCTCGTCTAGCTCTTCAGACAATTCAATGGCTTCCTCGATTTCTTCCTCAATGCTTTGATCGCTGCTCGGCGTTGTTTGCGCTGTCATCGCGCTGCGGCTACTGTTTGTTGTAGTTGCCGCCGTTGTAGCAGCTGATGTTCTAGCTGCCGCTGATGGCGTAGCAGACGGTGTTGCTGAATTTGTTGGCATCGTTGTTGTTCTTCCTGTTCCAGTCGATGTTGTTGTTCCGCTATATGTGTCCATTTCAATGGAAATAGAGCTGGTTGGCTCATCGACAAATGTTGAGTCGTCGTTGTCGTTAAGAGAGCGACACAAATTGACCTCCCGCAGTAGTTCGTCGTCTTCGTCGACGTTCTCAAAATTATAGTTATTGCTGTCAACGGATGAGCTTGAGTCACTTGCTGTTGCTGTTGTTGTAGCAATTAAAAGTGTGCAGCTCGAATCGCTAACATTGCTATTGTCGTTGTAGCTACTACTGTCAACCTTGCTTTGCGTTGCACTTGTTGCTGTAGCAACATGTTGCGTTTGTGATGATTTGATAACAAATTCTAAAGTTGGTATTAATTGAACTTTATTATTTGATGTTGTTGTTGCATGCTGTGTTTCGATTGTTGTACAAGTCGATGTTGTCGCTGCTGTGTCGGCAGGTTGTTTTGGTTGCTTCTGCGATTGTTGTTGTTGACTTAGTTGTTGATTTTGCTGTTGGTGCTCTTCAATGCATTTGTAGCGACCGCGCGGACGCAGAAATGAAGTTATCTGCAGGAAGATAAGAAAAGCTTTTAATTAAATAAAGAAGAAAAAAATTTGATAAAATTCTTAGGAAAATAAAAACTACATGATTATTAACTTTAAGTAAATTTATTAAAATAAAAAAAAAAATAATAAAATAACTGACCATTTCAGCCCTTGAAAGGACTTTGACCTAGCTTCTTATGATCAATTGTGTCAAAAATCAAATTGATCAAATTTATTAAAATATAGGACTTTTTTATTGGTTTAAATTATCATAAATAATGAAAGCATGAAAAAGTTTTGGTGTCACAGATGCGACAAGAAATTTTCTTTGTGTTCAAACTCGGTTTTCATTATTCATAAGAGTAGTATTATGAGTTATGAAATTCGCATATTAACTTATATGTAAGATTTTCAAATCAATAATAATAAATATACACGTGTATATGTATACGTGTGTAACGGATGTGACAGAAAGTTTCTTTAAAAGTTTAAGTTTTAGTTTCATTAATAATATTAATTATTTAAGTGGAATTTATCAATGTTAAACTTTTGAAATCAAGAAAAAAATGTATGTTATGTAACGGGTGTGACAGAATTATCTTGAAATCAAATTTTTTAGTTCACAGTTTTTCATAACTAAAATATATAGTAAAATATTAAGTGATATCTTGGATTTTTAAACGAATGAGAATTATTGTTAGGAAAAGAATAGTTGTAACGGATGCGACAGAAACTGATTATATAATAGCGGTTTTAATGCGTTTTTTTTTTAAGTTGCGTAACGGATGCGACAGAAGCAGTTATACGAAGTTTCCTTTTTACATTTTTAAAATACTAAAGCGTAGTTTTTTTATCTTTGAACCAAGGATTTCAGGTGTAATACCTATTCAGTCAAGTCTGCCTTGGTTCGAAATGGGGTTTTCGGGGGTATTTTTAAAATACTAAAGCGTAGTTTTTTTATCTTTGAACCAAGGATTTCAGGTGTAATACCTATTCAGTCAAGTCTGCCTTGGTTCGAAATGGGGTGATAGATAAGTGGAAAGAAGGGGCAATCAAGTGAAACATGTGTAGAATATTCTAAGCGTGATGGGAAAGACGTAGATACATATGAGTTTGAATCTGAGACAAGTGTTATGCCTTTACCTAAGTCAATTCAAGTTATTGTCAAACAAGTGTTATGCCTTTACCTCGTATAAGGCAATCACATCTACAAACTTCTCTACCACCAACTAAAACTTAAAGTCGTAAGTATTGAGTTTTCAATTTCAGTTGATTAGAAAAGAGGAACGAAATTCCCTGGCCGGGATTATAACCCGGAACCTCTCGGATAGCAATCAAGTACTGTACCTACTTGTGCTTTTCGTTTTACAAAAAAAAAAATTCGTTCTCACATGTCAATTCAATTAAGTATAGAACTTTCAATTCTCGGATCATGAAAACGTGAGTTCAAATCCCACTAATTTTATTTTTTTTGACAAGTATGATCGAAAAATTTCCTCCGAAATTTACGATTAACAAGATCGAATGGAAATATGTAAAATATATTGTTCGCAATAAAGCTTAAGTACTCGTTTAAATGGACAAAAGGAGTGCTCGCCTGCAATTACTCCCAATATAAAGAAAGAAGTAGAAAATAAGAGGATTATGGAGCAATAAAGAGTATTCAGGTCCATCGCTTTCCTGAAAACAAAAGTAAACAAATGGAGTGTTTATTTAAGTGTTTAAAATTGATAGTAATTGGTAGAGTTTGTAAATGATAGAAGTAGATGGTACTGCTTTAACATAGAGTGGATATGACTTTCTGTAACCAAAGGAATGCCTTTATTTTATACAAAAACAAAGTCATGTCTTTTAAGGATATGGTTCAAACATATTAAAAGTTTTAATTTATTTTTAATTTTTTTCTTAGCATTTGCGTACAATTTTTTACGCTAAGGCCGCTTTATAGTGCACGTCCGAAATTAAATCGCTGGTCGTCAATCGTGATGAACATTCGCCAGATTTTAATCTATTTTATTTTTTCTCTGGCTACCTTGTGATCCTCTCTTTGAGTGCTCTCAAACATAATAAGTGTTAATGATGGGGTACGTTCATTGCTATTTTCTTAAGTTTTATTATCTTCTGACATTAGTTGTCCGTGTTTATGTTTCCTGCATGTCAAGTATTCATGTAATGTACATGTCGATAATACCTGCATGTTATGCACATTATTTTTAAAACTATCAAAATTGGCTCCAATTCTTGTAACATATTTACTTTCACTTCAATATTATTTTCTATAAAAGAAACTGAAACAAAACAATTTGACAGTTCAGTCTGAATTGTTCGCCAATCGCTAATCGCTTTCATTCTAGGCGTGTTCTGAGCGATTGGCGAGAAGAGAGGATCGCCAATCGCCAATCACTTTGAGAGCCTGAACAGAATCAAAGCGATTAGCGATTGGCGACATTCTCAAGCAATAGATTACATGAAAACGTACACTGAAAAAAAAAAGTTAGCTTAAAATTAAACACAATGTGTTCACAAAATGTGTTGTTAATTTGACTTTTTTTTCATATATTTTTCAAAATTTTTAAATACATTTGCTCTTACTTTGAAGAAATTTGTTGCAAGCTATTTTTTAAACACAAATATCGTCAAATTAATAACAATTGTCGTCAATTTTAAAACATTTTTTTTCAGTGTATGAACACGTCCGAAATCAAATCGCTGGTCTTCGGTCGCGACGAACATTCGCCAGATTAGAATCATTTCTATTTTTTCTCTGGCGACCTGGCGATCCTCTCTTTGAGTGGTGTCAAACATGATAAGTGTTGCCATATTTTTCCTAATGATGGGGTACGTTCAGTGCTATTTTCTTAAGTTTTATTATCTTCTGAAATTTGTTGTCTGTGTTTCTGTTTTCTTCATGTCAATTATGCATACACAAAACAAAGTTTAAAAAAAAAAAGACAAAATTGTCCGCTTATTAGAGCTTCGCGTCGGCTTATAGGAGGATTTTTTACATAAATAGACATATTTTCATGTCCGCGTCAGTTTAGCGGAAAGTCCGTGCATTAGAGAGCATTTTCTATAGTAAAAAATTAAGAATTGTTCGTTTCCAATAACGTGGCCGCCTATAGGAAATGTCCGCTTATTAGAGCGTCCGTCTATGGGAGCTGTCACTGCATAAAATTATTTGCATTGATTCGACTCATTGCATTGTTGGCAGCTTTTCAGATTCTATTTTGTACTTTCTGAAGTTAATGAGAATTTTGGAGTGAAAAGAGTGTTGGGAACAAAAAGGAAAGGAAGGAAAAAAACAAAACATATTGTTCACACAAAATAAAGTTTAATAGTAAAGATCAGAAGAATAACTGAATGCAAGTTCGATTTTATTTTGCAAACCGCAATTGAAGACATTATTTTACAAACAAAAATAACACAAAACAGAAGCTAAAGTCTAGCTTCCAGCTCAATAAAGTTGCTTCCATCTGCAAGCACAATCTCGCATAAGCTTCAGCTTCAGCGCACTATAAACGCGACCTAAGGGAAAACTTAGACAAAATAAATTTAAAACCATCATTTCAATTATTTATAAACGATTTACTTCAATTTCCAGAAGAAATTCGAGTAAAATTTACTCAAGTAGAATGAAATCATAGACTTCAGAATGAAAGCTTGTGATGAATTGCATTTGTATTCAATTTCTCTGTTTTTTAATTTTTATTTTTTTTTTGTTTTTTTATTTTTTTTTTTTTTATTTTTGTATTTTTTAATTTTTTTTTTTTTTTGTTTTTTTTTTTTTTGTTTTTATTGGTATCTTATGATATTTTATAAAATAAGAAGCATTTCTAATAACCTGATGCCACGTTGCTGCTGTCGGTTTATGAAAGTTGAATGTGCGCCTAAAATTTTATTTATAGCTTATTTGAGGTGAGGTGCGTGGTGGTTTGGATCTTTTTTTTTTATATTAAATTGAAAGATTTATAGCGAGGAAATGTGAACTCTGGGATTATTGCAAGAAGACGAATGGCGGAAAAGTTTTTAATATAAAAAAAGATGAAGAAAGTCTAAAAACGCTGCCAATGCAATGATTTAATTAGCAATATATGGAAGATATAAGAAATGTGGAATATAATGAATGGAAGCTGAAATAAAACGGGCAGGGTTGAATATAATTTGAATTTATGGCACAACTTGAAATAACCGCACAAAAGAGTCTCAAGTGGAGATTTAAATGCATGGGGAGATTTAACTCATCAAGAGTTGGGGCAAATTAAGTAATGCACAGTTTGATTGAACAATAACTGATAACAGTTAAATTTGTTCAGATGTTTTATTATAAGGTGAATATCGGAAAGGCACGCATTTAAAAAAAAAAATGTCTGCGAAAATTTTACACAAAGCATGTCATTATTTATTCTATCTTACAAAAAATGGGACACATAAGCTTGACCGTGTTCAATTTAGTTATTCAGTTGTAAGAATGTACTGATAGGTTTAATTATAGCAACAACTGGGCCTACACAGCATACACATCTAAGCAAAAAAAAAAAAAATCTAAATGTTTTTTATGTCATGCGAATTTGTCATAAAAAAAGTATGTCAAACAAACTTAGTCTATCTGGCTTATGTTGATTAAAGCACATCTTATGTGAAGCACCTTTTTTTATTTTGCTTCTTTCGACATAAAGAGTTTCATGTCATACAAATGTTGCTTATTTGAACTTATAAGTGTTTGATGTATATCAATTTACCAGCTTGTACATTGACTTTAAATCCTAAAAGTTATAATTTTTGACTAATTAATTTAACCCAACTTTTTGCAAGTTCAACTTTAAACAAGTAAACTTGTTGACATTTGAGTGAGAGAATGGCGGTTATTGATGTGATGTCTAAACTTTGAAGTGAGAGTGAGAGTGACAGCAAAACTTGTCACAGCAAAGTCCTTGAACTTGTCACCCACATTTTTGTGTGTCTCAATGTGTGTTTGCATGAAGTCATGGTTACAATTCTCTAATATTAGGTCAACGATAAAACAATAAAATATGGAACAACTTTGCAATCAAAACAAAATAACTTGTGGTAGGTTGGGTGCTTGGATTGAGTATCATTAGTAAAATATGCTTATAAGTATGTAGCATGATAAAATTACGTTTTCGCAGACACACCTTAAGGACCTAGCCTAAGTTTTGCGACAAAAAAAAAAAATAAAAAAAAAATTAAAAAAATAAAAACAAAATAAAACTTATCATAAGAGCGAAGACATTTGAGACATTTGATGATATGGCATGTGAGCGGAATATAAGACGTTTATTTTAAAATAAAAAAAAAGCGCGTATTTTTTTTTTTTTTTTTTTTATTACCACCCTTTTTTGCATTAATTTGTATTTTAATTATGTAATATTGTCATATTTTCAGACATGTCAATACTTTGTGCCTGATTATAAATTTTTATTTCGTCGTAGTTATTTAGAAAACGAATAAATATTGCCTATAGGGTATTCGCGATGTGGCGTATTTGAGATAAATTTTTCAAAAATATACGGAAAACTATAGGGGTATTCACAATGTGGTGTATGTGGTTTTGTATTGCATATTTGTGATAAATTTGATATTTTTAGAAAATTTTTGACATTAAAAAAACAAAACGCATTCAGTTTCAAATACAAAGCTTTATCATTTGCGAAAAAATTCTAATATTCCTTGTAAATAATGTTTTGTTTATTTTTCTAAAACGAAAGCTACCATGACAATGCGAAAATAAATAAGGAAATATTAAAAATGCAATAGCTTGCTACAAATATGCTCACAGTCTACACCTTTTCCAAGTGTAATTCATGAGCTCTCAATTGTAATTCATATTTTTCAATTGTAATTGATGAGTTCTCAATTGTTATTGATATGTTTCAACTGTAATTCATCAAATACCGATTGTAATTCATATTTTTCAATTGTAATTCATGAAATCCCAATTATAATTCAAATATTATCAAATGTAGTTCAAATATTATTATTATTAGATCCAGAAACATCAGGTATTCTTGTATCTTGTTTTTTGTGTAGGTTTGTATTTGTGACCATATGTTCTCCATGGGATTCAACATGGGAGAATATAGCCCTAATCTCAGTAGTGAAACAGCAGTTCCTCTAATTTTTGAATCTATGTAACTTAGAATAGCAGGGCGCATTGACAATAACAAGCACCAAATCTTCCAAGTGGTTGCCCATATCTTCCCAAACTTGCAGCAGATTACCAACCCAAGCATTTCCAATTCGGCATTGTAGATGCCACGTTTTCGGTCCATCGCAACTACCCCTGCTGCAGAAATTTTTTAATTACTTTTGATAATATATGAATAACATTTGATAATATTTACATTACAATTGGGATTTCATGAATTACAATTGAAAAATATGAATTACAGTTGGGATATCATGGATTACTATGAGATCTCATGAATTATAATTGGAAAAGGTGTAGAAAATTTTTGAAAAAAAATATACCACAAATAACACCACATGGTAAATACCCCTTATAATGTTAACGTTGTGTATTGTTGTATTTTTAATTTTCTTTTTTTCATGTTGTTAAGAAATAATTTTTTGGACAAAAAAATATATTGTTTTAAAAATTTTGTGTTCTTATTTAATTTATCACGAAACAAGTTTTAATTTCAAATTCAACTTTTAACACTTCAAATGCAACTTTGTGCAATTCAAATTCAACTTTTTACATTTCAAATTCAACTTTTAATTTAGCGTTTTGACCTGTGAATAGTTGAATTTTAAGTGTAAAAAGTTGAATTTGAAAATAAGAACCTACATTCATAGTAAATTGTTTTTTTTTTCTTGAAAAAAGTTTTCGCGTAAAAAGTTGAATTTGTTTTATTTGAATTTGAATTGTACTCATTTTTATTTGAACTGTGAAAAATTTAATTTGAACATACAATTGAACATATGAAGATTGCTACATATATTTTGATACATTTCATTTTAACCTGTAAAAAGTTAAATTTGAAAATAAAAACCTATATTCAAAGTAAATTGAGTTTTATCTAAAAAACGTCACATTTTTAGCGTAAAAAGTTGAATTTAATCTGTACTAATTTTATTTGAACTGTAAAAGATTGAGTTTGAATTTAAAAACCTGTACAATAGGATTTTCTGTTGTTTACTTGATAAACTTGTATTCTTAAAATGCATTAAAGGTATTCACGATTTGTTGTATTTGATCTTGTATCGTGTATTATTGATAAATTTGATATTTATATTTTACACTAACAAAAACAAAATACATACCATGGTTGCTACATATATTTCAAGACCTTTCGTTTTGACCTGTAAAAATTTGAATTTGAAGAAAAAACCTACATTCATAGGAAATATTATTTTATCTAAAAACTTCAAACTTTTGGCGTAAGAAGTTGAATTTTATCTGTACTAATTTTTATTTGAACTGTAGAAGATTGAATTTGGATTTAAAAACTTGTAAAATTGGATTTTCCGTTGCTTATTTGATAAACTTGTATTTTTAAAACGCATTAGAGGTATTCACGATTTGGTCTATATGATCTTGTATCGTTTATTTTTGATAAATTTGAAATTTATAGTCAATATTTTCCTTTTTATTTGGGTTGCTACATATACTTCGAGAATAAATATAAGAACTGATTTTTTTTTTTATTTATTCTTTATTGTTTTCTGATATATTCTAATTTATAATTAATACATTTTTGTATGCATTCGTACCATTTGTCATGACATTTATCCCATTCCGTTTGAGACATCTCCAAAACATGGTTTTTTAAACGCATCAACGGCTTCTTGCGTTATCCACGTAGTTTTTCCTTGATGTGCGGAATCAAAAAGTATTAATTGGGTGACAAAACACGACTGTACGGTGTATGACCCATAAATTCAATGCTTTATATATTCAAAAACGTTAAAAAAATGCCTCAAGCCCGCATTGTCTGGAGAATAATTCTTTCGACGCTTGTTTGTGTTTTATTCGTACTCGTTTAACTAAAAATGTTCTTAATAACATGCAGAACACTAACAAAAAGATGAACCTGCTAAGTAGCTGAATCATCTTGTTAAACTTTTCTTCGTTCCGCTACGGCTCCATAGATGTCGTTGTTTATTTTTGTTTATATTGATTTATAGTCACCCTTTTCTGTCAAAGGAAACAGCTGTGCTAATTTCTTTGCAATAAACAAATAAAAATGGATGCAAAAGAGTCGTAAGTTTATTGCCCCAAGCGGTCAATGCCCCAAGCCACAATGCCCCAAGCGGCCAGGAGCAAAACTTCAAAAGGTTGAACTAGTGCGATCTTTTCATTCATCAGGTTAAACCAGAACGAATAAAACACGGCTCTTATTTCACAGACAATTTCTTATTTCTCTACGTGTCTCAAGTGTTGCAGTGACAAAAATTAAAAAAATTGTCTTTATTTTCAAAATTAAAACTATTCGGTCTCTACTACCCAAACGCAGAAATGTTCGTCTAGCTGATAATTATATACAGTGTAGGTAACTAAATTCATTACTGTATGAATAGTTAACTTCAAAATAGAAAAACGTTGACTTATTTGAGAAATTAACGGTGTTTATATTATTTTTACAAATAAATAAATAAAATAAAATAATTATCTTTCATAGAAAATCACAAAATAAAAATTTACTCTCGATGCTAAAATGTTCGTCTGCTTAATTTACAATGCAGAAATGTTCGTCTATCAGCCTTTACCATTGAGTAGCATCGCCTTTATTTTTAATTACCGCCCGAATTCTTCGAGGCATAGTCGCAACTACTCTTTTGCATTCTGCAGGTGAGATACTTCTCCAAATATCCTGCAATTTTAGCTTCAAATCGGCAGTTGTTGTAGCCGGATTTTTCCTTAAAGATTTTTTCATAATTCCCCAAATCGTCTCGATTGGGGATAGGTCTGGGCTGCTAGAAGGCCATTCCTCTAACTGAGGAATGTTCTGAGCCGCAAACCACGCCTTTGTCGTCTTCGCCGTATGACACGGTGCTCCATCTTGTTGGAAAAGGTACTCTCCCTCAGGCGATTGCAGGTATGGTATTACAGGAAGGAGGTTACTTTCTAATATTTTTTGGTACTTTGAAGCATTTATTATGCCTTCCGCAAAATGCAGTTGACCGACACCTCTGCCCGACATACAACCCCATACCATGATTGATGCAGGAAACTTTACGGAACGCTTCAAGCATTGTGATTTGAATGCCTCAGATTTTCGACGTACCACACGATTTCTTTGTGACCCAACACATAGCTGGAAACGTGATTCGTCACTCCATATCACAGAATCCCACTGTCTAGGCGTCCAGTTGAGGTGCTCCTTTGCCCAACTGAGCCTCTTTTTTTTTTGTTTCTGGGTCAGCAAAGGCTTTTCCTTGGCCTGGTAAAATTGTGAATTTAATATACTGTGATAAATTTTACAGCTAAAAATTTTAAAGTAGTGAAAAAATTTTGCCTTGTAAAATTTAAACCCAATTTTTTTCAACATACGTTTGCACGTATCAACAGAAATGTCTTTTTTAATTAAATTCCTCCATTTAACTGTAATATCTGCTGCAGAAGCATGACTGTCTTCAATAGCTATCCTTTTCAAGCAGAGCAAATCTGAAGCATTCGCAGTATTTGGTCGGCCCGGATTTTTTTTCTTATTACAATTACCTGTATTTTTGTACAGATTTATTATTGACTGAACTGTACTGCGAGCCAAACTAAATTTTTCTTCTATTTTGTAAGCCGAAAACGCATTTAAATGGTCTTTTATTATTAATTTTCTAATATCAAGCCACAATGGTTTACCTCGTGGCATTTTGAAATTTTAATAGTGACTGAAGAACTCTAATTGCAATTCAACCAACGCAAAATGATAACGGATCAATATGATATAAAAAAAAAGAAAAATTTCTAACGAATATCAACAAAAGAGATAAACCGTTTTCACTAGACGAACATTTCTGCATTGTAAATTGAGCAGACGAACATTTTAGCATCGAGAGTGAACTTTTATGTTGTGATTTTCTCTGAAAGAGAATTATTTTATTTTATTAATTTATTTGTAAAAATAACATAAGTACCGTTAATTTCTAAAATAACTCAACGTTTTTCTATTTTGAAGTTAACTATTCATACAGTAATGAATTTACTTACCTACATTGTATATAATTTTCAGCTAGACGAACATTTCTGCGTTTGGGTAGTATATTTATTCCCAAAATATATGTAGTATAACCCTTGGATATGAATTTAGTAGGTAGCACGCTTGACTGCAACCCCAGAGGTCCCGTGCTCAAATCCCAGTCATGATCCCACGATTTAACCTTTCTGCGTTTAATTTGTCATTACTAATTAACACCAATATTTTTGATGTTTATGATGTATGATAATTCATCAACATTACTAGATAAAAAGTTGTAGTTGGTGGCGGAGAAGTTTGTAGATGGGATATCCTTATAACTAGAAATCACTGAGTTAAGGGGAAAAGACTTGCCTCAGATACAAATTTAAATGTTTCTACGGCTTCCCGCCACGCTTATGCTACGTTCACACAGAGAGTTTAACTTGAGTTTACAGTACAAAGTTGAGTTTACTTTGAACTTAGCATTAAAACATCCTTTTTTCCCACTAATCTATCAGCCCATTTAGAAACCAAGACAGACCTGACTAAATCTAAGGTTCAAAGATGAACAATTTTGTTGTTTTTGTGCTTTTTGTGAATTGTATACAGCTATACAGCTCATAATATATTTGAATGTTTATGAAAGTGTGAAGCTAGTGAGCAATCGGAATTATTTTTATGAATATCAAGGATCTTGAATAAATCGACGAAAGGGTTCTATCCTCTTAACTTTTCCCACCTGATCACCCACAAATTCGAAAAACTGTCTGTTAGTTCTTTACCAATGTATGGGGTAAAAACGGTCTTGATCTCATAGTATGAAAAAATTTTCCTTAAAAACTCACATGGAGCAAAAACTTTTGCGTTCTGAGAAAATTTTGAATAATTAATGAGGATGATTACATACTTTCTTTCTACAAACCTTAGTAAAACATATTCTTTGTCCTGCTAAAATTTTATTTTTTCGATATGAATTTCTCGATTTTTAAAAAGGTGAACTAAGTTAGATCTAAGTTCTTTTTGGACAGTATATACAGTTTTTTTATAGAACTTTTTAAATTTTGAAAGTAGGCTACATCATTCTTTATTTTTTTTAAGAAGTGCAAACTTTGAAGGTAAAATAACGATATTTTTTGGATACTTTTTTCAAGATTTATATTAAGGACTGGATTTAAAAAAAAAATATATCTTTATTTTCTATGAACCATATTTTGTGACTCTTATGAAAGCATTTTTCATAAGATGTTTTTCTTTTCAAATCCGCAAAAACCATTGTATTCTACTTTAATGATCTGGAAACCATAATTTTTCAGATTATGAACTGCAAACACATTTCACTCAACAATTGGGTGAATAAACACTTCTGCTCCAGCCAAAGGTGCTAAAATAAAAATTTCAATAACAGCAGAAGCGCAAAAGCCACAACATAAACAACATCACACCGTAACACTAAAGACCAATGACTTTCTGTACAATTAAAAACAGGAAAATTCAAATAACTTTTTGATTGTTGAGACCAGAAAATTTGTAAAAATTATTTCAAATTGGAGCTTACATGAATTTTAGGCATTTTTATCCATATATTTTAAGATAAGTTTTTTGAAATTTCAACACTTTTTATTGTTAGTTA